>QUSF01000003.1:45768257-46410878 GCA_003676055.1 Chloebia gouldiae
CCGCCTGTGCCCGAGCCGGCAGGGCCCGGCCGCCCCGGTGTGCCGGCCCGGGGCACGGCAGGCTGTGCCCGAGCCGGCAGGGCCCGGCCGCCCCGGTGTGCCGGCCCGGGGCACGGCAGGCTGTGCCCGAGCCGGCAGGGCCCGGCCGCCCCGGTGTGCCCGGCCCGGGGACACACCGGGAGTGCTGTGTCCATTTCTGGGTTCATCAGTACGAGTGAGGCGTGGAACTCCTGGAGCAGGTCCAGCACAGGGCAACATGGTTGACTGGGTGACTGGACCATCTTTCGTACAAGGACAGGCTGAAGAGGCTGAGCCTGTTCAGCCTTGAGATGAGATGAGCTTGGACCTCATTACCGCGTATAAACACCTAAAGGGTGGGTGCCAAGGAGATGGAGCCAGGGCCTTCTTGGTGCAGCCAAGCACCAAGAGGTGTTCGGAAGGGATGAGAAACTAATGCACTGGAAATCATGCACACCTGAATATGAGGAAGAACTTTTTCACTGTGTGGGTGACCAAGCACTGTAACAGATTGCCCGAAGAGGTTGTGGAAGTCTCCCTCACTGGAGATATTCAGGAACCATCTGGATGCAATCCTGTGCCATGTGCTCCAGGGTGACCGTGCCTGAGCAGGGAGGTTGGACCAGATGACCCAGCATGGTCTCTTCCAACTTAACCTACTCTGTGATTCTGTGAACTGCTGTGAGCACTGTGGCATCCATCAAGGCTGAGCTCTTTGCCTATGACAGCGGGACTGCACCGGCTGTGTGACTGCCACTACACGTCTCCAGGCACAGAAGCTTTCCAGAGTGTCCCTGGATCCACTGTGATATATGTCTCGGCAATCGCAGTACATGTTATTACTCAGTAATTACTCAAAGATATAAAGCAGATCCTTACTTGTGCAACAGCTAAAACTTGGCAGGAACTCCCAAGCTTTGGGGTCTCTTGCAGTTTGGAGACATTTGTTGAGCAGAGTTCTTGCTTTCTCTGCCAGTGCAAATAGAAAAGGTGGTTAAGTATTAGAATGGACTGCCCAGGGAGGTGGTGGAGTCATCATCCCGGGTGGTGTTCAAGAAACTACTGGTTGTGGCACTTGGTGCCATGGTCTAGTTGACAAGGTGGTGATCAGTCAAAGATTGAACTAGATAATCTCAAAGGTCTTTTCAGCCCTGAATGGTTCTGTGATTCTGTCATTCTGTACAACCTCATGCATTGTTCTGGGACTTGTGGTTGGAGCATGACCAGTGTACAGGAGAAGGGAAGTTGCTCCCTTCCTTGCAACACAGGAAGAGACCATAGCCATGGTGCAATGAAAACTGTTGGTCTCACAGTTGTCCTGACCTGAAGGATTGCAAACAAAGGAGTCAGTGGAATGCACATGAATTAAACTGCTGCACACCCAGCATGGCTTTGGGCCTGTGTTGGGCTGCACAAACCCCTTCCCCCCACAGAAGAACCTCAGCCTCATTGTAAAGGAGGAAGCTGCTGGCAGCTCCCCCTCCATACCAGCAATTACACCACCTGTGAGGCCTTTCCCTTATCTACAAATGCAGCAGGGAGTTCTCATGTGAACATCCTTTCTGTCTGACAGCAGAAATGATGAATGGATTTTCTTTCATGCAAGAAAATCCTACAACAGCTTGCAACAGCTTGAACAAGCAAAATGAGCTTTCTGCAGACAGGGTCTGTATGGTGCAGTACACTTGCACTGGAAGCCCACTCAAGACTTCACAACTTAAGGCTCCCAGTATCAACAGGTTGTAAGATTATCTGTACTGTTGTCTCTTCCTTTATTTTTCCATCTCAAATAAAAGATGGTACTGGGATAGTAGCAGTCCAGCATGTCCTGGTGCAAAACAGCTCTTCCCTAAGAACAGCAACCACTGCTGCTTTTAGGCAAGCTGTAAATGGGGCTTCAGAGAAGAAAAAGCCTCTCTAGGATGGCAGTGTCACTGTAGTGCCTTGTCAGGGTGACGTAGCAAGTGTATTGCTGTGTAAAACACCAGAGTATATTCATGTTTTTTATGTCTTGCTTGTAGCTGCAGCACCAAGAAATTGACATAATTCCATTTGAATATGCTCTAAAACTGGCATCTCTTAATCTAGTGTAATGTAACTTCAGCTTCTTCTCATCCTCTTCATAAACACCTGTCTTCATCTTTGAAATTGTACATTAATTGTAAAATGCTGACAGCAATAAACAAAGCAGTTTTCACTTTGCAGAAGGGAAAAGAAAAAAAGCCTAACCTGAGCTATACCCCTTCACAGGTGTCAGTTTTAACAGGATGATCCAGGCCAAGGGCATGAAGCAGATACAGTCCCTCTGAGGAACATGTAGAGCAAGAAACAAAACCACTTCTGTGAGTGTTAAGGACTAAATATGTGAAATCAGAATTGGTGGGACATTGCTGTAAGGTGCTTTGCCTTCCAAGGACATTTTGTCCTCAGTACTGTCTGGGATGGTTGCTACAAAGTTTCACTCTGTCAAATTCCCGTCCATATGTACAAGTGCCTGCAATGCCCCCAAGCATGACAGATCTCCACAAAAGCCTCTTTTGAGGTTGACTTCAGGTTCCCCAGTTTTTGATCTTGGCAGAAATACCTGGGTGGAAGACACCAGTCTGCCCCACCACCTCCCTGCCTGTGGCTTCCTGAACCTCCGAGAGGTTGCAGTGACAAATACCTTGGCCATGGTGCACTTTTGTTCTGACTTGTAGGAAAAGATTCAGGAGCTGTTAGGATGAGTGGGGCAGGAAGCAAAGGGTTAATAGGGACAAAGAGAGGGTGACCTAGTGTACACTTACCTTGACTGTGTGCTGAAGTGGGAAGGAATGTGGGAACCACTGAATTTCAGATCTAATGAATCTGGCTCTTCTCCAGCATCTGAACTTAGAGGAGGCATCTGTTTTCAGTGGCCTTGGACAGTCACAAGCATCACCCAGAGCAGCTGGAAATGGGAGTAGGAATCTGCTGGATCTCAGCATTTCACCTGGGACAGAGGACATTTTCTCCAACTCTCCCTTGTCCATGCTGTTGCTGACAGCTATTTGCACTGTCAGCATCTGCCCTGGACCAGTCTGTAGCAAAATCTTCACATTTGTTCCTTATACCTGTGCCAAAGTTTGTATCACAGAGATGTAGCTCATTTCACTGGATGTCACTTGCATGGAGCTTTAAAATTTCTATATTGTCTCTGTCAAAACCCTAATTTCTGTGTGGAAGCAGGTGTGAAAAAGTCTATTTCTCTAGCTGCAAGCAGTAGCCAAAGATTTCTTCATATTGACATTGCAACTGCTCCAACTGGAGGTCAGCCCTGCTTGCTCATATCTTGCAAGCTTTGCTCTCACGCATTCCAGTTGGGATTGTTTTCTGTGATAGTGTGTTAAAAAATGAATTTTTTAAAATTAAAGCAAATAAAACCAAAAGTATCAAGATTCTATTTTAAATAATTTAGGAAGATATAACCAGTGTATTTTGGTGCCAGAGCACAGAAGTGATGTTAGAGCAAAAGAAGTGGTGAAGAATGAATGGAAAGAGCCTGGGAATCTTAACGCTTTTTAAGATCCTAGAGAGGAAAGTTGATCTATTTAGCAATCAATAGCATGAAATTTCAGAATGCAATAATTAGTTTCTTAGAAAGACATGAAACTGAAACAGTCCCACAGTCATCACAGAAGTGTAGTGAATTTTTTCCCTTGAGACATGGAGGATCATGTAATTAAAAAAAAAAGCAATAGAAGAGCTGCAATCTTACAAAATTCTTACTTTTGCTGGGGAAAGGTGGTCTAAAAGTCAGTAAATAATATGGACTTTAAATGCTTTGGTTTTTACTAGAAAATTTATTTTCTTAAATGCAAAGATCTATCTAGTTTGGGGTCTGATAATATTAATCTAATACATTATTTTAAACATAAGAAAGAATTTTTTTTTTATAATGAGGGTGGTAAAAAAATGGAACAGGCTGTGCAGGGAGGTAGTGGCAGCCTGATCCCTGTAAACATTCAAGATCAGGTTGGATGGGGCTCTGAGGAGCCTGGTCTAGTTGAAGATGTCTCTGCTCATTGCAGGGGGGGTTGGGCTAAATGATTTTTAAAGGTCCTTTCCAATCCAAACTGTTCTGATTCTATGATACTTTATGCCATTTTGAAGTCCTAGCCACTCATTGCCTGCAGCATGTCCTTTCTATTCCAATCAAATATATTAGGAACCCCAGAAAACATATTTTAAACTTATTTGTAAGTAGTTATTGACCCCTTCAAATTCTTTGCTTTATTTGCCTTGAGCGGTTAAAAGAGTATTAAGGAATAGTAAATAAGGTTTAAGAAAGAGTTGGAGCATGGGATTGTAGCACAGGGGAAGCAAATAAAGCCTGGCTGGATAGGCATCAGGCACAACACTGTCTTCTGCGTGAAACTAGAACCCAAGACTACATTCTGAAACATGAGACATTGCTGAAAAAAAGGCAGAAATCTGCTACACTGAAGAAAGGACTGAAGCCTGATGAAATAAATTTGAAAACTTAGGATAATTTGGGTTTTATACTGCAGCTTAAGCAGAATAAGCGGTTAAAAGATGAGGATTGCTTGAACAAAAAAAAAAGCCTGATTTTTCTGTTTGTTTTTAAAGAGAAGCAAGTTGAACAGCATTCCAATACACTACCACTTTAACAGAATTCCTTGTAAAAAACAGCTGCATTTTTTTTAGGTGACATGCCTGTATCTGGAAATGTCTTCTCATTTACAGTAGAATAAGTTCCCATGATATGTATGTTAGTGGAAAATGGCATCTTTTACCCTTCTTACATTTTTTAATGCCAAACTGCTGTATAGTTCATGACAGTTTCTCAAAAATGTCTCCAGTTGCCAATGAAGAGATAACTGAAAGAATGCAAACAAATAACCTTGATTCACAGACCTCTGCTTCTTTTCAGCTTGTCTTGACAGGCACCCAGAGTTTCCAGGCAGTTCTTTTAACCCTTATCATTGCAGAATACAAATCCACTCCTCTTGCAGTGACTTTCTTGCATCTTTAAGATGTAGAATAAAACATTAACACAAAATTGGTGTAACAAAGGTTGGCTGTATATCAACAGCAGAAGAAATAGTACTGGCAGTACTGATGTGTTACTAAACCTATTTACAGAGAAGGAACTGCTTTGAGCTAATGCAGACCTAACCTCCCCCACACAACCCGCCCCATCTCATGACAGAAAAAAAGGTCTCAGACTCATGTTCCACTGAAATCAGATTATCTCATATATAATTCAGGACAGTACCTGACACAGGATCACTTGTTTAGCCACAGTAGTTTTATTCTGAGTTGGTCACTCATGGTTCAGGGTTTGGTGAAAATGTGCTTCTAGGAGTAGAACAGCTGCTCCAGACTACGTGTCAAATGCCGTTATACAAAGCCTCGGGAATTTGCATGAGGCAGGAGGAGTTTATGCTGCCCCAATATTGCCCCAATAATTTTTTTTTTCACCCTAGTTTATAGTGCATTTTTATGAGTTCTGAAGGAAAGCATGTTATGGAAGCTCATGATGAGAAAATAACTTTGAAGTATTTACATCCCCAGTGTATGCAGTCCTGTCAGGTAAGGAGTTATTATTAAGTCCACTTGAGATGGTCCTGGAGCACTCACATGAACAGCATGATTTGTGCAAGATCCTATAGGACATACCTGATGTCCTGATGAATTTAGAATAATTCTTTTTTTTTGTCAGTATGTTAACCATAATGTCACTTCTCTATCTAGAATATGGACATTTATTTCTATGGACCTTAAAACACTCATAGTTGCACTTCCTATGATACTTTGGGTTTTAGCTTTCTACTTTTTTCTCTTTTTTTGATTTTGTGGGTCTGGGTTTCATATAAGGGTATGGGTTTTCAGATACAGGGATAGCAAGCTCTCTTCATAGAGTAGGCAGACACAACAATTCCTTCTCTAGCTGGGGACCCAAGGACAACTGATCTGGATCTCAGGCCCGAGAGTATAAACAACATGGACTGAAGTGAGAAAAACAAGAGGGATGGGACTTCATGGGCTGGGGCTGTAACTGGACAATTAGCTCCAATACGCTAATGGACCAAAACTTTAAAAAATGTGAGATCTTGTGACCAAGCCTTCTTTTGCTTCCATCTTGGAGCCATCTGGGCAGAGCCAAAGTCGTGGTAGCTCTGGTACTGACAGGGTGTGGCCTTTGAAGGCCCTTCAATAAATACCCTTTTGTTCCTCTTAACTCTGTCTAGCCTCTGTTCCAGATGCTTAAGGCAGCAGTTCTTGCACCGCAGATAGGACTGCGATGCATCTGGAAAACCCTTGGACCCGGCATTCTGGGTGAGGTCCAGCTGAGGTCCAGAGGGATCAAAGCCAAGAACCCTTGGAAGAGCGGCACTTGAGTGACCAAATAGCATGTTTAGCATCTGGGTTAGGTGCTAAGAGGTATTGGTAAATTGTAATTTTGTTCGGGGAACCCTAGGGTTCTGGATAGATCTATTTTGCTCATTACCCTTGGGCAAGAAGTGATGCCCACTGAAAAGTGAAAATTTAAATTATAGTAGGGTTGGCCTGAAGCCAAAGGGTGGTGGAGCTGAGTAGCTTTTGCTCTGTGGTTTGAAAGGTTTTGAGTTATAATCTAAATTTGGATTTGGATGTTTTGTGCCTCTTTGCTTTTTATTTTTGGGCATCAGAATAGCCTGTGTATCCTCTTGTGCATATAATAACAGTAGTATTCCAAGAGATGGCCCTGGGGTTAATACTGAAGAACTGGGCAAATTTAACCAGAGGAAGAGTCTGTGCTTTTAAAATCTAAACTTACTAGACTCTCTGAGAAAATGTGGCCAACATATGAACTAGATAATGGAGAAATATGGCCTAATTTTGGAAGTTTAGACCGAAAACTAATATCAAGCTTAATATCCTGTATACACAGGGACTGATATTTTGAAGAGTTGCAGTATGCCTGGCTTTTTATTGTGGTTAGCACGTGAGCAAAGCCTAGATGACAAGAACATATATTGGTCTTAAAAGGCAAAAATAAAGAGCTGAATATTAGGGAATATTAGGGAATATGCAAACTCAGAAGAGGCAGGCATAGACGTGATTGCAGCAGCCGCGAGGGCGGAGGCGGCCGCGGCTGGCGGGACTCAGCCCCTCGCCGCCAGCATCTCCATCACCGCCGGGGCAGCTGCGGCTCCGGTCAGTACAGCGGGAGGGCCGGCGGAGCAGGGAGGGAGGAGAGGGAACATCCCGGAGGGGGAGCGGTGTCTCCTCTGTTCGCAAGCCCGTGAATTACCATAGCGACCCCGAAGGCCAGGGAGCTGCCTCAGGAGATGGCATCATCAAAGATGGGAAACACACAGCCCAGGAGCTGCGTCGGAGTAGGTCCTGTGTGAAGGAAATCCCATTTTTGGTTCTTTAACCTTCAGTTTTGTTCTAGGAGAAGAGATAACACAGTCAACAGCAAATAACTTCCTCTTGTCACAATAACTTAAAGAGAGCCTAAACCCAAGCTGACCACTGAGCGGTTGCCATCACTGCTAAAATCAATCAGAATCAGCTTGGGCTGACATAACCCAGACAAGTGCTGAGACCCCGCCCTGTCAACTGATGCAAATCCTTCAGGCTTTCATTTGTAGTAGCAGAAATGGTGTTTACTTGACTGCAGATGAAACCCTAATTCTTAGAGAGGACATTGCTGTAGGCAAGGCAGCTTGTATTTGTCTTTGCAAGTGCACCAGAACTTAGTGGTTATCTCTTTGTGTGGCATTAAAAACTGTCACAAGCTAAATGCTTATGCAAATTAATCATGTCACTATGAAGGCAGCTTTTTCCATGGTCCTAAAATAGTATAAAGATGGAATTTTTGACACTAAGTGTATGCCAACTTTTCTTTTATACCCATTACAAATAACAGCATAATTCCACAGCATTTAGATTTTTCCAAGCTGTTCATGATGATGGTAGTTTTTTTGATATCCTATTTATATTTTCCTTTGAAACAAAACATCTTCTGGACCAATCAGGAAGTATGAAACAAGTGGACTGTTTTATTCCTTCGTTTTTGTAACTTAGTATCCGTGTGACTGTGTATTCTTCAGCATGTAAGAGTTTCTTTTATAAACTATTTTGTGAGGCCCTAATGGTGTAATACTTCTGCATAATGTTGTATGTATTCTGTTACTGTTTCTTTCCTCTGGGATTTTGTATATTCTGAAAGATCAGGATTTTTTGGCATGTTGCCAGAGGAAGCTTAATATGGACTTAAAAGTACTATACTAACTATATAGAATTATATATTACTGGAAAAAAAATAGAAAAAAAATTTTACATTATATACAGGTGTCTTCATCTTGATACATAAGAAAGAAAATTGTTACAGTCTGAACAATCCATGAATGGAAAAAGCTCCTCAAGCTTTCAGAGGACCCCCACATCACTGGTCCAAGGTGCATCTGGGCACAGTGCTAGATAATGTCATCAAGGCTCCCTTTCCCACCAAAAATTGGACTAAGTGAACTTCAGAGGACCTTTCCAATCTGAGCTCTTCTGTGGTTCTGTGTTTATTGCATGACTGGACTGCGGGAAATAAAATCACTTTATAATATTTTCATTACCAGTAAATACTGGCAGTGTTTTAACCTAATTTTTATTGTGATTTAAGTCCCATTTTGATTTTGCACTTTAACTCCATACATTACAAGAATGGACAAAATACATGTGCCAAAGTTTCAATACCTTGGCCTGTAATAGGTGAACTAGCTCTTGAGAGATGTCTGAGTCTTGGGCTGAGAAATCTCCAAGGACTTCCATTTTTCTGAACTTCTGAGGTAAAATAAATGAAAAAAAAAAAAATAAAGCTTTATTTCCAGAAAGAAGTTCAGTGGGGGATAAGCCATACTTTTTCCCAGCCAGTCAGTGATCTGCATGCTCTAAAATGTACAAGTCACATTTTAGGACATAGGTGATTCAGATACTGGGAAATGTCTGGAAAAAATTTACCACCACTCTTCTCAGGGTATTTAATGTCTTGTCAATGGACATCAAGAGTAGCAAAAGCACCATGAACTTCAGTCAGCTCTGCTAAATTTTCACTTTTGTGTTTCTCTTGTGTGGAGACACCATGCTCCAATTACAAGAAAGCCTAAAGCAAATAGCTACAAACCCAAACAGAGAGAAATCCCTTACTGCAATATAGGCTATATGCCATAACTGTAAGAACACCATGACCTCCAGATTCACATAACATTTGTGTTATATTCTCCAGAAATTTCTGGGGATTTTAGATAATATTATCTGCAGCATGTAATTCAGAATTGGTTGCCTGCTTGTGCTCTAATGAAAAATATAATGAAACCATTTTGTAAGCCTGTAGGAGTTAAAAGAGCTGTGGAAATTTTTCTGAGACCTTTGAATAAGTAGTATTCAGAGGCTAAGTTAAAGAGATCCCTGCTATTTTTGAAGGTAATCAGAGTATATCACAGCTATATTGTCTTCCTCTAGTGCTGAGGGATTTCTGCAGGAAAACGGACATATTCACAATCCAGTCTTCATTGAGACTGAGTAAATGGTCACAATGTCCTTGAATGACATGAAAGAGGAAGAACACACTCAGCAGCAGATGGTTCAGGATGTAAAGTCAGACAAGAACACCACAGCGAGATGCATGAAGAAGAAAAACTAACTAAATTAACTGAAAGCTTAAAATGTGTGCACAGAAGGATTTAGTCAATCGTGTGAAAAACACCTATCACTTGTTTTTAGAATTTTTAAAAGTTTAATAATAATAAAATAGTTTAAAATAGTAATACAATTAGAGTAATAAAAATTTAGAGTTAGGACAATTCCAAGATAATAAAAATAATTACGGACATCCAGATGTTTTTGGACACTAAGCTGCCAGAAAAATGCCTTGCGAACAAAGGGATAACCCCTAAAAGCAATAGCCAGTTGCATATTCATATATCTCATATATGATGCATAAATTCCTTGCAAATTAAGAATTTTTCTGGTTTTTGTCAAGTTCTTTCCCTTAATCCTGGTGGTTCCATAAAGACTGAAAGAAGGTAGAAGAATGTTTGTCTTTTGCAATAGGGAGGCAGTAACTCTTTGTGTCCTGTCACTGTTATCTCTGTACGAAGTTTCTTGATTATCTTATCCCTTTCTTGAGCTAGTAAAAAAACCTTACATCGCAGAGTTTCTATTTTAATATTATGTGATAACCTAAAACTATATTTAACGCACCACTCATGAGAATTAATACAGCATATCTTTCTAACATTACACATATAATATTCATTTTAATATTTGCCAAATTGCCAAATGCCAAATCATAAAATATGCATTTTTCACACATGCATTAGCTTGAGGCACGTGAACAATAGAACACAGTATAAATATAGCTTACTTTTTGCAATATATCGGCTTCACTTGATCACACTGATCATGGTATGATGTCCCATTTCTGATCCTCCACACTCTAATGATATGACAGTAACTGTGTAAAACAGATTTGCTTTGTTTTAGACAAGGATCTTTTTTTGACAAACTGGAATAATCACATAAGCAATTTTTTCAGCACTTCCTATGTGAGTGAGAGGGTTGGGTGTATTGCTTGGGAAAAAGTACATAATTCAGGAAGAGTAAATCCTGTCGGCATCTCCAGAACAAGACAAAAGTCTAGATACAGACCAAACAAACAGTCCTACAGCTGGAGGAAACATTCTGCACAGATGCTCAGTTGTACAGGAATGGTCATGTCAGCCATGCTGTACCCCTGAGGTGGAGGAGATCACATTGGCTCCATTGGAAAGTCCTGGAGGATGGGTGACAGAATGTATCCTTTTAGTAGCATCTGTCATGGGTTGGTTTTGAGAGCCTGAATCACAAAAGGAGACAAGAGAAATTTGTAAAACCTGTTTGCACTTCTGAACCCATGGCGGTGCCCACTGTAGTCATTAAAAACAAATACCTCCTGCTTAAAACTTGGCATGAACTTATTACAGAAACAAACACAGAAAATCCTGCCAGTCTTTCCTGGTGTGCTGCCAGAAGTATGCTAGTGCTTAGTTCTGGATTGGAACATATTTGAGTAAGTTGACCTAGTAAACTTGCACAGATTCTTTATTTGTTTATTGATATATAAATATCTCTTGACCTTTGGGCATCTCTTCCTAGGACCAATCATCTTCCTTTGTGTCACCAAGACTGTCACCTCTGTTTCTCATGAAGTAAAGCTCAATGCCACTCTCCTTAAAATCCTGTCCAGTCCTTGGTGTTGTAGATAGCATGTTCTTTACTGGTTAAAACTTGGTTTTCATGCTCCAAAACACCTGATAACCCTCCGCTACTGTTATTTTTACAATTGGGTTCATACAGTCTTAATGATCTCAGGGAGGTGGCATTCACACATTACTGCATTGTGAGAGACTGAACTGCTAGGGGATAATGACTCAAAACATTCTGCCATTTGTGGAGAAGCCAGGGTGCTTTGCTGAAATGGAGGAGGTGAGCTTTTGGGTGTGTAATGGCTGAGCTCTGATCTGATAAGACAGAGGGTGAATGATAGGCTATGAGACAATCTTTGGAGACAATCTTTGGAGACTGGATGATGTCTCTTGTCATGCTATATTGTCCTCCCTTGCACAAACCACTGGGTTGTAGGGCTCTTTCTCCTCCTTGGATTTTCCTGGGGATTTTTCCCCACCATTACTTTGGGACTTCTGCCCCCACCCAATGGATCTGGTCTGCAACCACCAATTCAAACAAGACTGTGCAGCAGCCAAGTCTTGTCCCTGGGCCTACAGGTGCTGAGATCTTTACCCTCTCATCCTTTCTCTATTCTCATTTCTTTCTTTTCCCTTGTGCATGTCCGTAGGTGATATTGTTGCACATCCATACTGCAATGTTTCCATGTTGTTATATAACTGTAAATAATAATAACAACCAAAATTGCTACATACCTGTTTTTCTTTGCAACCAAATTGTACCATAATAAACCCTACATATGTATATTTACAAATACCAATAATTTTGGAGTGTTTTCACTCCAATCCATGCCAAGGATCTATTAAAAAGAACTTGGGTTACCCTTGCCTTCTGCAGCAGCTGTAACAACCACACATACGTGTCTGCACCCTATTAGAACATATAGGGATGGAAGCAACACGGACATGAGTCTGAAGTTATTGATCCAAAATTACCTAACAAGAACTGGGGAAAATTATGTATCTAATTCAAAACAAAACTGTACAAACCCACCTTTGTTTTAGTATTATTTCAAGTTTCTTCCAGGATGACTCATCTCTGACCACAAGCCTCATGTTTTTGTTTCTTCTGCTGCTGCCAGCTGTTGGTTGTTCATTCTCCAGGTTCCTTCAGGTGACACTACTGGGGAGACTTGCCAGTCCTAGCCCTACCAATGAGCGTCAAGGGGTGTCTTTCTTTAAACTTTCATCATCCCCTCTCATCTCCACTTTTCTCTTTCTTCTTTTGCCCCCACTCCTCCTTGCTCAGCTCTTTTGCCTTCAAAACAAATAGGTTGAGGTGACAGGTACATAAGGAGCATGTTTCTTTGCCCTGGCCACACTTACTGCTCTCCTTGCCCATTCTTTGTCCCTTGCTTGGCTCTGTAAGATTACTCCAACTGCTCCCACAGGAGTGACTACACTTCCTATAAGCAGTCTTGAACTGCCTGGGTAGTTCCAAATTGTTTAGCAGCCAGGAATAAAAATAGGAAAGAAAACATACTATACTACAACTGTTTTAACTGTGTAAAGAATCACACTGGAGAATGGCTGTGTTGGTAGCAGACATGAGAGGAACAAAAAGCTGTGTCTTGGAAAGAGGAGCAGAGATTGTGTGTGCATCACTGAAAACTGTACAATCATGCAGACTTCTTCATGGGGGACAAGTAGTCCTTCCAGTGGCTTAGGAGTGCACTGGTCTACGTGGTGCTAGGACAGGCGTGGTTAAGCACTCAGGCTTTAAGGAAAAGGAGTAACAGAAAAGGATAATATGCAAAAAGCATTAGACAGGAGAGATGTAAAGGGTTTTTTCAGCATTAGGGCAACTAGCAGCAAAATAACAAATTAGGCATGTATTTGTCATTGGTTGCACTGTCCTTTAATTATTATGTGCTTAATTAAAACTTCTTTTAAAGCTATTATTCTGAAGCACCTGATTTCTCTGAAACCTGTTTCTTGACTCAGAAATAAAGCAGGGCAAACAGAAGTCAGTCACTAGTATTACTACATCAGTTGGAGATAGGCTTTTAAAGTCAATTAAACATCCTGAAATAGTCATACTGGTGGAAACTGCAGCTTTCTACAGAACCACACCTACACCACAAACTTTTACCCTCATAGCTGTAATAGCTGGAGTTACTGTTTATGGCCAGCATTTTTTGTTGCTTAGCTGTCCTGTGTGGGGCAGTTATACCAAGAAATACATGTTTTTCTGTGTGTGGTATCACAGAGCAGCAGGGGCCAGTCCCAAGGGTTGGGGACACGCAGAGATCCCCAGGAGATAGGCCAAGCAGAGGCTTCCCCAGCCAGGGTTCATTCTTCTGCCTTCAGTGAGGGAGCTGGCAGGATGGGAGGAAGCCAGGCACAGTCCCTAGCTCAGGGCACTGGGTAGCCCTGTGGGGATGGGGATGGGCTGAGACCAGTCTGGGATGTGTGCTTGCTGGTATGGGTCAGCAACAGGCTTGGTGAGGGGACTGAGGGTCAGATTCAACCTGTGATTGCCAGGCCCATGTGTTACCTAACCTCTGAAAATGAGAATAGGACTAATTTTAGCACTAATTTTAGCACTAATTTTTCTGTGTTAAAGAGAGCATCATTTATTTAAGGGCCTGGAAGGCATGGGTGATCACTCCT
Source organism: Chloebia gouldiae (assembly GCA_003676055.1). Classification (NCBI taxonomy): domain Eukaryota; kingdom Metazoa; phylum Chordata; class Aves; order Passeriformes; family Passeridae; genus Chloebia; species Chloebia gouldiae. Next base: position 45,782,138 of record QUSF01000003.1, read on the forward strand.
CCTAACATCCCCCTGACTGTTACAAGCAAGTAACAATATACTGGTATACAGTCACTACATGCATATTATGATTTGCCTGTTACCATAAAAACTCCCCCCATGTCCTCCAGGTTCCCAAAGTTACTGCTTGTCTTGGCTGTAGCTGTATTCCCCAGCCAGATGTCCCCTCTTTATATTCTAATATCCTTGCATGGGGAATAATATCTGCATGCCTTGCTTCTCTGCTAAAGGCCTGCAGACACAGTGCTTTCTCTGCTAAAATCTCACAGTCACTGTCTTTCTACTAAAAGCTCACAGTTACAATAGGAATTGAATTAACCTTTTTGGAATCACAGGGGCTGAAGGGTGCCCCAGGTGAGGTTGATCAGGGCTCTTGAAGATGGTGGATGTCCCCAGGCCCTGATGTACGGGGCAGTTTGTCCCCAGGGGAGAGGGAGTGATGTTTGTTCCCCTTTTCTAGTTGTGCTGGTGTCAGACACATGTTGCCACTGCAACAGATGCACTGCTTTCAGGGCTGAGTCTGCCTTGCAGCAGGTGCAGGTCTGTGATAAGATGCAGCAATATCTGACACAGGCTTGGCATTGTACTCTCAGGAGCCAGGAGATGCTGACTGCACAGGAGAGTGAGCTGTTGGTGGAGAAGCCCTTTCAAGCTCAACATGACCCAAGGCCTGTGACATGCACTGCAATTCTCTTTCCTGGATGTGTTATGAAGGCTGTTCTTCCCCTCAAGATTTGCCTATCATTGAAAAAGAAGCAGAGATAAAAAGGATTGCTGGCACCAAAACCCATCCCTTCCATGCAATGGATGTACGTGCATCATGAGGTCTGATGTACAGGTACATGAGTTGAGTGAGAAGGAATTTGAGGGATCTATTACTGAAGCTACCATGCAGAAGAAATGTTTTCCCTTTGAAACATATGACCACAGACACCTCTACTCTATAGTCAACAACGGAAGCGATTTAGGAGCTATGTATAAATGGCTTTGTACATCATTTTCTGCTGCCTTACTGGGCTTTATGAGCACCTCCTCCCAGTGCTCTTTGTCCTTTATGAGCACCCCATATCAGCCTGTACAGATAACTCCTTACTGCTTACAAACAGTACTGCCTCTCTAAGTGGGTCCACCCTTTCCAGTTTCTGCTGCTTCTGCTCTCATCCAGATCAGGAAATGCAATCATTTGCAGACTCAGTAATTCACTGGCAGTACATGTGACACGCTGCATGAGAAGGAAACGCCCTGCTGCACATCAGAAAGAGGCTTGCAAGCTGCCAAGTTTCATTTTCACAGCTGAGTTATTAAAAAAAAAACCTAGTTTTGTTTTCTGTCTCATGACTGTTTTGACAAACACACCCATAGCATGCCAACAGACGTAGCAAAAAAGATTGTTGTGCCAGTGACACCGGTCAGAGTCCCTCCTGAGTCAAAAGCAGGGAGTTTCACTTTCTGCATCGGTGTTAAAGTGGACTGGTCCTTGATTTCTCTGTGCTGTACTGAAACATCCCTAATGATCCCCCTATGAGGGGGAGTTTGGATGTGTCAGAGACTGCAGAGATTGATGTCTCGAGACATTTTGCGGTGCATGTATATGGGGGAAGGGACAGGTCAGGCCTTGTCCTGGAGAGGTGGTACACTGCCCTGTACACTCCCCCTGCCCTAGAGTCTGTATGTTGCTCTAAACATTTTGCTAATGTTCTCTGATTTTCTAAAGATGCTAATAAAGTAGCTTTTTGTTGTTTTGACCTTTTAAGCATATCTTGTCAGTATTTATCTGATTCCCTTAACTCAAGAAATACATGAACAACCATAAGCCCTTCTAAAAGTCTTGCAAGCAAGTTTTTGGGGGCCTTGCAGGAGGTCACATGAAATTCCAGATATATTAGTATCCATTAGACACTCATTCCTCTCAACCTTTATATCATGTTGATTCATTCAGGTGCTTTTGCCTGAATAAGAACTCCAAAATCCTACCCATGTACTTTGATATCTTCAAATCACTCAGAAAACAAGATTACACTGTAGTTCCCCACCTTGTGTGGATGCAATTACAAAACAATTGTGGTTGTATTTTGACTGTTTTCTTTAAAAGCAGCTTTGCCTATTGTTTTGATGCACTCCACTAGGAGCCAAGTGATATAAAACCATATGTCCCAAGGTTAGTATTATTTGTTTCTCTAGTCCCTAAATGGTTAGCAGGATAATTTATGTGAAAACTCAGCGCAGAAGATGGATGCATAGCGGAAATCCATTTTTTTTTTTGAGAATGGGATGGGTTGACACCAGATTACCATCAAAGCCACTCTATCAGTCCTCAGCAGCAACAAAGGGGGAGAATAAAGTGTGAAAAAACCCTCATGGGTCAAGACAAAGGCAGTTTAATAAAGCAAAACCAAAGGCTGAGTGCAGAAGCAAAGGAAAACCAAAGTTTTGTTTTCTATATTCAAGCAGGCAATATCCAGACACTTCCTGGGAAGTAGGATTTTAACATGCATAGTGGTTTCTCTGCCTCCAATACAGACAATTCTTGGCACCCCTCTGTCACTGAAAAGATCCAGATGTGTTTGGCACCCCTGCAGCCTGATGGCACCAGACTACACCAGTGTACTACACCGGTGTACTACACCATGGCTTTTTACTTCTGTGGGTCTGATGCACCAGGCAATTGAATCTACATGGTCCAGTAAGGCTGCCCATCCCTTTTCTCCTCCTGGTCACACACGACAAAACAAAGTGTGCCATGCAGCACATGCCTGAGGTTCCCTTTCCCTCTGACCAGGGCAGGAGAAAACCAATTTCTCTGGGCATGTCCAACTGCCAAGGCACTGACCCATAAGGATGAAGATGTACAGAGACGGTCTTCAAAGTTTTGGAAAAGACTTGACTCCAAAAATGGAGGTGTTGATATCTGGCAATACATTACTGCCACACTGTTAGAATATGAAGCTGGAACCCTTCCTCCACATGCCCTATGTGCACAGGATATCCTTTGGATCTTTGGAGACCTTGTAATTGTTTAGATCACTGTAGATGACTTTCACCACCACTAATTCTCTCAGAATGGATGCCTTTGTCTGCAGTACGTACACATTCCTGTCAGGTTCACAAGATCTTCCTTGAATGGGCACCTTGCTCTCACACTTGAGACAAACCATGTCCAGAGACTGTAAATTGCTGACTCTATTCCACTCTCTCAACTCTCCTGTTTCTAGTGAGGGATCACAGCTGTTGGATTTCCTTACTCTCCAGCTGCTGCTGACTGCTGCTCTGTTATCCCAGCACTGGAGCAGTGTAAGAAACAGTCCAAAGATCCCTCATCTGCCTCATGACCGCCATCAAGAACAGAGATTGAAGCCCCCTCCAAGGACTGAGACTGAGACCCTTAAAATTCCAACACAGGGGCACTGGCTTGACTGAAGTGAGATGCTTGCCAAGTGTTGCCTGCAGGTGTGTTCGCTGGACCAAGACTGGCTTCCCATGGGAACCAGTCCTGAAACAATGGGTCCTGCTCACTGCTGGGACTGGTTTGTCCTGTTCGGAACTGGACTGTCTGTACTTGTTCTCAACAGACTTCTTCTCCACTGTCCTGTACCCATTCCCTCGACATACTGTCCTGTTCCCCACCCTGGCCGAAGACTATAAAAGACCCCTGAGTTAACCAAAGACTTTGAGATTCTCTCCGACATGACAAGACGGATCTGTTGGCCAGGCCACGAGGATTTTGTCTCTCCGTTGGTAGCTATTCTTTTTCTCTCTCTCTCTATCCTTTATCTCCTTGCTAATCCTTCTATCGCCTTTGCTGTGGGCACTCAATAAAAGGTGCATTTTTTTGATTAATACTGAAATCCCTTGCTGTGTGTCTTTTGCACTCTGAGATCGGTAAAATGAAACATCACAACCCCTCTTTTACTAGCAGATCGTGACAAGCAACCAGGCAGAAATCCACTCACTTGTCTGTTGGCTGTGATCTTCCCACATATCTCAAAATTCTGATGAAGTTAGGGATTGGGTAGTTTCTGCTTCCTGTATGAATTCTGTAACTCCTTTTTCCAATTTGTGTGCAGAAAAGGAACACTGTGAAAAGCCAGCATCTGCAAATAAAACAGAGGAGTCTTGCAATTTTATATAAATAAAGGGAGAGTGTCCACTGGCCATACTCCCTGGGTTGCTCTCTTGAGGTATTTGAAGGCATAGCCTCTTCTAATCCTAAACTCTCAAACACATGCTGCCCTCTTCTTTTACCCATTAGCTGAAGTACAGCCTTCCCGAACCACCTACTACATATTCCCCCCTTGAACTTGTATCATCATTTTCCCTCAAAGTTTGGAGGTTCAGGTCATTGGGGTTCTGCAGACCCATCAGAGGCTCAAACTGTCTGGGATCTGCAAGACTTGTTGCAGACCCATTTCTCCTATTACCCTAAAGTTCAGAAGTTCAAGCTGGATCAAACTGCCTGGGTTCTGTAATAAATTCACAGGGCTTGATGTTCATAGAGGTGTTAGACCCATTTTGAAGACATTAACACCCACTTCTCCTAAAGACCCCCACAACCGTTCTTCCAACACCTGATTGTTTTTTTCAGACCTAGGTCTCAGTGAAGACATTAAAACCCATGTCTCCTACCATTAGTGAGGAGCCCATCTTCCAGATAAGAGTAATTTGTGAAGACATTAGCATTTTTTTATCGTTTCTCAAAGAACGACCTTCTTGCTCAGACCTTTCCTCTTCTTCTTCTCCTTCCTCCGTCTTTACTAATTGACAATATGATCCATTGTTTTCTTCATCCACTGTTTCTTTCTCAGTACTGAGAGAATTGTTGTAGCTGTTGTTTAAATTCCTGTCTCAACCACACTCCTCTGAGAGTACTGAACTGTGGCTCCATAGGCACAGGCCAGGACCCAGTACAGTACAAGAAGCTGCTGGTTTTCCCTGGGATAGGCAGGGCACCTTTATATCAGTGTGTTACATGCCAGTTTGTTAGGGTAACCTGCCTCTTCAGGCGTGAATTTCCAGGATTTGGTAGGTGATAACTGCCCCAGGAACCTGCCCAAATCCTTCCACACACCCTGCCACCCCAGGACCAGCTGTCCCAGGGCACATTTCAGTATCACCTCATCCAAAAATTGCCTTCTAGATCAGGATGACACTGGATTCCACAAACCCCATAGAATGTTAACAATGTTAATAAGTAGTATTAAACAATTCTTGTACAGATGAACAAGCATATCTGAAGCCTGCATAATAAAACCATCTGCATTATTCCCAGGTATGGAGAGGAAATGTATTTCCTCATGCTCACTATAAGATGCTTCCTCCAGAAGAGCAAGGCCAGAAATCCCAGGACAAAGGACAGAGCCATTGTTTTTATTAACATGTTCTCAAGCTCAACTAAGTAAAAAGATAAGTGGTGCAGCCATCAATCTCTGTGACCTGTGTAGGAGCTTGATGCTGAATAGCCACTATAGCTATAGCACACTTCATACAAAACTCTCGTTATCTCATGCCCCATACTGGGCATCAAAAGGACAGTGGTGGGTTCACCTTGTCTGGCAATCAAGAGGCCATTGAGCTGCTGTCACTCCCCTCCTCAGGAGGATGGAGGGAGAAGGAACTAAGATGGAAAAAATCCTCATGGGTCAACATACAGGCAGTTTAATAAAACAGAAACTCAAGCAACAGTAAGAAACTCCAAAAGATTGCTCTCTACCTCCCATCAGCAAGCAACATCTGGCCATGACCTGGGAAGTAGGGCTTCAGCATGTGTAGTGGTTGCTCTGGAAGGCAAATGTAAATAATGAATGCCGCACCTTTCTACTCCTTTTTGTTAGCTTTTATATTTGAATAGGCGTCACATGTTCTGGAATATCCTTTTGGCCAGTTTAGGCCAGCTGTCCTGGCTGTGTCCTCTCCCAAGATCTTGCCCACCCCCAGCCTACTGGTGAAAGAGGAATGTTGGTTTTAGCTCCCAAAGCAAAGCACAGCACACTGGGAGCTGCTGGCAGTGAAATTAACTCCATCCCAGCCAGCCCGGATACGAAGGAAGATGTCCAGGAAATAATACTCAATGCCAGAGAAAAATTTGATTAGAAACGTGGTTCAAAGAGGGGTAAATTATGGAACTGTGAAGCATTTATCTTTGACTTATTGATCCACTTTTTACGGTGTGAAAAGACCATGGGAAACGATAAATTAGCAACCAATTGCATCGCAGGAGGAGAAGCCTTCACTCCCCAGGTGCTCCTTGCCCAGACCAAAGGAGCCACAGCTCCCCCTGAGCGGAGGCTGCCGCGGGAAGCCAGAGGGACAGCACGGCGCCTCAGGACGCACGAACGCTGCTTTTACAAGTATCCTGAAGGCACCGCAGAGTCACTTTTAAAAAAGGCACTCTACACTGCGCTGCGGAGGGAGCCCAGAGCCATGCCAGCGCCACTTCCCGCACGTTCCGGCGGGGAGAGGGACGCGCGGTCCCTCCCACCCCCAGCATGCTCCCTGCGGCGGGTGGGGACAAGGCGCGGGGCACATCCCCCACGGGCGGGGCCGCCTCGTTTCGATTGCCGGAGCGCCGTGGATTTGTTTCGATTCCCGCACTCCCACTCCCACGGTGACGCGGGCAGCGGGGGCGGGACGCTGGGCGGGGAGTTTAAGGGCGACAAGCGGAGCGCGCCCCGGCGGTGGCGATGGACGCGCTGGCAGGCGGGTAGGTAGAGCGATAGATAGAGCGATAGATAGAGCGATAGATCGATACAGCGATAGATAGAGCGATAGATAGATAGATAGAGCGATAGATAGAGCGATAGATAGAGCGATAGATGCGCTTCCTCGGCCACCCCTTGTGTCCCCCTCGCCCTCCCGGTGCAGCAGCCGGCCGGCCGCCGCTCCGTGCGGGATGCCGGCTGCGGCGGGCTGAGCCGCCCGCGCCCCCGCGCTGCTCCATCCCTGCTCGGTGCAGCCCCCGCGGCCTCTTGCGGGTGGCTTTTCCCATCTCGGTGGGGCTGTTGCGAGCTTCCTGCGTGCTGGAGCAGTTCCGGAGGGGGGACGTGCTGCCCCGACGAGGAGCGCGGGTGCGGGATTTGGAGTGTGGGCAGCGGGGGTGGCTGTGCTGGTTGGGAAGCCTGCCAGGGAATGTGTGGGGCGGTCGAAGGAAAAGGAGAAGAGTGCATTCTTGCTCCTGGGAGTATGTGTTGGCCCGGTATGGTTTGCGAGGAGGAGCTGGGGGAGATGGGATGCCGTGTCCGTGCTTGAAAAGAAGAGGGAGAACTCCTTTAGCATAGCCCGGAGCGAAGCATTGTTTTCAGTGGTTTTGGATCCTTTCCCTGAAAAACAAAACTCTTGTACAAGGTCGTGCAGTGGTCACTTAAGAAAACAGACTTTTTCAACTGGAAAGGAGTTTGAGCACAGTGTGCACTGCAGAAGAATAAATGCAGAAAGCTCTCTCACCAGCTTCTGGGTTGTTTTGTATTTTGGTTTTTTTTTTTTTTTTTTTTTTTAGCGATTTACAGAGAATTAACTTCACATTTATTGAGAATGGTAAGAGGCTTTGCTTTCCCATGAAAACATGCCAGAGGGAGTATTTCCTATCAGTGTTTTTTTACCAACATGCAATTAAGTTTGTCAAGCGTTGGCTGTGAACTGTGCAAGCTTGAAAACCTTGATGTTAGGGCAATCTTGGTGTTTTCGTCTTGGGGTAGTTTTCGTTTGTTTTTTCCTCATTCCAGAGTGAATACCCTCTGGAGTGAATCTATACAAAGGAAATATGCAGGCTGTTTGTTGCCGTTTCTCTTAGCCAGTCACAGAATCATAGGAAATGCTGAGTTGGAGGAAAGTTATCAGGATCATTGAGTCCAAGTCCCAGCAGGACACCCATCCTGATAATCACACCATGTACCTGAGAGCATTGTCCAAATGCTTCTTAACTCAGACTTGGTGCTGTGACCACTTCCCTGGGGAGCCTCTTTCTAGTGTAAACCTTTCCTGATTCAGCTTCAGGCAATTTTGTTAAGTCCTGTGGCTGGTCACCCCTCCTCTTTCCCTCATGGGGAAGTCACAGACAGCATTCTCCTTCAGGCCGAATAAACCAAGTGATCATAGCTGCTCCCCATACAGGTTCCCCTTCAGACCCTTCACCATCCTTGTGGTCTCCTTTGGATGGTCTCTAACAGCTGAATGTGTTTTTTATTTCGTGGTGCCCAAAACTGCATGAAGTATTCAAGGTGAGGCCACACCAGTGCAAAGAAGAGCGAGACAATGACAGGAGCATTGCCAGGCTGAGCAAACAACTGCAGCAGTGTAAACAACTCCCTCTTGGACTGAGTTAGGTCTTGTATGGCTGAGCTAGACTAGGTATTTCAAAACTCTTTGTTATTTCAGAGAGAAACAGAAAGATGAGCATTTCCACTGTTGTGAGGTTTTGGTGGTTTTTGTGTTGACACAGTAATGACACTGTGCAAACAGAATATTGAGCATATATTTTTTTTAGTATATAAAATGGAAAATGCAAGTATTTTCTTAATTTACTGGAAATCATAGGTATTTGTATGTATAAACAGATGTGTTTCTTGAAAAAGCAACTCCAGACATGGCTCAACCATACGTTTTCTTAGGTATGACTTGTTACTGGTAGGTTGCAATGAGGGAAGAATCATTTGAAGCTGAAGGCAAAGAAGCCTGTTTTGTTTCCCTTAACAAAACAGGATGTGCTGTGGAGCAGGGCCAGACCTGTTGCTGCTGCAAGCTGTGAAACAGTCTTCAAGGAAGATGTGCTTGGCCTGAGCCAAGCTTGCAAGGAAAGGAGGAATGATGTTCTGAGGTGTCATCTGGTTTTGGCTGGGATAGAGTTAATATTCTTCCTAGTAGCTGGTACTGCTGTGCTTTGGATGTAGGATGAGAATAATGTTGACAAAACAGTGATGTTTTTGTTGTTGCTAAGCAGTGCTTATCCTAAGTCAAGCGTTTTTTCAGCTTGTCCCACCAGTGTGGAGTCTGTGTGAGGGCACAGAAAGCTGGGAGGGGCAGTTGGGGCAGGTAACCTGAACTGTCCAAAGGGATATTCCATCCCATGGAAGGTCACATTGGTTTCTATCTTGTCCATGGGTGTGAAACTGTTATTTCCCAGGGTCTAAAGTAGGCACAGAGCTGGTGTCCTGGGGTGTGTTCACCCACCTCTTTTTGTGAAAGGTGTTGTCTTGTTCCTGGTGACGTGCTTCTTTTATTAATTTCCTTGCTATGTCACTTCCCTGCCTAGTGCTTTTCCTGTGTGCAAGTGAACCACAAATTTCTGCTCTAAAGGTCAGTAACATTTCTATGTCCTCTTCTTGAGGTTTTGCATGGATTTCTGCTTGTCAGCAGGGCTGGCCCAGCTTCTGACTGGATTTGGGACCTGTTTCTGTAGTCCTGTTTTGTGGTTGTGCATCTGAAGAAGAACTGAGCTGCCAAGCTGTGTCAGCTGTGAGTTTGGTTGGAGATATCAGGTGGCTGGGCTTTATTATTAATAATTCCTTTCTGACAGTTTGCACAAACAGAAAGCAACATAGAGTGGTAATCTGAAAAAGGAGGACCTTAGGAGGTCGTTCAGGCTAGCTCTGCCCAGAACAGGGCCCTAGCCCAGAGTCTTGTGTGTGTATTCTGCTTATAACCCTTGTTTCATTCCGACCTTGCACAAATCCTCCCTATTTGGTTTGTATGTGGTGTTTGAGGTATTACTAGGCCTTTGAGACATCTGTGCTAATTGCATCCTGGGCTGCATTTGCCAAATGTTGATAAGGATGTTTGTCTTGTTTCTGACAATGTCTGTGCCCTACAGTCATCGGTTTACGACAGAGCACATTTCCAAGGAAAAGCTTAGTATAAAATGAAGAGCAGCCTGGGAAGTTCTGTCTCACTCTGTGCTCTCTCACCCCAGCCATTTAACGTCTTTTGAAAGCACAACCAGAACTTAGAAGTCTCACAGCTGACTCCCAAAATCCAGAAATAGTGCTTGCCTGCTAGACCCAGGTCAGGTGAGAATTCCTTCTCAATAGTGAGAGATCCTTTCAGCTGTCAAGGTGTGCTGAATCAGTGTGGTACTGCATAGGTGAAGCTACAGAACAGTAGCCTGAATTCCCCTAGTAGTACTTCTGCCTTAAACATTTAGGAAGGAAGAGTATCTAGAGAAGCAAAATTCTGCAAGTGGTGTTGAGGGTTGCTTGTGTCCAATGATGGAGGTTGTGCACAGGTCTCCAGTTCAGATTGAAACCACCTGATAAATTGTTCTCTCTCTTCACTTACCTGGGAAATGGTTCTCTTTTTCTTTTTAGAGGCACACAGCTCCAGAGGTGCATGCTGTCTTTATCTTTGGCATTCTGTGATGTATAGGACTCTGACTGGCCATAGAGCCCAGAAGCAGTAAAGGAGCTTCATTTGGTCCAACTTGTGCTGAGTTCAGGACAACATTCTCATAAGAAGCTATCACTATGCTGCTCTGCTTGCCCTAATCTAATCCAATTCTGCTTTAGAATATCATTCATTATTTTCCAAGTGGTGCTGGCTTTTACTGGGAGCTAAGGGTCATTGGAACATCCAAGGTCTGGTACAAATCTGGCCAGGTGACTTCTTACAGAATTTTTTATCTTGTTTTGTAGGAGTGGGTGAGAATCTATAAATAAGGCTATCTCTATCTATCTATTGGAATATATCCCTAATGATAAGGATGTGTGATGACAAACTGTCTAAACAGAGGCTCTTCATTTGAGTTGACCAGTTTCTCCAGCATGGGCTGACATTTTACAAGGGCTTAATATGAGATCTTCATGTTCATTGTCATCTTCTACAATATCTCTTTTTATGAGATACTGGCTGAACATTCAATTAAAATATTGTTCAGATAGTCACAAATGCCACTATAACAGTTTTCAGACTAAGCAGATCCATGAGGATGTCCCTGTATAAATCTCAGCTTCTTTCCTGTCTTCTTCATGAGATTTCCAAATGTGTCTGCTTGTAATCTGGTCAGGTATAAGCTGTTATTTTTTGTTTCTGCTGTTTCTTCAGGGCCTCCTCTGAAAATACAGGAGATTTCCAGATTTTTCATTTCACTTTTTGGCCTGCAGTGGAAAACAGAGAAGTAAACTTTTCCCTGCTTTTCACTGTCAAGGTTAGGCTTATACACATTGAAAGGAGACTGTGTTCTCCAAATATGTCTTTGGTAGCTGTTGTTGTCAGGAAAACAGGTAAAACTGGCTAGCAGGCAGAGCATTGCCATAGTTATGGCCACTTTCAGCCTTCTTGACCTGTGTTTTTCCTTTTTATACTGGGTCTGCTGTGACATTCTATATCAGGTCATGAGGAAGGTGTCATTTGGAAGACCTGAACGCAGTGTCCTTTTGCTGGGTGACTGCAGGGCTGCCTGCATGGTGCCAGATGGTGCTAGTGGTGGGCATGCAGCTGCAGGGGTCCCTCTGCTGTAGCAGAAGGGGTGACCTGACAGGGGTGGCCTTTCTTGGCATCTTGCTCTTGGAGCCAGGATGCTTTTGTTAAAGGAGAGCTAATGGAACCCTGAGGAAGAAGGAATGATTTGCCTGCTTAATAGGACTGAGGAAAGCACAGTCTTTAGAAGTCAGATTTCCTGAAAATAGGAGGATTCTTATTTGTCACCATTCTTTTAATTCAGATGCAGAGCTCCTAAGATTGCTGTACTTCATTTGTTCCTTGCATTATGTAAATCTGCTGTGCCTGGAGAATAAAAACATTATTCTACCACCGAGTAATGCCACAGAGATGGACCCTTAAGGCTTAACTTTCAGGATCAAAAAAAATTAAAAGCATGGCTGTGAAGACCTTCTATTTTTTTTTCTGTGAATTAAATAGTGTCATGCAATTTCTCTTTTTAAAATGTGTAAAGCATATGCAGACAGAAAAATCAAAGGCTGGGGTTCAGTCTCAGATTTCTAAAGTTTTTAGCACTGCCAGCTTCAGATGTTCAGAAAGCATAAGCTGGCCTCTTGAGACCCATAGTTGGCATAAGGACCACAACATTTTTCAATAGTGACAAATGGCTTTTCTGGGCAGTCTCCATTTGTGTTTTCAAAATTATCTTCTGAAGCAAGAGGAATCAAAACTTTAGAGTTGTAACCACTCTAAAGCTCCCTGCTTCTGACAGCAGTCTGACTGAAGCAGTTCAGTGGGACACGGACAAGTACAGTAACACAAGAGTTGATGACATGTAAAGTAAATGGGAATTTTGACCACTGGCAGCAGTAGGGTTTAGAGTAGATTGTTTCTGACTTAACTGTATAATCTTTTGGTTTAATTCTGTGAGTAAAAATTCATTTTGCTGTCACATTTGGGCTGCTGGTCTCAGGAGTCATAAAAAAAGTAAACAAAGTAGATCATGTTGTCTGTTTCTTTTTTTTTTGTTTGTTTTGTTTCTGTTTTATTCCTGTGAATTATAAGGTCTCAACAATGCCCTGGGAAGGGTCTCTCAGACCTTAGGGTGGCCCCACACCTTTATGTGTTTCACAGACTCCATAGCTTAGGAGAAATCCCTGTTTCATGAGGGTGACATGTGTCTGGCTGGGATGGAGTAATTTTCTTCATGGCAGCCGGTGTGGTGCTTTACATTTGTAAGCAAAACAATGCTGATAGCACAGTAATGTTTTAGCTATTGCTGAGCAGTGTTGAGGCCTTCTGTTCCTCACTCGGTCTCGCAGTGAATAGGTTTGGGGTGCACAAGAGACTGGGAGAGGGCACAGCTGGGCCAATGACCCAAACTGACTGAAGGGATAGTCTGTGCCCTGTGGCATCATGCTCAGCAATGGTGATGGAGAGGAGGGGACTTAGAGGGACTAGCCTTCCCTGTCTTGGGAACCTGGGCATTATTCTGTGTCAGGGGGGTAGTTAATGACTGCCTTTGCATCACTTCGTTATCTTTCTCTCTTCTTCCAATTCTCTTTTGGTTACTGTGCAATTTTTATCTTGACCTAGAAATTTTTTTTTTGTTTTACTTCTTGTTTTCTCTTTCCCCATCCCATGAGGGGTGGTGGGATGCAAGCACTTAGCTGCCCAGTGGGGTTAACCCACAGCGCTCACCCCCAAAAAATCTTTCTATAGTTATATCCAGATACAGCTGTGGCTTTTACCTGTGCCAGTTAAGGCAGAGTAATAGACAACAGTTTTGTTTAATGCTCCTCACGCTTGATAGACTTTACATAATAGGCCCTTTGTTAGTCCGTTGGTTTTGAGTTAAAATTGTTTGTGCTGCAGGAAGCTGTTGGGCAATAGCAAGACATGCTGTGCTAGTCTTCACAGCAGTTCTTTTGGATAATTAACTTAGATGTCAGATCTGCATGCCCAGTGTATCTCTTGGGTCTACAAACTCGGGTGTAGTTGCTAAAGCCCGCAGCAGACATCCCAGTTATTTATATGATCTACAATTTAAAGTTTTGGCTGGGAAACTACGGTTCTGGAAAAGGATGGGAACTTTTATTCTGGTGAAAATGCTTGCTGCCTGGAAAGGGGAGGGAGGGCATGCTGCCTTCTGATCTTAAACAGGGAGTTCAGTTCCAAAATTTATCAGCACAGGACACGTTGGAAAGTCCTTTAAAATGTTCGTTGTTGCTTCTGCTGTACTGTGGAAAAACCAATCTTTTAAATATCTTGTAAATGCCTTTTATTTGTACTTGTACTTTTAGTATATTCCAAAGAAAAGACAAAAATACAATTCTGGGGAACAATATTACACTGAGTAGAAGGATAGCTTTCTTTAAAAAAAGAAGAAAATGGAAATTAAGCTATAATTTGGAAAACCACCAGTTCACGTGTATTCCTACTTGAGAAAACTCCTGTGTAGCTAACGTATTTTGGTATTATTCTTGAGAAAATAATTTGTCAAACTTTCTGATTATAAAGAATTGAAATCTGAAAGAGTTACACAAAAGATGAGGTAGAACCATCTTTTAGAACTTGTTTTTTTCCTTTGTTTTGTTACTCTATTTTTTTCCTTTTTTTTTCACCTTAATAATGTTCATACCATACATTTCATGCAGTGTAAAAGAAGTCCTGAATATGTTATGAGTTCACTTGATTTGCTATCTGGAGAAGTATTATTTTTAAAGTATATACTGTATGCACATTGCTCAATAAAGTGCTGATTTCATTTGCCTGGGATAAAAGTCAAAATTACCCCTCTAGCATGACTGATTGTCATACCTCTCCCAGGTAGGTGGGACCTCTTTTTCTTGAGTTTAGTTTTTATCCAGGATTTAATCTATTCTTGGTGCTTCCCTGGAATTAGCAAGCTGATGGTTCAATTACAGACATCATCATGGAGTGTTCATTTGTTTAATTAAGATATGACTTCTGACAGGTCATTTCCCAGTCAGTCTATGAAGCAATCAATGCAGATCTGAGCTTTATGGTTTCACCTGATTCTGCTTACCTTCTTAAAGTTGTGGGCTGCTGCTCTCCCATCTGCTTAGTGCACTTGTGAGCCTGACAAGTCCTTTTTGTACTTGGATAAATGCAAAGGCACAGTGCCATCGTACCTCTGTGCTCACAAGACAGCGCTGATTCTTGGTGTTTCAGCCTCATCATGAGGAGTACTACACAGAAAATACATCAGTAATGTTTCTTGCTTTGTCTGTAAATTCATATACTTAAAAATATCTAGTTTGCTGTGTAGTCAAGAGATCTTGCAGATATTTTAGTCCTGTTTTCAGCTAGTAGAATTTTCTACTCAGTAGCTGGTACAATGCTGCATGTTGGATTTAGTATGAGGATAATGTTGATAACACCCTGATGTTTTAGTAGTTGCTGAGCTGTGTTTGCCCTAAGTTTCAGTTTCTGATGCTGTCCTGTCAGCTGCAGAGGGGCACAGGAAACTGGGAGGGGACACAGCCAGGACAGCTGACCTGAACTCACCCAATGTATATTCTCTACTATAGAATGCCATGTGTATAAATTAGGAGGGAAAACCGGCCAGGGGCACTCCTCAGGAGCTGGCTGAACGTTGTTCAGTGGGTAGTGAGCAATTGCACTGTGCATTAATTGTCTTGTTCTACGTTTATTATTAGTAGTATCAGTGTTAGCATTTTCCCTTCTTTTTCTATGATGTTAAACTATCTTTATGCCAACACACAAATTTTACTTTTTTTCCCCCTAATTCCCTCTCCCATCCACTCAGAGAGTAGGGGAGTGAGCTGAGGTTTGTGTGGTGTTTAGCTGCCTGCCAGACTAAAACCCTGACATTATGTTAGCAGGTGGCAAAGGTTGCAGATCTTACGGGTTTTGTTACAGGCCTGTTAATACCTGGATAATAAATAATTCTCTGCATTCTTATTTGGTGAATTAATCTTACTTAATTGCACTGAGATTTGTGAGATTCATACAGGTTTTTACAGGTAATGGAAACAGCTTTTAATCATAAAATGAATCTGTAAAGAATGATTCTACACAGCACTTTAGCATTAGATTATTTATCTTGTCTGTTTCTTGTGTGCTGTTTCTCATACATGTAGCTGGTTTTCCTCTTGCATTTGTTTCTTTCATCTAGCTGCTTGACCATGTGATTAGTTTTCTTTAATGACACTGATTTTAGAATTTTAATGATGAAATAGTTTTTCAGTAAGTTACAGTTGATACTAGTTTCAACCTTTGTTTTCTTTGGCCACTTCCTGTATTCATTTTAATAACTATCTTAAGTCTGTTTCAAAGTCCTTAAGCACTATTACTGTACTATGTTACAGTATTTTCATGTAGTAATTAAGTTTCTAAGCAGTTCTCTATGCATTGGATTGATGAGTAAGTATCTAGACGGAGGACCTGGATAAAAAATGCATAAATAAAAAGCAAGTAAATGAGTTTTGTGTTTAATTAATTGAAGCTTACGTGTTTCTTAAGCATATAAATGCTGCGTTTTCTCGGATATTTTCTCCTGCATTGAGCATATGCTCACACAATGAAATAACTTAGAATCCTAAATTAAAAGATACAGTTTAAGACCTGAGGATAAAAATTGAAACAACCATGCATACCAGTGGTAGATCTGGTTAGCTGAAGTTTATTAAAAAGTAGATTAAAAGTTGAGGAGGCATTAACAGCAAAGAGAGCTCTATTTTACTAGTCCAACTGCAGGAAACAAAAAAGATGTGCTCTTTTGTTCTCCTTATCAAATATGCAAAAACTAAGATGAAAAATTAAGTCAATTATTAAGGAAAAGAAATGTCTCATAAGTCACTGCTTTTGTTTGATTAATTTTTTTTTCTTTCTTTTTTTGCTTTCTTTAGCATGGATCCCATGACATATGCACAATTGAAGAGGCAAGCTGGGAATCAGGATTTTAAAAATGGAAATTACTCTTTGGCCATCAAAAACTATGATGAAGCTCTACAAACACTTGGTTATTTAATGCAATGGGTCCCGTAAGTATTCTTGAATTATGAGATGTAAACCATAAGACAAGCCTGAAATATGTAAATATGTACTGTTGCACTGTTAATTCAAAACTGTGGTTTTTGACCTAACACTTAATTTTCTTGTATCTTTTTTCACACTCTTTACCAGTTTTATAGTTATTCTGCTCCTTACATTTATGTCAGAGATTAATTAGTGACTTAAATCTGAATATTTTTACATAAACATCAATTATAAATTAGTGTAATTAAAGCTCAAATGCTGAGATTTTGCCCTGACCTGGCCTGTTGTTACGTGAATCATCTGATTATCTGTAAAATGATTCATGCAGGTTACTTTGTTCTTGTTATTGGGTCATTCTCAGTATTCTACAACTTGTTAAAAATAGTTTTTCAGCAGGAGATTCCTTTGGGTATTTCTTTCCAGATGCACTTTTAAGTGCTTTTTATCAGTTAATATAAGTTGGTAATGTTATTAATGATTAAATAGCTGAGTATTATGTTAAGTATTAAATATTCATTACTACTGTATATTAACGCTGCTATTAACCTAATTTAACACTGGACACTCATTTATTTTAAATGTGGATTTTTCTGTTGACTTCACCAAGTGGTGATAACACTAAAATGCATTGAGGTTGTTTCTTTGGTGACCCAAAAGTGTTTAGTACTCTTTCCATCTCACAGCTTCCATTCACGTGTCTGTTTTCCCCCATTCCTGGCTGCTGGCTTTCACTGACCCATATGTAGGTGTAGCAAGGTGGTCTGAACCCTTGCTAAATCCTCACACTTCATTATTCCAGTGGCTTGGCTTTCTGCTTCAGAAAACACCAGGTTATCACTATGGGTATCACTAAAGTATCATTAGGATGGCTCCAAGTCATTTTATAGCAAATATTTAAATGATCTTTATTATCTCCCACTACATTTTTTGCCTCTGATTTTGTGAGGTGGGTGATATGTATAGTTTTTTTCATTTATTTGTCTCACTGACTGTAAAGTATGATGCTTTCTCAAGTGAATAAACAGTAATGCTAAAACCATATCTTTAGGTGCTCCCGGGACATAGCTGTGTTGTTGTGCAACAAATCAACTGCTTTGTACTGCCTGGGCAAATGGAATGATTCAATGGTTTTAGCCCACCAAAGCCTAGAGTGGGATCCGGAGTATGTTAAGGTATTCAGATGCTTGAACTGGCAGTTTCTGCATGCCTGGCTTGCTTTTTTTAAATTTATTTTTTTTTATTTAATAATATTGTAATGATCTTCTTTTTATTGTGTTTTTTCTTTGGGGCATGATGAGTAAATATATCATAAAATTCCAGAATCAGTGTTGATTCTGCACATAAGCATGAGATTCATGGCTGTAATAGTATTTTTAATGAAGTGAAGCAGCTGTCTTTTGCACCAGGAGATGCTGGTTCTCTCTGGGTCCCAATGAGAGAGGTACCAATGCTTTCAAGAAATGTAACTATCAATATCCCAAACAAGGGTTACATGTTAATATATCTCCAGTTCCTGGGAGTGGTACTTGGTGACCGAGGTCATATTGTATTTCCAGTGGAAAGAACAATACATTACACTTGGCTTGTGATTAAGTACACATTGATTAAGTACACCTTGTCTCAAGTAGACATCTCCTAGGAATATGTAGGAGCTGTACAGTATTTATGATACAGAGTTTACTCTTGGATTGGCTTTTATGTGCAATAAACAGTTTTCTGTCTAACGCTAAAGACTCCTGGAGCCTTTAGTAGAACATTTTTTATTTAGGTATGGTAAATTGTATACAAATGCCCATTCTACTTGTACTGTGTTGCAACATTGCTAGTTATCTGATTTGAACAAATTAACTCCACTGTGACTTTGAGCTGGTACAATCTAATTCAGGGTGAATATAGCTGTTGGCTGAAGAATATATGCATTGTGTGAAATACTGCAAAATGCAGTGATGTGGAAACATAAATATATATTCTGGACCTTGTGACACAAAAAAAACCTCAGTCTTGTCCAGAGGATTTTAACATACAGCTGCTGAAAGTATGTCTTTCATCCTGTAGTTATTTTCCAAGCTTTAAATTTCAGGATTCCACTTTTGGTATCTGGGATAATATCAGTAACATACTGTGAATTTCAAGGGATTAGAATAAAATATTTCACTTTTTTTTTTTTATCTGTGTATAAAAAGCAGTGGAAATAGTACTACATGTCATTTTTTAACATAATGTGAGAATTAAAAAAAAACAACACTTTTTTGTTTGGTAGTAAGTATCTTTGAATATTTTCCCAGCATCTTTTTTTCTCCTTTATTTTTCAGGCTTATTATAGAGCTGGCCACTCATTCATCATGTTATCAAAGTCTAATGAGGCAGTTAATATGTTCCACAGAGGTCTGGTTCTCCTGAATTCTGCAGATCAAACTCAAATTGCTGAGTTTATAGCAGGAATCTTCATAAGTGTCAATGGTAAACTCAAATTAAGACCTTAATTTTTCTAAGAGCCTTTCAGTAGTGATGATGACCCTTAGTAGCCTTTGTGAGATCATTCCTTTGATCCTTCAGTGTGTCAGGCCTGTTTGAGGATTATGAATATACTGAGGATGTGGTGAACTTGGTCCAGTTTGCATACAGCAGACACCAACAATCTCAAAACAGTGCAGGGGAGTGAGTTGTCTCACAGGAACACATCAATTATGGAATAATTAGAAAAGGTCAAAATTTACAGTCAGGAAGACAAGATTGGAGATTTGGAGCTCCATATCCCAGAGGTTTTAAGTGGGTTTTGTCCAGACCACCCTTCTTTTCTTTTTCCCAGGTAGATTTGAAAATAATTAGAAGATAGGCAGTTTAAACTTTGTTACAATGCAGTGTATTTCAGTGTGGAAGACTTTCCTGCAGCTAGTAATGGACAGCAATGAAAAGAGGAAATGTGGTCTTCCTGTGGGATTGTATGGGTGTTTTTCAGCAATGTCCATCGTCTGTCTCCCTGCCCTCCCTCCTTAGTCTCTCCTCCTCTACTTGCTTTTTAGTCTAGTATGCTTTGTCTGATGGGCCTACAGCCATGGCAGCAGATTTCAGGCTGTGCCTCTGCTGCCTTTTCTTGAGCCTGTAGCCCCACATTAAGGTCCTTGATTGATGGTTGCAGAGTCAGAAGCTGATTGACACGTAAGTGGAAGAATTGCCATGAGGTTCACAATGCCTTGGGGCTTTGAGGTGTTTCTTGAGAGCAGGTATTAATTTTTTTCCCCCTTTTACTGAAGAATGGACACTGATAAAGAGGGTGCTGAATCAGTTGGGCGACCAGCGTTTCTTAAGCCCTCACAGAGCAATCCCCTGGGTATTGACCAGTGCTAAAATGATGGCTGTGCAATGAATTAATTTAGCTGGGCACTCTGACCTTTGAAGTGCTGTGTGTACCAAATAGTCTTCTCTATTGCTTATTCTTGCAGACGAACGAATCTTGCCGTCAGCTTTCTACCCTGCTTATGATTATATCTTCAGTGCACATTTCAATGCACTGATTTGGCAATCAGTGATAGAAAGGCTGGCCCAGAAAGGGAAGTGGCGGGTAAGTGTGTCACCGTGTCACCGCGTCACCTCGCACTGCATGTTGGGCACTCATGTCTTACCACTTCAGCATAGATTTGTGTTACCTTTAAAAGCCAAAACTGTGAATATATATTGCTGCCTGGTTCAAATGTCTTGAATTTTAAGACTTGGAGCAATGCTTTCAGTGATAAATAATTTCTGAAATTCATTTTTGAAAGGGATATGATGGACTTGAAATTCTGCTTGTTTCTTGCTGCTGTCTGTTGTCTCTCTTACAGTACCACCTAGAGTCACTATTCAATTCAATAATATTCAAATTAGAGGGGAAATATACAAATTTATTTGTGGTCCCTTTTACTTTTCCTTCTGTATGACAAACTGGATTTTTGAAACTGTCTGTGAAAAACCCACAATAAAGGAGCATTTCAATGGAAGTACATGGTTGTTGAGCAAAAACAAAACATAACAAATATAATTTAGAAAAATCAGAAGGTAGATCATCTGAAAGTATTTTAGTCCTTTCTCAACTGTGGAAAAAATTGATCATTGTCACAGTTATATGTGTATGGGATGTTGTTGGTGAGGTGCAGTAGGGGCAGCAGGGCACCTGTGAGGAGTGGCCGGAGCTGCGTCACTTCCAGCTGGCTCCGATGGCCCTATTTTAGAGCATGGCTCAGCCAAGGTGCTGTGCCTCAGAGAAAGTGTGTTTTAGAAAGGGCCAAGATGCCTGGGAGAGTGAGGGGGAAAGAGTGGGAGAAACCACCCTGCAAGCCCCAGGGGTAGAGAAGGAGGAGGTGCTCCAGGCCCAGAGCAAGGCGCTCCTTTGCAGCCTGACACAGGCAAAATTGAAGCTTCAGCTGGGGTTAATCAGGGAAACCCTCCTGTTGAGTCATAAGGTTCAGACAGGACCCACTTGCTTTCTGAATTCCTCAGAGGGTTACCTAGGTATTGTTGGATCCAGTCCTACTCCCAGACTTGGTGAATGTTTTATGTTTAAAGGATAATATACGTGTAATTGAGCCTTTATATGACTTTGTCCCACTGGATTAAGGATGGCAAACCATATATATATATGAATAAAATTAATAACTTATTTAAATTTATGATAATGATCAGATTAAAATACATTAGTCAGAATTATTTACTACATGGTACAGATAGTTATAACAGTTAGTAAATATTGTATAATAATATATACACTATGTAATAGTGTACTATTTATTGAAGCAATAATAAAGCATTGGTATTAAAGATAGAAAAATTGCTGTTAAATAGAGATTGGTGTTACTCACTCATGCCAGTGGCCATGAGCAAACCTCTTTTGCTCAGCCTCCAGGAGTAACCTTGAGGGGAATCTCCACTCAAGGGAGGAATCTTCACACATATACAGGAAGGGGTATCTTAGAAGACCCTGCTTTTAAAAAGTGTGACTGTTTTTGTCATATGAAGTGACTGTCAGTCATATATTTGTAGACTGGCTGTGTCAGCTTAACAGCTTTAGATAGTTATCAGTAGTATCACCTGTTGGTTCCTGTATCAAGAACTTTGCTGCGTCATCGCTGGTACCAGTTTCTGTCAGGAAACCCTGTTTTTCACATCCTCAGAATGTGTAACTGGGATTGTTGAGTCATACTGGTCTCAGCATTCTTCAAGACCATAAGCAGTGTGACCTTCCCTTCTCTATCCATCACTGATAACTTTTACAAATAAGGTAAAGTTCAAGCTGTTTTACCACCACTTTACCACCACTCTGCTTAGGCAGAGTAGCTTGTGGAGAGGCCATGAAGGAACAGGCTTCTGACAGTAATCACAGCCTGTGGAGGACTCACACTGGAGCTATGAACTCACTGGAGCCCCACATTCCCCATCCAAGCCCCTACTCTGGGCAGGGACATCTTTCACTAGATCAGATTGCTGAAAGGCCGGCCGAACCTGACCTTCAACACTCTTAAGGATGGGACATTCAGAGCTTCACTGGTCAGCCTGTTCCAGTGCCTCGCCACCTGTGTCATAAAACTTTTTTTCCTTATGTCCAAGGAGAACAAACTTTCTTTCAGATTAAAGCTGCTGCCTCTTGTCCTGTCACAAAGGCCTTGTTAAAAAGTCTTTTTTTTAAAGCCCCCTTTTTTATATTGATGTTATTGCAGTAAGTTTTCCCTGCAACCTTCTCCATGCTGAATAACCTCAGAGAGTTGCTCCGTCCCCATCTAATTGGGGCATGGAGAGTTGTGCCATTTTGTGGCCCTCCTCGGGACTCATTCCAACAGGTCCATGTCTTTTCTGTACTGGGGACCCTCGAACTGGATGTAACATTCCAGGCTGGTCTCATCAGAGCAGAGTCACCTCCCTTGACCTACTGGCCATGCTACTTTTCATGCAGCTCAAGATCCCGTTTGTTCTCTGGGCTGTGAGTGCACATTGCTGGCTTTTATCCTATTTTTCATCCACCATTATCCCGCAGGTCCTTCTTCCTTAGTCTGTATTGATACTGGAGATTGCCCAGGTGAAGGACCTGGCACTTGGCCTTGTTGAACTTCCTGGGGTTCCTGTTGGCCTGCTCCTCAAGCCTGTCAGAGTCCCTCTGGATGTCATCCCTTCCCTTGCGTCACTCAGCTTGGTGCCATCTGCAAACTCTCCAAGTGATTGAAGGCACCTCACTGGCAATGTCATTAATGAAGACAGTGAGTGTACTGCTCCCACTACAGACACTGGAGGGACACCACTCACTGCTGGTTTCCACTTGGACACTAATCCATTGACTACAGCTCTTTGGATGCAGCCATTCTGCCAATTCCTTATCCATCCAGCAGCCATTCATTAAATTGACACCACCTCAATTTAGAGCTAAGACTGTTGTGGGGCACTGTATTGAAGGCCTTACAGAGGTCCAGGTAGATGGCATATATAGTCCTCCCCTTGTCTTCTGGTGAAGCTAGGTGGGTTTTCAAGAAGCAAGGAAAAGTTTTTTAGAGAAACTGAGAAAACTGAAGAAAGCAGAAGATACAGTATTCATTTCTTGCTTTCTGCTTGGGATGTTGGTGTTAGCTGGATAGTCTTGTCCCCAGTATAAAGGTCCATTCCTAAAGCAAAGCACTGGACGTATTCCAAGTATTGGAGAATATTTTAGGGCCTAACTTCTTTAACATGGTTTTTATTTCTGAAGAAACTTTCATCACTTGTACCTTCCTACACTCTAGTGTATATTACATTAATTCAGTTGAAAATTAGAAACTGAGATTCAGTTGTGATGTGACAAAAAAATCTGAAATATTGTTAGCCTGTGTTGGCTTTCTGACAAGATCTGATGAGGCAGTGGAAAACAAAGGTTTAAGTGTACTTATAAGAGCATTAATGTTTGGGGTTTTTTTCAGTCTTGTCTGTTGTTGTTGTCTGAGAAGCAAGAGTTGCCCCCTGATCTCAGAGTTAACCAGGTATCTCTGAAGAATCTTTTTGAGGTAAGTTCATGTTTTGTATTTCCTTTCTTCCTAATAACTTTAGTGAGAGATTTTCCATCTTGAATCAAGAAAAATAAAATGAAAAATAATACATGGATGCTATATGTTTATACTTTATCATCTATTTGTTTGAAAATTTAACTTTGTGTAATGTAATATTTCTGAATGAAATTTAATATTTCTAAGGTGTATTAATGTTACAAAGGTGTAGTTGGAAGCTGTCTGTGAGCCAGGAGCTGCTGGGAGTTCACCAGCTCTACGGCTCAGGAGCAGCCAGTTTCCATATCAGTGACATACCAGCTTTCTAAAGGCATCTCACAGTGCTGGTGAGAAATTGAGAAATTCCATTGGGTTTACCAATGGACTCTTAGAATGATTTGGGTTGGAAGGGATGTTAAAGATCGTATAGTTCCAGCCCCTCTGTCATGGGCAGGGACACCTTCCACTAGACCAGGTTGCTCAATGCCCCATCCAGCCTGGTTTTGCACACTGCCAGGATTGGGCACCCACAGCTTCTCTGGGCAACCTCTGATGCCTTGCCGCCATCACAGTAAAGAATTTCTATATTTCTTAGAGTTTCTTTCCTGACAGGAACTTTAGAAGACATTAGCTGTAGTATCTCTGCTTGCCATTAAGTTAAGGTTTCGTGATGTGTGAATGCAAGACTCACAAGCTGAGAGCAAAATGAATCTGTTTATTGCAGAGTTAAGGCAGTATTTATACACTTAGTGTGAGAGTCTTTGTTCAGTCCTTTGCACGCAACACAGCTGCAGGCCTGTAAGAAATCTGTTGGCCTGACAGTTTGTTAGTTTCCTTAAGGTTTGCAGGCTTCAAAGAAACAAGATGTCTTTCCTGTTCTCAGTGCGTGCTTTCTCTCATGCTTCCCAGGAATTTTGTCAGTATTAGGTTTTGCTGTTTCTCACAAAGGTTTATGTTGCTCCAGGCCCCCAGCTGGGTAATAATTAGCATTGATTCTATGATTCTCAGAATGCTGATCAATCACTTTATTATTCTACACGTAATAAGAAACCCACCCTTATAGACAGTCATGTACAGGTGGACCCAATTGGTCCTGCCATCTGAACACCATCACCATTAGCCAATTAAAATTTTTTTTACCCTTTGGTAAACAAATCTCCGTAACACATTCTACATGTTCACAACAAGTCAGCAAGTAAAGATAAGAATTGTTTATTGTTCTTTTCTCTGATCTTCTCACAGCCTTTCCCAGGACAATGCCTGGGAAAGTTGTGCCTGTTGCTCTCTGTGGCCAAAGATCTGCTGCCAAAGGTTTAAGTTGTATTGGTGGAATATATTAGAATTTGTCATTTGGCTGTTACAGTCCTTCTGGTACTTTGGTCATAATAACTTAAAATTGGTGCTTTTACCTTAATTGTATTTCAGTTAAGTGCCTGACAGAGTGAGCAGGAGTAATTTTGAGGATAATGCAAGGGAAGTAAATTCTTATCTCCTCACCGGCTTGTCTTTAGAGATAGTGGAAGAATGGATATATGCAAGCATGTCTTGGCTGGGTATCATTTAGGTAGGTGTGCTGTGCCAATGCTAGCACAGTAGCTCCACACTGGCAATGAAGCCTGGAAACACAGCAGAAGACCCATGCAGAGCACCTTAGCAAAGTATCTTGCAGCAAAGCAAAATGCCTCATTGAGACAGGAAAAATGGGCAGGCTTTAGAAAATAGTACAGCCCCCTTTTTTTTTTTTTAATTGGCCCAACCAGTCTTACCTGTTTTAGTGGGTTTCTTGTACACATGGAAGGCTGAAAGAATCAAGACAAAAAAAACCTAAGTACTGATCCTTCTTTGCAAAAATTAGAAAGTGTGGCTTTCTGACAACTTGAACTTCCCCTGCTGCTGCTACATTGTCCCTGTAATCTGTTGTATTTTGGTTTGATAACTGTGCTCAAAGAGTAATTCTTGCCAGTCAAAATTTGGCATGAAGTATTAGAAAAAAAAAAAGACTTATTTGTAAACGTTGGAAGCATGTGTGAAGGCTGCTATTTAAAAAGATGACTGGCACAAATGGAGAAGTTTTGTCTGAATACTGTTTCCGACCACCTCCTCATGTCCTGATCCTTCTGGCATATTGTCTCAATTTCCATCTTAGCTTCTGTTACACACCTCCAGAGTATCCTATATTGCTATACCCCTTGTAGACTGTACTTCATGTTCATTAAGTCCTTGCTAGAATTGTTAAGTTCAGCTTGCTTCTGCTCAGGCTGTGTAGTTTCTCAGAATCCCAGAGTCACTGAGGTTGGAAGAGACCTTAACAATCAACACAGCAGCACTATAATCATCCCTAAACTCCAATTGCCACATCCAGATGCCTCTTGAACACTCACTGGTTGGCAACTTATTCCAGTGCCTAACCACTCTTTCAGTCAAATTTTTTTCCTAATATCAGATCTGAACCTCTGCTGACCCAACTTAAAGCCATTTCTCCTCCTTCTTTCACCTGGAAGGTGGTGAAGGATACCAACCCCCATCTGGCTACAGCCTCTTTTCAGGAGTAGTAGAGAACAGTGAGGTCTCTCCTTGACCTCCTTTTTTCCAGGCTAAACAATCCCAATTCCTCAGCCTCTCCTGACCAGATTTGTGCTCTAGAACCTTTCCATTGCCTTTTTCTGGACATGCTTCAGCACCACACTGTTTTTCCTGTAGCGAGTGGCTAAGAACAGAACACAGGACTTGCAGTGTGGCCTCACCAGTGCCAAATGCAGATAGACCATTCCCACCCTGGTCCTGCAGTCCACACTATTCCTGATATCAGTTTTTTGGGACTGAGGCCACCAGAGGAGGCCACCAAGATGATTACAGGAATGGAGCACCTCTCCTGTGAGGAAAGGCTGAGAGAATTGGAATTGTTCAGCTTGGTAAAGATAAGGTTTTGTGGTGACCTAGTTGTGGCCTTCGGTATGATTTATTAAAAAAATATGGATATTGATCTAGTACTAATATCCAACTGTGACGGACAAAACCTCTCAGTATAAAGTTAGAAAGTGTATGTTTATTCGATGCCAGGCAGCGTGCGGGATAGCTCCCAAATACACACTGCACCTTCCAGGTGATTAAAGAGACCTTTTATCCATACAAGTGTTGAATACTCAAAATACAAATACATATTCATAATTTTGGTACATGCCATTCCTCGCTTAGTATGCTAATCAGTTCAAAAGCTGTTAAGCATGTGTAGTTTGTTCTTTGAAATGGGTCGGTGGTCCCAAAATTAAGAAGTAAATGAAGTCTTCCTTGTTCTGACCTTTCTGCCTTTTCAATGCAAATATGACAAATGAACTCTTGGTAGAACTCTCATTCCTTGTCTTCAGTTGGTTTCAGAACAGAGGAGGCCCTCAATTGTCTTATGTTCCTAAAAGCTATTTGTCAGTTTCTATATTCTTCATTATAAACCCAGCTAACCAAACATTGTGCTGACAAGCAATCAATTATTAGTTAACTACTAACTCGCAACTTCATCAAGGCCTACTCATTTATTTTAATTAACTTTTGTAAGGCTTATTTCTAACTAAAATGTTAGCTCCTCTAAAATCTCTAAATTCCTTGAAATTTACGTTTCAAGTACCTGAAGGGAGCCCACAGGAAAGATGGTGAGAGACTTTTACAAGAGCATGTCATGACAGGATGAGGGGGAATGGATTCAGAGTGAAAGACAGTTGGTTTAGATTAGGTGTCAGGAAGAAATTCTTTACTCAGAGGGTGCTGAAGCACTGGAACGGGCTGGCCAGAGAAGTTGTGAATGCCCCATCCCTAGAAGTGTTACAGGTTGAATGGAGTTTGGTGCAGCCTAGTGTAGTGAAAGATGTCCTTGCCTGTGGCAGGGGGTTGAAACTAGGTGGTATTTAAGGTCCCTTCCAACCCAAGCCATTCTGTGTAAGTCTATGAAATAAATAGTTCCATTTTACAGTGGCTATGGTTTGGTTGTTGTTGTTCTACTGATTCTTGTCATGAAAATATAGAAAATAGTGAAAAAGAAATGCTTTTTGTGTATGTAAAAATGTGTTGTAATTGTTCTCTTTGCTACCAGACTTCTGAGTTATATGGTCATGGTGAGAAGCTGCAGGAAGTAGCAGAGTTGGTCAAGTGGCTGATTTCCATTGGGGCGAAGGCTGAGTCCATTGGACTGTATCCACTGCATGCTGTTATCAGACTGTGTATCAAAGCAAGTGAGTGACATCTGCAGCTAAAATAAAACAATGCTGGCTTTTATCAGAGGACTGACTGGAACTTTTTTAAATTTAAAAAAATGTCCCAACAGTTCAGGTCAGGTGATCTAGGTATAATCTTGCACATGCCAATAAAGCACTCTTTTAGAAATGTTGTTAACACTCTCCTTGATCACCCATGCCTGATAGTGGTGGAAACCTAATAGAATTGTTCTTTTCTGTGTTTTGAAGCAGAAGTGTGATTGATACGGGTCTTTTGTAACCCGAATATGTCAGTTTTAAAAAAGGTACAGTGTTTCTTTCCACCATCTCGGTGTGGAGGAAGTTTCTTTGTATGTGGTAGAGTCATGAGTCAACCATAGATTTGCATCTTGCCACTCCAAAGGGGAAAAAACCCCAGGATCTGTTTCTTTAAATGTTTTTTTTTAATCATTTCAGCAGAGAACCATCTCTTCAGATGGTTACTGACTTGGAGGCCGGAGCTGAAGAATAGGATCAACCAGAAAGACAGAGATGGACGGACCTTGCTGCATATTGTGGCCTCTTCCAGTGAATATTCACAGAAACGCAGTAAATACTTTTTTTTTGTGTGTGTGTGTATAGTTTGGTTTTCATATGAAAAAATCTATAATGGAAGAAGGTTTCAGACCCTGGTGTTAACTATTGCATGCTAAGGAAGAAAATGAGAAAGTACCTGAATGCAGACTTGTATTAGCAAGTGATATTTAAACACTCCAAGATTTCCTTTTTAAATTTCTATGCCTGATGTGTCATTTTCTTCACTCTTTGGTTTGTCTGGTTAGGGTTTTCTCATAAGTATGCTGCAGTTTTTAGAATCCTAGAAGTTGCCTTTTAAATTTTGATGTGCCCTTAAAATCACATTAGACGACCTGGAGGCCTGAAACAGAGTTTTAAATCTAACAGCAAAAAGCTGTGAGGCAAACATTCCTAGTAACAATTTTGAGTCAAAATTGGGAACATATTGGGAATTCATTTGCCATAGACATGTTCAAAGAAACAAGAGTTTTCAGACTGTATATAAGCAGTCATTTATATACACTAGATCATCCAACATATTTTTTATAGACACTCCCAAAAGCTTGCCCAATTTATTGCATTATGGTATAGGTGTTTTTTTCTTCTTAATTACCAGCAGAACATCTCATCTATCATTCTTATTATTTCTTTTTTTTTTTAATGAATAACTCAAGTTTTATCCAGCTAAACAGTGCTTTATTACATTTCCTGTTCTGGTTAGACAATTACTATTGATTAAGTTTTCTGGGCTGTATAAGCCTATGATGTGGCTCCTTTACTGCACCTGCAGTAAATCAAGTATTAATCAAGTTTAGTACTGATTAACCTGCAGTGTTATTCAGTATTAGTCAAGTTTTCTGGGGTGTATTGGCCTTTGACTCCTTAACTCTTTCAAGGTATCTTTCTTGTTCTATGGTATTTAATTAATTTCTAGTTATATGACAGCATTAAACAATCCTTTATTGAATTTTGTTCTTCAAATATTGATTAAGTTCTCTTTAACTATTAAATTGTTCTTCAACTATTGATTAAGGGTTATGGGTCCATTGAGTTTCTTTCTGCAGGTCGGTGAGGTAATTTCTCAGTGTCTTCTACTGTCACTCAGCCAACACAGATCTAAATTAAAACCAGCTAATTAAACACAGTCAAACATTCCTTAGCTAAGTAAATATAGTTCATTATAAAATTTTTAAAGGACTACAGAATTCGTGGCTCAGATATAACTTGCTGTCAGGCCTCTCCTGTTCTTTTGAATAGTTGAAAATTTAAAGCCTAGATAGCAGTGGGCTTTGTTAGAGGAGGCAAACTAAATGCTTTCCTTTGCAGTTTTTGTGGGATTTCATTTTATGTTACCGTGGCTTTTTTCCTTGTATCTCTTACTCTGCCCACAAGGTGGCAATAGGAAGTAAACATGACAGCCTGTCTAGCGCCAGACTTTTGGATTATTAAAGTTTATTTGGTAATATTCATATGGTATTTATTATGTAGAGAGCACATATTTTTAATATGTATTTATTTACTAACATTTATATCTTTATGTGTTGTATATCATATTGGAAAATAAGTCTTTTTATATGTATCTGCTAAAGTTTATTTATTGCTATTATATTATTTATAATAAATATCATAAATCATAAAATCACAAAATCATTAAGTTTGGAAAAGGCCTCTGAGATCTTCAAGTCCAGCTTTTGACTTCCACCTTGTCAATTTATGACACTGGAAGAATTTAGATTGTTTTAAATTTAAAATTATGCTACAAATTGTGCCAAATAATTAAAAATACAAAACAGAACAAAATAATATGAATTTGTGAATGTGAATTATTCTTCCCCTTATTTTTTTTTCTCATGTATTGCTTTAGGACAAACAGAAGATGTGATCATGCTCCTGAATTTTGGGGTTGATCCCACAGTTCCAGATGCACAGTCAAGATACGTCATAGATATGTTGAAAAAGAATAAAAACTTTGATGCTGTAAAAGAAGTCAGCAAGCAGATTGAGCAAAACACTTCCTCTAGGAAACAGACAGGTACTACATGCAGTGTGTGCATTCCCTGTTTTACAATTACAACCTTTAGGTACAAAATAATTTTATTTCAAATAACTAATTGTGAGTGTGTTTTATGTAACTTTTCTTGCGAGTTGTCACTGTGATCTCCTGCTAGTCAATGGTGAGTGAACATTTTGTCCTTTCTTGAAAGCAACTGCTTTCTAAGTGATGTTCAAATCAAGTTTGGCATAAAGCAAAGTTTTTAGGCTGCATCTCAATTTTCATGTGTGTATTGCTTGTAAGTTTATTGGAAAACACTGGGTTTCATTGTGCTTGCATCTTACGGCTTTTCTTTAGGAGGTTTTCTTTCTTTACTGTGGAGATCTCTGCTCTGGAGAAGGTTTTAGTACAGTGATTCTCCATTAGGAGCTTAACACCAATACCTCAGTGGTAATAATCGCTTTGGTTGGCATTTTGGGTTGCACTGTCTTTTGTATCCAGGATTTTTTTTTGGTTTTTGGTTTTTTATGGTGATGCACAGCCCACAAGTTTTCTAAGCTTTCTGCAAATGAGAGGCTGGAGAATAAGCCTCAGCTTTATAGGTAACGATCTTTAGAAAGAAGGTTAGTCCTTCTTTCTAAAAAGATGACCAACCTTGTCTCTCTCTTTGTCCTAAGAGGTAAAACTACAGTTTTGTGTGGTCTTTCATGTATCTGAATCCCCTGAAGCATTTAGGAAGTCCAAGCCAAGTTTTTCAGTGTTTGTTGAAGGGCATGTATTGGGACATTGTTTAAAATCTGCTATTTCTCATTACATAAATATCTCTTAAACCTCTAGATAACATTTTGGTGTGGTGTATATTTTTGGCTTTGTTTTTTTAATTTTCAGAGGACAAATTCTTTTATGGCTGTATTTTTTAAATGGCACTGGGGAATCAGACAAGCGCATTAAAAGTGCATGCTGCAAACATTACTGAGTTTAGTCATCTATTCCAAATTTTTGAACAATTATATAATTGCAGCATTTTCCTGCCTGCATACAGAAGCTATTACAGTTTTCAGCCTAGTGAATTATGGTAAATAGAGTCATGGTTTGACCTCAGCTGCCAACTAAGTACCAAGCAGCAGTTCACTCACTTCCCCCTCCCTCCCATGGTGGGTTGAGATAACAACAGTCTAAAAAAATGAAATAAATGACTACCACTCCTGGTATTATTATTAATATTATTATTGTTATTATTATAGTTATGAAAAGGAGTGAGAAGAATAAACTCCAAGAAACACAAATGATGTACAGTACAGTTTCTCACACCCCCACTAACTGATGCCCAAATCATCCCCAAGCAGCAATGGTCTCTTCATGGCCAATTCCCCATAGTTTATATAATGGACGTGACATTCTTTGGTATGGAATATCCTTTGGCCAGTTCAGGCCAGCTGTCCCAGCCATGCTCCCTCCCAGCTTATTGTGCATGGGCTCGCTGGCAGAATATGGGACTTGGAGAATTGCTTGTCTCAGGGTGAACACTGCTCAGCAACAACCAAAACATCACTGTGCTATCAACAGCATCCTCATCCTACATCCAAAGCATGGCACTGTACTATTTACCAAGAAGAAAAATAACTCTGTCCCAGACAAAACCAGGACAAAAGTGTATTTGATGAAAGTATCAAATTTCCTTTGGGGTCAGAAATCCATCACAGGACTGGCATTGGCAGTAAGAGTTTCAGCCATCTGTTTTTAGTCTGCCACTACACATTTCTTAGAGCCCTGGGATGTAGTGCATTACAATCTTGCCCTGAAAACCTGCTGACAGGGAAGTGGATTTTCAATTTCTGTATTGTTTTGCAGGAGAGAATGATAGTGCCACAGCTGAAACAGATTCTCTCCAGGATGTTCTGGAGCAGTTTGTCCAGTTCTACAGGTGTGAAAATGGAGCACATAATAAAAATGTATTGAAGGAAGATGCAGTTAAACGATTTCTGAAATGGCTGTCTTCTGTAAAAGGTGCAGTGAATTCCCAGTTCTTCCTTTCACAAAACTTAATTGCCATGAAAATGTGTTTGGTGCTAACATAAACTTACTGCCCTTTTACCCTTCCTTCTCTTATCTGTTTCTGTAACTTTTATGACTGGAACAATGTGCTTTTAATTATATTTAATGTTGTGTTTTGCACTTAGAACCAATGGAATATGCACAGAAATTCATGATGCATCAAAATGTTTAAACTTACTTGGCTGACAGCATAAGGATGGAAAAATATTTTGCTGTTCTATACTTTCAATTTACGAGTTAATTATTCTGAAATTAGTTTACAGTTAGGTGGATTTCATTATGTGTCTTTGAGTGAGTTACGTTGTCTTGGCTGTCTTGCAGAAATCCCTGAAGAAATCTCATGCAACATCTCCAATGCCTGTGCTAGCAGCTTCATAAAACAGTTGCTGGGAAAGCAAATGTGGCATATAGTTCTGCTGCTCCTAACAGGGAAAGCCAATGGGGAAAATCCATCAGGTGGAGGACTCTTCAAAACCTGCAGTCTTTCAGATGTTGACATTGGCAGCATTATCCAACAGTGTGAAAAATTCGATGCGCAAGTGCACCTCATGAGATGCTTGCTTGAACGAGGAGGTGAAAAACTGTGATACTAACGTGCTATAAGAGATGGACTATGTTATTTGACATGTTGGGAGCAAGATAGTCTCAAAAATACCAACACATGGGGTTTTTATGACTCTGTATAAGTGCAGTACCTTATTGGAGTGCAGTGCATTGGCTGTATCTGCTGTGTGGGACATAGCGTAGCTAGTAAGGCTGCATGGGTGGAAGATGTTTATAAAATGAAATTTGTCTACTAGGGTTAGTAAAAGGCCAAGGACTACTGTTGCTCCTGCACCTGTAGCTTCTTTTGGGCCTTAATTTCTCTGTCTTCAGCCACAATATTGTCCTGGTAGAAAGTGTAAGCCACAGTCTTCCAGTTCAGTCTACTGTTATGCTACAAGTAACAGACTACTTCATTAATTTCAAAGGCTTGACCAGATGTCTTTCTTTTTTTAACTAGTGTAGACATCATCATACTTCATGTTTTGCATGAGCTTATTCCTAGGATCCCTCTGGCATATTTCATTTAATCTTACAGCTTGATGTTAGCTGTAGGTTATGGACACATGGTCCTGTTGAAGCCTTTTGACAGCCAGAGGAGCAAGGAGGTCTCTTGTTTCACTCAATGGCTGACTGACTTGGAGAAAATATGTTCTGCCTTTATGTCTTCCTTTATGCCTTCACAACAGAAGGACTGGTTGTTCAGTTTAACGGGAGACAAGGGGAAACGATGAAGATCTTAGTCAAAAAGTGTTTTAACAGATACATGTAAAAAGCTGGCAAAAAAAATACAGCTGCTACCTGCCTGGCAATCAGCATCTGACTGCATCTGTTGACAGCTTTCTGCAGTTAGCAGATAGGTGTATTAGTTTTAAACCCTGGTATTCTCCTGTCCTTTACACCAGCTCTGCCTGATGGTTTTGGAACCAAGTCTGAAATACCACTGAAAATATGCCTCAGAAATAGTTATTTTGAGCTGGTATATTTGCTGCTGACCAAAGGCGCAGACCCTCGAAACCTCTCTGTTACACAAGGAGATACTCCTTTGCATGCTGCAGTTTTCATCTGTTTAAATAATAAAGGTAAGGCTTTTGCTGTTGAAAATGTTCCCCATTCCTGCCCATTCTGCTGCTGCAGGGACAGTGGATCAGGATGTCTGACTGTGTCTCAGCTCCCAAACTCTGCAGGCCAGAGGATACACAGCTGTTAATCTGATGTGTTCTGCTTTGTGGCTGCACTGGCTGGGACTGTGCGGAGATGTGATGGCAGTTCAGGTGACATGGGGGAATCAAGGAAGGCTCCTCTCTGAAGCCCTGTGAAATGAGTGCTAGGTGGGTTGGAAGAAGCAAAGGTAAAGTTAGAGCAATGACAGCAGACTTTGAAGGAAATCCTGCAGTGGCATCTGAAATCTGTTTTTGTTCGGTCATAAATCAAGTAAAGTTTTGCTCAGGGGAGAAGTGACTGAAAGAACTGCAGGGCCTATGTAAAAATATAGAATCTTAGGATAATCTGTGAAATTGAGCCCCTAAATAAGGTTTGATTTTAAGTTAAAATAATGCATTTTTGAGTTGAAGGATTAAAATTATATAGAATATAGAATTTATTAATTTTTAAAGCACAAACATTTCATTGAATGGCTTTAGAGAGATCAAAAGCGTAGGTAATGCCAGTTGTCATTTTTAAATCAAAATATTTAAAAAGAAGTCCTGTGACAATGTTCTCTGAAGTGTTTTCCACTGTGTAAAGTTTTTGGTGTGCAATTTCTTTACAGTGATTTTAGCGTGTCACTATTTTATAGCTAGAATAGAAATGTTTCACATATATTGTCTCATTTAAATCACATCTATTATCTGGATGAAATCCAGAAAGCTGTAGAATATGTATGTATTTTTTTTTCCCCCAGGGAGGTAACTAATCTTATTTTGTAGAAAGTTGCTCCAGGGACCTCAAATATCAGGAAATAATTGGGATTTCCTGCAGGCTATTTTAGTAAAGCAAAGTTACCTGTAGCAGATTACTTCTAGGTGCCTTCTTAAAGTGAACCAAAGGACCCCAGAACACTATCTCGAGCTGCTGCTTGTCTGGATGGCAGGGCACCAGTGTCCCTTGGGTAGCAGTCAGGGCTGATGTTGGAAATGAACAAATCTGTCTGTACCCAGAGGTTAAAAAGGGAATGAAATTGACTGATGCTATGGGAATAATTGCAGCAGTAGGAATTTCTAAAGCTTTGCTGCCTTTGTATTGTTTTCCTGAGACTTGGGAAGGCTCAGTTTTGAGCTGTTTCATGTGAGCCTGTTTTATAAACATGAAATGTAGGTTTTGTTTTTCTTTTTAAAAGCAACTGATTTAAATTTACTAGCAGCAGAAAAGTATTGAAATTGTTGGCATATGATGCAAACTTGTAAAGCAAGTTAGTTTATTTTCTGTTTGTTCTGCTTTCAGATCGTACTGGTTTAAACATCCTGAATTATCTACTTGACCTCTTTGCTTCAAGACCATCTGACTTTCCATATCTTAATCCAAACATACAAGATGACAATGGAAATACAGTGATGCATATTGTTTTCCAGAAAGGATTTTCAAAGCAGACTAAGAGAATAGCAGAGTTATTGGCAAAATTTGACATTAACTTCAACATAAAAAACAAATCAGGAAAAGATGTGATGCATAGAATTAAAAAGAGAAATCCACTGCTAGAAGCCTGGAATAATGCTGCACAGGAGAAGAAGAGGCACCGCCAAGATAGAGCAGGGCAGTTGGTTAAAACATCTAAACCCATTCCAGCCTCTGAGATTTCACAGTCAAAGAGCACGGGGCGTTCTTCATCTGGGTTCTCATTAAAGGCACCATCTGGCAACGCAGTGCATAATGATTTAAAAACCCCATGTTCCATAAAAACAAAAAAGGGTCAGTTGGCAAAGCAGCAAACAGAAGGATTAAACAGCCCCTTAACACTGCAGGAAAGTCTAGTGCAGGCAATCACAGTTTTAATTCAGCAATTGAAAGTGAGCGACACCCTGAAAAAGGATCATCCTGTGGTGCAAAAGCCATCTTCAGCCCCGACTAATTTGGAAGAGGGAAGGAGTTGCTTGCAACCTTGTGGAAGCATAGCTCATCCTGAAAAAAAAGGGGATGATTGGGAGAAAAAGAAGGGAGCAGAGGAGTTTAGTATGGCCCTGTCTAATGGAGAGAAGGAAGAACTAGAGGAAGAAAAGGGAAAGAGTCTGGATATTGAGGCATATGTGCAGGAGTTTGATAATATGACTTGGGAGATAGAGTGCACTCCTGAAATGCTAAAGACTTTGAGCAGTAAAGCTGTGCCTCATTATCTGAAAGCTAAAACCATAATGACAATTAAGCGCCTTGGCAATGGGGAATGGTCTAGGGGCCTCCAGAAGCCACTGAAACACTTGAAAGCTGATATCCAGCTGTATGAAGCCAAATTGGGCAAAGGTGCAAGAATGCTGTGGGAACTTGCCATTGACTTTTCTCCTCGTTGCAGTGAGAGTCCAGAAAAGATCATGGAGACAGAACAGACGAAAAGTCGTCTAGAAAAATCAGGTAGAGTTTACACAGAAATAATTAGAATTTGGGCCATTGTTCTTGACCACTGCAAGCTGAACCGTGCCTTAGAAAATATATGCATTTCCTATAACCGTGGCTTATCCTGCATTTTGAGGAAAAAGCTCAAGGGTATAAATGAAGGATATCAGAACCACAGTGTGACAACACAGAAGCGTGTTCCACGTTGTTATATTGAAGACATAGAGGCAGAAAAATCAAAAGAACATACCATGCCTGAGTATTTCCCTCCAGCTAGTGCAGCAGAACTGGAATACAATATAATGAAATTTCACAGCTTCAGTACTAACATGGCACTTAACATTATAAATGATGTGCAGTCTTCTGTTGATTACCCTTTCCGTGTTGGGGAGTTGGAGTACGCAGTGATTGATCTCAATCCAAAGCCTATGGAACCAATCATTTTAATTGGCCGAAGTGGGACGGGCAAGACAACGTGCTGCTTGTATAGGCTTTGGAAAAAATTCTATTCATACTGGGAAAAATCCACCTTGGCAGATGGACCTCTGTTGGAGAGGCAGACATGGCAGCAGAGACAGTGCAGTGAGGTTGAAAAAGCTAGTTCAGGGAAGGAAGACAGTGAACTAAAACACGAGAATGATAATTCAAGTGAGGAGCAGGTGAGTGATGAGCAAAACCAGGACAGTGAGGATGAAAAGGTTCAAGTGGGCACAGCTGGTGCAGAAATTAATTCATGTGGTGACCATGAAGAAGATCAAACATGTAGCACAGAAGCATCAAACAGGCTGGAGCACCTGCACCAGATCTTCGTAACAAAAAATCCTGTCCTGTGCCGAGAAGTTCAGAAGAATTTCATTGAACTTAGCAAGTCTTCCAAGGTGACCAGTCACTTCAAACCTCTGGACCCAAATATTCACAGGCTACAAGACATTAAAGATGAAAATTTCCCACTGTTTGTCACCTCCAAGCAGTTGTTGCTGTTACTAGATGCATCCATGCCTGACCCATTTTTTCCAAGAAATGAAGATGGAAGTCTTAAAAGAGTAATTGTTGGCTGGAGTCCTCAGGAAGAATTGGTTGTACCAAATTGGCAGGATGAGGATGAAGAAGGTAATCTTGAAGCAGAACATGGTGATGATGGAGGAGCTGCAGATGCATGCTCTAAGGAAAGTGATCCTTGGATTTTTGTGACTTACAATGTATTTGCAAATGAAATATGGCCAAAAATGATAAAAGGTAAAAGCTTGTACAATCCAGCACTGGTTTGGAAAGAAATCAAATCATTTCTGAAAGGCTCTTTTGAGGCACTGAGTTGCTTTGGGGGCAAGCTTACTGAGGAGCAGTACAAACAGCTAGGCCGAAAGAGATCGCCCAACTTCACGGAAGACAGGAGTGAGATCTATTACCTCTTCTGTCTTTACCAGCAGATACGATCACAGAGAGGTTACTTCGATGAAGAAGATTTGTTGTATAACTTATCTCAAAGGCTTTCGAAGCTCAGGGAGCTGCCGTGGTCCATCCATGAGTTTTATGGCGATGAGATACAGGATTTCACGCAAGCTGAGCTAGCCCTGTTAATGAAATGCATCAATGACCCTAATGCCATGTTTCTAACTGGTGACACTGCCCAGAGCATAATGAAAGGAGTTGCTTTTCGTTTTAGTGACCTGAGGTCGCTGTTTCATTATGCAAGCAAGAGCTCTGTGAACAAGAAGCAGCGTGTTAGGAAACCAAAAAGGATTTATCAGTTGTACCAGAACTACAGGTCCCATTCAGGTAGAGTAACATATTTATTTATGATCTGAGCCTGTGCTCTTCAGATGTCACTAATAATTGAAGTTTTCTGCTGGCCAGTTGAAAGCCAGTCTCTATGTGGCCTGTTTTTCAAGATCAGATGGACAGCTTATTCTGATATGTCAATTCTGGTTTTTGACATCTCAGCTGGGAAACCAAAAATTAATGTTTATAAAATTGCAATTTTTTGAACTCTCATGCTTACTGGATGCTTTGGCTGTGTTTGAGGGAAAACTTAAGAAACAGTCGTTCCCATTTCTGTTGTCCTATCCCCAAAGCACTAGATTTTGGAGTATTGGTGTGCTGCTTCTGCTTTTCTTACTTGTTTCTCATTTGTGATCTTTATTTTGTGAGAATGCTGCAAGCCATTGTAGCATGTTTTCTGGTCTTTAGAGGCCCAAGAATGGCATCCAGTCAAATTTGCAGAAACATAAATTGAAGCTTACAGCTCCGCCCTTCCCTGATTAGTGTTTCTGTCATATTTTGTCATATTTCTTGATTCCAAATTTCTAACAGAACCTTTTTAAAATGTGTTTTCAAGGACTTCATGCTGAAGTTTAAAACTTTATAACTTTAAAAAAGTTATTCTGCTTTTTGCAGGTATTCTCCGTTTAGCATCTGGAGTGGTTGATTTGCTCCAGCATTATTTTCCAGAATCTTTTGATCGCCTTCCTCAGGACCGTGGTCTCTTTGATGGGCCAAAACCTATGGTCCTGGAGTCCTGCAGTGTTAGTGACCTAGCAATTCTGCTAAGGGGCAACAAAAGGAAAACACAACCCATAGAATTTGGAGCACATCAGGTTTGCTTTTCTTAGGCTTTTTGCAGATTCTGCCAGCGCTGTTGCTAAATAATAGTCTTGTATGAGCTGCCCACAACTTTCTTTTTTAAGCCCTTGTCTCACTGATAAATTAGGCATTTCAAGCTTAGAAACCTTTATTGTGTTGGTTTCTGTTTCTTCTTAATATGTCTGGTTCTTTCTGTTCTTTTTTTGGTGTGGGGTATTGTGTGAGGTATTGTCTGACCTCTTCCTTTCTAACTCCAAATTTTCTTACACCAGATCTAAAACTGTCTGCACATACCACGCATTTGTCAGTCTTCTAGTGGCAGCTTTGTGACCTTTTTTGTGGAGTGTGCTGAAATGCTCTGTGAAATGTCTAGTTTTTAGAAGGCTCTTGTATTATCATCATGTTTGTCTTTCTCTGTGCAGTTGTTATTTTTTTTTCCTTTTTTGCTTTCTAATGTTTTTTTTTGAATGTATTTTCTGGCAGGTGGTATTAGTGGCAAATGAAACTGCAAAGGAGAAGATACCTGAAGAACTTAGTTTGGCACTTGTCCTAACAATTTATGAAGCAAAGGGCTTGGAATTTGATGATGTCCTCCTTTACAACTTTTTCACAGATTCAGAGGTATTTAATTCTTATCCTTTTTCTGCATTTTTTCTGAAGTCTGTCTTACTTGTGGTCTAATTGGTGGTTCAGCTGGGAAAGGATTCCCCCTTTTCTCTGAAGACGAGTGGGTTTCATGACAGTAGAAAACAGAGAGGTCATAGGTTTATGAAATGAGAACGTGTTCTTTAAGTGCTTCATTTTCCTTCAGTTTTACTGTTACAATTTAAGGGAGAGCCTTAGGGTACACACAACATTGCACACACACACAAACACACTCTTCTGCTGCACACCAAGACTACTCCTTTGACCCCAGCTAGGCAAGTATTCCAAGTATTCCTTACTGAGCATGCCTGCAGACACTCCGTGTAGCCATCACTGAGTTTCTCTGTGATGAAACATTCAGTGTGAACTGCCCTTTTGCAGATGTCCTCTGCCTCTACCCCTCAAAACAGTGTATCATGTAGTTTTCAGCAGATGAAAACCACAAGAAAACTGAGGGCAGCTTGCTGGTATATTTTCACAGAGGTAAGTGAATGTTATGTGATAAGGGCAGAGGGAAGGAGTTTGAGGTAAATACTGGCTGTCATGGTAGATTTCTCAAAGTTGATTTATTTCTGGTGATGCAAGTTGTAATCAGAAAAACAACAAGAAATTTAGCAGGATTTAGCAGAATCAGTTTAGCAGAGTTGAGTTATGTAGAGCATTTTAGCTTA
The DNA here is from genome assembly GCA_003676055.1 of Chloebia gouldiae. Taxonomy (NCBI): domain Eukaryota; kingdom Metazoa; phylum Chordata; class Aves; order Passeriformes; family Passeridae; genus Chloebia; species Chloebia gouldiae. The sequence continues at coordinate 45,822,288 of QUSF01000003.1, forward strand.
GAATAATGTATGTCAAGCCTGGAGAACTGTTTTCATACAATTCTTCTGTATTTCTGTGAGTCATGAGTAATTGAGTTGATTTGAGCATCTAAACAAGCAGGCAAGAAAGCAGCTCACCCTGAGGGTTTCTAATTTAGAAAAGCTGAAGCTGTGAACCATTGTAAACACAGCAGTGTGGCCGTGTGCACTTCGTAAAGTGTTGGGTTTTCTTTTTATTTGTCTTGAAAATAAGATTTAAGAAGAATTTTGTTTCAGGAAGCAGATGTGAATGAAAAATCTAGAAGGCAAAAAAGCCAAGCACCCAAAAACACAGCAAGCTCTTGACCAAACTGATAACTTTAGCTGGTCATCATGTTATATATGTTATATAACTTTAGCTGGTCATCATGTTATATATATGACTGGCTTAGGAATATCTTCATTTATGATTTTTTGAAATCTTAACTTCAAAATACATTTTTTTAGGAAAGTTTTCCTGCTTTCTTTCACCCATGGGAAGACAGTTAAATTGTTTTGTGTTGCTCAAAGCTCAGAAATATATAGATTGTAAAAATGTTATTTCAGCCTTATTATGTGTATTTTTCATTTTGTGCCAGAAACTTGGCAGTATTTAATCACATTTCAATTACATGGAATTTTCAATACCCAAAGGGAAAAATGAACATCACTTAGAATATAGTCACAATTTTAAGGTTATTAGTTTTACAAGGGATCAGGAGCCTGCAGAGCCGTGTGATCAGGAGCTGGCATTTCCTACATGGCATGAGTGCACAGCACTGATCTGCTGCCACACTTAACTTACAGTTAAGAGTGCCGGTGCATATTTATAGACATCTTTCACATGTCTCTGTGTTGGAGTCCAATATTTTCTGACCACGCTTTTTTAGACTTTCCCATGAGTAGGTTTTTTTGCTCACCTCTGAGTGTTCCTACAGGAGGAGGTGTTGGCAGGTGCCATTCCACCCCCTGGCTGAGACCAACACTAGCAGTTACTGGTGTTCAACACGAAGCTTAATACATTCATCACATGAATGACCAGCCAGATCTTTTCTGGGAGCCCTGAGGATGAGAATATAAGCCAGCATGGGATATGTGTGGGTCCTTCTCACTGAGCTTTACAGTCTTGTAGAGTCAAGGAGACTTAGTGGCTGCCCATCCTAACCTGCAGGCCAAGATCCCTCCAACATGTTCTAGATAGTAGATTTTAGTACGACAAATTGCAGCTTGTGAGTGTTTTCCCACCACCATTTACCTTTCATTCTGTGCCAAGCTGGCAGGGAGCTGCCTACCCCAGCCCACCACCCCCCCTCAGTGAGTTTGCCTGTTGTGGTATTGGGGGTTTGTAGGAGAATCCTTGTCCCTAGGACTAAAACTTGACCCTCCTCCATGGTGAAGGTAACCTGACTTCCTCCACATTGTAAGGGTGTTTAGCTGAAAATGTGTAGTCCACCCAAGGAGGTTTTCATGTTTAATATCAAATTACTTATTTGCTATATTGAGCATTGCATATGATTTGGATCTAGAATAGTGATACAGCAGTATCCTGAAATCTGAAGGCAAGCATAATGAAACAGTGGTAATATACATTGGAATCACAATACAGGTGGGACTCCCATTAGTGCTCCCTGTGTATACATATATATATACTTATGTATGTATGTATTCCCATTGGCTTCTCCATCATTATGTTGGCCATCCCCAGTCCCTGAAAACTAATATGCAGCTTGTAGCCAAATCAAGCCAGTTGCACGCTTAAAGGTTTGTTTCATTTGCTCCTGAGATTTTCCACAGTCTCCTGGGCTGAGGCACATCTTTGCTTTTGCCTGGGCAGCTCAGGAAGGTGTAACTGTGTATTAGCTGGTTTAGGGAAGGTTGTTTATATGCCTTTATGACCACCTGGTACACACAGTATCTTAAACAAAGGCTGTGTTGAGATGAAGTTCAGCTTCATCTCATTGAAAATTGATGATTATTCTTTACGTTCTTCCCTGAGATAATTTTCTCCCCTCGTCTTCTCCTCTGAGCCTCTTCCCTTGTAGGGATGAATAGGTCACACCATTCAGCCTTATCTTGTGCATATGTAGGAAGTAGTAGTTAGTACATACAAATAAACCTTATTTTCTTGTTATTTCAGGGTAGCAAAGAATGGAAGATAATTTCTTCTTATAATCCTGATCCAGATGTGCAAGTGGGAAGCAACTTGCTAATTGAAGTGCCATTAGAGGATGCCACTGGTATGCAGGAAAGGACTCCATTTAATGTAGAAATGTACAAGGTGAGTTTTTTGTAACATTAGGAATAGAAAGGACAAATTAAATTCTTAAATCTTAAAAGTAGGGAAATTTCTTAAATCCTTTCATCCTGTTAGTTCCGTGTTTATCAAGGTTGCTTTACCTTCTATAGTTGTTCACATTTGTATAATATAATATAAATATAATGTAATATAATACTAATTTTAAAAGATAAGAGATTGTTTGCAAATGTAATTTGATTAGAGAACAAAACCTGTGTCATAGACTTTTGGGTATATTTACAGAACAACTGTGGTTAAAGCAAGTAGCAAGTCAGCTTGTCAATATTCATTATTCCTGTAGTCTGGTTTCTGATTGGTGTCACTACCTTGAAATTAAGGAAGTTGCTTAGAATCTGGTGAGTCAGATATTTTCAGGATTGTATAGTAATTAATAGTTATATGTGCAAGTGATTAGAAGGAAAATAGCCTGTCATATCTGTAGCTGATTTGTAGTACTAGTTGCTTGTAAGTTAGCTAGATAATGGCTTATGTAATTAAAGTCCCGTAATTAATATTTAGACTTGCTTACTTAAAAGCACTTTTTTACTTGCTATTCATTCTGTATAAATTCTCTGTTTTCTTATAACTGCAAAGTATATTTCTTTCTAACAATTTAGCTCATCTGGCCTTTCATTTATTTAATTCAGTTTTTTTTTTTTTTGTTCTGCTTTAGATGCTGAATGGAGAACTCAAGCAATTGTATACTGCAATTACAAGAGCCAGAGTCAATCTTTGGATCTTTGATGAAGATCGTGATAAACGAGCTCCAGCTTTTAAGTATTTCATCAAACGAAATTTTGTTAAGGTTGTCAAAACAGATGAAAAGAAAGGTAAAGTTGTCCTAAAACTTTCTTAAAAAACTGTCAGTCAAAACTCATGTTTTCTTGCTTTTCGGCTGTGTAATAAAGAAGGTTTAATGCCTTGGTCCTTCTAACAGTATGCATTGATAACTGCTCTTGCAAATTTCCACTTATTTCAGTGAGTTTTAGTTCTTTTGTCTCTAAAGATCAGTTGAATATAATTTTATTGTATAACTTTATTGCTAATTCACTAGTTTAACTTTTCTTTCTGTCACAGTAGAAGAGTCAGTGATCCCTCAGATGGATCTGATCTTTTAATTAGTTTATTGAGTTCTAACCAGTAAATTCAGATATGTAAAATATTCAGTAAGTATGGATGGACTGGTGGTCAATATTCTACTTTTTACATCAACTTGCTATACCTATTTTAAATATTACACACTTGCAAAAATGTAATTTACCAGCTCATTGATGTCTGGTGTTGAGTAAGGATCCCTCAGCCTTGAGGGGTGACCTTAAGAGGTGTTGCTACATAAAGGGAGATCAGGTCACTGCTGCTCAGCCGGTTACTGTGGAGAGAGCTCAATGGACCCTGATGGCTGCAGATATTTATAGCTTAAAGTGGTGAATTTGTAGTCAGATTTCTGCTGCTGTTAATTCAGTTTCAGCCACTTACCAGCCCAGTCTCCAGCTAAGCTCTGGGGGTTTTTGTATTCTCACTGGTAACTTCACACAACAGTGTTACCACACTTGACTCATAGTTACCATTACTGGTGTAAGCACAAACATAGAGCTTGGAACATTGTGAGATAATGCTTAGTTTTGTTACATGATAAGTGGTTTCTGTGGTTTATCCATTCTAACATAAAATGGTCACCCCTGCCCTTGTAGACTTAGATGACAGCATGTTTGCTAAAACTTCAACTCCAGAAGAATGGATTGCACAGGGAGACTACTATGCCAAACACCAGTTCTGGGAGGTAGGAACATATGTTTATCTGAAATAAGGATTCTTACTTTTTCTGAAGCCTTTTCTCTGTATCTATAAAACTGTCTGTAAACCTTCAGTTGCTCTGTAGCAGTCTGGCTTAATTTGTGGTTTGTAGCTGTGTGTCTACTTGTAAATGACTTACAAGAAGTGAGCAGGGAGAGCAAACCTTTTGTTTGTAATCTTAAATTCACTGCCCAGAAATTTGCAGTCTCATGAGGGAAATACATTTTAATGCAAGCAAATGAAAGACAGTTGGAAAAACAATTATTAGCATCCATCAGAATTGACTGATAAGCGTGAATCTAAACCATATTCTTGACAGTATCATTGCACATACTGCAGAAAAATGAAAGCATTTCTTGGAAATATACTAATTTGGGTAGCAAAATGATGGTTTTATTCCCTTTGTGTTTAAAGAACATAGAGATTTTACAGTCTTTAGTTTCCTAGCTTCCTATTTAATACAGTCCAGATACAGGATGACAGTTAACGGCATTGAAGCAGAACTCAGCCAGTATGACAACATCAATGAAATATTCTACAGGGAGATAGAATAAGGGATCTCACTAGTCAAATGCTTTTGTCCTTATGGGTGATTTTAGCTTCCCAGACATTAACTGAGAAAATCATACAGTGGACACAAACTGGTCCAGGAAATTTCTGGAGCATGTTGAGGATAACTTCTGGGTGCAGATACTAGGGGAGCTGACTATGGAAAGATAATCTCCTAATAAACAGAAAGGTATTTGTGAGGAATGTGGGGATTCGTGTCTTGGTCACAGTGACCACAAAGTAACCAAGTTTCAAGTTGTTGACTGTAGAAAAAAAAAGTCCGGCATACCTTTGACCCTGGAGTTGGGGAGAGCAGACTTGGGCTGTGGAAGGAGCTAATTAGTAAGGTCCCTTGGGAATTCATAAATGACAGGTACTTTTTAAGGGCTACCTCTGAAAAATGCGGAGGCTGGGAATTCCAAAGGGTCAAAAGTCAAGCAAGTGGGGCAGGGTCTGGCTTGGCTGATCAGGCATCTTCTTGAACTTAGAGGAAAAGGGAAAGTATGTTGGATCAAGGGGAGGTGACACAGGAGGACAGCAGAGATGCTGTTTGTCACTGTAGGGAGAAAATTCATGTGGCCAAAGCTCGAGTAGAGTTCAAGCTACCCAGCACTGTGAAGGGCAACAGAAAGGTCATTTTAAAACACATTAACAGCAAAAGAAGGATTGACCATCATCAGTCCATTACTTGATAGGGTCATTTTCCTAACAAATAGGGACATAGGCAAAGCAGAGACATTGAAAGCCTGCTTCACCTTTGTCTTTAACACTGATGATGTGCTGAAAGACTGTGACTTGGGAGATGATAAACTCCCAGCTGACTCTGCACTAGTTTGAGACTTGCTGCTGCAGCTGGATGCATATAAATCTATTGGGCTTGATGGGATTCATTCCAGGTACTGAATGAGCTGGCCCATTTTATTGTGGGGTCCCTTTCCGTTGTTTTTCAAAGGTCTTGGGAATCTGGAGAGGTCCCAGTCAATTGGAACCTAGCAAATGTCCCAGTTTTCAAGAAGAGTAAAAAGGAAGACCCTGGTAATTACAGGCCTTTCAGTCTCTCTTTGGTGCCTGGTAAAATTATGGAGAAGGTTATTCTGGGAGTTACTGAAAATAACATTTGATTGACAGTGCAGTCATTAGTCATAGGCAGCATGGGTTCACTATTGGAAAGTCCTACTTAACCAACTTAATTTCCTTTTATGACAAGGTCACTCATCTAGTTGACCAAGAAAAGCCAGTAGATGTGGTTTATTTTGGTTTTAGCAAAGATTTTAATAGTTTTTCTCACAGTCTGTTTATTCTGGATGGAATTTCAGCACACAGCTAGACAAGTCTATAATACATTAGGTGAGAAACTGGTTGACAAGTCAGGCTTCCAAGAGTTATTGTAAATGAGGTTACATCAGGCTGGTGGCCCGTGACTGTTTGGATTCCCCAGTGTTCAATTTAAGGGCAAGAGCTCTTGAATGCTTTTATAAATAATTCGGACACAGGAATGGAGTGTACATTAAATATGTTTGCCAACAATACTAAACTAGGAGGACACTATTAACTGGGAGGAGCTGTTGATTCCCTCGAGGGTAGAGAGGTCCTGCAGAGAGACCTTTGACAATCTAGTGAGGTATCACCAACCATATGAAATTTAATGAGGGCAAGTGGTAGATTCTGCACCTAGGATGGAGAACTCCTGGTTATACATTCAAATTAGGGAATGAGAGGCTGGAGAGCAGCCCCATGAAAAGAGGTGTGGGAAGTTTGGGTTGGTGGCAAGTTGAAGATGGGCCAGCATCCACAACCAAAAAGGCAGACAGTGTCGTGGATGCATCAAATACAGCATTGTGAGCCAGTCAGAGGAGGTGATTGTCTTGCTCTGCTCTGTGCTGGTGCAGACTCACCTGGAGTAGTTTTGGACTACTCGCCTCTGTGCAGTTTTGGGCACCACAGTATAAGAAGGGTAACAGACTATCAGAGTATGTCCAGAGGAAGGTGACCAAGATGATGACAAGTCATAGAATCATGGAATGGTTTGGTTTTGATGAGGCCTCCAAGCTCATCCAGTCCCAACCCCACTGCCATTGCCACAGGCATCTCTAGAAGGACATGTCTTAAGAAGAGCAGCTGAAATTGCTGGTCTTATTCAGCTTGGAGAAGAGATGGCTGAGGGGTACCCTCATCACAGTCTACAACTTCCTCAAAGGGAGGTCCTGATCTCCTCTCTGGTTACCAGTGATAGGACATGGGAAAATGGAATGAAGTTGGATCAGAAGAAGATCAGATTGGACATAGGAAAGGGCTCTTCACTGAGAAAGTGGTCTGCCACAGGCACCCCAGGAAAGTAGTCATGGCATTAAGCCATGAGTTCAGAGTTCAAGAAGCATTTAGATGACATTCTTAGTCATGTGGGTTTGTTTTAGGTAGTCCTGCAGGGAGCAGTAAGTTTGCCTCTATTATCCTTAAAAGTCCCTTTCAATTTGAGGTGCTCTATGATTCTGTGAAATAAAACTTCAGATACTTTTTTGATCATGGCAGAGGAAAAGCTTCTGTGTTTTGCAGGTAACAACATAAATTTGAAGGGAAAATTAATATTTATAACAAGGCAAAAAACCAAAGTAATCAGTTGACACTATACAGGTAGTCTTTATCTCCTCTTGAAAAGAAAAGGCAGATTTCTAAATGGACAGAAAAGAGTTGAGATAAAAAAGGCACACAGCTAAAAAAAGTAATCTTGAAATCTGAAATATATTATCTGTTTTCTTTATAACCCTGATCTTTGCTAATCAGTGCTACCCAAGATGATACTATCTGGTGACTTTGGCACTTCCAAGAGTGGCTTGCAGTGTGCAATTTCCAAACAGAAGTAACACTAAACTAATGGCTAGAATAAAGAAATCATTGCAGAACAAGCAGGGTGATAATGAGGAAAACCTTGCTAGGAGCACAGTAACTCCCGGTGTTTCTGTTTAGTTTTCACAGAAAGAGCCTGGTATGATAAAAACATTGAGTAAATGTTCCTTGCTTTTCAATTTCACTTTGCACACATTGGTCTTCCTCACTTGTAGTAATATATTGTAGATGCCTGGTGACTTACCAGTTAATGGTTTAGGCTGTCATCCAGATTGTACATGCTATTTGTTCTATCAGCTTACCAGGAATTCTACTTTCACAATTTCCATATACAATATTGTAAGTAATATTCTAATTTTGATAATTGCATGTGGACTGATTTTAAAGCTTTTCTTTTTGTCCTAAAAATATACCACAATGTATACCTTTTCCAGGCACCCTGCCAATCTTTCTGCTTTCCATTCCAGTGACTGTAAAATTAAGTATTGCTTTTATGTAATAAGCCATGGGCTGGATGCACATTTGTGAATGCTGTGTGTGATTTCACCCCAGGTGGCTGCGAAATGTTACCAAAAGGGAGGAGCAGCTGAGAAGTCAAAACTGGCCCTGACACACGACGCTGTTCTCAAAGTGCATGCAAAGAAAAGTAGCCCAAGGTAGGGTCTCAGTGCAGCTGACTGAGTGTCACTTTGTAGTGCAGAGGGTGAGAATCACACCACAGCTGTGAGGCCGGACCGGAGATGCCAGAGAACAGTGCAGGAGGGATGTCTTTATGTGATTGTGGTTGGCAAAAGAATTTAAGAAATTGGAAGGTCTAGCAGTATAGGATCCGGGGCACTGTTCCCTCTAGGGAGTAGTGGAAGGGCTGTCCAAATGAAATTGGCCCTTGCAAGGGCTTAGAGGCTGTGTGAGAGAAAAGTCTCTTATGTCAAGAGGCTTTACATCCTTAGATATAGATAGGAGAACATATGCCATCAGCAGGGCTGATGGCAACTCACTTGGTTGAGTGAATATGCTAATCCCACTGCATATTCACTCAGCAAAGGAGAAGGAATGGTGGTGTGCATTGGGGAAAGCTGCAAGCAAAAAGTGAGTTTTAGAGTAAAACTAATGTTACAGTCATTTTAAACCAAACAAGCAGAACCAGATCTGAGCCAAAGAAGTTTTAAAGGAACAGATTTTGAGATGAATCATTTAGTTCATGATTCGGCTGAGCAAAATAGCTCAAGAGTTTGACAGGGGAGAGAGTTTGCAGTTTCCTGAAGAGGCTTGGAAACTCTTTGGGACTGATCTCAAATAAGACAGGAAAAAACTTAATGGAGAAGGATCTAGACCTAAGTGAATCAGTTCCTTTTCATGCTGGGGAGACCAGAAATTAGCAATGATAGCACAATGAGAAAGGAATTACTAGATCAGAGGAAGCTGACACACAAGGGAGAAGAGGGAAGATCTGAGAGAAATGCTACTAGAGTTAGTTGAGATTTTATCATTTTTAATTACCTGCTTTATATTAGTGGCCCTGGTTAGAAGTATAAGGATGTTTACAAAATGTCACGATTATAGAGAAATTGTTGATAGGACTGATAAAACTTTTTCTCAGTTCATTGTGCTTGTCAAAAGCATAACATTTGAGGAGAAGGAATTTGGTGTATTAGGATATGTTGACAGAACATATGTAACTATGAAGCTGCCAAAGTTGAATTACTTTTTTTGAGGTATTAATGCGGGTGTAAAAAGCTTAAGTAAGGTTTTCATGTGTTCTTTATGAAATGCTCTGTACAGTTCTGATTCTCTAGGCTTGAGAATCATCAGTTCAATCTAGATCATGCTGTAGTGATAGCTGGAAGGCTTGGATTGTTTGATCGTAAGAAACAAAGGCTGACAACACATTTGCTTGTGTCTCTAATGACATTGGCGGTAAACAGCAGAAAGAAGAGAACAAGCTAAGAAAAGAGAAGCAGTATAAAATTACAGTACTATACATTAGCTAAAAAAACTCAATAATTTGACTGTCAAAGCTATCATATTTTGGAACAGACTTCTGGACAGAGCAGTGTCAGCACAAAATATAATTAACTGTAAGATCATAACTCATCAGGTAATGTATTAAGAATGTGTCTTTCAGTGTTGGTTGGATTCAGTGACAGCTCACATAATCCTAAACTTAATTTGATGTTAGTGGTAATTTTCTCTTACTTTCTACAGGGAAAAACAGATGGAATATATGACATTGGCTAAAACTTACTTGGAATGTGGAGAACCAAAACTATCACTAAAATGTCTGATTCAATCAAAGGAGTTCCGTCTTTGTGCAGAATTGTGTAAAAAATTAGGAAAGGTATTGAATCCTTATCATATCACTTTCTTTTTCCTACAGAATTTTTTCCTTTCATGTTACTCAGAAAGTAGTAGTATCTTTCTGTGTCATGGTAATAGCAAAACTAAACAAGCTCTTTAAGCTGGGCTGCTCAAAAGGAGTAATTTATCAGAGAATAGGTAGAAGAGGAATGAAGTGGAGAATGATGCAATTATGCAGGCTGGCTTTATTTCTTTGGCTTTCCTCAAATGTCATTATCAGTCATTTGCAGTCAAAAATTAGTGAATGACTGATATAATGAAGCTTAAGCTGTTGCTTTGTTCAGTACTCTGATGATACTGAAACTTCATTGATAACAGCCATCTAAATGGAACCTTAAAACTTGGAAGGGTTAAAGTAGTGGGCTAACAATATGTAATATTTTTATTTTCAGTGTGTTTCCACTAAAAGAATGTAAAGTGATTGTTCCCAAATATTTGAAGTTTAAGGTACAATGTTAGTGTTTTCATTCTTCATTCATAACTGTTTTAATTTAATACTAATCATTCTGAGAAATCTGTAAATCAGCAGAAGCATGTGTAGTGTTTTCTAACAACAGGCAGAGCTGGGTGGATAAAAGTATTTTGAAAACCTTCTATAATACTTTTCATTTTATACTCTAGTTTTTCAGACACAAATATTTTGAAGTTTTTTTAAACAATCTCTTCAGTTTTAGTGATGTCTGCTTTAATATGTATTTGATTTTATTCAGATACTTTAATTACATTTTTTAAAGTGTTCTTCTTTATGAGACAGATGATAGAATTACAGGATTTATTCCATGCATGTAGTTTTGACTGTTTACAGCACTTCAGTTTCTTTATTGACTTCTGCATTGCAGATTAAAGATGCTGCAGTTTTCTATCAGAAAAGCCAGTGCTACAGAGAAGCATCTGAATGTTATGAACTAATTGAGGAGTTTGATCTGGCCATTAAAATGTATTGTCAGGAAGAACTCTATGAAGAAGCAGCAAGGGCAGTTGAAAGGTATATCTTGCAAGATGGTATTGGAATATTAAGTTTTGCATTTCCAAATTCCATATAATGCAGATTCACTGAAAAAATTTCAGGAGGGTTTTGTTTACTGACTTTGTTTACATTACGTTTAGTAATAGTAACTGCTTCTTTGAATGACTAACACTTTGCTAATATGTAGAGATTGTTCAATCAAAACATTCAAGCATTAAAGTCACTTTACCAACAAACAAGTTCTTAAATCATCCCACCAAAACATTCATGGAAATTTTATCAGCACAGACACAAAAATCTGCACTACCACATTTGTCATGAGAAAGATGATAATGAAAAGCTGATGATAATTTACTCATCCAACAGGAGAAAGTTACTCATTCTCAAAATGCAGGAGAGAATATTTCACAAAACTGGCTTAGGGGATACCTCAATAATTTTACATCAGCCATTAATAATTAATTACTGAGTATTCTAAAGTGCATGTTACAAAAGATGCAACCAGGTGTTTTGCTCAGACACTCAATAAGCAACAAAGTATATGCAGATACATGCAGCAGGCTTGAAAGAATTCTCTCTAAACTGACAAGTTTATGTAAATTTTACAGAATATTGTATATATTGACCCTTGGAGAATTCATATTTTTGGAGAATTCATATTCAATGAAATTCATATTTTTTTATAAATAGAAGATTAATGTTGATAAAATATGTTAAAATTATTTGTATATTGATTTGACAGTGTGGAGAATGCTTCACTAATGCTGTAAACCTTGTGATCTTGTTTGTGCCAAAAGTTTTAGTACTCTTGATTCCGTCAGCCTCATGTTGTAATTAATTTCTTTCTGTAGATCTTTTAAGATGATGTGATCCTCTTTCACCTGACAGGCATATCACATTAAACAGTTGGCCTTTTTGTAGGAAGGGTTTCTAGAGGAGCTGTTTGTTTAATGGTTTTGGTGATTTTTTTTATTGCATTGCTTTTTTTGGTCTAGATTTGTAATTTGTGGCAGTAAATTGACGTATCTATTATTTCAGATATGAAGACATGTTGAACGCAAAAGGACAAATGTATTCCAAACTCTCCTGTACAGCGAATCAGCTGTATTTGGAAGCAGCTGCAAAGTACCTGAGTATGAATAGGACTGAGGAAATGATGCAAGTCCTCTCAAAACTTGATATAGAGGATCAGCTTGAGTTTCTGAAGTCTCGTGGATGTTTGCACCAAACAGCAGACTTACTGAAAAGGAAGGATCGCCAGGAGGAGGCTGCAAAGTTAATGAAACAGCACGGGTTTGCTCTGGAAGCAGCCAACCTCACGGCTGTAAAAGAGTTTCGCGCATCGTGTTTGCTTGCCGAAGCACGTGCCAGGCTGAGTCGTGGTTCAGAATTACACCTGGGGAACGTGGAGAGCATCCTAAGAGAAGCCCTTGAACTTTGTGAACAAACTGGGCAGAAGTCTGGCATTGCTGAGGCTGTGTTTTTGCAGGGAGCTCTGAAAGGCGACTTCAAGAAGCTGAGAGATGCGTACTGTCAGTTCCTGTCTCTGAATCATTCTGCTGGTGCAGTTGAAGCTCTCTTTGCGTTGTGTCGCTGCAGCACTCCTAGCCAGAACATCCTCTTCATGGCTGCACGTGGCTTAATGGCTCTTCTGAGTCTTGTTAGTGGTCTGAAGAAAGCAGCCACCAATGCAGAGAAAGATATGGTGAAGTTATGCTTTGCTTATTTTGGGATTGTCCCAACAGGTGACAGTTGCCAGGTGTCTCAAAATGAAGCTGAACCCATTATCAAGTTTTTGTTAGACAAGCAAAGTCTAAAAGAGAGGAAGGCAAAAGGTGATTTCTCTGCAAGCACAGAGAAAGTAAAATCAGCTTTGAAGCAGCACTTGTTAAGCAGGTTGTGCTTTATCACCCGTGAGTTACTGAGCAAGAAGTACCCTGATATTTGTATGAAGTTCATTGCCGGATTGAACTGTGAAGATAAAACCTGTGAGGGTTACCATAGGCCCTTGTTGCGTCATGAAGCAAAGACAATATTTCAGTGTAAAATGCATCTTGTGGCAATAAATGGACTGTTGTTGGAAGCCACGTGCACTTTCCCTAAAGAGTTACTGAATCAGTGCAAAAGCTTTGAGGACATTTTGACTTCTGACAAATATGCATCATGTAAAGCCCTCATAGGAATGTTTTTTCCTGATCATTTTCATTTGAGAATACTGTCCGAGAACCCAAAGGCATGCAAAGAAATATTGCAATTCAGTACTGTTATTTCCAAACCTTGTAGAGACATGTTGAGGAAGTACATAATATTTAAGTTTAATAATGAAGACATTGCAGCCAGAAGAGAATCAACTGACTTGTGGCTAAGTGCCATGAAGGTCCTCATCTTATCTTCAGGATATCCTGAAGAATTTGAGAAACTTCTTTTTAAAGAAGAGGATAATTATAACAAAGAGCTGATGTTTGCTTTGGCAAAGGCAAAAAGTTCCGCAAGGAATAAAGGCCAGGAGGAAAAGACCAAAGGAATAGAGGGCAGACATGGTATGTTGCTACCTGACAAAAACACTGAAAATGCAGGAAGAACACACTTGTGCTTCATTCGGCTTCTTGAAAATTCACTTGAGCAATTCTACGTTCATAAGAACCCGGAAAACTGCAAAAGATTTTTTTTTCGTTTCATGAATGTCCTGATCAAGAAATGCACAAGATACCTGATTCCAAGCATAGGAAATACAGTGATGTTGCTGGAATTTCAGTATATTATGTGTTGTGCTGTCCTGATGCGTCTTGCCAAGAACATTACTATCTGCCTTCCAAAGAGTTACATTGCTCTCCTTCATTACTGGGAGTTTTTGTTCAGACGCAAGGACCATTACAAAGAACTTAAAGACACATTTTCTATTATACAGGAGTATAGACCTCAGGACACAAATGCGGCTGTATACTATTTCAGATCTCATCTCTGCTATCTAGCAGAAGTCTTGTGTGGTGTTCATGGAATGTTTAATGTCCTCCTGGATGCATTTGGGGATCCCGACTGCATAACTTCAGGGGAGGCTGAGCGGACAGTAGTGCTGTGCTTAGTGATGTTACTGAATGCTGACCAGGTGCAGAGTTCTAAAGGTAGATCTCTCTTACGCCACCTGTTTCCTGAAATCAAGGTAATGCTGGAATCCATGAGAAAAGACACTCCCTCTAAGGTACCTGAAAGATTGCTGAGGGTCGTAGAACAAGTGGGTGGTGCCACACATGTAAGAGAAGTTGCTGCAAGCCTGCAAGAGCTGCTGACAGTGCGAGATGAAGAGCACTTGGTTGACTGCCGCTGGAAGTGGGACACTGCCTACACTCAGGGACATCCACCTATACGGGGCATCCAGTATGAACGTGTAAACCTTGACAGATTTATAACCTCTTTGGATGAAACAGAATATGCTAATGAGCTGGAAGAGGAATTTGAAGAGGTTCATCGCTTAGAGGACCAAAAGGATCTCCTGGAAGTCATTGCACTCAGCAAGCAACAGAAGCAAGAGCAGAAAGCATCTGCTCAACGCCAGCTGTATCGTGTCTTCCATTTAATTTCCCTATATGTGAAGTGGAAAAGGAAGGCCCGCTCCAGAGTTCATCCTGTTGCAATGAAAGAAGAGGAATTTTTGTCAGAGATATTCAAAAGAGCAGATATTGACCAAACCCAGTGTGACCTCTGTGGAGTCAGATTCATCCAAAGCTCTGAGAACTATTTCAGCCGGTCAGAAAGCATAGAGGCAGACACTTCTGAACCTCTGACATCAACTGAGAGCAGTGGGGAAGAAAAGTTGCACGCAGAAGGAAATGCAATTTCTGTGGCCAGTGAGGCCTATATGGAGCACAGAAGCACAGAAGAACACATGAATAACCATGCTGCCTACAGACACTATGCCGAGTTTTTCAGAAGAAACATAGATCCAATAATACATGATGGACTGGAAGTAGCGGAGGCCATTACAGGAAGGGATTACACCCGAGACCATTTAGCATATAAAGAAGGTTCCAACTTACGCCAGAGGAAAATCAAAGAGAATATTAAAAAAATTTCAGATGCAGTAGAGGAAATCTATGAGAAAAAAGCCTGGGCTAGAGGTAGGACTTTATCAGTTTTCTTTAAAAAGTTCAATACCTAATTTTTTGGCCAAACCGCTAGACCTGGCAAAACTCCATTTGAAAATCTTTAAGTGGTCAAGAGAAAGGTATTACAGGTAGCTGAGGAAAAGAGAAACTGAGAGAGCTGGAAATATTGAAAGTATATTCTAAACTCTTCTAACTTAATGAATTACATAGTAGAGGTATAGTGATTAGTAGTGAATTTTTATAGATAGTAAAGTGAATTTTACATGGTCATGATGTACTATGTTCTCTGAACTTACACAGTTTTACAGCAACTTTGCAGTTTTACTGACAGGTCATCTTTACTAATTTTGTTATTGTTTCTACTGTTTCCTATTTACTTCTGCTAGGCATAGTAATTTGGATATGCAGGGGTAGCCTGGTAGGAGTACTTGAAGTTTTTGACTAAGGATATCTCTGATTATTCTGCCCTTGAACTGTTAATTTTGCTAGGGCTGAGCAAAAGTGGATACTTAACTACAAATCTGTGGTGTGTCAGGTACTCAAAGGCAACACTGGTATTAAAAAGTTTAGTAAATTATAGTAAATTATGGTGCTTGACATACATATTTTGATATTAGATTCCCCCCCCCCCCCTTATATGCTTACAGCCATTCTATGCTGATTTTTGCAAGCCAAATTGAATTAGTGAATGAGTGGCCTAGAAGCAAAATTGTTTAGTATACTTGTATACAATTTAAATCTTAACATTGTTACTGGCTTCACTGGTAGAAATCCACCGATCCCGCCAAGCTGTCATTTTGCCTTTGATGTCTGACAGTAGTGAAAAACTGTAGTACTTGATATGTTCATCAGCTCTGATCAGTGAAATATGTTAAATTTGTAACTAAATGTTGGGTTCTGCTCTTCACGTGTAAGCATTATCTTTACTCCTAGTGGAAAGTTTTACATATGGATGAAGTCCATGAAATTTAGCTTATTGCTTACTTGACTTCCTGCTCATCCTGATAGTGATGAGATAGTATGCTTAAGTAGGAGATAGTATGGATAGTATGCTTAAGTAGGTAATAGTGGATTTCGTTATGGCAATTGCTTGATGAATGTTACCTTGTTATTCTACTCAGTGAAAATATATAGAGAGAATTTATTTTTTTTCTGAGACTACTTTTTCCTCTCTTTATAACAGGCATTTTTCAGGTTCTTAATGGTTCAGTTCAGGAAAGACTGCACCATTTTAGGTCCATGTTTGACTTTGATTTGTATAATATCAGAGAGATAATGAGAGTCAGGAACTTTATAACCCAAAAATAAAGTAGAATGTTTTCAGGATTCAGATGTAACTCAAAAGGGGCAGCACAAGGATGTAGAACTTCTGATAGTGCTAGTAATGTTGATTAGAATGGGGAGTAATACATCCACATTAGTGAATTATCCCCCACATGAGATCACGAATCCCCCACGATTTCTGAGTTTGCAGCATCGTCATGCGACATGTCTCTGTGTAACTTAATTTTGTGCTTGACTTTTAGCTGCTGTCCATTTCTCAGCTAAGTGTTCTCACAGAATATTAACTGTGCTCCATTTCAGCTGAAGAAGTAATAACCAGACACGCCAACAAATTGGTTGACACCATTGTTGACGCTCGTAAGTGGCTGAAGCAAATGGACTCTCACAGGAGAACAGAAGAAGGTATGTTTTAAAATTGCACAGCTTTTCTGTGCCCACCACTGTTCAGTGGTAGTCTCTAAGCATCACTTCAGTCTCCCACGCAGCAGCATTGTGGGTGTTCACTGACCTTTGAGAGGCACTCCCACAGGGGCACTCTGGAAAACACGAGTTAACCAGGCTTTCCCTCAGTGGCTCTTCAACACAGAGCAGCTGGGTGCAGGGTGGCCAGAGTGGAGCAAGACTTCTCCCTGGCCTTCAGTGGATCCCAGCCTGATAAAGGATGCTTTTATTTGTTTCTTTTATTTTCACTTCCATTTCTCTCAAAAGTAGCATACATTGATGCAGTCTGTTGCATCACAGATCTCTGAGGGCAAGTTTAAGACTTCATTCTGCCTTCCTGAATGTTCATATTTAAACATAAATTTAGGTGGTGGGATTGCAACAGTTGGCAGTGATGAAGTGATTAGACCTACAAAATGGGTATTCCTGCTCAGTGAACCATGATATGTAAAGTATTAAGCTAGCTCAATTTTAGAAAAATTGGTTGTGATAAAGCCTTGGATTGCCTCTTCCTATTCCATTAGATACAGTTAATAGGAGAGAGTGTGCTCTTTTAGTCTCAAAAGGAACCTTATAGTCTGTCTTGGAAGTCAGCAAGGAAATGAATTGTCTGCTGAAACTGAATCTTGAGACAGACTTCTTAGAAAAGTCAAAGGAAATAACAATAGAAACAGATTTGCAGTGTGAAAATTAATTACTGGTGCAGTAAGTGGCTTAGCAGTCGCTGATTTGTTGCAGAGCTCTTAAGCACATTGTCATATTAAGCTAAATACTTCTTAAACATGATTATGCACATATGAAGGTATATTGCTAACATACAAAATAGCAGTGACATAGGTTGACACGCTATTAAGAGAAAAAGGTGTTGGGTTTTCCATTCTGCATTAATTTATTGTTTTTAATATAGGCTTGGTGCATGATAAAGACTTGGAAAATGAAGAGGAAGATGAAATTATGGCTTTTGAAGAACTTGTCCCTAAAAAACTCTCAAGGAAAAAAGGAAGACATGGGAAACTGTAATTTGAAAAATTATTCCAGATGGCTATTTTATCCTCTCAACAATCTAAGTTTAGAATGAAAAAAAAAAAATAGAGGGATGGGATCATAAATCAGAAGAGTCTGAAGAAAAAAGAGTAACTTATACTGTGTTTTATTTTGTTTTTTTTTTAATTGCTTGTATTGTGTCAGAATAATTACCTATGTTATGATAAGGTAATTGTTAAAATCTATGACTGGACCAATTTCCTTTCAAACCTGTGTGATAGGTTAAAAGTAACAAAAGCCAAAGAAGCAAGTAGAAAAAATATTAATGTTTTGATTTATCTCAGGGGTGTTTTTCCACTCAGTCTTTTTTTTTTTCTTCTTCCTTGCATCATTGTTCTTCTGAGCTGGAATCCTCAGAAAAATAGATTGATAGTTTCTCTGATTTTAAGAATCTTGGTATGTTTAGAACTTTTTTGAGTCTTCAGGTGAGATAGTCATAGTATCCCTCTTTTCTATTTTTATAGACAAGAAATCTCTAAACACATTCATATTTCTGACAGTTTATATTCTTCTGATTAGATAGGTATGAAAGCTAGGGGTTGTCTTTTATTTGATAAAGTTTTGATATAAACTTCTACCTGTACCTATTGAAAAAATGGATAATTCTAATTTTAAAGAATGTTACACATTTTTAATGATTTGTAAGGTTTAATTGTTTTTGATACATTTTGTAATATATAATGTTTTATAAAACCTGTAAAATTTTTAAAATTGCTTGATCTTGTCTTATTTTTTTTTCATGCTTTCTGAAAGCCGTATGTGCCTGCATGAGTGAGATTTGTAATTGGGTCCAGAGTGTCACTTTGTTCTGATGGAATCTCATGATACTGTAGTGTCCTGATTTTGGCTGGGATAGAGTTAATTTTCTTCTTCATAGGTGGTACAGTGCTGTGTATTTGAATTTAGGATGAGAATAATGTTGGCGGCACCCCGATGTTTTGGTTGTTGCTGAGCAGTGCTTACCGTAGGTCAAGCACTTTTCAGTTTCCCATGCTCTGCTAGAGAGCAGGTGCACAAGAAGCTGAGAGGCAGCGTGGCTAGGACACCTGATCCCAGGTGGCCAAAGGGACATTCCATAGCCTAAAACATCTTCCCAGCCCATAAACTGGGAGGAGGTGGACAGGAGGGGCCGACACTGCTGGGTAGGGGCTGAGCATTGGCCGGGGCAGTGAGCATTTCTGTTGTGCATCACTGCTTTTCTTGGGTTTTGTTCCACCCTCTCTTTTTTATCTCTTTTTTTTTTTCATTAAAATTATTATTATTATTATTATTGTCATTATTACTGCATTTGACTTAATTTCAGTTATTAAACTGTTCTTATCTCAACCCACAGGTTTTACCTTTTCTTCTAATTCTCCTCCCCATCCCACACAGGGAAGGTTGGAGGGTGAGTGAGCAGCTGTGTCGTAATTAGTTGCTGGCTGGGGTTAAACCGCAACATATAGTCTCCTTTAGTAACCTTTTTAATTAAAACACTTGTGTGTTAAACATAATTAGAATATTATTTAGTTGTTGAAATATTTTGCCTTTAAAAGGGTTTGTCTTTGTATACATAATAAATTGCTTCAATAATTACCTTAAAAAAAACCCAAACAACGTAATCACTTATTATTATGCTCAGTGTTGTGGAAATGGGACATTTTACATGGGTAAAAAATGACATACTGCTGTAGAATGGAGCTATGTGGGTAGTAGTAATAATTTTCTATTGCATTTTAAAAGTCTCTTTCCAGGTGTTTCTTCTTAAAGAAATCTTATTCATCAAGCCAGGATTTAGAAGATAGTTTGGAAACATACACTGATGAAATGTAATGCAAGTCACTTGCACTGTATAGAAGTCAAGAATTAAGAAAGCTGGACCATTAATGTAAATTATTTACCTTTGTTTTCTGTAATGATGGGTATTTTGCAGAAACTTTCCTGATTAGTTTCCCAGCTTCAGTATTTACATTTGTGGCAGTAAACACTACCTAAACATTTTAAAGACAGTTACAATTTCAAAATCCTTTCTGGCCACATTGTAAAGATAGAATTACTATATTTTTTTTCTCTTTATGAAACAAACCAACTTAAACATTATTGCAAAATACCAAGCAAAGGGGAAACAAAGAAAAAGAAATAACAACAGAAGTTCCCAAGAACTTAATCTCAGGGACCTGTGATTCTTGATGCGGTTCCATGCAACCCACTGGTTTTTCTGACTTTGAATAAGCACTCCCAGATGGAACTTATTTCAATAACATGAAATACTGACTGCTAGACAAAAATAATGGCAATTCAAATTTCAGAGCTTACAGTTTCAGGGATAGATTAGGTCAAGATTTCAGTAACGTTCAAGCAGAGATGGGAAATCTGCTTGGATCTCTGGACCAAAGCTTTAAGGGCTTTTACCCCTATGCTGGTCTCCATAAATAAACAGGAATATTCATTTTCCATGGCAGTCTCTTCAGATAATAGTGATCTCAGTGCATTAATCCTATTTACATATTACATTAGCAAAATTAGTTTGTCCAAATATACCCTGGGTTGTGGGATTTTTTTTTGTTCTGTTTTTTGCCTATTTTAAAAAAATCTTTCTCACCTCTGGTGGAAGCCCCACTGTTCTGGCACCAGCTAATGCCTATGACTCAAAGGGCTTAAGAGCCACGACAGGTGCCTTGGTATGTGTGAGATGCATATTGCACTGAAACCTTGGAACTAAGCAGTGGATGCAGGCTGTTGAGCTAATCCACCCACTTCTGCCTGTCTAAGCCATGTTGAAAAGAATTTTGAAAAGGCTTCAAAAGCTCAGAAACTGGTGACTTAAAATCTCTCTCACTGGTGATACAAAAATTACACCTAAATGAAAAAGAAGAACAAAGTATTTGCTGCAGTTGGAAGATGGGTGTGTGGTCCTAAACATGACAAGTCTCCAAATTTCAGACTCTGAAAGAAAAGAATCTCTTGCTTCCTTGAACCTTATATTAATACAGAGAAATGTGTGTTAAATGATGTGTACTTTTCACCTTTTCCCTTTATGTCTCTTTAAAACATTTTTTCATTACACTGCCCACAGTTTTATTTCAAAACACTTGCCTAAAAGTCAGCTGTTACAAACTCTGACTCAGCAAGTAATTGAAACACTTGCCATTTTTTAAGCATTTGCTGTCATTCCTAAAGGGAAGCCTTTTACCTCTGTACTCCTGAAAACACAGGAAGAAAGAAATTGTCTTATTTCTGTAAATAAATCAAAATGTTTTCCTGCCAGAAACCCCTGTGACAATATTTGCTGAAAACCAATCAGGAAGCAGCCTTCCTTGCATGAAAGGGACCACAGCTGTTGCTACTGAGCTTCAGCCTTTTTTGTTGGAGCATTTAGAAAGTTAAATACAGAAAAGAAGAGCTTAAAAAAATATAACTAGCAATAACAAAGTGGTGACAAAAATGTGATAGACAGGGACACACTACTGTATCTGACTCTATTGCTTTGGGTGTCTCTGAAATGGTTATTGTTGATCAGCACAGGAAGGGTGTAGACCTGCTAGAATAAGTCCAGATAAGTGACGTGAAGATGATGGGAGGGTTAGAGCATCTCCCATGTGAAAACAAGCATGAGAGAGTTAGGATTGTTCAGTGTGGAGAAGGCCCCGGAGACCCCTTAGAGTATCTTCTGCTACCTAAAGGTGTCCTACAAGAGAGCTGGAGAGGGACTTTTTACAAGGACACGTATAGGACAAGGGGGAAATGCTTTTAACTGAGAGAGAGTAGGTTTAGATTAGAGATTAAGAAGAAATTCTTTGCTGTGAAGGTGATAAGGCACTGGAACAGGTTGCCCAGAGAAGCTGTAGATGCCCCATCCCTCACAGTGTTCAAGGCGAGGTTGGATGGGGCTGTGAGCAAGCTGGTCTAGCATAAGGTGTCCCTATCTATGTCAGTGGGGTTGGAACTACATGATCATTGAGGTCCCTCCAAATCCAAACTAATTCAGTTTTCATTAAAACCTTCACATCTACACTTCCACAGCAAGACCCAGAGACACCTTGGTATTAGATTTCTGGCATGTCTTTCTGTTAGCTTGTAACTCAGATATGTATTAGCAAAGTACCAGGCAACACCCCTGCTCTTTATCTTGTTGTGGCAGATGGCAGAAATTTTGAGTGTCTTCCCTAACACTCTCTCTAAGATCTGGTGTGGTGGAGAATGGAAGAGTTTGCATACTTGCTTTTGTAATTTTTATAACTACATTCGTACACCAGGGTTTCTGACTGTACACATATTCAGCATCAGAGTGAAATACTTAAAGAGCCAGATCCTAAACACCAAAGCAGTTGAATTGTCGGATTAATAACCATTACAAATAAGTATTCTGAGAATTAGCACATTTATTTCAGTTTTCTGACATGGACTTCTGTAACTGTTTTCAGCCTGTCATCTGAGCATGGTATATGCATGTGCACAGGTAGTGTGTGTGTATTCATCCTGCCTTGTTGCAAGAAGATGGGTTGGAAGTGTCTTGGAAGCCTGTATGATCATTCTGTGCTGCTTTGATCTATGGAAATAGTTTCAATTTCTTTGGAAAGAGATTGGTAGGAGATTCTTACCTTCCTACAGCCCATCTTCTGATTATGCCACACACAGATTTTCATTGTTTAAAAGTGTATAGTTGCTAGTGATTTAAACAATGGTCATATCTAGACATTTAGAAGTTACTTTCAATGGTCTTCTGATCAGCTGGTTTCTGAACTGTCCTATGCAAACTAGTGCTGAAACTTTGGCAAACAATTGACAGAATGAGGTTGCCTCTTCAGCATTGTGCAAATGTCAAAATTCTCAAATAAATAATAGTGATACCTTAAAATAGTTTTCATTAAGTCTTGTGGAAGTGAATCCTTGCAATTCTCTTCTGTGAAGGGGTGAGTGGATATTCACTGAAGCTACATTACATGAGTCTAGTGCTATATATCTCTCTGTACTATTCATTGTAGAATTAGCTGGTCTTGTACTACATTAATTGTAGTTATAGACAGGTTCTGCAAGTCTAGAAGAGCCCTTGAACAAAGAGTACCTAATTTAGGTGCCTGATTTCTACGGAGAAAGTTGGTTACCTCATGGTTTACAGAGCAAAAGAGCACCGAGCTGAAAGGTGCTGGTGATCTAAAATGGTGTTTCAGATGTCAGAAGATGTGCAGAAAGGAAACTGCTGAGTACAGGTGAGTTAAAGACCTTCAATATCAATGGAGCTTTGACTGGGGAAGTCTGGGTGAAGGAGTGTCTGAAGTGTGGAGCATGGAAACCTTCAGGCATCTCCCTGTCAAAAGAATAGATCAGAGTTCTTCACTTTTGCCAGGAGACGGAAAATTTTGCTTGGAGGAATACGTGATGATGGATGCTTATGTAACAGCTAAGTGGCTGGAATACTTCTCTAAGCTGCTGAGACAGCCAGGTTTCAAACTCAGGCCTCCCAGGAGGATGCTCTGAGCCATCGGATGCCAAATTGCCTAGAAAACATTCACTGCAGCTGCTGCTGAAGGTGCCTAATTCAGGATATTTTGGAGCTGGAGAGAGGGTGGAAGTGGAACCCATTCAGGAAAGGAATAGGTGCGTTTGAGTTGCAGGTGTCAACACAGCAGTCCTACATGTGAAAGAGATACACCAGATCTTGGAAGGAGACCTGCACCTCCAGTACTGGTGGTGCTTGATTTCCAGGGCAGGGTTGAATACCTTTTCTTTGATAAATGACTTCTGAATTCATTGTGCAGTGAAACAGTTTCAGTAGGAGAGGTGGATTATCAGCAGCCCCCCAGCCAGGCTCATCACTGTTAAGTGACAGGTGGATGTGGAACTAAGCCTGGATCTACTGTTCCCTGGGAGAACACTGATTCAGGAGCTAGACAATGGTAACTGTCTTATGAAGATGCCCATGGTATGCAAGAACCTTAGGAAGTGCTTTACTGAACTGAAGTAGATGATGAGAAAGAGCTACTTATTTTCTGTATCTTGGTTGGACTTGGGGGGTAGGTGACATGCTGAGCAACTGTGTTTGTCAAAATATGGCAGTTCTGGGCATGTAATAGAGGTACAGGGTCAAACCATGTGTAGTGCAGACCAGTATCTTGGGTTTGATACTGGCCAGTTGCTGATGCTACACATTTTCTTCTGAAACCCTTTCCTTCCCCCAGTCAGTCTGCTGCTGTGCAGGGTCATGGTCAAACTGACATTACCTTCAAGGTAAGGAATGCTGCCTCATCCCCATACACATGAGGCTACTCCTGCCCTTGTGTCCCTTAAATGCAGATACTAACATTGCTCACGTAACTCAGTCAGTTTTGGAACTGGGAGATCTTAGGTCAACTGGAGCTTTTCAATCTTGTATGATAACCTTTCACTAGAGTAAGTTAGCAGTGCTATCGAATGTATTTAAACCATGATTATTGGGCAGATATAAAGCACTTAAATACCTAGTTTTAACAAATAATGCAGAACCATGTTCTCCACAGTTGCTAGATAAAATGTGGTCAAGTATCCTTAAAAGATGCACTTTAACTTGAGCAGTTAACAAGGAACTCTTGGCTAGAGACCTGTATGAAGAACAGAAAAATCAAGCTAAAATAAATAAGTGCCAAAAACCAGTTTCTAAGTTGCTCTGCTTATCTCCGTAAATAACATGCCTAGATAATTTATTTTTTCTTGACACTATCACTTTGAATATCTCTGCTGTTCAAGCTAGTGTTACTCAGACAAGATTAAACACCAGGTAATAGGAAGGAATTTCCTGAAATTACATTCACATTTTGTCACCATTCTTTACTTTTGATGGAGGAGTCTGATGTTTAAAAAAGGAATAAACTTGTAGCACAATGAACTACCTGTGAGCTGGGGTATTTATAGATCTATGCAGCAGTCTGGTTGCAGGGGCGAAGAAAAGTCTTTGGTTGTTGTGTGGAATATGTTTTGCATTGTGAATTAAAATTAGGTCACTGGTTTTTTACTTATCAGTGACTATCGATATGGAGAAGGGATTTTTTTCCTAATTCCACCACCTGCCTAAAGACATGAGTCCTTCTTTACGGCCTCACCTTGTCCACTTTTTGTTGTCTAGTTCATAAATTGCTAACTCCATCTGGTTTTTGCTGGAGGATCTTTTCTGTGTTCTTATGGCTTGTGAATAGGCAAGAAAAACATGCTGAACTTTCGCTCTTTGAGGACCAAGGTTAGCCAATCCCCTTTGTCTGGCAGGAACTATAACTCTTTTGAGCAGCTCTCAGGACTGACTGAATCTTGTCCAAGGCTGGGGTCATCACTTGGGACTAGTCACCATTCCCCAAATGAAAAGCATTTTCTACTAGGTGTAATGAGATTTAATAGGAACTGTAATTTAGCCTGGACCTTTACTTGGAAACTTTGATGCATCTGCTTGTCTGACTGAAGCCTTTTGATTGAAATTACTAGAGCACATTCTGAAGAAGTTATGTCCTTATGGAAAAAGAGAAACAATCTTTACAGATTCAAAGTTGTAGTATGGACCTCCATCCCCATATTCCTTCTAAATAAATTGAGGTGAGACAGAAGAGAAAATGCCATGTCTTGTCTGATGCTTGTCTTCCAAATGTCCCAAAATATGGTTCTTTAACCCAGCATGCACAAGGTCATTCCACATACAGACTTGAGGTATTTATTTATAGTTCTGCACAAAAATGGGTACTGGGTGGCAAATACACAAAGCCATCATGATGGCTATCAAAACTTCTCACTATAAATTTTAGCAAACAAAGGCTTTAATGTTCACTCGCTTCAAGTTACACTGTTCTCTTATTAATTAGTATTCTGCCTTGTGTTGGTTGAGTCCCTCACTTCTTATGCTGATTAGTCCATGTGCTCAATTTTTCTTTTCAGTCGGTGGGTTTTTTGAGTCAGTGGCCATGAGCTCCCCCTGCCAGAATTACCTTTTCCCACTAAGAGCTGATTTCAGCAGATGATTGAGTTGGCTTATTAGTTTTTTCCTTATCATGGGAGTTTTTCCAAATGTCCTTGTGGCCTGTAAATTCTGCATTCTTTGTGTCTACTATAGTAGTACATCCTTCTCCCCTAAGTCTGAGATCACTGAAATCTTCAAGCCCTAAATCTTAACAAAGCAATTCCACCAAAAAGTAACTTGCCTTTCTAACGCCTGGACATCACAGCCACCCCCATTTTGTAACTTGTTCTGCAAAGATTACTAAAAAAATTACCTGAAAATGTGGAATAAAATTATCTCTTTGCTTAGTTTGATTGATAGATAGACCACTATAGGTACTTGGGGAAAAATAGTTCCTTTAACCATGAAAACTGAAAAAAGTCCGAAACCATACAAACCTTTCTCTTTATGAAAGCCACAATATCCAGAGTAAGAATGAAGTTGGGAGGTTTTTGAAGTTAAGAGGTTTCTCCTCAGTGATAAATAAGAAAATTTTGTCTAATTTATCTTGTATTTTCTCTTTCAGCAGCATCTCATGTCCAGACCTTGACATCTGGACTAAAATACTGTCTGAAACAGGTTTTGATATTCTGCTTAATTACACATAGTGGACAATTTTGTATTCCATGACCACAAACTTCCCCCCACTCCTGATACTGCCAGATCCACAATTTAGAATTGTTGTACGGTTGTGGGCTTAAAGCCGTAGGATTGCATTGTGTGTTTATCAAAATTTGATGTTTTCTTATATACCTTTATTTCCTTAGTCTTTTCTACTGTCTTCAGCCAAACCTAGTTTTCCTCCCTATCCAGGAATACTTGACTTACTGTTTTCTTTAAAAGAAACAGAAAATCTGACGTGAGCACTTCCTTCCAGGAGCTAGGTATTAAAGATAAATACCAATTTGCCATAAGACTCAGGATTAAATCTCAAAATTTGGAAATAATGGGACATAAGACTGAATTATGCCCCATGTCACATGTTTGTGACAGGGAAAAGAGGAAGAAAAATAGTCTTTATTGTCGGATATCCTCAGTTTCTTTCCGTTCCTAATAGGTAGGGTGGAGGTGATCAGCAGTGAACACCATGTGGGATTCTACAGCAGCTTTTTAGTCATCGCCTAATAAAATGGGCTGTAGAAGCCTCTTCTTACACAGGGGATTAGCTAAGAAGCAATGTCATATTTCAAAATGAAGCACTTGGGCAGTGGGTGTGTGTGGAGGAGAGAGTGGGATCATGCTGTAAAAAGTGCTCACATTTTTAGCCAGACAGCAGTTCTGCAGCAAATAAAATCTCTCTCTCCAACAGATGGAGGAGAGGTGAGTGGGAGGGAAGTTTGGAAGCGCACTTTGTCATTTCTGTTCGCTCACTGCTTCGTCTGCAAGGGAGAGTGCATGAAATACCAGTTGATAAAAGGGTGGATTAAAAAGTGTAGCAGCATCAAGGAGGTAAAGGCAACTCTCCATGGAGCAGCTTCCATCTGGGACTGTCAAAATGCTTTACAAACACCGGACCAGTGAGCTTTGTCATATCCCAGTGGACAGGTATCGATCATTCCTATTTAGAGATTAAGGTATTCAGGAATAGAGAGTGCTGACAAGATTTAAGTGCAGAAGAATATTGGTTTGTAGGGCTGGACTTCATGCTACTGTCATCTCCTGCTTCCAGTGAAGGACCTCACTCCCTGTATGTTGTTCAAACTGACTAGCTGCCTGGATTAGCATGGACAATCTGCCTGACCCAGCCTTCCCCTGGAACACAGTGCCATTTGCTTTCCATGATCAGGCTCAATTTACCTGTCATTTTCATTAGAACTGATGACTTTAAAACTCTCCTGGAAAGCAAATGTTCTCATCTGAAAATGGCAGGGGGAGAATCACGAAGCAAGAGTATCTGTACTGTTTCCACCTGCAAAATTATTCCTCCCTCAACGTTTGTTTTAAGTAGGGGGGAGGGGTAGTGAAAAATCATTTCTGATAATTTGTTGCAATATAAATTAATTAGCTTTCCACATTTCCTTAAAAAGGGGCTGCTGTTATAAAACAAGGTCAAAACTGTGGTTACTTGAAGATATATGTATTTGGGTGAAATGTTTAAACATGAGCTCAGAGAGAGCTGTAGGTTTTGCTGCCCCTGCACTGGAAGGAACTTCATTTGTACCCAGGATAAATGCTTCCAAACACATCTTGGTCTTATTTATACTTAGGGAAAAGTGGAGTAAACCTGGTAAAAATCAGATTACTTTCATTGCATAAAGAGAAAACAAGCAAAACCAGACTCAGATTTTTCAGGTGCAAGGGCAGTCAGGTCTCAATGTACAAGCTGACCTGTACTTTCTGAACTACTCTGATTTTCTGACCTGTTCATCTAGTCAGAAATCAAAACAGGGATGTTCTCTGGCCAATTGAACTGGACGTTGATACTATTGAATAGAAGGCTGCAGGACAATGAGCCTCTTGTTTGCTTTCTCACGTTCTGGGAAGTGTTTGTTGCTGTGGCTGGGAGAGTGTGTCTCTGTACATAAGAGAATTTCCTAAGCTGATGTTCTCAAACTGCTGGTTTTCAGCCTTTGTTAGGTGATTTTGCCTGTGTTGCACAAGGGCCTGGTGTTCTGAATGATTGCTTAGGTAACCAAAACATGGATTCATCCCCTATGTTCATGCTTTTGAACTGTAGTATTTCAGATCAATTAATCCTGGTTTTTCCTGCTTTGCTAGACCGAAGTAACAAAATACATTCTGCCAATGTCTTATATTCATCACCTGACTGTATTTGTAGTTGCAAACTATTTATATCTTCAATGCTGTCTCATAAAGCAAGGTATTTCACTGAGGCTGAAAGGGAAATGACCCTGCATCTTTTCCAGCTTATTTGTCATTTCATTTTTTCGTCCTGCTTTGGGGATCTCTGTCCTACTTTCTGTCACACATATTAGCCTTGGCTGATTGATATGACAAGATAAAAATCCTTGAGCAAAACCAGCCTTATAGACATTGGTTGAGAATTATTTTCCTTCATGTATCAGAAAAATATCTTAAGCAGAATGAAAGAGCATTAACTGACCCATTCCCAGACTAAGTTATGAGTAGGTTAACAAAGAAACTAAAATGTATGTTTGCTGGTTTCTTTTTCTGCCTTGGTATGAAAAGACAGAATAAAACAACAGTGGCTTCAAAAAAAAGGCATGCAACTGGGCCCACTGTCATGAATATTTTCTACTAAAATGTGTTTACTGTTTATGTCCTGAATATTGCTATGAAAATGTATATTGCAGATTAGAGTTATTTACAAAATCCTTATAAATCACGCCAGGGACAATTTATGTATTTGCTGTCAGTCACAGAAGTCCAGTCAGTGTAATAGGTAAAATCACCTCCTGTGATTTGGTGCGTGGGATTTACTGAAGGAATAAATTATATGCTTTTTTTCTGCATGAAAAGCTTAATACAATACAAGGACCATTAGAACTAGACAAGTTGATTGGGTATTGAAACCTGGCTTGAAGAAAATTTACAACTTAATGACAAACCTTGAAGGGGAGGAGTTAACCCCCTCTGATTCTAGATGTCTTGAAGGACATATGACTACATAAAAGTCATTATTCAAATAGTTTTAACTTCAAAATATAATTCAATGAATGTGTCATTATTATTTATAGTATTTCATGTAATTATATTAATTTGCTTAAAGTAATTAAGTTTTTACATATTATATATGATTGGTATTTCCATCCAAATAAGCTTTACCCAAATCATGAATAGAAAGTAATTCCCTTAGAAACAAAAAGTATTATCTGCCTTTTTGTAATAGAATACAGTCTAACAATTGTTACCTGATTGTCCTGGGGTGACTTTATGATGCGTGTATCCCAGAACAGTCATCTGTTCCGTTTATGCTGGATATTAAGCTTTGCACCAGTTTAAGACAGGTTCTGAGAGCAAAATGAGGGAAAGAATTGTGGAGTTTGTTATCAGAAACTGCACTTGCTCTCCCGCATCCTGCTCCTGGACTGTGTTGTCTGCAGCATGGACAGACAGCGGGACAGAGCTCTCCTTTGCTTTTTAGTTAGTTTTTTTTTTTAGCTAGCTGAGGCAGTGAAGTTCACCGGACTGTGGCTTTTCTTTTTCTTGGAACTGATTTGCCCTGCTTTAGACTGAAAATCCAAAAAACACCAGGAGCTCACACCTGTGGCCCACGGGGCCCGGGACACGGCATTTTCCAGTACAGGAGGGGCTGATAAGAGACTGAGCAAGCTGAGCTACCCCCCATGACAAGGACTTCCTGAATTTGACATCTCTTCAGAACAGCGAGAGGTTTAATTGTTTAATATTCTTCTTCTTCTTTTTTTTTTTTTTTTTTTTTTATGCTTGTGAATACTTTGCTTGTTAAATAAACAGGTTCTTTTCCTACTTTTCTCAAAGGAGATTTTTGTCTCACAAACCGGGTGGGGGAGGGGGCCGCTTGAATTTGCTTTCTAGAGGGACCCCTTCAGAAATTTCCTCCCTAAATTTGCCCTAAATCAGAACACTAATATACTTTCTTCTAGTTACCAAAGAAAAGGTATCAAATTTAGTAAAAACGCCTCACTTACTTGCAAAATAGCATGCCTTAATAATTGCTAAAAGTGAGAAACAATCCTCAGAAAAATAACTAAGTATAACCAATGTGAGATAAGAATAAAACCACATTTTAAATCAGGATGTGTTCTTTGCTGAACTAAATCAGGTTAAATTTAGCTTTTCCAGCCTTACCCATATGTTACCTTTCTCTTTGAGCTCTTGTAGGATTTCTGTACATTTGATGATAGCTGCATTTGCGAGGTTTTTTTTTTTAATTTTAGGTTTTCTTTTTGGTATCAATTGAATAATGAACAATTAATAGATGACCTCAAATGAGGTGCAGATCTCAAATGTGCATCTTTCTGTTTAGTGAAAGCACATTAAGGCAAATGTATTCAGTGAATGTGTTAGGGACTTAAATGCCTGGTGCTTGGCTCCACAATGAAATTGAAGTCTTCTGTCCAGAAATGTATACAATTCATGTAGAGAATAAAACTCTTCAGGATGCAATCCAGTGCAGCCATTACACTTATTTTATGAGAACAGCTAAAATGTATAGCTACCTCAAGCTAGGCATGTGGAAATAATGGAGAGGAGAATGAATCTCTGCCTGAGGATGCTCTGGTGTCTACATGGGATCTATCTCCCTGAGACACTTCCTAGAGGTCCATCTTGAAGATAACAGCAAAATGGTGGGAGTATTTGTAGACAAAATGGTAGCACAGACAGCCTTTTCTCACCAGAATATTCAGACCATCAATATCTGCCACTCTGAGATTGTAACACAAAGCCAAACTGGATGCAAGGTTCCCTCTTGAGCCTGGTCCTTTCATGTAAACAGTCATTAAGAGACTGAGAAAGTCAGAGGGTTCAGAGACCAAGCTCTTGTTGCCCAGTGCTGGGGTGGTAAAGCCTGATCACCTCTCTGTGGTTATGAATTCTGCACTAAACACCTTCTGGATAAAAGGAAGGTGCTGACAGAACTTAGACATGGCTGAGGTGGGGGGAGATGCCTAAGAGTGTGATTTTGGTTTGGCGACCTTAAGTCTCATTTCTGGACTTCCAGCTCTTTCTTAAATCTAGTCCTTGGTCACTCCTCTGAGCATTTAGAAGCAAAAGAACCAGCTCCGCTTTGTTTCTCAGCACATGAATGCTAATTGTTTCCCTTTGGATTTATGCCATGTCATCTAATATTCAGGGAATAAACAAAGCTGTAAGTCATGTGCAATCATCCCCAACCTACTGGAGTTATTAACAGCACCCACTCATGGACTTTTTAACAGAGATTCAGCTTTCCTTTAAATTCTCTCTTGGAAAAGTGGCCATAAAACATCCCAGGCTCACAGAGACTCTATTCTGAAAGAATTCTTATTGAAAACTTTCAGTATTTACCACAGCATGATTCTAAATTGTCCTCCTTTGGAGTGCTTGCTGAACATTCAAAACTAATAAGTTGATAATATTGCCTCCAGAAATTTTCTATGCCCTTGCAATGTAGTTGCTTGTATAACTGTAATGCAGATATGGGATCAAAACCTCAATTTTTTGTTTTAAATTAAATTAATTCACATAGCTGCTTTAAAACCCCCCAAATTTAAAATATAAAGCAAGAATTTGTTGACATTGTGCTGCTGTTTCCCTTATCAGCTCACTAATTTTTTGCTACAATCTTGATTTTCAAGTACAGTTCACACTCACCACAGGACATGAAGCACTGAATAAAAAGAAATAATGGGTGTAACTTCCTTAAATCTTTCTGTTGAAAGGGCAGGGGAACAGCCAGTCTGCACTCTTCTCGAAACTTAAAAATGGTTCTCCACAGACTGATTTCAGTTCCTCATCTCCACTTCTTAGGAGTTTGTCACACATTGGACAGTATTGATGTATAACCAATGTGTGCATTGGCACATGTATGATTTATGTATGTAGATCTGTATTTTAAAAGACCTGAAACTCCAGATATTCTCAACCAGTTAGTTGAAGCAGGTGAAATTTATACATGGAATACCCATTTTCTCTTTAAAGACTGGAGTCTCTGCATTTGTCCTTAAAATGAGGAAAATGATCCATGAAAGATTCTCTTTGCATGGTTTAAGCAGACAGACTAGGAGTTTCTACATCTTTAGTTAAGGCTGACTCTCTCTTTTGTTCATATTTGATGGAAAATTTAGTAGATAATTTTAATTACTCAGATAAAAAGATGGAATATTGATCTACATCTGCAGTTTCACACAAGTGTCTCATATATGCCACATTTCAGCACCAGCTTCTTGTGGGGGAAATGCATCCTTGGAGTGTGTTTCAGCATCCTTCAGCACAGGCATGGGAGGATAAAGCCGGCTAACAACTCTGATCAAGTTTTCATTGTAAACTTCACTCCTTTCTCTACAAAACCCATAAGACAGATGCTGTATTTGTATCTTGTTAAGTAAATAAAAGACATAACTGGTGAGATGGAGGATTTCTCATTCACATTAGCTGGCACATACTATCCACAGGGCTTTACTGGTGATATGAAGTTGCCTGGGTAGCAGAATATTGTCCCCAGGCTCCCAGGCTGAGAGCAAGTACAACACTGCAGGCCTGTTCTAATAAACATAGAGGAATTAGAAAGTGATTGCTTACTTTGAACTGCTTCACTTCTGCTTCCTTACTTGAGAGAGATTTATGGATCATTTAAGGGAGAGAAAACATATTTGCAGGGGACAATTTAGAAGTGAACTTCAATTTCTGGGGACTTTGCATGTTGTTTTAGACAAACTAATGCTTAACTAGACGAAGTGATGCAAACAACAGGTGTTCACTGCATTGCTGTGCCTTTGCTTGAAGTGAGGTGCCACGTGGGCTTTTGGGAAGTGATCTGCAGTGGATCTGTGATGGCTTTAGAGACACTGAAATTGCAACCTGTTTTCTTTTCTCACCTTTTCACCATTAAAATGGCAAGTCTAATTTTCCTTGGTTTAGACAGAGAGTGTCAGGAACACTGGAAAATGAGAAAAGTATAAATTAAAGGTTGTAGCCATCTGTAACCATAACAATAAATATCTTTGTCTGTAGAGTGCTTCATCTATGTCTGCTGCCTGAGAAGACTGAAAAAGCATTAATGTCAATGCTCTATTCCTCATTATTCTGTATGTACAGAAGAATTTAATCCCTTTTAGCAGGAGGGAATTTGTCTAGTCTCAGGTCATTGGGTTCAAAGCAGTTTAAAATCTTGGCATAGCTGTTTAGGAATGAAATTTGAGGGGAGGTCTGGTAGAAAGATGGTTTTAATCTCTTGCAAAATGGCTAATTTAACATTGTAACAGGTCATTTCTGCAATGTGCACCGACATGAACTGTTTCAGTTTGACTCTCCTGTCAAAGCAGGACATCAAAAATAGCATTGGGTAGAACAGTAGAGAACAGGCTGGAACCACAAATCTGTGTCAGGGAAGGAGGGACAAAAAATTTTAAGAGAACATCTTATGCCAAGTTCTGTCCCAACAAATGTCTCTTAGATAAGGGCAGCTCTGATCTGCCTGATCTGGGAGGTGGAATGAAGGATTGTGCCCACACCATTTGACGTGTGAGCTCATTGTGTGTCTGAAGGAAACGTGGCAGAGGAAGGGCTATACTAGGCAGAGTCCTCTAATCAGTAAGCATGGTTTTGGATGCCCCTCAAATTTTTCTTCACTTTGACCGCATCATGAGGAGAGGGACAAAACCAGAAAAAAATTATCTTTCTGCCATGTGCCTGTGTGCTAAAGCACCATATCCGTCAAAAATCCTAATAACACATTTAACTGCCTGTTCTTGCCTTTTATATCTTTCTCCTTTACTTGGGTATGAGTATACTGGCAGCTATTAGAAGCACTTTTAGTATTTTTGCTTTCTCTGGGGTTCATTAAAGCCAATGGAAAACCACACACTTTCTCATGAATTTTCACCTTGTCCAGTTATGTGTATCTCTTGCACTCTTGTTTTGAAGGCTAAGTCAGGAAAGCAGTGAAATGATGCATAAAGAGCTCAAAAGCTTCTACATCATGTATTTCATCATATTGGCCTAGGAAGCAAAGCAAGTGCTATAAAAAAATGGTGACAAGGCTTTTAAGATGCTTTTCTGATGAGTCAAAATTAATGTTGTGTGTTCATTTTACTGTGTTGTCCTAAGATTGACAGTGTGTCCATGGTTCCTATGCAAAAGCCAGTGAGATTTAAGTGAGTTTTTCTGTCATTAGGGGGAGTAATCAATCTTGGTTCCCTAAGAATTGTCCTTTGCCTCCAGTCTGTTATCTCTTCCCTTAAGCTTTCCTTGAATTTGAATAATGTCAGCCCTCCACTATGTGCTGTTGATGCAGCAGCTGTCAATGGTATCCCAAAAAATCAGGGCCAGGGCTAATGTGCTGCCCATGGATGCTTACACATGTTCTACTGCCAGTTGGTTGCCAGAAGTTGCATATGTGAAAAGCAGCTACATCCTGATTGCTTTGCTCTTGTGAGGGAAAATAATTTGGGTCCCTGTGTGCTAGCCAGCTTAAAGTTTTCACAAAATGTGTACAAGGCAGTTATATTTCAAATGTCTGGTCTCTTGTCAATTTCGGTAGAAATTAGTCAGTGCTGTCACAATTATTAGGCAAAGAGAGGGAAAGAGACAAATGAGAAATTGAAGAGAAAATCACAGCTTCAACATTTTTTCTTTCTTGGGAATTCAGGCCTGAGACAGTTAACGCCAGTATTGTATATTTGTCTGCTGCTTCTTTAACCGGTAATGCTGGTATTTTCAAGATGCTCTTTCTCAATCAGGAGAGACAAGCATTTTTTTATGGTAATGCAAATTCTCATGTAACTGTAGCTGAGGTTTCAAAAAAAAAAAAAAAGTTGTTAGATTGTGAGATTAGTGAAATATAAAAAGTAACCGGAACAACTTCTCCTGTTTTGGTTCTCTGGCTGATTTCATATCTTGTTCATCAAAGTCCAGAATAAATAGCTAATTCTAACTCGGGCTCCCAAAAGTTATGGCACCAGTGGCACCAGTTGTCCTAAACATGCAGAGAAGGAACAGCTGGTGACTGTTTTTACACACAACCTTCCTCTAAATATTAGAGGATGCTTTGCAATGTGATATTTTTATTTATACCTCAGTAATACCAAGATGTCCTAGCTGAAAGTGGAGCCTGAAGGTACAATTTTTTTGGATCTACAATGCTATAGGAGACAGTCCTGTCCTCAGTTTCCCCCTATCTCTTTCCTCCAAAATATCGCAGCTAATTAGGAAGAGGACAGGTAGGCGCCATGAAATGAGGTGCCTTGTGCCAGGCTCCAGAGCAGATCATGTTGTGTGTGCTGAGAATAGAGCTCAGTCTCTTGCTGCCCAATGGGAATCTCTTCCCTGGATTCCCTGGCTTCATCTCAAGGTCCCAGGTAAAGT
Source organism: Chloebia gouldiae (assembly GCA_003676055.1). Classification (NCBI taxonomy): domain Eukaryota; kingdom Metazoa; phylum Chordata; class Aves; order Passeriformes; family Passeridae; genus Chloebia; species Chloebia gouldiae. The sequence continues at coordinate 45,857,867 of QUSF01000003.1, forward strand.
GCTGCATTACTAATACGGTGTCACAAAACTCAAAAGTTTTAAGGAAACATTATAAAAACTTTGTAAATATAGACAATTCTTCAAAACACTTGAAATGCCCTGGGTACAGCTGAGCAGTATTCATTCACTTTAATGCAAGGTTGTTAAAATCTTTACTGAGACAAGGGAGTTGGGAAAGTAATTTGTTTTCAAGGATTCTGCTTCATTGCGTGCTTTTCAGATGCTCATGATTTGTCATTCAGCTATGACTTCTCATGAAAATTACATTCCTAATAAATACATTTGTGTTTACATTGTCATTAGCATAAATGTCTGAACACTCCATGCATTTACCATGCACAGGCTTGTATTGTCTCTTGGCCTTGTCAAAATGTTTTTTCCCCAACACATTCTGTTCTTTAATATACTTTTCTGTTTTGTAGAATGCTTCTTTCTTTGTTACTGACTTGGATCACAAATGGTCTTCATTTACATATTCCTCTGAACTAAATAGCTAAATACAGGTTCCTGTGGATGTGAAAGGTGTTATGAATCATACAAACAAAAATATGTTAACTTCTTGTGCATACTGTAATCTATTAGAAACATTCTTACACCATGTGGCTTAACCTTGTACTTTCTTCCTATTGTAACTGACAACCATCAATTAATTGAAGTGTAAATTTGGACCCAGCTCATCAGACTGTGTGTTGCAATGCATTAATTTAATTCCAGGTGCCATTTTACATTGACTGACACCTCTTAATATGTACTAGGACAATAATGGATTGAATAAGTGGGATTGCAAGGCAGTCTTTTGGGGCTTAGTGTTATAAAAGGGAAAGTAAGCTACATGCTCTAAATTCTCCTCCCTGTTGAGTACAAAACCCTTTTGCAGCAAATTTATATTTCCATATAGAAAGAGATCTGGGTCTCTTCAGTATGGTCCTATATTTTCAGATGGTTTGACCTGCCTGATGTGATTGCTTAGGAGTCCCGCTGAGGTCTCTGTCCATGAGATCATCACCTCTGTAGGCTCTCCCCATCAACTCTCCTCGGGGAGAAGTTTCAAAATGCCAAATCCCTGTATTCCTGTATTCCCTCCATGTCATGTGTGCTTTTTATGGTGAGACGGAGAAGGCCATCAGGAATGCCACTGCGGCTGACTCTGCAAAAGCATGGGCAAGAAACAAGTTCTGTCCTGGGTAAGCGATGCAAAAGTGATGCTGCAAGCAAGCAGAAAGTAGAGATGATAGTGCCCTGTTTGCTGTCTGAGTTTTAATTACAGTGGAATGTATTCAAGAGTGATAAGGAAAATATGGATCCTTTATCCATTTTTCCTAAGAATCATAAGCATTATTAATCAGACTGGAGCTTGCACAAAAGACAGTTTTCAAGCGTTCTTAATGAAAGCACAGAAGGTGATGGTTTTTATAGTGATGCTAAAGTTCATATTTTGTATTATTTGGGAATTTTCTCCCATAAAATCTACAGTTTTCAAATTAATTATTTTCCCACCAACCACAGCCATTATTTGCGTGAGAAGTCCTTATTTCAAAAGAGAAGTGAGCAAGAATTTAAGGAAGAGCTACAGTTATATTACACAGAAGACTGACTGCAGTATTTTAGCCCCTCCCTTTTGCATGTATTAGCATGACATGTTGTGGCCACATTTCCCAAAGATGCAGCAGAGGCTGGGCAGCTTGAGTCCTGCTCACCCACTCCTGAAAACAGAAACACATTCCTTGCTCCGGCCTTTTCATTCAGTGCAGAAGTGAGGAATTTAATTTATTCATTAGGCCCAGCTGCTGAACATGGGGAGAGAAACATATATTGCCCCTCAGTTTACCTGAAGAGGCACCCTGAAAATCAGTGAGACCTCTCTTGCCTTCCCAGTAAAGCCCTTTTGCTCTGGCATCGCTCACAAGTCCAGCCTGTTCATCAGTACTGACCAGTGCCAGATAAATGACCTTGGGTAAAAGAGGATGTCAGACTGGTATTGCTATTTCTGGTTTACTGGTCTGTTGTTCCCATCCATCTCTATTTTTCTGGTAGTGTTCCATTTCTACAGTAACAATACAGACATAATTAGTAAGTATGAAGTGCCTGCTTCCAAACACTATGAATTGTGTCATTTAAAAATGTATCTGTACAAACACTGTCTCACACTGTTTGCAGATAAATTTTCTGTTGCCTGAGCCATCAGTGGCAGTGAAAACCAGTGTCTCCAGGAACCTAATGTTCCTCTTCACCTTTTATGAGGCATGAAATATGCTGATATGTAGGAAATAGAAGTATTCACAGCAGGAACCATTTTCAAAACTTCAAAGCAAGGAACGGAGAGTAACTTCTAAGCAAGGAGAGGAGTGTATTTTTAAAGCTATACTGTCAGCCAGGGGATATAGCTTCTAAAAATCCACAGAGACCTTATGTAGGTGCATCAATACCTAGGGTATTTTCAAAAAAACACATCCAGCATCAAATATTGTAATAACAATGGCAAATACTGGCAACATGAAGTCAGGCAGTTGAGATTTGGATTCTATTTCTGTGACTTGCCATGTGACCCTCACTGAGTGTCTCCATGTTTGAAACTTCTTACTTTTAATATTCATTTAAGGTACCTAAATACAGTTTATGTACCTTCACTATTTTTCTCCAGCTGTAGGTTTTCATCAGGTCATCTATTTATGTAGTTCCTACATGCCTTATTGCCCATTGTGCAAGGTTTCACTGAATGTTGATGACCTTTGCAATAACTGGATGAAAGACGCTATTAAATGTAAAATATAAATAAAATATAAAAGTCTCCTTAGAGAAGTGTCCTAATGATAAGCATGCCATTCTGTGAGTCTTACTAGAAGTTGTAATTCTGTATGTATTGCTTAACACAGGTGAAGCTGAAATCTGGAGTGTCAGGGGATGTCAGGAGGTTACAATTTCTACTCATTTGATTCCAATGAGTGTCTCTTTAATACATGAACACTTTCTAAAACAGGTCATGGAGAATTATCCCACATCATCAAAACATTGCCATTTATAATACACCTATTATCAATGCCCTTTTCCATTGCAGTTTCTAATTATCTGAATTTGACACTGATTAAGTATTTTCATGATTTAGAAGCTGAAATAAAGCAGTATGCTAGAAGAAGATAACAGACCTTACTTTGGTGAGAATAAAATGCTCTTTTCTAAATATGCCCTTTAAATAAAAAGTTAATTCGGGAAAGAAGTAGTCAATTACATTCATTATCTTCTATCTTGGTTAGCTAATAAGTTGCCAAAGTCTGATTTTCACTTTGGATATCTGCTGGCCTGATGACTGTGGCTGAGGAAGCTTTGGATCCTGAGTTTTTAAATTTGATCTTGTGAATTTGTTCAGTGCTATTGTTATGTAAATGCCCATAATATCACTGTTCTGGCAAAATTATACATTGTCTTGATTCCACTCTGGTATTAGAATTTGGTTTCTATTGGGAACTCTTTTCTTCATGACATTTAAGGAGTAGCATGGATGTAAACTCTGATTTTTCTTTAATTTATTTTTGACAGTGGAGGGTAAATCCTGTGTTGTTCACATATAGCTTGGCATTTGTTTTTTTGTGATTTGAATAATGCCTGTCATTTTTGGTATTTAACTGATGGCTTTTGATTTCTTATTGAAGAGGTCTGAAATATTAGCTTATGGAGCTCTAACAGCAGCAGACTGTTAGCTACCATCACCTTCATTCAGATTAATTCCTTCATCTTTTGCCCCTTGTATTTCATATACTCAAGCCATAGAAGATAAGATAGAAATGTGGTTTAGAGAGAACTCAGTATTATTTTTAGTCCTCTGTAAAGGTCAGGGTTTTTTTTTGCTTTCATTCTTATATTAAATGTACTGAGTTTCATTTTTTTCTTTAAAAAGGAGCCATATTAAGTGCTGCCTTATTTACAATATAGGTATTTTTTGCAAATATGAAATAATCCCTGATAGTTCTGCCAGAAGCAGTAGTGTCAGGTTGCCTGTCACAGCATTTCAGCCTCTGTATTTCAGCCTCTGTGTCAGTTTTACACAAGCTGCTTTACACCACTTAATGTGACAAAGTTTAATGTGCCCAAGCAACCATTGGCTCCTGGGTGTTTGGAATATCCCAGTGGCATGGGATATTCATATTTGTCTGAAAATGATAGACATACTTTTCTTTCTAGACTACGGAAAAATTACACTATAGCACTGGGCTCCAGGACTTCAAGACTAATCTGCCACCTCAGGGACTATTAGCAAGCTGGAAAACCACTGTGTATGAATGATTTTCACATAAAAATGATAGACTAACATTTTTGGTATTGAAACCACATTATGAAACTGATATTTCTATGCTGATTTATTCACTATCCTAGATTAGATTTCTGGACATTTGGAAGACATCTCTCATCAGACTTTGTAAATAAACTGATTAAGTTTAAAGTAGCTGATTTTTTCTTGTCACAAAGCAATTGTATGGTGTGTATAGGTGATTTATCACTTTCAAAGCAATGTGTTGTGATAGCAGAAGGGATGATCCTATCTGGAGTATGAGTTAATAGGTTCACTATGAAAAAATGTGGATTCATTTTTAGTGATATATTTTTTAAGAATATGACAAGAAACAAACAAAGTGCAATTTCCAAGCATGATCATCTAGAGAGAATAATTCCTTAAGAAGATCAGGTGGAAATTTTGTTTTACATATCTCCTTTAAGTACCACCCTTGAAACAGAACAGGTGCCAGCAGAATCCTGGGTCTCAAGGGAGGAGAAAAGGGAGATGAAGAAGTGGTTTCTAAGGCATAAGAAAATTGCTGATTTTAGGACAAGACCAAAAGAAAGCAGGATTTCTTACTAAAAGAGACTAGACATCCCATTTCCAAGGGTGTACCTGTTTTCAGTCATAGCCATCTGTAGATACTATGTATGAGCTGGTGTGCTGAACACAGAGATATGTATTTGACAACTTCCTGATGATTTGTCCGTGAAATTCAGCTTTCTTACAGGTTAAAAAGGTATCATTGAGAAGCAAATCTCGTGGTTCATGTTTATACTTATTAAGAAATGGCAAGGAAGCAGCAGATAGTTTAACAGAGGAATGGAGTGGTTGAGGTCACTGACTGGTTAAAAAGTGGATTAAAGGAAAAACCACTTCACTGACTTATGATGCAGGCAGAGATGACAATTTTCCAGAGGCAAATAGAAACGCAGTGTCTTCAGAAGTCTGTATTCACTCCTCATCTGTTTTTCATTTTAGGATAAGAAATGAGGGTACCACTGATCTAGTGTTTATTTTTGGGTTATGTTACATTCTTGTTTTGAAAGCCAACTGCAGAGTGATACTTAGCTATTCTAAGGATTTTGCATCTATAAACAGTAAATCCCCTTAACTGATGTTATTGACATTTCCCATTGAAAAGGTCACACACAGAAAAGTGAAATGACTTGCTGGAAGAGTCCCAGAGTCAGGAACTGAACATATTCCCTGATTTCTTGAGACAGGTTTAATAACTGAGATGCCAACAACTGCAGAAATTAGTTGTAACACTGCTTAAAGGACCGGGTGAAAGATGGAGAATATCAGAAGACACCTGCCATTGCCTTTACTGAAGCCAAGATTTCACATGGGCATGGGTGTGTCAGAAGAGGTGACCTGTTACACAGCACAAACTGCACATGTGAAAATGACTGAAAAGCAACACCTTAGTTATGCTCCTTCAGGCAGTTCTAATCCTGAAGATCTGTTGTTCAAAACTAATTTTGACGCATAGGGCAAACATAAGGATGACTGCAGGACTGGAGCAAGCAGCAAGCTTTAGATAAAGAAGTAAGGCAAAAATAAGAAAATAATACGGAATTTGAAAGTTTTTGAGATTTTAAAAAATACAAAGATTTCAAAAGATGGTGAAGTTATGCTACCTTTTTGGTATTATGTGTTGTAGGGTTTTGACAACCTGAGTTTTGACTTGTTTATAAGACAGCTTTTGTCTATGCTTTTATTTTAAATAGTTTCACTCACCACATTGTCTAGACAAATGCTAATTCTCCATGTCAAAGAATGAGTAAAATATTTCAGCTTTATACCAATTTCTTTATAAGCACAGTGAAATATGTTTCAAAGAAAATATTGTTCAAGATGTACTTTTACATAGGTAAAAGACTAGACTCTGTTGCCCCCAAAATGATGAAATACCCTGGAAGTAAAATCATAGAAGACAAACTATTAAAAAGGGCAGCTTGACAATACTCTCAGTAAATGGCAAAATAAGAGTATAAGATAAATGTTTAGCATGTTTTTTTTTTTTTTGTCCTGTTCATACAGTTTGAGGCCAGAATGACATAATACTACATATTTTAGTCTGACCTACTAGATATCCCAGGCCACTAAATGTTGCCTGTAAGTCCAAATTCTTTGTTGGGATACTGTATTTACCAGTTATTCATACAGTATTTGCATATTATCTCCCACAGAGACATCTTGTGTTATTAGGAGATTTCCAAAGAATAAAATACAACATCCTTCCACAATTTGTGCCAGTGATTATTCACTCCCATCGATAACACTTCTTATTTGAATTTATTCACCTTCAACTTCCTGACAGTATTTTCCCGTGTGAAGTTATGTATGTGTTGTTACCAAGTTGCATCTCCTTTTATAGCATGGTATGGGGACCAACCTCTATTTACACAACCCTTAAGTCAGCTTTGTGGCTCATCACTTCACTTGCATATTTTTCAGGTGTGCCAGCCATGTAGCCAGCATTCCATGGGCAGTCTGGATGAAATAAACTCCTTTCTCATATTTTACATACATGTTGGGCAACCAGTTCTTCATGCATCCAGCATGCACTTTATTTACATTGTTTAGTCCTTGTCTTTTTCAATCCAAGTGAGATTGAAGTTGTGTCAGGGGAGGTTTAGGTTGGGTAACAGGGAAAGGTTCTTCCACCAGAGGGTGGTTGGGCACTGGAATAGGCTCCCAAGGGAAGTGGTCACGGCACCAGCCTGACAGAGCTCCGAGAGCATTTGGACAATGCTCTCGGCCACATGGTGTGACTCTTGGGGGATGCTGTGCAGGGCCAGGAGCTGGACTCGATGATGCTTGAGGATCCCTTCCAACTCAGCATATTCTGTGATTCTGTGAATGATTTACCAAGTCTCCTTGGCACCTACAGGGCGCCAATACAAGCGTTTTCACTGATGAGCGGGCTGGGAGCAGTGTCCCACATGGTGCCACCCGCGGGAACGCACGGAGCCCCCGGGCACGTCCCCGGCACCCGCGCCCGGCCGGGGCACGCCAGGACGCCGCGGCTGCCGAGCCGGGCGCCGGGCGGAGGCGCGAGGCGGGCGGGCGGCGCTGAGGCGGCGGGGCGGCGCTGAGGCGGGGCAGCCCCGGGGAGGGCGGGCAGCCCGGGAAGGGGTGCGGGGGCGTGACCGCCGCTGTGGCCGGTGCGCGGCCCCGCCTCCCCGCCGGGTCCCCTCCTTCCCTCCGTGCCGCTGCCCGGCTGCCCTCGCCGGCGGTGCGGCGCGGGCAGCCCCCGGCCGGAGCCGAGCCGAGCCGCCGAGCCGAGCCGCCGCGCCATGCCGGCCGCCGCGCCGCCCCCGCTGCACCCCGCGGCGGGCGCCTGCTGCCACTGCCAGGGTGAGTGCCCCTTCCCCTCCCTCAGCCCCGCGGGACGCGGCTCCGAGCGCTCGCCAGTGGGGGCTCGTTTGGGAGCCCCGGCTCAGGGGACGTGGGGCGGCGGCGGTGAAAGTTCCTGCCCGGGTCCTTGCGGGAAAGCGAGGGATGCTTTCGGGGGCGTTTGGGCTGTTAAACGGGGACTGGAGACTGGCGGAGGAAGGAAGGTACGATGCCTCTCGGCCGTGGGATTGAGGCGAGGGCTTTGGGAAGGGAGACAGATCCCCGAAGGTCTGGAGTTGGGGTGGTTATTTCGCCGTGCTCCTTTAACTGCCTGTATTTTGGATTGAAGAGGAGCCCCTTCGTCCCCACAATTTTGTGTTGTAGCGGGTTCGCCGGGAAGTGGGTTGCTTTGGGAAGCAGAGCGCGGAGAGCCGGTCCCCGCTGCTGGCCGGGTCACGCCGCCCCTGCCCGTTCCGAGGCTGGGCGACACCGCGGTACCGGGACAGCTCTGGAGTCCGGGGGCGAAGTCAGCGATTGCCGCTCGGAAAAGCAGGCACGGTGCCCTCTGTGCCGCCATAAAAATTGACGATTTGAAGTAACTTGCACTCTTAATAGTCGGCATGAGAGTACTTCACTCGGAGCGAATGCTTATGGGCTGCACAGAGCGCACTGATGCTCTGCAAAGAAAAGTAAATAGAATGCAGTGTAAGGGTTTTAAACCATTGCATGACTGTGTGTTAAAACACACTTGAGGCTGGTGAACCTTCCCGCAGCTGGGAAATCACAACTGGAGGTACACGGGTTACAGGCAGGGGCTCAGGGTGGGGAGGGCTCTTGTGTCAGATGGAGATGCTGTGACAGGTCTGTGGAGCCAGACCTCTATCGGGAGGAATGCTGGCTGTGCCCTTGCATCCCCTGGCTTCTGTAGTTATATCAGTTGTGTTTGCTTCTGTTAAATGACTGAGCAGATATTTATAGGAGAACTACTCCGTAACTTTTCTCCGTGCAGCATTATTTTCTGCCTTCCTTAGGGTACATTCAGTATGCAATGTCAGCAGGACTGAACGGGCCACTGGTTTGAGCTAATGGAGCACTTTTCAGCTTGTGAGACACAGTATTTGAGAACAACCCCATAAACCGAAACTTTTGCTGCACCAAATACTAAAAGATTTCCTTTCTCAAAAAAGAACAAAACCAACAAAAAAATCCCAATGCCTTGCAATTGTGTAAAAAGTTTCTAGCTCCTTCCTCTGAGCATTTAGATTGAAACCCATCCTGTGTAAGGGTATAAACTGAGAGTTTATCCTTGAACCTGATAATTTGTTATGTATGCTTTTTCTATTAACTAGCTAGAGACATGAAAGCATACATATATGCAAGTTTGCATGCAAGTTTGTCTTCCCACCCCCTTGTTTCCTTTCCTTCTTGTCCCCTTTTTTCTCTTGATGCTTCTTGTGGATTTTTTTCTATGATCTGAATGTGATTTTGACACTTTGAAATGTTGAGAACTCAGCAAACTCCCAAAACAGTCAGCAAGTGAAATGAAACTTACAAAACATATTACAGCTGCTTTATGTAGTAGAAGTGCAGTTATTATAGCAACACATGCCTTTCTCAAGAGGTAACTGGATTTTATATCTCAGGAAGCCACCTTTCAGCTCTCCAGATAAAACTGATCCTGCTGAGTTAGTCGCTTTCTTGTAGCATAATGGCTGTGGATCTTCTCAAATAGCATGCCCTTTTCCATGAAAATTTTGTAGGATGTTCAGACACATAAGCTGAGAGTTAGCTTCTGATAGATCTCCATCTGTGGCTTATTAAACTGAATTGGCTAATTTGACTTAAACTGTCAGCAAAGATAAGATAACTCGGTTTAATTCAAGTTAGTGTTCAAACCTCTGAATTTGAGCGGTGCTTAAGTTATCTTGTCTAGATTGTTTTTTTTTTAAATACTCAAGTTAATTACCTTGGGCACGCTAGCCCAACTTTTGAATGTATCTTTGTCTTGTAGTGTCACTATGAGCTTTATATCTGTTTTCACTGCTGCTTTTTCTGGTCATGTTCCGCAAAGCGTCACGATTTTGGCACCAGCTGGACTTACAGTGTGTGATGACTAAGGGAAGTTGTGTGGGATTCATTTCCCCATTTCCAGGATTACCTAGCTTGGTTTGTTTTCTGCAGAAACATCTATAGTTTTATAAAAATAAGGCAAGTTTATGGTACTTCGTTCTCTTCCAACAGCTCTAGGGTGAATTGAGTTGGTTTCTGTCACTTATTTTCTCATTTCCTATAACTTAATAATTCCTTGACATTTAACAACATTTGAAATTAGTTACATAGATTTTCTTGTAAATAAAATTAGAATCTTTCTTGTAAATATAATTAGAATCAGAACAGTATGGTGATTTTAGCTGCCTCAGATCTGATCCAGATCTCACTGAAGCTAATGTGAAACTTTTAATTAGCTTCAGTGCAACTTGGATCAGAGCTGAAAATGTGGTGGTTGAAGAGGTGAATGAAACATTTCTCTTCATAAAAGTATACTGTTTTCCATGTTTTTCTCAATTTCAGGATATGGGCTCCGTCCTTTTGGAGTGTTCACTAGATTCTGGAAACAATGAGGAAAGAGTGGGAGCTACTGCCTTGATTGATTCTAATATAAATTTTGAGTTTGGGTAATGCTTGCATATTGTCCTCTTACCTAGCAGTAGTTGGCTTTCCGTACAAATGAAAGTCAGGCATGTTTACCATCTTCTCTCTGTTGCTATCATTGTTTATACAGTCTAATTATTGTAAGAATGCAAAACAATTATGCCACATATTCGTGGAGGAAGCTCTCAGGAGACATTCTGAAAACACCATCTCCCACTCCATCAATAGTGCTAGCCTGCATGTATTCTCCAGGTTTTAGTTTTCTCATCACCCCAAATGTAATTAATGGAAATGCTGGGAAATGTCTGGTGATGTGAAAATCATGATCTGCTTGTCATCATGCTTTTGAGTCTAATTAACGCTGGCTTACAGTTTTCCCTGAGAAACCCATCTTCCTTTATAAGTCCTGTGAAACAATTTTTGCAATGTTGACTTCAATATATGAATCTCTTCTGAAAAAGTGGTTCTGTAATAATGGGGTTGGGAATTCTGCTTTTGTATGTGAGTTAACATCTCTTAAATGTGTTTTATATACAAAGAAAACTTCTGTGTGATTTCCCCTTTTGCAAACCAGATGGAGAATCAGACTCTGGCGTGTCTTTCCTTTAGTTATGCAACGAGGTTATTGGTAGTAAAGGATCTGGAAGCTTAATTAAACTCATGGTGACACCTCTTCAGGCTTTTATTTTCACTGGGTTTGCTCAGTTGCAACCGATTAGTCATCAAGTTGAGACTTAGGAAGCAATGCAAATAACGGCTCCCACAAGAAGAAACAGAATCCTGCTCCTTTGACTGAGGCATTGTAGGCTAACAGGACTAAAAAGCAGTTGAAAGCTTACTTTGTAGTGAAACATGAATAATTAATTTGAAATATATGGTACTTCAGGAGTCAAGAGCATCAACAGTCAAGAGCTCCCTGTACGGTGAGCCTTGAGAAGCACATGGAGGGCTTTGCCAGATGGATTCTGGCAAATGCCACAGTTGTGTAAGATGTTTTTGTTTCCCTCTGTCAGTTCTATCCCTCTCCTGGAAGATCCTTGATGGAAAGTCCTGGCCTGCAGAGCTGACTTCCCTGGTTACTGGGGCAGACCCTAAAGCAGGAAAACTTCAGAAAGCAGCCATGCCTGTTCCAAATAAAATACACAGCCTGTCATCTTTGAAAGAAATTAAATAAATGAGCAGTTTCATAATATTCTTTTTTTGGTTTTATGCAGCTTAAACCAAGCCTCACACCTCCAAAGGCACTGATTCATTTCACGTGCAGTCTTACATTTCACGTAGTTCTTTACGGATTATAGATCTGTATACTTCTCTATAAGACTTTTCTTTATGCCTGCTTTTTAATTTGCTACCCTTAAAATGTCAGAAACAAGATAATGAAAGTGGGGTTCTGCTCCAAAAAAAAGTAAAAATTATGGCACTTGTGAGTCATTACCAGTCTCTATGAAATCTTTACCTTCATCTGCTGCTCTGGGTGTGATTCAGCTCAGTTTAACACTAACACATGGCAGTAACCATCTGTGTTTGCTGTAAATATTTTATTTTTTAATTACAAATGGCTTGATTTAGAAAACCTGCAGTGGTACCATGGGGTGGTTGTGGGCCTGCAGGGGAAGAAGGTAAACACCTGGGAAGGTAATTTTTGCCCAAGCACTGTTGCCAGGTTGGAAGGAGGAGTGTAACACAGAGGGCAACCCAGGCTGCCCTGCAGCAGTCCAGTCCCTGCTGCTCGCTCCTTGGAGGAGCTGGACAGGAGAACACCATCACAGACTGCAAAGGGACTCTGAACATTTAGTGAAGGAGAAGGGGGCGGGGGGAATAAGGCAAAGAAAACTCTAAGTTTATCTTTGAGGAGAAATAAGGAAAGGTGGTTGCTAAATGTCACTTACCCATCGTGATTCTCATACAGTAAATTATGGTCACATGTTGTGGCATGCTGAGCCTCCTACAAGCGTTTTGCTGTGGGATGACACTCACACTGGGGCTGAGGGTGTCACAGAGGCACATCCATCCTCAGAATGGAAAAGTCCAGAGCTCCCTTAGCCACAAGGGAGGGTTTTCCAATGTGGGCATCCCTAAGGCTCCCTCCCTCTGCTGAAGTCCAGCCAGCTGCAAAGTTTTTCCATCAGGCTCTCATTCTAGACAGGCCTTCTCATCTTAGGAACTTCTCTGATGCAACATCTGCCTGGTGTTAGCTGATCTGGTGCCCTTTGTCCTCTAGGATCTCTCATTAACTCTGAGGTCTGTGTCCTAAAAAGGGAGTGAGATAAATGGCCGGGGGGAGAGAGCAGACTCCTTTCTTTCTAGTGTGAGAGACTGGGGAAGAATGAGAATGGACATTTATGGAACTGAAGGATTTGGGGATCTCTGGTTTGCAGTTTGCATAACACAATATATGTTTGTTCTTAAAATAAAAAGCAGATGTACTGGAGGTAAGGTGTACAATACAAAGTTTTGAAGTCTTCTTGCTTGCCTTCATGAGGTCAGAGAGTGGGTCCAGAGGTGCCTATCTCCCATAGTCCTACAGTCCAGGTGTAACCACTAAGAACATTTTCTTTCATTGCAGCTGACACTTTGGAAACTCACCTAATGGGACCAGACACATTTGGCTGGGAGAAACTTTATTTCTGTTGGTGACGTGTGGGACAGAAGGAACCCAACTTGACACGTAGCTGAGTTTGCAGGGCTGACAGTTCAAGGAAAAATAATATTGCATGTGAATTTAAGCATGCTTGATGTGAAATTGTGAAAGATAAATAACTTGGAATCCCATCATCCTAATTTTATGTGATCTTTTAGGGCTAAGACAGTATATTTATGAGACAGAGATATTATTCTCTTTTTTTTTTCTTTTTGTGAGTCCAAATTAGTTTTTCTTCAGTGAACTTAGAACACTATCTGAACTGCTGAGTGATTTTCATTTTCTACAAATTGGGTTAGGCTGGGTCAGTGATTGATCTTCCCTACAGTGGTGCATATCAGATGTAGAAGTGCTGGCATGACTATGACTGGAAATGCCCATTAGAGTACCAGAAAGGATGTTACTGAAATTTAACTGATCCCCCTCCCCCCCTTTTTTTTTTTCATTGTTATAGTATTAAAATTGTTTTTGAAAGAATCCAGCTGATAAATGTTATTGAGCATAGATTTGTTTTCCTTCTGCTCCAGTCGCTAATGCAGATAAGAATGAATGCAAATACCATGATGAGTTTGTGTTTTTTTTTTTTTTTCAAATTTTATTAACCTAATTGAATAAAAGACAATTTGGTAATTTAAAAAGACTGCTTCTTTTATTTTGTTTTGTAAACCATGCTTATAACTCCATATGCTTTACAAAAATATTTTATTGCATGGTATAGTTTATAACTGCCTTACCAGCAAATGTATTTCTGATCATGTAAGGCTTATTCGATGTATTTCTTCAATGTATTAAAAAATGTATTTCTACAAGGCCAGGTAGTTAAAATCTAATATTATTCAGGTTACAAAGTCAAGCTTTTATGACTATTGATTAGAGCTGCTATTCCCCCAACCCATGTTCCTGTGCATTAAGATATATGCATTATTGCATTACCAGATGCTGCTTTTTTTTATCCCGAGGGACTCTGTCTCCATCAGTGTATGTGATGGACAAAGCTTTCCTAATGAGCCTCTACTGTTTACCCTGGTTCTTCATGCCTCCTGGTGTTTGTTTTTGGAACCCTGCTGTTAATACAGGCATATTAGCTTCTGGGCTTTTTTGTCATGGTTATTTCTATGGTAACAAATGTGAATTAGCCTATCTGTGATACCTCCAAAGAGAAGGTTTGTACTGCAATCAGTGTCAGCCAATGTGCAGAAAATAAAGTTGAAAGTACTTTAATCTGGGTAAGAAAGCAACTTGAGATGCCCAGGTCCTGAATTTTGGGATGACTTAACGTTATCTATGTGTTGTGTTATATTATCTTGTGGTCTCAAGTACCTCTTCCAGTATATGCCCTTGCTGCTGTGAGCACTGAGCAAGTTTGTGGACCAAGTCTCAGAATGTTGTTTTGGCTACCAGACTGATCCTCTCTGGAAAGTATAGATTAAGTTGATCACTTTGAAACTCAATGGAATTGGTTGAGACAAAATCCAGTTCTTCAGGGCTGCAGTGTCTTAAGCAGAGAAACTGATCTTCCTATACTTTTTCACACACTTTTCAGCTCTTCTAGTTACATATGTTTCTCTACAACACAGTCCTTAATCCAGTTTGCTTGAAAAAGAGGGTCCTGGAGTGGACACAAGAAAAATTGTGTATGTATCTAAACTGTCATATGTGCAAGGAGGAAGTAAATTCACAAAAGAAATTATTTGGGTTGGAAGTCACCCCTAGATCATGCAGTTTCAAGCCTTCTGCCACACGCAGGGGAATGTTATACTGCCCTCAGCTTGCTCAGAGCCCCATCTTGAACACTGCCAGTGATGGGGTATCCAGAACGTCTCTGACAACCTGTATCACCACCCTCATGGTAACCATTTCTTCCTCTTCTAATCTATTATCTTCTTTCAGTTTAAGGCCATTCTCCCTTGTCCTATCACTCCATGCCCGTGTAAAAATCCTTCTACAGCTCTCTCCTAGGTCCCTTTAGGTACTGAAATGCCATTCTAAGGTATTCCCAGAGCTGGTGCCTTCTCCAGAATAAATATCCCCAAGTCTGCCTTCGAAGGAGGGGTGCTCCAGCCCTTTGATCACCGTCATGCTCTCCACTGGAGTTGCTCCAACATGTCCATATCCTTCATATGTCAAGGGCCCCAGAGCTGATGCAGCACTCCAGGTCTCATAAGAATGGAAAAGTGGGGGAGTACTACCTCCCTTCACTTGCTGGCCATGCTGTTTTTGATGCAATTCAGGATGTGGGTGATAACTCCAATTTTCTCCTGTCTCACTGTGGACCTTGCTAATGTTCTCTTATCCCCTCTTTCTGTGTATCTAGTTCTTCTGTTATTTAAAAAAATATAAATCAATGTAAGCTAATATGGCAAGTGACAACAAAAGCAGGTAGATGTTCTTTATTGAGAACTGCAAAGGAGCAGACCATGTGAGGATAGTTCTGTTGCTGACTTCCAGTCCCATCTATTTGTCTGAGTTTGGCATTCTACCTGACTTCTTGATCCACTCTTATTTTCATGTTTTACTGCTTCCCTATTACAGTCTTCATCTGCTTCAACTGTGTCAGTGAAGGCCAAGGAATTGGCCTTCACTGACACAGTTGATACAAAAGTTTGTAGGAACTGCAGTGTGTGCTAAGTGTAGCACTATTGACTTTCTTCTCTGCAGTCTGTCACAATTCCTCTTTGGTCTTATCCTCACAGTCCAGTTCTTCACTACGTTTCCTTTTCCATTTTCAATTCCATACCTCTGAGCTGAGTGAGCATTTGGAGCTTGCTCAGGTTGGAACTAACAGCAACTGTCCTGCTACATTTTGACACTGTCTTGATCCAGCCCTTGTGAAATTTGACTTTCTACTCAGCATTTTATCTGGTCAAAACTGATGGAGTGGGTCTGCTTCTTGTTGTTGCTGAAATAACCACCAGTCCTGACTCAAACAAAATCTCTGCCCTAAAATGAAGTAAAACATGGCAGGAGAGGAAAGAGAGGGTATGACTCCTCAGAGAAAAATTCACCAGTAATGTTTCCAACAGTGGGGCTGCAGATAATGTAAAATTTACTTGCTGTAAAGGGATGCCTGTGATCATGTTTTGTTTCTGTGCATCTAATCTAGTGAACTAAGGCTTGCTGTGTTGCTGCTTCAGTCTTGGGCACTAACAGTGTGTACTAACCCTGGAAGTTGCAACTTTAAATAATTTACAGCAAGGAGAGGAGATCAAGATGGCACATTTCTAGAGGACTTGGATTGCATCCTGGAGCTGGCTGTTGATTCACACTGGTTACCTGTGGGAGCTACGTACTTGGCTGCTCCAAGTTCAGTGCCAGAGGCATTCTTCATACTCAAGTACTTGAAGATACTTGTTAGTATTGTGAAATGAATCAAATGTTTTCTCTTCTAAGTAAGATAATTATTTTTTTCCCCCCATGGTCACTGTTTTACATGCTCTCAGCAGGAATTTTCTTACAGAAAAAATAGATATTTGTACTGCTGTCCCTTCTCTGCCCACTTTAACAGTGTTTTGTTTATCCTATACTGGGACCACTATATCAAAACAACTCCCAGATACATGGTTTTTGTCATGTGCAAGTTTAATTGCTGCTAATATTTTGGGGCATTTTCATAATTGCTTTTGTAAGTGGAAACCTTCTAAAAAAATTGGAGGGCTCAAATAACACCATCTTATTCACAGCAATGCCATGGCTAGATCCTGTTTCACTGCTGCCTTCTGTTTTGTGTTGTAAAACTCCTTGTAAAAATTTAATTCCCCTTCAACCTGTGACTTTATAGCAGAATGGTGAATCATTCAGTTAATTACTGAAACTGTGCTCTCCAGCAGGAGAGCCAAGAAGAATGCAAGCTGAGTGGCAATATTTTAATTAATGAACAAAACCTTATGGAGTGGCCAAGGGAAACAATAAGTTTTGAAAGGCAAATGGCAGCAATACATTTTTAGTTGCAATGGGTGACCTCTGGCAAACCCTTGTTTTAGCTGGCCAATTCCTTAAGAAATAGATGTTGATGCTCTGTATACACAACTTCTTCAGAGCTTAAGTCTTCAGAATTAATTTAATTTTACTCCATGTCCAGAATATGATCCAAAATACTCCAAAGAAATATCTTCTAGATGAATTTTTGTGATTTCTCCCAATGTTCTCCCACCCTCCTCACCCCCACAGTGGGACTGACTGTGATGATCACAAATAATTTCTAAGTTTTAAAAATGAGACACATAAGCTCCCTGCAGGGGGAGCACATTTTCTCTGTAGGGAGCACCTGTGCTTTGGTCATAGGTGCTAAATTTCTTGTTTCTGCTACACGTTTGAGCCCCCAAATCCCAGTTGGTTCCATCCTCCATGCTTCTCTAGAGAGTTGATGTCAGTGTTTGCCCTACAAAACCATCGTGTGTTCATCATGTGGAGCTCTGTATTGCTCTGTGGATTCTAGTTTTCATTTCCCTGTGTCCATGTGCACAGTTTAGGTGGTGTGCAGGGTGCCCTTGACCAGCTGTGCTGCCTCACCCCTGTCCTTCCACAGCAGCAGCCTCAGCATCCTCCTTGGCCATGCTGTACCGCTGATAATCCATAATACACTAGAACATATGGATAGATGTGTATACAGATCAAACCAGACACACTCATTGATCCATCTTAACATTTCTAAGGAATATGTATGTTTAATAATCATTAGCTCTCAGGGGGACAGAGAAAGAAAAAGCGCATTTTATTCTCAGATGTATCATTTGCCAGTGCTTGAACTCATTGAAGTGTGTTTCTTATACCACCTCCCTCTTCCTCCTTCTCCCACTTGTATATAAATATGGAAACAAGATTTTGAAGCAATGTAATTTGTAACTATAGGATTTGGGTATGTGTGTGACCTTTGAAGGCTTTCTAGAAATGCTTGTTACCGCTTTAAGCATATGTACTTTCCTGACAGATTGAGGCTTGCTTCTTGTGTATCAGTTAAATATAGCATAACTGGAAAATAACAGAAATTATGACTGAAATAGTTGTAACAGGCAACTGAAGTGAATTTTTAATTGTATGTAATATATAGTCATTGTGACCACCACTTTGACAAAATTTGACACTTCCTCTTTTCTTGGAAAACATTAGAAGATTCTTCCATGCAATTATTTAAGCAGTTATTTCCTTTCTCATAATAGAAGAATATGCAATTCTACTCTTATAACAAGCATTGTTATGTATCAACTTGTGGCTTTTGTCAAAGTGTTTCTGGCTAGGAATCAAGTGAGTTTAAAAAGAACAAAGCATTCCTATATTGTTCTTAATAATGACATGAAACTGCTCTTATTCCATTAGTTACAGAATTAAAAAATATGCTTGTCTTCTCCTTAAGGCTTAGCCAATTTAGTGGAGAAAGGAAACATAATTGATGCTTGGGTAATTGAAACAATCAGCAGTACAACCAAGCACTTAAAATCAATGGCTTATAGAAAGATATGATAATAGCAGCATAACCGGGAGGAACATAATCTGTAGGAAAAGGCATTATTAGTGCACCACTGTTTTTATGTTGTACCAAGACTGTAAGCAGTTAAAATGTCACTCACAGTTCCCATAAGCAAAATAAAGCTTTGATGACAGTGGGTACGCAAGAACCTGGAAATGTTGATTAAATTTAGAGCTTCCTAAGTTCCTGGTAACTAACATGTTGTGGAGTTGATTTAGATTTCAGAGAACTGTTATTACAGCTGATTTTTTTTCCCCCTCCATTCACAGTAAGCTTTATTCTGGGTGGAATGTAAATACGTGAATGTTGAGAAATCACTAGCACATACGTAGTCATCTTTTGATAACAAGAGATCATCCTTAAAAAGCAGAATGAAGACAGAAATAACTTGTACAACCACCAAGCATTAGTCACACGTAGCTCTTATATAATGCTTACGTCTTCAATCAGCATGCTGGCAGCTGGACTTTTTTGTAATATTTGTTTGGAGAAGAAACATCTATCTCATTTGGCAGGGGAAGAACAGCCAAGAGTTAAGGGACATGCTGGGGGGCACACAGTGCTTAGCTGGTGAGAGTATTACAACCAAGAAGTGTCCATCATCCTGTATCAAGCAGAAGCAACAGCAGAGTGGATTCTATAGCAGTGTCTCCACACTCAAGCCCTGGCCTATTGGGTATTTTTCGAGGCAGAGCAAGTGAGTGCTCTGCTGCAGCACTTCTGCAATTTTCTGTTTTGTTTGTTGTTCTAGGAAAGGAGGTGTATTTTTTCTTCACTCTATTATGCCTTGATGGAAAGGACAAATAAAAATATGTAGCGTGAAATACTGAAAATGGCTTCTTGCACTTGAAACCCAAAATGTAGTAGGCATGAGCCTAACACCAAGAGATATGCTGATATGTGCAGATTTTCCTTTGAGGATTTGGCCACTGCACTGTGACTGTGGAACACAGTAATTATGAAAATAGACCTGATTCTCTGGGGGATAAGCCATTGGTGTACAGAAATTTCCTTGTAATGATTAGTTAACCATTTTAGCTGTTTTCTTTTGTCCTGGTCCTGTTAGTTCATATATATTGAATGTTTGTTCCTAACTGAAGAGCAAGGCTATTAAGTGGAGGTGGAAACACTCTGCAGTCTCATTCTGAAAGTACATTTCTTGAGGCTGAAAATAAATGCATTGTAAGCAGGTTTTAATCCTAGCAAGTACAACAGCTCAGAATACTTTTGGGGGACATTTTTATTCTTAGCTTATTGTTGATAGACAGGGAAATTTCTTATAGCTTGATTTGTCCATAACCATGTGTTATATTTTCAGTTCTTCTGTTTCACAATTATGCGTAACAAATGGTGCCATTTTCTTTGTTGATGTTCTAAGATGAAATGTCAATGTCCCCAGAGAATACTCAGAACTTTGTGTGACTTCACATAATTCTAAGAATAAAAAAGTCAACCCAAAATATTCAAAACCATGACTCCAATTATCAAACAAAAATAAGATGGCCTTTCTTTAAGGCAAAAGATTAAATTGCATTGCTATTAAATGATCTATAAAATTATAGCAAAATTAATGTTTTTTAAAAAGAAATTATTTACCTTGTTATAGAAGGTCCAGGGAAGATGAAGAGGAGATAATTATTTATAAAAATGTAAGGTTGCATACAGAGTGCCATCTGGTAGTAATTTTAAAACACAAGTAATTAGTTTGTCTTACTTCATGCAGTGTAATTGTGCAACTTGTCGCCACAGGGTTTACAGAGGCCAAAATTGCAATTGGGTTCAGAAAAGAATTGAGTGAGTTTACGGGAGATGTATTAGTAAGAGAATATGAAAATCTGGATGCAATCCTGCTGTTCTTTGAGGATTTCTGCAAGATGTGAGGATTTAGAAGAAATATCTATTTCTGTTCAATATTATTATTTTTAATGACATTTCCCTGTCACAAAATGAATTTAGATTTTCTCACAAACTTGACAATGTTGGAGTTGCAACTATGTGGAGATACTCCTTAGTGGTAGTTAAAAGTTGTTTATAAACCTTGAAGTCATGTACTCTCATGCGCTGAGGTCACATGCACTGACATGTAGAAAACTATTGCTGCCAGAGGTCTGATGATGCAGAATGATAAATATTCCTGCTTTTTGTTTGCCTTAGGACGCCAAGGCTTGTTGGACCATTCGCCACGCAGCACCGGCTCAAAAGTGAAAGAGAGGAAACTGCATGGTACTTGTCCTCCTGTTGGTCGTGGAAACCATGAAAAACCTTGTTTGGGTGAAAGCAGCCACAGGTCCTCATTTTTCAGTCCCCATAATGGTTTTCACACAATACATTCAGAGCACAGTCCTGTAAAGCCAAGGATAATTACAGTGGTGAAACCCGGGGGACGCACACTCAGGAGGATAACCTTGCTTCTCAACAGGAGATCAGTCCAGACCTTTGAGCAGCTGATGGCTGACATTTCAGAAGCTCTGGGCTTTCCTCATTGGAAGAATGACCGTGTGAGAAAGCTGTACAATCTGAGAGGCAGAGAAATCCGAAGTGTTTCTGAGTTCTTCGGGGAAGGGGATGCGTTCATAGCTATGGGGAAGGAGCCCCTCACTTTGAAGGACCTGGAGGTGGTATTACAAGAACTTTATCCTGAAAATCCTTATGCTGCCACTGCTGCCATTCAGACGAATGAGGAGCAGTCCCAAAAACTGAAGAGCAGGCTGTATGACAAGGCCTCGAAAGTAGACAGTGGCTTTGATGAGACAGAAATGACCAAGAACTGCAGCGATGGCTTGTCTTCCCAGCTGGTAGCTGGACATGAAGGAAAAAGTCAAGCCAAGACAAAACAAGAGGAAAAAATGAGAACCAAAAAAAAGTGGACTAGAGAGAGCTGGAGTGGTGAGCATGGAGTGAAGCCTTCTAGAAAAACAAGAGAAAGTGAAAGGTACCTTAACCATGAGAGGAGTTCTGAGGAAGGCTTAGAAGAGAGTTCTGAGGAGGTGATGAGGTGTGAGAAATGTGAGCAGGATAGGCAGGCTAGAGAAAAGTTACGGAGGGAAAGGCAGGCTGAGGCCTCATTTGAGAATAGAGACTTGAACACAGGCATGTGTCAGAGGTACCACGTAGAAAGAAATACAAAAGTCAGGAACTGCCGAAAGTCTCCTGAAACCTGTCCGGAGGGTGAGGAAGTTGGCTGGAAAGATAATGGCAGTAGGAGGATGTGGAAGCCACTACACAGGATTGTTAATGAAGGGCTGGAGAAGCAAAAAAGGAACATTGAGAAAGAAAGGGATGTGGAGAAGCATGAAAACCATGGGAAAGAAGTAGTAAAAATCAGGAAGAATGCTGTAGAAGGGCTCCAGCTATCTCATGAAGTGAAGGATGATAATGGAAGTAGCTGTGTAATGAACCAAAGTGGTTGGCTAAAGAAAGACACTCTGAGGGATGCTGAGAAAATGTCTAAAACGCATAGGGAGGGCAGAGAGGGACAAAGGGCTAAAGAGGAAGCTGCCAGAAGAGAGGGGAACGGCACATGTAGAGAGAGTGACATGACTCGACGAGAAAAAACAGGGGAGCGTAGAGTGAGTAAAGAAGACAACAAAACTCAGGGATTGGAAAACACAAGCCGGAGGCATGCCATTAAAAGCAGAACTGATGTGGAAAAACACTATGAGATTGGCAGAACTATTGGGGATGGGAACTTTGCAGTGGTGAAGGAATGTCGCCACTGTGATTCCAATCAGATCTATGCAATGAAAATTGTTGATAAATCCAAGCTGAAGGGGAAGGAGGACATGATGGAAAGTGAAATCCTCATTATTCGGAGTCTCTCTCATCCCAATATAGTAAGCTTAATTGAGGTGTATGAGACAGAAGCTGAGATCTACTTAATCTTAGAGTATGTCCCAGGAGGGGACTTATTTGATGCAATAATAGAAAGTGTGAAGTTCACAGAGCATGATGCTGCTGTCATGATCACTGACCTGTGTGAAGCACTGGTTTATATTCACAGCAAGAACATTGTCCACAGGGACCTCAAGCCAGAGAATCTTTTGGTAAGTATCATCAAACATTTGCATTTGTGCAGGAATTTAATTTATTTTCCTTCCAATTATGGTTCTTTGAATTGTTTTAAGCAAATCCCATACAGAAATAATATGCTGTGGCAGGACTGTTTTAAAAAAAAATAGGTACAATTTTGAAGTGAAATTACAATACAGTTTGCTTTACATAAATCTGCTGTGCATTGCAGATAGCAGTCGTTGCAGAAAGAAACTCAAGTAAAAATTAGCAGATATTCAGGGGTAGTGAGCATTTGTATTTTTCAGAAATCAGATCTGTTACTTAGCATCTGACTTTTAGGTGTCCAAGGATGAATCATAAAGCATCTTCCTTGCAGAATGAAGTTTAATAAAATTGCTAAATTATCTTATTTATTTGTTGGACTATTTGTCCACTGCATTTGTATGTCTTGCAGACTACTGTGGTAGTCCTGTGATACAGTGATTTCTATCTTGTGACAACTTCTTTGCTTGGAAGCAGAAGTATTACGCAGTTGATTGAAATAATCTGACAGTAAAATGTTTTGGTGAATACAGCATTGAAGTCAGCTCAAATAGTAACTTCATGCCAAAGACAAAAATTCTTGTTTCCATCACATTTCTGAGGCTGCATTCTTTTTATCCAGCACTGAAGTCAATGTACTTATTGACATGTGTGAATTTGCTTAGAAATGTTTGTAGTATTGACATTTCACAAGATACCCATTGTAGAACTGTAACAGTAAACAACTCTCCCTTGCTAAGTGTGTGTTACACTTTTGTATTAGGGTTCCAAATTTCCTGATAAATAGATAAATAGCAAGTATTTGCCAGTTTCTAAGCAATTGGCTTTTATCAGCTTTTTGGAAGTTCAAGGTTAGCCAAACAAAAAAAAAAAAATAGATTATATAGTCCTATGGACCATTCAGTGCTTTTAAGAGAATTAATTTTGCACAGGGATCAGTGTGAATTTCTGGAGAAAAGCAACAGTGTAGCCTCAAGGATAATGCAGAGGCTGCACAAGGCTGGGCTGAAACAATTTGCTCCCAAACCTTTAAACGAAGCAATAGCATCTTTATTAGGTCCTGCTATGAATCCTGCTTAGTTTAATGAAAAATCTTTGGTATGTGATCTCTGTGTAAATAAAATATTGAATGTAACTCAGAATGCAGTGAATGCAACTGGCTGGTTTGCAGGAAGAAGTGGGCTTATAGGCCCTGCCTTTGTGCTTCATTTGCACAAAGTTTGAACAAAACTTCACATAAAACTGCATGGCTTTTTCCAGAAGCTGATTTTCCATTATGAATCAGGTCCTGCTCCTTCCTTTTTGCTGAAAATATGCTAGTACTCAGTGAAACACCTGAGATCTGATGCTTCATTTCCCCCTGCAATACATAATCATCACAGAGATGTAGATAAGCAAAGAAGGGCAAGATAAAGGTCTATTTTGGTTGTTTTCACATTTTGTTCACAGAATTGCAAAGCAGAGAATGCTGGGCAGTGGCAGCATTGTGTAGTGCTGAAATAATCATGTTGCCCATTTTGAAAGTGAGAATACATTTTTCAAGGACAGAGCAGTTCCCAGACTGTAGGTATTTTGTCATACAAGAACAGTGTTACCTAAACACTGCAGGAAATAAAATTTTACCTGTTCTAGTTTCAACGTACTGTTAATTTTCTGTGCACAACAGTATTAGATACCATGTACACAAAGTATACTTTTGAAAAGCAAGTCTATTCAACCATGCAAATGAGTTTCTAAGGTTCTGATAGTATTGGATAGGTCACCTGCTATCTAATAAGTATTCCTATAAATACAGCCCATTTGAGCAAGATTCTGGGGTTTCTGTTTTTTTACTATGCTGCCTCTGTCTCCTTAGAGTGGCTGGGCACCAAAGGAGGAAGGAAAGCTGCCAGTAATCTTACCGTCAGCCAATGCTGAACAGTAACAAACAGTATTGAAGCAAATTTCATGGGTTCATTGGCTGTTGGTGGAGCAGGAGCTTCAGGAAATGAAGCAAAGTGCTTCAAGTTCCAGCATCCTGCAGAGATGTCCCTGTTTCTGGGATACCTCTTTTTTACACTGAGGATGTTTAAATCTGAATTAGTCTACCTAGTCTTTGTACACAGAGGTCAAAATATAAGTACGTTCTTTTAGGCTGTTTACTTGTTTGTCCCACTTTGGGTCTTCTTTTGGTCAGATGAACCTTGTAATCTTTATCTACTGTTTTTCCCCTTCAAGAAAATGAGAAATAGAAGAGAAAGGATCCTTGGACTATTTTACTAAGGAAATGTGTATGTCTATTCTGAACCTGCATTGCTCCTAATGACTTTTAGACATAACGACTTTTAAACATATTGGCTAATTGTCGTAAGAGATGACAAAGAAGTAGCAATCTGGGAAAAAATATTTCCCCAAGTTTCATGAAAATAAGCAACAGGGGAAAGAAGAAAAAACACTTTCTGTCCCCACAGAAGAAAAGTGCAAATATACTCTGATGTCTAGTAAATTTAAAATTATTGGCACAAGAGAAAGTTGGAAACCTGATTTAGTTATTAGTTCACTGCGCTTCACTTTCTCTTACGGAACTGTCCTCTAGTTACAAACTTCTGCACCAGGCCACCATCATCCTTTCTGCTTTTTCCCCTCCCACTTTCACGAGTGTGTCTGCCCACATTGATCAGGCTCCTCGCAGCATAGCTGTGAGGCAGAAGGGTGGTGACTTGCGCTACAAAAACAAAATCTGTTTGACAGCTGGTGTGAAGACAGCTGCTACGACTCCCTCCCATCTGCTAACACAATCACCTCATTTAGGACTAGGTGTTCAGCAAGAAAACCTTTGCTGCCAAGGATGGTTTGGTCTCACAAATGAAGGTAGTCACTTCTTTTGTGCTACCTCATGGAGCAAGATTTGCTGGCAAGGTTTTTAGGTAAGGGACTGTTTAATTCTACAGCTGCTGGCGTTTCTTCACTTGTAAGTGAGAAACTAATACCCGAAATGTGGTGTTGCTTTTCTAGTTTGTAGTTGTAAAAGACATAAAGTCACCCCTTTGTAGGGGGAAGGGAGAGGGCTAAATTTGCAATTGTACTCATCTCCTTGTACATTTCTCTCATATGCTAATGTGGTAATTCTTCAACACTCAGCTTCATAAATGTTATAGCTTTTTGTGCATTTGAGATTGTCACCCTGCCCCTTTTTCTCTCTCTCAAGTTTTCAGGTATTTGTGAGAACTTCAAGTATAGCCTTTCTACCCTTGAACTTTGTGATACTATTTACATATATACAAAGGACTGTCCATTTTCTGACACTATTTACATATATGCAAAGCATTGCCAGTTTCCTGAGTACATGTGAGTCAAACTCCTGTTTAACCACTTACCTGCCATAACTTTCAGAATTTTCTGTAAGATTTTTCATAGAGATTCTTCTGGCTAGCAGCAAGGGATGTTTTAAACTCAAATGTGTAAGCAGTAATTTTTCTTAAGCTCTACCTATTTCCCATATACAAAATGTCATGTGGGCTAACTGGCTTTCATGATGTCCATAAGAAGAATTTGTGCTACCATATGCATGTGCATACAGAAAACTATTAATGACTTAAATCATTATCTAAACACACAGATGGATTTTGCAAGGTAGATATGAAGTCAGAACATTAAATACTGGGAGTCATCCACAGACAGGACAGAAGAAGAAAGATTTTTTTTTTCCCTTTGAAGATGAATTTGTCCTTATATTATAATCTTCTGGTTGTATGGCTGGCATAGCTAGAAATCCTCAGGCAATATTCTAATATTCTGACATGTCATCTGTATTTGAGTAGGTAGTGTGCAATTGACTTGACTGCCTTTAGTCCAAGACCACCAGATGCTGGCAGTTGAAGGACATAAGTATTTGTGTGGCCTAAGCTGGCTGTCTGTAGAAAGTGTATGAAGTGTACTGGTCCTTCTTAACTCAATTAAATCTATAGGCAGGCAGCACTATTTTTGCTTTGTTCTCACCATTGCATAGAATACATACTGTGGATGTCAGAGGTTAGATTTCTCTTGAGCAGGTTGTGCATTTCTGTAATTCTGCTACGAGGAAGTAGTCTGGCCTCGGGAATGGCCTCTGAGAAGTAGTCTGGCCTCTGAGAAGCTTTTGTTTCTACAGTGAAGCATTATTTGCATGCTCAAGGTGGTGCCAGATCTTGGAAAAGTAGACTGAGCAGTAGGAAGTTTGGGACAAAGGGAATTCTCTGAGCTGACTGCGTTGTTCTGAGCACATTGTTAGTGAAGCTGCTGAGAAGTTCTAGGGTGAGGTTTTCAGGCTTGCTGACAGGTTACATGCTGTCTCTGAAGTGATTGTCACAAAGCTGTGAAAATATACCCACCGTGCCTGCTGTTCCTACCTGCTCCCTTGTTAAGTAAAGTGGAAGCTCAGTATTTTGTCCTGAAAGAACAGATGGTGCTGTGTTGCCACCTTGTGCTGCAATGGGAGATTAGGAGTCTGGCATCCTGAGAAAAGAGAAAGTGCAACAGTGCATTTTACAAAGAAAGAAATATCCTGCAGATTTGGGGACTGGGATTAAGACCATTTTGTTCTGCACCCTTCCCGCCACCCTGCTGTTTTCTAAAAATGTATATAAATGTTTCAGTATTGTTTGTCTTAGTACAGTAGCATGCAGGGTAGTTGAAATTCCATGTGACATGCTTTTCTTGTATAATAAAAAAATATATATATATAGAATAGGAAAATACATTCATGCTCATATTTTTGTATTGCATATAATATTGAGCATTTTAGTTGTGAATTTTTGTAACATCTTACCACTATTACCTCTATTGGTAGAATATAAATTCTATAGATAAATGTTGTTCTACAAAGCAAGTGTTACTTTTATAATTTTTCTGTCATTTTTGTCAGTTTCTGTCAACAGCACATGATGGGAAAAGATTGTCAAATAGTTGCCTAATATAATAGAGAAAATGGCTGTGGCATTTTAGGTGCTTCTTGCAGAAGTTTTGACTGCATGGTTGTAGTAAACTTTATTTTCAGTTTCATACTGAAAACTATTTTTTCATGGAAGAGTGGCAAAAAAAGGGCCAAAATATTTTGTTTAATAAAAACTAGAAGAGTGCACAAGGGCACTGCTCGTTCATGGAAAACTTCTTGTCCCCTGGGACCCCCAGCTCCTTCTCTGCAGAGCTGATTTCCAGCTGCTCAGCCCCCAGCCTGTACTGATGCATGGGTTATTCCTGCCCAGGTTTTGGACCAGTTAAATTTCAAAAGGTTTTGCCCTGCCCGACTCTCAGGTCTGTTGAGATCCTTCTAAATGACCACATAGCATTCTGGGGCATCAGTCACTCCTCCCAGTTTTGTGCATTAAAAAAAAAAAAAAAAAAGGGATTAGTAGGCTTTACTGTATTATTTTGTAATGCAATACTTTTTTGTCTCTTAAAAAGAAAAAAAGAAAAAAACCCCATCAAGAAGTCCAAACCCCTTTTGCTTAATCAAAACTGGATGCGTGCTTATAGTTTCCATAAAGATGATTAATAGGGATTAGTCAGTTGTAATGTATAAGAGCAAATGTTGTCACATCTGTGCCTTTAATTATCTGATAATAGAAACCATCCTGAATTTTTGGCTTTTTTAAGCCATGTCTGATGGTGAAATATGAGGTGTTAAAGCACGGAGTATACCTGTCACACTATATTCCAGTTTGTCCTTTCAAAACCAAGTCCAGGTTTACTTGGCTTTTTTGTAAGACATTTTAGCTGCTGATCTGTTCCTCATAGTTTCAGGGACAAACAATTTTTCATATAAAGGAAATTAATGACTTTTTTTTACCTCTCAAAGAATATTTGAGTGTCAATCACTGGTATTAAGCATACTGATTTATATAATTATACTACTGCATTGTTTTTGACTTCGCCTTTGAATATGGAATCTTAGAATGGTTTGAGTTGGAAGAGACCTTTAAAGGTCACCTAGCCCAAGCTCTTGTACTGAGCAGGGGTATCTCAACTAGACTAGTTGAGATTGCCAGCTTATTCCAGTTTTTCATCTACCAGCTACCCCAAGCTGGTCTTCACAGGGCAGCTCTCAATCCATAACCCAGTCTGTATTGATACCAGGGATTGCCCCAGCTCAGGTGTAGGACCCTGCACTTGTCCTTGTTGAACCTCTCGAGGCTCAACCTTCTTGAGCTTGTTCAGGTGCCTCTGGACAGCATCCCATCCTTCAGACATGTCAATCTCATCACTCAGCCTGGTGTTGCCTGCCAGCTTGCTGGGGGTATGCTCGATGCCACTGTCTATGTCATTAACATATTTAATTTCTTAAAATGACCCTTCATTAACTATAATGCTGTATAAAGTAATGTTGTATAAAGTAATGCTAAAGACAAAATTAGAATTGGAGAAAGTATTTTGACTACTTGCCAGGTGGATGTAAGGAGATGACAACTGCTGAAAAGGCCCAATTAGGAGGTCATTCTACATGGACTTATTTCTACAACTTTTGCTGTGTGGTGACCATTGCTAATCTGATTTCAGGGCAGCAGGTAGAGTGTCAGAGTAATTTGGAAAGTAATTTGAAATAACGTGAAGCTTTTATTGGTTTGTATTTTATTGTTAGACCAGTATGATGGAGATACACTTTCCATGTGTCTTGGTTTTAGCTGGTACAGTGCTGTACTTTGGATTTAGTATGAGGATAACATTAATAGCATGCTCATGTTTTGGTTGTTGCTGAGCACTGCTTATCCTAAGTCAAGGAATTTTCAGCGTCCCATGCTCTGCCAAGGAGCAGGTGTACCAAAAGCTGTGAGGGAGCATGGCCATGACAGCTGACCCAAAAGCATATTCCATGCCATGGAACATTATGCTCAGTAAATAAACTGAGGAAAGTTGGCCAGGAGTTGCTGGTCTCTGCTGGGGTCAGTGGGCAGTGAGCAATTGTATTGTGCAGCACTTGTTTTTCTTGAGTGTTATTCCTTTCTCTTTCTCTTGCTCTCTCTCCCTGTCCCCTTCTCATTATCGTTGTTACCATTCCTAGTGTTACTATTATTAATATACTTTAATAATTTATTATTATTATACTTCAGTAATTTAAATTATTACATTGTTCTTATCTCAACCCACTGCTTTTTGGGTTCTCCTTCCCATCCTGCTACAGGCAGATGGGGGATGAGTGACTGAGCAGTTGTTTGGTACTTAGTTGCTATCTGGGGCTAAAAAAACAAATCAGTACTTTACATGGGCTCATTGCATTTAAGTCCACATCATTCTTCTTTGCTTTCCCTGGGAAAAATAACAGTTTATTTTCTCAAGAGGAAATAATAGTATTTAATTGACTCTTGCTTATTTTTTGTGTTCCTTCTATTAATTTCTTGGAAATTGCAGCATGCCAGAGTTTGTAGAGCAAGGATTTCTTTTTTTCAGTAATTGCTTATCCTCTTAAATAAATGCACCCTCTTAGTGTATGGAGGAAAAGAGCCATGTTCTGAAGATTGTTTCCATTATTAGTACTATTATTAGAATTCCCTCCTGTTTAATTTACTGCTTCCTTTATATTTTGCTGTTTAAAAATGCATCTGGACTAAACATACATACATTTTGTATGATACAGGTTCAGCACAATGCAGATAAATCTACTACACTGAAACTGGCAGATTTTGGCCTTGCTAAGCAGGTTACAAAACCTATATTTACTGTCTGTGGAACACCAACGTATGTTGCTCCTGAAATACTTGCTGAGAAGGGTGAGTGTATATATTTTTAATTTGTCATAAATCCTTCAATTATGCTGAAGTTTCTAATAATGGAAATAGTCCAGAATGTTTCAACCTACTGAAGTATCTTTTCAGGGTAGGAGGTTGGCTAGCAGTGTAATTTGGGAAAGGAAAACTCTTAGTTTTTAACGAACGTGAGCATGACTTCAGTTATATTTGCATTATTAATGTCTATGCTAATATATCATTGACTTCCAAGCTGATAAGCCATAAAATATCATAGATGGTAATAGCTGAAGGGGGCAAAATGACCAAAAGTTCATGTTGCAACCTACGAGTAGCCAGCCTTGTTTTATTACTATAATCCAAACAACTATCCAAGGCTCCTGATGATGCAAAGTCATGAACATGTATTTTAAATTTATGTAATGATTCAAAATCTGTTTCACACCACAAGGAATTTTGCAGATTTCATCTCCAAAAAGATTCAGTCCTGGAAAGAAGTCAGTTTTGTTGGTGACTCAAACCTATTTCTGGTTTTTGTTCTGTGGAGCTGGGTTGCACAGCTCCAGTTATATCCAATTTCAATGGAAACTTGGCACTGTTAGTTCTTTTTTGAAGGGAATGTGAGGATGACTATTTTAGAAATACATGCTCTGCTTTCTCAATTAGTCTCCAGTTGACACTGGCCTTGTGAGACAGTGTTTGTGAAACATGTTGTGGAAAAGAGAGACTCTGAGAGCTGTAGCTAATAATGGGCAGCTTATAAGTGTAGTGTACCAGCCATTCATTTTTTTGCTCACCTCATCTTTTGCGGAACTGAGAAGAGAGTCTGTGTTTCTTTTTAATTCTATTTCCAAGCAATAGTTCCCTTGCAGTTGTGAGTTTTCTTTCTAAAACAAGACATGGTTTGTCCCTTTTTCCTTAGGCTATGGCCTCGAAGTAGACATGTGGGCAGCTGGTGTGATCCTTTACATCCTGCTCTGCGGTTTTCCCCCTTTCCGCAGTCAGGACCGTGATCAAGAGGAGCTGTTTCAGATCATACAGCTGGGTCACTATGAGTTCCTATCCCCTTACTGGGACAATATTTCTGCAGGTAAGATTCTGCACTTTTAGCAAATCTGAGAAGTGTCAGTCTTCTCTGAGTGGGAGAAACTCTTTTTCAGGGCAGTGATCTTGATCACCTTGGGGTGTTTTATGGGTCTCTTGTGTGAATCTGTGCTTCAAATGTGAATTTAGTACTCTGGTACTATCGACATCTGTGTTTCTCCATATTAGTTTGGAATGTTTTAATGGCGTCCTCAATTCCTCCCTTTATAAGCAAAAGCAAGGATTTTTCTCATCTTGTTTATGTGTCTCTGCAGAAAAAGGTGTCAAACTAATCTCGAGGGCCATGTTACATTGTAAAGATGTTATAAAAAAGTCTCAAAAGCTGAGAATGAAATCCTTGCCCTGCAGAACAGTGTCAATTTCCTATTGACAGTGGGGTCTGCACAGAGTAGTTTTTTCTTTCTCACAGGCTAGTACAGTGTCTTTTGTGCACTCTTCAAAATCATAAACCTTAGAACTCCTTTAATCCGTGTACAGTCTTTTAAAGGACTTGCTTCACAGCATTTTACAACATTTATGCCTCTTAAGAGATAAGATACCCAGTGCTCATTCCTGTGAATGTGAAAACTTAGCCTGATGCCTTCAGCACACTTTTGAGATTAAATTCCCTTCACTTTCTCCTCTGTTTCTGAAGGGGAGAATGACATCAGTCATGGGCATTTAATATTTTTTGTCACTAACTCTTAACTGCAGTTGTTAGAATTGCTCCTGGGGATAGTTACAAAAACCATGGTAAAACTAATGAAAAAAATAAGAAGGACATTTCGTTTGGGTGTAACTGTCACCATTACAGAATGGGTAAGGTTAGAAGTGACCACGGTGGGTGATGTGTTTCAAACACCCTGCTTGAGCAGGGTCATGCTAGAGCACATTGCACAGGATTGCACATCCTAGAGCACGTTGCACACCACTGTGCTTCACCCTTCTTTCCTTTGCTTTCTCCTGAAATAGCAGCAAAAGACCTCATCACCAGGCTGTTGATAGTGGATCCCCAGAAGCGCTACACAGCACGTCAAGTACTTCAGCACCCCTGGATCAGAACAGCCGGGAAAACTAACAGCAGGAATCTGCAGAGGGAAGTGACAATCAACATCGAGCGCCATTTCCGGGCCCAGCGCCGAAAGGAAGTGATTGATGAGGGCACGTGAAATCTTTCATGCTCATTTTGTCTTCTTTTTATTGATTAACAAATCATTTATGGTTTCTTTTCTAAATGAATTGGGAATTTAATGTGTAGCTGTTGGTGGCTATTGCCATGCCTTTTTTTCCTTTGGTTCTGAGATTCTGAAGGACAGAGATCAAATTCACATCCACCTCCTCTGATGTCACTTGGGAGTCTCTCTGTTGAAAGCAGTGAGGATTAGATAAGTTCTGGAGGGTGTCTATTCTTCTTTAAGTACTGATTTGGGATTTTACATCTTTTACAGATGTTTGCTTCTGTGACTCACTAGTGGTGAGTCTTCTCTTATACTTCTTGTATGATATCCTCCAGGAGTTTTGTGTTTGCAATGTTTTCAAAATAGCTGTCTGGATACACATCTTGCAGTAATTCTTTAAACAGTCTTCACTAATTCCTTCAAGCCACAGAGAAGGAAGTATAAAAAGTAAATATATTCTTTAGCTGTAGGATACATTAAATGAAGAGCCAGATACTGTATTTATTAGGTTGTGAGGGAATACAAAACCTTATTGACTAACTCTGATATCTCCTTTTTATGATATCTCCCTTGGCAACATCTTTCATTGGCTGTTCAGGGTAATAGATAGTACAATGTTCCTGTTACAAGAAGGTGGTGCTGTGTACTATGGAGGTTTCATTTGTTTTTTAGAAGGTGGAAGATATGGCTGATACCTTTTCAAGATTCAAATAATAACAGCTTTAAAAGAGGATTTCTTTCTTTTCTGGGCAGTAGGAAGTTAAGCACATCCTACTAAGCACTAAGCAGTAGGAAGTTCTAAGGACACTTTGCTTCTTTTCCCAAAATCATAATTTTGGAGTGGTAACTCAGTCATTTTTCCATATTGAACTTTTTCTCTCTTGGAGATATCCATGTGCATCTGTGACTTTTCCATGCTGATGGAGAAGAAAAAGCTTGGAAATTGTGACTAAAGTTAACCCTTGCCTTCACAGTTTCCCTTTCATCAATGCACTTCACAGCTAAATTGCTTT
Organism: Chloebia gouldiae; assembly: GCA_003676055.1. NCBI lineage: Eukaryota > Metazoa > Chordata > Aves > Passeriformes > Passeridae > Chloebia > Chloebia gouldiae. Next base: position 45,891,263 of record QUSF01000003.1, read on the forward strand.
TTTACACTTTTTCAGTATAGTTTAGCAATTGTATTGTTTGTTTGGATTTTTCCATCTCTTGCCCTCACTGTGACCTTTTTCTCCTTGCTTCCATGAGAATAGGCAATGGGATGAAATTAAACGAAGATCCAGCTTGAGGAAAAACAACTTGTTGGCATGGAAAGGTCTCCCAGGGGAAGCGTCAGATGCTTTATTGCATGTGGTTTTTAATATTTTTATTGGAGGCTGTTTTAAAGAAATCCTGTGGGGGAAAATTACAGCCGAGAGAGGGGCCATGATCTAGACCAGCTTTTGAATCTCAGAACTTTTGATTTATTAATTAAATTCAAAAAGCACTTGAGTTTTCCATTTTATAATTCTTTGTCCTCAAGTTCCATGTGCTAGCAAATAATATTGATGTTAGAATATTAGTGGTGTTGGCACTGAACACACAGCCTGTAGAAATGAAGGAGAGTGTTTTACGCTTGGAGAGCTGCTGTTCTGCCTATGTATTTCATAATGAGAAATGTCAGAAGCATTTCAGAATCAGTGGAACATTTTCACAACTATATGAACCAGAATATTATTTTTTGTTGAGTGCTAATATTTTGTGTGAACTTGCTGGATAACCAAAAAGTGTAGGGTGCTGTCATCATGTTTCTGTTTCATTTTGTGACTGTTTTGCTGCAAGAATTATGTATAACCATAGACATCACTTGACTCTTAAAGGAGAATTGCACTTTAAGTTGAATTAGCTTATTTCTAATACTTACTGGAATAAGACTTGCTGTGGAGTTCAAGAATTGGTGAAACAAACCAATCAAATCTTTACTGTATGCCCAAGTAGTTGCTGTATGATATGTCATACTTCTGCTTTGGAGTCTCTGAGTCAGGAAGACTTATCCTTTTCCTGAAAACAAGAATGGATTTAAGTGTTTCCCTGAGTTAAGGGAGCCTAATGTAACCTAATATTATAAAAGTATTACATTGTATTTGAGTACTAGTAATAATGTATCTTCTGTTAATTTAAGTCTATTTTGGATAGGAAACTGCGGAAAAAATAGCTTCTGATGTGCAATACCATATTTTGTAATTATCTTATTTTTAATATAGTTGTTTAGGAATAAAGCCTGAAGTGATAAAAAGTATTTAATCAATAATGAATCTGAAAGTTTGGAGACTGTGTTACAAGTTGCCTTTTTCACCTTTAAGAACCTGTCTGCAGCCTTATTCATAGTGCAGAAGATGGAGAATTTGCTTGTAATGATTATAAAAGTAATTATTTTTTCAATTATTTCTGTTTTTCTTTCACAATCTCTGTGTTCCAGACAGGCTAAACATGGACTGTGCCAGGTGGTCACTGCATTGCACCTCTAAGTACAGATGCTGCTGTGGCAGTGCTGAGGCACAGGTTTGTCACTGTTGATAATAGATGTGTGGCATTAGGCCCTCCTCCTTCAGGTTGGAGGCTGGAAAAGCTTCCAGGTGCTTCTCAGGGCTTTTACTTCTTTCTTTCTCTCCTACTTCATTAGTCTTCTTTTCTCTTGTTGCTTCCAGTGCTCTTGCTCTGCCCTTGTGTTGTCTGAGGGAGTCCAGGTCCCCAAACGTTATGGTTTAATTTATTTGTAGCAATGAAAATTCATTATTTTGGAGAGCTCAGCCTCAAGCTTTGCTTGTTGATGTTGATTGGGCAGGACTAAGACAAAAAATGAAAAGAAAATAAATTTTTTGCAGATGAAAATCCCCTCTCATCTGCTACTGCCTTTTCTCAGACTTTTCCCTTTGCATGACATTCCAATGCAGACCTGATCTTTATGCTCTTTAAGAGGGTTTCTAAGATATGAACCATGTTCACACTCTGTGATTGAGGATTATCACTGTTCTTCCTTTCCTGAGGTTTTTCTAATGTATATTGTCTCCTTGGGTTGTGGAGTCATCTTCCCCTTAATATTTTTATTTCTTGATTGGTTTCTTTCTCTACAGTAAGTCTGAGGAAGCTCAAAGCTAGGGGAGATTATAGACTCAGAGCAAATTCTTGCTGATTTGTTAGGAAGAAGAAATATCCCTTCTTATCCTTCCATAAGTCTTTGTGCATTAGATTCTCATGTGGCTTTGTATATCACTGAAAATAGAAAAAGTTATGGTGTCCTCATCTCTTTAAATACTAACAAGGAAGAGAGTCTGAATATATCACCAAGCAAAACAGCCCTCCCCCAAGAGCTAAGTGCAAAATATTAATTAATATTGCAGACCTCAACAGGAAAGTCCAATTCCAGAGAATTTGCTGGGTCTAAGGCAGTAGAAGGCAAGAATCTTTTTGTTTGCTGTGAGCTTTAGCAAGTCAGCTGAATAGGAATCCTTTTGTGCCTCTTAAAAGGTATTGTTTGGTTGCTAACTCATAATGGCGATCTTCATCAAGTTTTACTTATTCTAGGGTTATTTCTTTACTATCTGGTATTGACTATTCAAAAAATATTCTCCTTTTAGGAACCAGAGTGTGTCCATCATCTTTAACCATTGACTTGGCTCTTCTTTAGTTGATTGCAGCTTTTAAGCACGATTGCATATTTTCATGCCCTCAGACTTGAAGCAAGCACAAAGATCCAGGCATATAGAATTGAGTCATCAGTGCTTCATTTTGTAGTAAAACACATGCCTAATAGACAAAGTTGCTTTTTTAGCTTTTCAACTGCCTGAAGATAAAGTGGTCTCTGCATATCCTCTCCATTTGCCACCAAGGTCAGCCTCTTCATTTTCCCATATGTTATTACATTTCATTGGCCCTAGACCTCACCTACATATTTTCTATCACCTGTCATCTGCCTACTGTCATTGGCCTCTTATCCCCTTGGGTCATTCCCATTATTGAAACATAGTGAAATCTTGACATATTAACACATGTTTTTCTTCAGAAAATTCTGGCCTTAGAAATGGGAATGAGCAAAAAAATTTTGGAAATGTTTAGACATGTGAAACTGCAAAAGACTGGTGCTTCACACTTCATGGTGCATAACTGCCTGACAATGAGCAATGAGAATTTGGTCATTGCTCATATATTTAGTTTCTTAATACCTAAAAATGTGTGTCCAGGAGGCCTGTGATTGAAGCTTGGCAGTACAGCAGAAACTGTTTCCTCTGAGACATAGAATTTTATTCAGGGACCTTCTTAATCTAAGATTGTTTAGCAGCTGGAATACCTGGATTACTCTGGAATAGCTGGACTCAAACACCATCAAATCTGCCACCTTGCTTTTGACTGGTCTTAGAGTTGGATTTCCTACATCTCTGTTACTGCAATTTTTGGCTGTAGGGTGATGGAAGGATAGTGGGATGTTATCCCCTGAACTTAGGCCTCTTGGGTTTTGGTCCTCTTGTTAAAGTGGACTTCCTGGAATCGACTGCTTGTTTTTTGGCAAGTACCCACACCTGGGGAGGTATTCAGTCTGCTTAAAAATATAGTAAATTTGCTGTGTTTATAAAGTGATCTTCCCAAAAATACATAAGTATCACTCTTAAATATTTTTCCTATAATTTCTTCTGTCACCTGGATTTCTTTTAATTTAAGCAATGTAAGGAAAATGCTTTTTATGTTTCTGGGCATGCATTTTTCTGTCTTTTTTAAGTCCACGAGTAATACTTTACTGTTGACATTCTTGTTCCTGAAAGGAATTATGGGCACTTTAACTGGGCTGACAGTGTATAATGGCACTGTTTGTTCTGTAATATGGATTATTTGTAACTAGGCTGAAGGTGTAATTTTCTAAATTAAAATACATTGTAGACTTCAGCAGAAAAGTTGTTATTCCTCCCCTGTACCTCCAATAAAGGTAAATTATGCAGTAAATGTTACGTTTCAGTTCTTTCCAATAATTTGGGAAACAAATGTGTGGATAAGTATTTTGAGTTATTTTGTTGTTTTTTTTTTTTTACCTTCTGGCAATGTATCTGTTTGGAAATGCTTGTTTTAAAAGGTTTGCAATTTCCATAAGTGTTGTGTCTATCTTCATTTGTGAGTGGCAGAACCCATTGTAATGTTGCAGTCCTTTGAATACTTACAGATGTGTTTTTCTTTGCTGCTGCATATAATCCCATTAAAACCAACACAAATCTCTGCAGAACTGGAGCTGAGATTTATTCTACCACCATTTTTTGCCCCATATTGTGTTATTCATATATGCTGTGATGTTAGAGTGATCGTGGCAAGCAGACTTAGATTCACTTACGCGCAATGCACACAGGACTGATTTCTCTCATCATCAAATCTTCTGTAAAATTCAAGTTTGTTTAGAAAAAGGTTTGCTTTTGTTATGGAAACAGGCATTCTAGTTGAAATTGAGTTGCTTGCAAAAAGTGGCTTTTTCAAAGGAGACTGTTTCTTAGTAGCCTGTATATATTGCAGTTCTTTTATTAAAAATTGTATTTTCCTGCATGCCTGCAGTATCTCCTGAAGCAGTGGAAATAAAACTGTGTCTAGGATATTGATGGTGTTTTTGAAGAAGCTACCATCTCTGCATATGTGACAAAGTGGCTGCCAGTGAGAAAAATTTATGGCATATTGGTTCTTAAAGACATCACAGGCTCCTCATTACTCTAAGAATAACTGTAAACCCTTTGGAATGACTGACTTTTATGATAATCACACGAATTTATTGCACTTCATTTGAACAATTTGTATAGGCAGCTAATTAAATCTGATTTTAGGCATTGCTGTTAGGAGTGGGATTCAGATGTGTTTTCTGTGTCAGAAGTAGTTGAAGGCAGAGTCCAGCAGTGCAATAAATTTGTGTGATTATCATAAAAATCAGATGTTGTATACTTGCAGATTTTTTGCTTTTTAAATTAAAACTGTTTTGACAAAGTAGCAATTGGAAAATCGGAAAAAGTAAAGCTAATAATCTTAAACTGTCATTGGAAATATATTTTGTTTTTGAAATTCAGAAAATGATATGAAGAGCTGGAAGCATTTTAAAAACCGGAGAAATACTGGAATTATTCCCAGAGTGTTTCGGCAATTAAAGCAATAAGAATATTTGGTGCAATGAGAACATGAAGTACCTTGCTAGGGCTAAGCAGGTGCTGCAACAGGAGCTGTGTGAGATTGCTAGATTGGATAAGGAGTGTAAGTCTGACAAAAGAAAAATGTATTGAATCATACTGGAAAAATTTATTGAATCTTAGAAAAGATTAATCCTGCATTGTCATTGCTGTCTTTATAAAGCTTTCTAAATTTCAGTGACAACCACGGTACTGTAAGAAGGCATTTCCCATGAAGAATTACAGCATAAAACATTTTAGATAGTGTTTAACATAAAGGATTTCAGCAGTGAAAATAATTTGCCTAGAGAGTGGAAGTGTGTGATTGTTAACCGCTATGGTAAGTTGTCAAGAAAACCTTATTGCTGGATTTTCAAGAAGAGTTCAATTTTGTGAACCTAAGCATTTGCAACTGCCCAGCTCGCAATGTTGAGAGCTTCAATGACATTGCACTGCTACAGCATAAAAATGTTATTATTTAACAGCTCAGAAGAAACTTTTGTGCCTACTGTAAGGCTGTAACTAAATGGGTCGAATGCATTTTAATTATTTCAGCTTGTCTGGAAACATACTGGCCAAAATACTGTTCACATGGTGAGTGATGGATGAAAAATATAATTTTGACCAGTGTTTCCAATGGAAGCATAAAATTTTTCTTGAGAATGGGAGCATGTTGGCTGTTTGGCTAAAAGCCAGCATGTCCTGGTAAGGTATTATTTCTTCAAATAAAGAAAGAGGGAGGGACACCATGTTAAACAGCCCCTCATGATTTGAAACAAACAAACAAGATTCTGAAAGAAAAAAGTGGGAAATAAAACAGGCGGAAAAGCTGAAGGAAAACATAATTTTTTTTCCCCAAATGTTTTATTTTCTGAAGTAAATCAATGCTCTAGACAAATCTAACAGAGCTTCATGAGTGAAATAAAATATGTCTTTACATTTGCTAGTGGTGACATTCCTGTGTTGGTTCCCCAGTGACTTTGGTGTGTCTGGGAATAGCTGATTCCAAGCAGATACTATGGCAACCACTGGATTATTTCATCTGGATCATAATTTTCTAATGACAGGATAGGAGAAGAATCTCTTTAAAGAAATAAGAGTAAAATTGCTCCACCATGTAAGTAACTTTGAGCAATTATTCATTCACAGGAGAATTTTATGCAAGTTTATTTTTACATGCTTTTATAACTCACAGTTACTGTTCAAGAGACAGAAGTTAGAGCTGGATGTTAGAATGTGACAGTAATAAACTCCTAACAGCTGAAGCCTTACGTAAATTAGTGGCTGATAACTGGTAAGTTTATAAAATCACAATGTTCCAAAACCTGTGTTTAGGTACAGACTTACCTGGGGAAAGTTAGCAGGACATATCAGGAAAACTGAAACAAGGATATTCAAATAAATACCTTAATGACCAGGAAAAAGAATTAGTGCTCTAACTCCAAAAGAAACCACTGAGTGTGATGGTCACTGAAAATGAACCAGTATTTCTTTTATGATGGAATATTTCTTTCAGTGTTTGTTTAAGCTTTGCTGGTGGGAATCTTAAAAGATAGAAACATGGGTTTTAGAGTATCACTTCCTGTGAAACAATGGTACAATTTGTGCTTTTGTCTTGAAAATCCCACCCTTGTTTAGAATATTTTCTGCTGCTCATTAATCCAGGTTTTAAGGAAAACAAACATTTAGTGTTGTATTTCTATGACACTAAACTTAGTTCCTATGTACTTGACAGTAGCAAAGATTGCTTCATGAGCATCTTCAAAAATGTATGTTTTGAAATTAAAAGATCTGCTGGTGTTTCTGAGGGCATTCCTCTCTTTAAAGTGATTAGAGCTGGTGTTGGAGACTTTTTCCCCTTAACTGGAAATAACTATTGCTTGAGGCTCTTCAGGTTTACGGCTTGTGTATGTGCACACATGTTTTAATGGTATAAATGCTGAATTCTGTGCATGTCCTCTGTTGTGTTGGTTCTTGGGGCTATCTGCCAGCATTACTACTTCTTGTCACAGCAGAAAAAATCCTCAACAATTATTCAAAATGCACTGGCAAAAATAGTCTCTTCAGGTCATTGTATTAATGAATCAGTGATGGGACTGCATGAATTGTACCAAAACCTAAACAGCCTTCATCAGGAGGATACTTTGGACAGATCCTGTACAAGGGATTCTGGGAGGAGAACGGATAAAGACTTCAGCAGCTTCATTCTGGCAAGGTAAATCACCAGGACTGACTGTTGTTCAATTTGTTTTCAATGTCAAATGGGCTGACAGAGGAACAGTAAGGATGGGACAGCTTTGTTTTTTAGTTGGAAACCTCCTTACTGGCATGCTACAATGGTTGAATTCTGAGGATTTTTTTTTAATTAAAAAAATTTAAATTTTTTTAAATTTTATTTTTAAAATTAAAAAAAAATTGTATTTGGTGAGCCAGTCATAATTTGAGCCAGTCCAAATTATATTTTGTGAGTCCCAAACTTAAAGTTTTTCAGTTCACATATGCATACACATTTGCAATTTGAGTAAGACAGTTCTGTAAGATAGTTCTATGTGGGCTGAAAAAACTACTTATTTTCATTGGTATATTAATTAATATACTTAGTTATTTAACTGATTTTCAGGTGTAAGTCTTTTTTGGTGAAGCATACAACTTGCAAAACTGAATCTGTATTTAACCCCATATAACCAGAGAAATTTAGGTTTTCAGGGTGATACTTCATGTATGCTTTTTTGAAAAGATATCTTTTGTATCACTGAGGTGTGTGAAGATATTTGGTTAATGTGAAGATTTCCTAGGTGTGTGTTAGCAGGCAATAATACCAGTGCTGCTTTTGGGCAGCCTCAAAGGCCTCCATGAACTTGAGCTCTTGTTTATTTATTAGGAGTGTGTGCCTTGATGCCTTCATGAATGGCATTTCTTTAAAAGCACAGACAACTTGAATTCCCTCCTGGGAAGAATGCTGGAGAACAGGGTGCAGAACAACTGGGATCCAGAATTCACTCATGCCCTGCCTGCTGATCTGATGCTGGTGTGGTTCCAGCGTGGGGGAAAGACCTGGTGTAAGGTCCGGAGGTCAGGAGCTGCTGCCATCCTGCAGAGAGATGAGAGAGGTTTCATGAGCACAGAGCAGCAGTGATGTTCATTTGCAGCACAGCCCTGCCAGACATCACTGTCCTCTCCCACAGCTGTGGTCCCCAGTGGCATTGGGTTAAGGTCCTTGTCTGCCATCCTTGTTTTTGCCACATCCAATTTTGAAGCCTCCATTACTGGGAACAGAGAGAATAACAGAGCAGGTACAGCAGTTCATGTGTTCAAAGCTCTTCACAAACATTAACTAATTAAGCCTCAGCAAGTCCTTATGAGGCAGGTATTTCTTCCAGCTGAGTGTTTGTGTCTGCAATCAAGAATATGCTAGACTTAATCCTCCTGTCAATCAGCCTAATTGATTTAAATGTCTAATTGGATAGATTCCCTCAAGTAAGTTCTGTTTAAGAAAGGTTAGCCTGGGGAAGAGAATTATGCAGGGAGAAAAACATTGCAAGAGGAAATCCTCAGCCAAGGAAAGGCAAGGACAACTGGCAGTGGTGGTTTTAAATGCAGCTAGGGAGACCGGGGCTATTTTTTCATTGCTGCACAGTATCTTCAAAGAAGCTCGAATAACCTAGAATTAAACAGTCAGTCTTTGTAAATGGGTTTGTTTCAAAAGGAGAAATTCAAAGAGAAAATCCCTAGTAGTAGCATCGTGGAAAGCAGTGAGGGACTGAGGGACACTACTCTGTGTATGAGTTCCCCCTCTCTCATCTGCACTTTGTCTAGAGAATGACAGCTGCCCTCTGCATCTTGCAGAAGGCTGGCATTTTGAAACTAGATTTTTAGAGGTCCTTTCTGACCCAAACCATTCTGTGATTCTAACGAGGTCCTTTCTGACCCAAACCATTCTGTGATTCTAACACTTCTTACCATGGTGTTGAATGGTAGTTAGTGTGCTGCAGGCCCAGGTTGCTATAGGGTGTGGAGAAGGGGAAAAAGTTACAAATTGGACACCTGAGCTGACAGGTGCTGCAAAGGAAAACCCCCAAGCTCAAAGAGGTGTTGTGCTGTGGTCTTTTGTGCTATGGTCTCCTCCAGACATTTTCTGTGACACTTCAGGGGACTAGAAAGTGTTTTAGGAAATCACACCTCTATCTTCTTCCAAGGTAAGATTCCTGTGGCCACTGGCAAGCCTGATCTTCAGACGTTTAATGAGAAGGATCCTGTCCTTTTCTTAGTCATTAACAATAGCTTGTGTTGATCAAGGCTGCAGTGGGACTGCTGTCTATGCTGGAATTCATGTTTCATCCTTCTTCATTGTCTGTGCCTCATTACAGAACTGTGTGTAAGCTACAAGAGCTTTCCAGATCATGTCTTTCCCCTGATTTCACACCAGACTCATTCGTTTCTGTGTGGCTTCAGCACAAGAAAACCTTTATAGCTTGGGATATTGCTGCTGGAGAAATACTTCTGAGAATTGAGTTTTCATGGTACTTTATATGAATATTTTAGCTACTTTTCTTAGATGAGTGCTATAAGGTTTAAGAAAAGGAGGTCTACAAAGACTGTTTAAATACCTTCTGTTGTGCAGCATCCAGAGACCTTCTTTGTTGTGGTAGGGGATGTATAAGTAGAGTCTAAAGAGCAGCTTAGAAAAGATTAAAAAAAAAAAATCCAGTGCCATTCTTCAAGATTTCACTACTGGAAGCAATCCTTGTAGAAATTCACAGTGAAAGTAAACAGAAGGTAATTGTTTTGCAGTTGCTGCAGAGAAACAATCTTCTTGCCTTTATCACTTTCTACAATCTGCAAACAGCTTTGAAAAGGAGATATGGCTCTAGTTTCAAGCTGACAAGGATTGCAATATGAAATTCATTTCATACAGAAAAAAAAATTGAAAAAGGATGTCTACAGGAAGCTCCATTAAGCAGGGAAAATGTTGTTTTGCATATTGTAACATCAAGAACCATTATGTCAAAGTAAAATCCAATAATGTTACTATGTTTTAAACACAGATGTTCCTTTTGTGTTCACCCTTTTCTTATGAACAAAGGAAGGGTGGTTAAACAAAAATAACTGAATACATTTCCAAAAAGCTTTAAGCATAAGACAGATAATTTAGATAATGTTCATCAAACATCTGATAAACCTGGAAAAAAGTATGTACAGAGGTAATATCACTCTAGATTTCTAATTAGTCTGGGCTCCAATTTCCAGTATCTCTCAATAAAATTGGGCCCTTGCAATTTTAGAAAATGAAAGTGACATTACATTTTGTTACACAACATCTTCATTCACGTGTACTTATCTCATTTTTTTCCAGTGGTGCTGACTTGTCCCAGAAAATATGCTGCTCACAGTACAAAACAATTGAGAAGATTTTTCTATTAAAATGATAAAGGTTTACAGTGCTGTGGTGTCTTGAAGTGTCTCTTGAAGTGAAGAGGCTTTTTGGTAATTCTGTCTTTACTAAAGTAGCTTTGATATTTTAGCAAGAAAACACCTCTCATGGTGTGGCTGTATTCAGATGAAGTGACATCCAGAAGATAAGCAGGACAAGTATATGCTGGATGAATTCATCCCACATTTGTAGTATTTGTCATAGCTATGGCTGCGTGACCTGCCAGCTGCTCTGTCTGCAGATGAGACAAAGTGCTCTTCCTAAACTCATGAAGAAAATAAGAGTGGAAAGAACTGGAAAGCAAAAAGAAATGAGATCAGGAAGAGAGGTGAAGGATTGTCTCAGCTGACAGGAGGCTTTTGCCATGATCTCCGTGACCTATGAGCTAAAGGTGCCTTGGGTGACTCGATCCTACGCATCAGGCTGGGCTGCCAGGCTGGGCCCATGGGCTTTTGTGTAGGCTGCTCATTCCCCAATTAGCTCTGTCTGACCCTTGTGTCCTTACTGCTCATGTTGTTGTGAGCTCTTTTTATTTGTTAATACTTCAGGTAGCTGGTGAGCTCATTTGCCTGCTTGATAAAGTCTCTAGTGCCAGGCAGAGCATGACTTTCTTCAACACTCTTTAATTTTCCCTCTGATCCATTCAGCTCTTATATGAAACCTTCAGAACAAAGTACTAAAAGCAATGGTCCTTTCTTATCCTTTGCACATGGGCCTCGAGGCATAGCTACTGGGAATTATTTGTTATATGGACATGCTCCTTTTTTCATCTAAATAGAAGCATACATTTTCTTTTTCTTCCCAAAGATTTCTATTAACAGCCAATAACCCTTGTATAAATTGTTTCCCACAGGGCTGTCTTCCTTGCCAGAACAGAATTATTTAATGTACTCCTGCTCCAGGCAGCAGAAGGATGCACACAGAAATCCCACAGTGCTCAGGGAGGTCTTCTCTGGTGAGCATTCCTCAGGGAACCCAATGAGTGCGCAACTCCAGCCAAAGCCTGTGAGCAGCATATGGAAAACAACTCATGAACACTTGTTAAATCCTTGCTTTTAGGCCTCAGGATCATCAAGGCTTCAGAAAAACTTGAAGTGACCCCGTTAAACACACTGTGTAGAAGTAAACTGATAGTGAAGGGAGGGTAGAAAAGGGGAGGTGGAGGCCCATCACTCCCCAGGTCAGCAATAATGAGCTGTCTTGGCTTGCTGAGGGTGCAGGGAGCTGTGCAGGGGGCAGGGACAGCTGCTGTGCACTGCAGCACCTTTGGGGTGCTGGTACTTGCCCCCCACGAGCAGCAGAGATGCTGTCCTGGGAGGCGAGGTGCCAGAGGGAGGAGGTGAGTGCCAGCCACAGCAGGACCATGGTTTGCTCTCTCAAAGCCTCTGCAGCCCTGCACATTCACCTGCTCCCAGCAAAACCCACGCTGTGACTGCTTCCTCTTCTTCGAGACACCTGTAACGCAGGATTTTTTAATTTGCTCTTATTCTGGCTGGGTTTCATTGAGTAAGCACACCAGGGTTTATATCCACCATATCCATCTGCCTCTATGCACGTCTATAGGCTTCTGATTTTTCCTTGCCCTTCAAATATTTCGATTTTATTACGGTTTCTGAGGGAGAGAGCCATAGCCGGGGAGGCCACCGGGTGGTGCTCTTGGCACAGGAATGGGGGGCCTGGGATGCTGCTCTCCACTCGGGATTGAGCTCCGTGAAAAGCTCTGGCCTTGGCTGCAGCAATAATTTACAAATGAACTTTGACACCAACAGCTGTTCCTATCCAGGATGCACAAAAGTTTCCCGATTTTGAAATTAGTCCAGGAAAAACACTTTAAATATAGATATCTTCTTACAATGTCTCCCAAAGGGGAAAAAAGACCAGTTTTGAAATGGGAATCTTCTTGACACCCCCACAGCAAAGCTTGTGGTCCAGAGGATGGCTCTGATGATGCCTTGACTGGTGTGCAAGAAAGGTCTGGGAGATCAGTCACTCTAGCGTAGCTTTTGTTTTGTGTACCACAGCTGCCATGGGCAGTGGGTGTGGAAATTCAGTGGTTTTGTTTTAAATCTCCCCAGGGGAAAAATGCAAAGATATCTTCCTTCCACCTGCTTTCCTGGGAAAACTCTCCAGTGTTCTGGTCCCAAGGGTCTGCCTGGGGGAGCTCCCAGCAGGGATGGCCCAGCTGTCCCAGCAGCCAGTGCTCAGTTACAGCCCTTGGCTGCCTTTGTGGGAGCTGGGCTGACACCTTGAATGAAGGTAGTCTTCTCTCCTTTTCCTATTGAGAATCATTTAAGTCTTCACTGATGGAAAACTCGGCAGCCCTTTTTTTTGTCTGGAATGGTTTCCCATTGCAAACAGTGCCTGTTGCAGTCACCCTTTGGCAGCAAATGACACTCTGTGTTTTTCACAATTTGAAGACTTGGTTGTTTTGGCCACTGTTTTGCTCTCACCTCCCATTCAGCTTGTCTGTTTTAGAGATGAAATCCAAGATTCGTGCCTATTGCTGAGATGAGTAGAACTGTTGTCACTGATGTGCCATCTGACACTGTCAGATACAAAGAAGAATCCAAACAGAGATGAACAGGGCACAGTCTTGTAAGTCATGTCCCAGAGTGATAAATAGATTGAGGGTGGATGGAGATGCTGGAGATAAAATGTGTTATTTTGTTCTGTGTTTTACTGAGCAATGTGGGCTGTTTCCTTTCCTCTGAGTCAGAGCTGAGGAGATTTGTTCCTGTATTACTAAAGCTGACCTGTGCTGCTGGAGCTCAGACACTGGTCCTGGACCAGCCACTCCCTAGCAGCTGAAACTGCTGGGTTAGGCAGGAGTCAGCTGAAATGGGGGCTTGTTGCCAGGCAGAGTGTCAGAGCAGGACTTGGGACCTCAGCAATATCCCTTTCCTCAGCTTTTTTTTTTTTTTTTTTTTTTTAACCTGATGTTTTACTTCTTATAGTGGGAAATACTGAATTTTTATAGGACTTTGCTTCTTCAAATTCCTCTCAAGTTACTCAGTTTCTTCTCACAGCCTCCAGCAGCCTCACAGGAAGGTGAGGCACCTGGCACAGCAAAGGCCTTTGAGCTGTTGGTGAGCAATTCTCTTTCTGCTGGGAGCCCAATACATGGTCACTACTTTTCATTTTGGGCATGGCACAGGTGCTGCAACAGCACTGGCCTCTCCAAATTACTGCAGGAAGCAGCTGCCTCTATATTAAAAAACAAAGAACAAAACCCAAACCAAACCAAAACAAAAATACCACCAATAAAAATTATCAATCACTGGTGTTACTGTTGTAACAGGTGACACTAACAAAATCAAACAAGTCACCAGAATGAAACATTAGATTGTCTGTGTGCAGCCATCCTTTAATGGTTCATCACTGCTCTTAACAGATTAACAGCCAGAGTCTAGCAACAAATTTATTTTTTTATTTCCAGAGTGTATTTGGGGAGCCTCAGGTATGTATATTTCCCTTGCAATGTCCAGTAAAACAATTGCAGCCACCTCTGGTTCGTGATTCTTCGGGCCATGTCAGGCCCAAGTTTTGGGACCTGATCACCCAAGTCACGGATTCCAGCTTTTCCAGTGCTGCTGCAGGGCAGCACTGAGGGGCAGACTGCAGGTGCCTGTCACACACTGAGTGCAGGACCTGTGCTCCTGAATCTGGGCTTTAAACCTGTGTCAGAAATGGCCTCACTGAGCTTGGTGGAGTGCACTTTGCAAATGTACATGGATTTGATTTCAAATCTGCTGAAAGAAGTCTAAATTTTTATGATGGATGAAAATCCATTCTCCTTCTTGAGTTAAACTGACCTTCCTCTAGGGATCTCCTAACAAATGGGCAGGAAAGGGAGAAGCAGGAGTTTGCTTCCTTCTGTTGTTTGTGGACAAGACTGTGGTGGGTTGTTCATTTGTGGGGTTGTTCACTTAAAGAGCCCATTAGTAAGGAAAGAGGGAAAAGACAAGGAAATTGCCTAGAAGGTGTGTGCACTTGTGAAGGTGTGATGTGTGTGCTTGCAGTATATCCCTCTTTCACAAGAGGTCTCTCTGTTGTCTTCCAAAGCTCGGGAGAGATGAATTTGCTAATAAAAAGTTCAGCTATGAGGGAGCCTCTCTGCAGATGATTTATTATTATTATTATTATTATTATTATTATTATTATTGATAAAAAATGCTTTGGATACAAAATATGGTGCCAGACTAGGACAGGGAAAATGTGTACAATGCTCTGATTTTTTTTTTCTTTTCAGAGACCATCTCTTTTAGCAACATATACTGTTAGAATTGTTGGATTTCAAAATCAAATGGAATTGAAGTGATCATGCTTGGAAAGGAAATAGATTATGGGATCTCCATCTTATAGGAGATCAAAACTTTCCAGTTCTTGGGGTTAAGTGTACTGTTCTGTTGCAACAACAACAACGACAACAGAAGCAACAATTTAAAAAAATTGTCTTATTCCCAGAAACTTGAACTACCAAAATGACAGTGCAGCTGGAACTTGTTTGGTTGTAAGCAGTTCCAAATACATTGCTTGCTTTTTCAGCATCTCTCTGCCTTGTGCTTTGCTGCTAGTTGTAGCATGTGCTCAAAAGCAGAACCCAAGACCCTGAACTATCAGTATTTCTGGTGGAAACCCTGCACCAGAAGGGGGTCTGATGTAGGAATGAAGAAGTCAGAGGCAGGGATTTGTGACCTGAGGTGGACCATGGGCTGTAGCACTCCTTATAGGTAGCTCTTTTTCTTGTGAACATGCTTGTCTCAAAAATAAGGCATAAGCAAAGGGAGGCAAAGTTCTGTGAGGGCACCAAGTAAAATGGAAATTCATTTTCTTTATGTTTTCTCTTCTCACCTGTAGGTGGAAGTTGGAGCCCTTGTTGTGCTGGCAGTGTCTGAAGGACAGAGTCCTGTGGGGACTGGGAAATGCTCATGCCCCAGGCCCTGGGGGTGACCTGTTTCCCCGGCCAGAGGTGGTCACTGAGCAGGCGAGGAGGTTTGCTCTGGGCTAGCATTGCTTTCTCTTCCCTGATGTGAGTTCTACAAATGTGAGCATTTGCTCTGTTTCCTTGGCACTGCTGGCTGTTTCTCAGTAAAAGGCACAAGATCTTGGGATTTCTAAATGGGGTGTTGTCTGAGAAATCCTGTGGTGGGATTATAGAATAGCTGCCTCTGGATGTGGGAGACTGCGTGTGCACAGGTGAGGGATTGCACCAGAGGAGTAGTGGTGTAGGTAAAAGGACACTTGGGTACTGAAAAGGATCATAATTTCTCTAATTTGGTGTCCTGGACACTAAATGGGCTGGCTTGAATTTTTGGTAGATAGTTTGCTTTAAGATAGGTTTCCTGTCTAAAAATTGCTTTTAACAAGAAATTATGCTCTGAAGATGCTCTTGAAAGAGTTGCAGAAGCTGTTCACATGCATATCTTGAAGGAAAAAAGCTACACATGAAACGTAATATGCTTTGCACATGTCAAGGAAAAGAAATGGTCAGAACTCTATGAAACCATGAAAAATAAAAAAGTGTTTGTTCTATAAGTGGTGGCTACCTGGTCTGAATGTTCAGACCAAGAGAATAAGGGTGAATTGTCTACATTTGCTGTGCAGATTTTGTCCAAAAAGAGGTCATTGTGGCCCCTGAAAATTTAGTAGCTGACAGGTGTCAGACATGACCCTGTGTCTGTAGTGGGGTTGGCAATGTGTTGAACATTTGTGTGCATACATAATCTGTGAGCAAGTAGGGGTTCTGTTTCTTTTTTTCACCACTGAAAGGTGGGTTTGATATTCAGCTTTATAGACCATGCATAGCGTTCTGTTGTGTACAAGGAACACATTTTGGAGGGAAGCCATTTGGAAAAACAATAAATTAATTAATTTATTTGTTTATTCATTTTTGTGAAGGAAGTGCATCCAAGACTGTAGAGTTTTAGGCCTTAGCTTAAGAAAGAATTGTGGGAATAAACAAATTTTGTTGCAGTCCATTATCTGGGGCCTGATTACATCCTTGAAGGACACAGAGAAGCTTCAGAAGACAAACCAGAGACTCCTGTGCTTTCTCAATGTTCATCGCTGCCACTGTGTTGCAGACATTGCTTTGAGCCTGGTTTCTCCTGCAGTTTGTTTCCAACATAGAAAAACCTGCAGTTATTACTGGTTCCCATCACATTTCAAATCTGGGTGGATACTTAGTGAATACACTGCCTTATGTGTACAAATTTCTCTCTTCCTTCGTTTTTTTTTTTGGCATTAGTTTTATAAATCCCCTGGAAAGAAAATCAAAACAAAACACCCTAACAAAAACAAAAAACCCACCCAAAATATTGAGAGTAAGAAACTAACTGAAGGGAAAGAATCTCAACACATAGTTACGAGGCTTGAGATCAGCCATACTCACAAGTTCACAAGAATAAAATTTCAGGATTTAACACACATTTATGTGTGTTGAGAAGGTTGCCAAGTAGTTTCTGTTAGAGAAACAGCTGATTGCACAAGTCCAGAAAATGTCTGAATGGGAGCAATCTGTATTATCCAGGCCTATTTGGGTTTGGGACTGCATCTGTCTTGCCATTATGAATGGAGCATAAATGGCAATATGGTTCTACTTGAAGCTCCAGAAACCCCTAACATTTATATAGGTTTTAAAATTTGAGCTCTTAATTTATCTGCTCCCATTTGAAAAGACATCTGAGTTTACATATCTATTCTACATATCATATTCTTTCAGCTCTTAAAAAATAATAAAAAATGAGTTTGAAAGATAATAAAATATAACATAAAAAAAACCCCAAAAAAAACCAACCAAACCCTGCTGGGTTGTTTCTGGTTTTGCTCTATCCTATTTGCTGGATAAGTACTTAAATTCTGTTTGAGATGACTCATAAGGTAAAATTGTAATATGTTATCTTGCATACCACTCTGCCTATCCTTTATGAGATGGAATGTCACACCTGCCAAAGTGTTAAACATAAAATATTTTTATATGGCATCTTTTATCTCAAAGCACTCCATGAAGCATTGAAATGGTGCTCTAAACTTCCAGATGATGGGGACAATTACTGCTGGGTGAGTAATGTTTTCAGAAATAATTAAGGATTTGGGATTTGGAACCAGAAATCTCTAATGTTGTCTTCTGCAGTCAGGAAAATTTCTGGTTTGCTGTAGGAAACAACTGCTTGGCTTGCATGGTTTAAATCAAATCAGAATCAAAGCACTTATTGTTATCTAGTAAACCAACAATTGGTGAACATTAGAATCAGCAGCACAACAGGTAAACCATGGACTAGAAACTTTCAAGATGCTAATTAGAGTCTAAAAGTGCTTGAATTTCCTCTTATAACTAACCCTCCTAACTTTCTGGCAATGCTGAACTGAGGTTTACCTGCTGCTGTTCGTTCTCTCCCCAGTCCTGTAAATTTTCATGCATCTTTCGCAGTTGATTCCAAGCTGATGCCTTTCCTCAAATCTCTACAGAATTCCCCATTCATTCCTGTTTGATCATTCTGATGGTTGTCTTGGGCAGACTCTGTGAACTCTTGTTAATTTTCTCCTGGCAATGTGAATTTTGAGGCAGGCACTGTCTCAACACAGGGTTCTCAGGACTTTACATGCAAGCACTGTTTACTCCTGCATCCCTTTCACATTCATCCCTTGTTATCCAGGGGCAGGTACCCTGTAATTTCTGCTGCTATAATTTCTACTTCTTCCTAAAATTTGAAGCAAAAAAAGATCACTTGATGGAGAATTTTAAAGCACCTAAGTGGCCTAGGCACACCAAATCATGTCACTTGGTGAAACTGGGATTCAACATCCCAAAATGCTGTTGAGAAAGCTGCTCACTGTGATTTTTTCTAAGGATTCTTGCAGCAAAGAGCACCTTGAGTGAAAAATGCTGTGAGATTGTCAGCACACATGTAGAATGTGCAGCTTCAGGTGTTGTAAGCTCAGCTGGAGGCTCGTCTGTACGTGTTGGATCCTAGAGCATTTGACACAGGAACGTAAAGAGGCTACAAGCAGCTCAGCCTGGCCAGAGCTGCGCATTGAACTGTGGCTGGAGCTGGGAAGGAGCTTCCTCACTGCAAACAGTGATTCATGGAAACCACTAATGGCTCACGGAAACCACTGTTTCAGGTGGCAGAATTACCACTCATGCACACAGGGAGCCTTGGCTCACGTTCCAGCAGGGATGAATTCCTCATGCTAGTGCCCAGTTAGTGGGTTGAGTGTCCTTGCAATCTTCCTTAGGGCAGCAATGCACTGTGAGTGAGACGGCTTCCTTACAAAACCACTCAGGCTCAGGCACAGAGTGTTACTGAAGCCCGAGGAACAATCGGGTCCCCAGGCAGCAGCACAGTTCTTACAATTGCTGTCTCCTGCTGTATTTTTGAGAGACAAGTTAGTGTTTGCAGATTGTCTGTGCAGGTGTTCTTGTTTGTGCTTTTCTTTCTAGACTGCATGAACGACACTCCCTGCTCTGGGCTGAGGTTGCTCTGCCAGAAAAAGCACTGAGCTTTGCAACTTCTTGGGAATATGGAAACAAACAAATGAGGAGCAGTAAAAATGAATTTCCTTTGAAATTCAGATGTCAGGGAAATATCTGATATGTGTCAACTTGACACGCAGAATTGTTTTCTGATAGGATCCATGGATCGTTGCTTGGAAATAAAATCATAAAAGATATCCATGAAATACACTCAGTATTGATAAAGCTAATAAAGTTCAATAAATACTGGGCCACTCTTTTGGAAGTATATGTTCCACTAACAAATATGCCTCAAACTCTTTATTTCTTGTGGTCCAGGTCAGGTCTTCTAAGTTATCCATTTTCCTTGAAGCTACTTAGAATTTTGTTAGTGCTTGAGTGAATCTCTCATTGAATTCAATGCCTGAGATGATGATAAAAGTTTTTAATGCCTTTACAAATAAACTATACTTAAAATCATCCAGTTACTGTGGTTCAGAGAGCCAAGGCTATATTTATCCTGCAATAAACTACTCAGGGGTTATGTAGTTGGGATAAGGTCCTTCCTTGATGGGTTTTCCTAATGTCTGTTCTGAGCTTGGGGAGAAGCTGCAAGGGATGAAGCACCTCCCTGGTGTATTCATTTCAACATCCTGCCTTAGACATGTGGCCTCACCCATGGTGGGAGCTACTCGTTCATCGTCGTCCACCAATTTTTCTAATTGCACTGGGAAAAATCACAGCTTTGCTCCTTTCTTGGAAAAAAAGGAAGCTGAGATCCTGGAGAATGGCAAAGGGGCTGTTTTCCTCCAGGCTTAGCAACACAGCTGTGCAAAGTTTTCCATGTTCACCTCTTTCCTCTATGTCTTGCTTTCACTGTGGGGTTTGTGGCATATGACCTGCTTGTACAGCCTTCTGTAATGCACTGTAATCACAGGTTGCAGGCAGGGGTGTTACAACTCTTGATGCTGCTTCTTGGGAAATGCAAACAACTCACTGGCTAACTCTCTTGCACAGCAAAACTCCAGGAAAATTGTACATGGATGTGTACATGGAGAAGGAATGCTGATTTGTGAGATACACAACAGAGCCAGAAAGCAGACAACCTGTTTTCTCTAGGTTAAGTAGGTGATAATCTGTATGTTTGACCCAAACTTGAACTGAGCCTAAACATGAAGGGCCAGAGTAGTTCGAGTATTTGCCAGCCTTTTCACTGCTAAACTGCTTTGCTAAGTTGTATTGCCATCCCCAGCCAAAGTTAGTAATAATTAAGGGCCTAATCTAGAAGCTGATGAAAATCAATGAACACTTTCTGTAACTAACAGAGAGGTCCCCGCAGAAGGCTCTATCTGCTTTTTCACTCACCAGGAGCCCAGCAGAAGTCATTGCAGGGGGTATGTTTGCATTGGATGGAGACACTACCTCTGGGATGTTGGCATCATCCTGACCCAAGCAAAAGCCATCTCTGCCCGTCTTTCTGCTTTCAGGAGAGAAACTGGCCTTGTGACTTTGTCCTTTTAGTATAGGCTGGGGCATTTTGCAAAGCAGTGACAATGTGCTTTCCCTGAGGCTGAAGTCAGGATGTGCTTTCAGCCCGGACTTGCTGTATCCTTTTGGGGCTGCTTAAAGATTTTAAGCAGATCAGATACACAAAAAAAAAAAAAAACAACCCAAAACCAAAACCAAATAGTCCCATTACATCTATGCTATAAGGTGAAAATTGGGTTCGAGGACTGGTTGGAGTAGATTATTTGCTGCCAATACCTCCAGCTCAAAGCATGTATTCTGTAAGGAGGAAGAGCCAGACCTGGGGTTAGGCTACTCCTGTACCTGGTAAGGTTTAGTCACTTTGACCAATTTTTCCGCTCACTGGGACTGTTTCACAGGTTGGTGAAAGCAGTACAATCCCCTTGTCTCACCAGGACAGAGGTGAACAGAGCTGAACATCCTCAGTAAAGGGAGTGGCAGAGCTGGAGATAAAACCCAGGAGGCAGACTTGCAGGACCAGAGAAGCATCCCTGCAGATGGAGGCTCCCATAAATCTGCTGTATCTCCATCTCTTAGGATGTTTAGCCATCACTAACACATTGTGAGGGCTTCTGTCTGCAGAGAGGCCAGTGTCCTGTCCATTGACAGAGCAATTTAACTCAGGGAAATCAGGGAAATCTGTATTTGATGGGTAGCTTCCTTGATCTGTTGAAATGAATGCTTACAGTACATACAATGACTTGAATTTTGATCTTGATATAAATGACAACTTATTACAATGTGTGTCATGCTGGAGAGTATATCTGAGCTGGGAACACTCCTTCACAATCACTTCTCCTGGGACACAGGGATTTTCAACATATTACTTCCATGGCAGTCGATACCCTATTAAGGTGATAGCAAACCTTAGTGACTGTAATTTAGCATCAAGTCTGAAGTGAGGTAACCAATTTGCTTACCTAATGATATAATCAATAGGCACAGAAATGGTGCAAGGGCAAGTCTGTGTTTTTCTGCTTGCTGCTGGCAAGACAAGTGGCAATGTAACTTAATGAATTACATGAACTGCCTGTTGTCTGACTTGAGAGTCATTAAAGATATAAAAAAAAAAAAATCACACCTCTCTTGGGAAAGCTACCAAAGTGCTTTGGAGGGCAGACTAATATCTCAAATAAATTACCATTAGCAGACTACCATGTTGGATTTGTTTTGATATTTTTGTAAGACAGCTATATTCATATATATGGATGTACATATAGATATAGATATACACACACACACACACACACACACATATATATATATATATATACTTTTTTTTCCTCCAACCTAACAGTTCTGTTGTCAGTGAGAAACCTACATGAAGCTCTCATCTGGCTTTCTTGATGTTGAGAATCTTCCCTGTAATAGCTAAGATAGGAGTCAGGGCTTTTACTTTACTCACATCATTTTATCACCCATTTTATCAATTGTATTTACCAGTCTTGCCAATTGGGTAGTGCCTCCACTTTCCATTGGTGCCACTTCTATACCCAGAAAAGCGGATGAGCTCACAATTCCCACAATATCACACCACAGTGTGCCTATCACACACTTCAGTGCCTTTGACCCATGCAGAGTAAAATTCAGTCTGCTGCATTTATCCTTGTCCAAATTAAATCAGTGGAGAGGCAGAAGAGATTTTGAGAATGCCAGGAAAAGCCCAGACCTTTGACACTGAGTTCCCCTGTCCTCCCACGAGTGACTGTCTTGGTGGGAATGGTTCTAATGTGTTGGTACAAAGCCAGGCTGATTTGACTATACTGAGTGCTTGCACTGTTTTGAAACATCTGCTGAGCAAACTTAAGTTAAAACAGCTTAAGCAGGTGCAGCTGTTTATCCTGGGAGTTACAATAGTGCATTTTGCATGATCTGAGCTGGATTTGGGTACGTTGCAAACTCTGTGGTGGGTCATGCCTGAGTTTCGCTCTCTTTTGTCTCAGTTCAAAGCAGAAATATGCTAGTGAAACATTGCCAGAGGCATCCTAAGACTTCAATTAACTTTTGGGAGGCATCAGTTACAGTTGCCTTTAGAGTGGGAGGCTGGCTGTGGCCGGTGGCATCAATCCTGCTGGTGCTCCTGTCCTCCAAAAGCCGACAGGCATCTGACCAGCTGATCCTCCTAGATACTGACTGCTGAATTGGACTCTGACTGTCTGAAAACTAACAGCAGGGAAAGAATAATGTCAAAAATGTGTGGGTATTAGCAAAAATAAGTAATATTGCTTCAGTATCAGATCTTCACAAAAGAAGTGGTGAAAACAGTTGGAAGATTGCACTTTTTTTTTTTTTTCCTTCCAGATTGAGTTGAGGGACTTAGCAATGAATGGGGGGACTTAACAATGAATGGAGAAAATATTTGTCTGGGGTGCAGGCAATCACCTGCAGTCTGCTTTGCACATCTTCCTAATCTCCTTTGTGGTTCCCTGTTAGCTATTGTGTTAGCCTCCACTCCTGTCTGAATAAACTTGATTGAGCCTGCAGCTATTTTTAGAACACTGCCTTGAGGTACCCAGTTGGAAGCTGCCTGTTTGCCTCATGTTAATGGAAGTCAGGCCCAATTATATGCATGTGGAGGATAAGTTGTTTCCTCTTGCTCATAATGAATTCTGACCTTTCCCAGGATCTGTCTTGTCTGTTTATTCAATAACACACTACCCATCACACTAAGGAGAGAAATGGAAAAATCCCCAGCCCAGCACAATGGCATCCATCTGCCTTCTGTTTAAGCAGCTAATGATGACAAAGCACAGGTATGAAGCCAGCAAATGTGACTGTATAAGTGGGCAGATTTGACCCTTTGGCAGAAGGAGCATTTCAGCTGCAGTATTGGATTGAAATTCTCTCACATTCAGCCTGGAGAAGCAGCTGTGGGCACAGGGTGTTTTTGTGCTGGTCACAGTGGTCTTTCTCTGTAGGGACCAGACTCTGAGAAGAGCCCATACTCCTGGGCCAGTGTAGTATGGTTGTGGGTGGGGATATCCCTGTATCCTTTGTGCCTTGGGGGTGCAGAACCAACAGGGGAACTGGATTTCTGCATGATAATTTTGCAAGAAAAGCACCATGGAAATGCAAAAGTTGTTCTCTTGGGTAGTATGTGAGTGTGTAAACCACAAAGAGTCTTTTGAAAATTTAACCCCTACCCTTTGTCCATGGTACCTCTAAGCCCATTTTCTCTCTTGTTGTAATCCCTGTGTGTGTGTGCACAAAGATGAGGCAGCTGCCAGCTGCTAAATTACTAGAACAAAGGCAAGTTTTCTAAAGCACTTTATATAACACTTGTTCCCTTCCTTTTGATGAATGATTCATTAATGTCTCTGTTTGAGATAATTATTACAGTGGCTATAACCTTTTTAATTATTTGAATGAACACAAAATATTTCAAAGAAAAATTCTGTAATTCATGACCATCAAAAGAGATGTGGTTCTCAGCAAGCTATGTGTGCATTAAACAGCAATATTATATTTTCCACAAGGGCTGCAGAACAACAAAATATCCCTAAATGTTTGTTTAAGAAGCTGATGCATTTTTATTGATGTTTAGAATTAACTTCATTGTTTTCCTTGGCTGCTCCTGGATCTGCCAGGCACAACTCTGCAGTTAAACCACCAGGGAAGTTCTGAGGCCTGTTCCAGTGTGTGACCATCAGTGTCTGTGTTTAGTTTCTGTATTTTCCCCCTTTCCTTGCTCTTCAACCCCAGGAGTAAAAGTTTGCCCTGGGGAAGGCAGTGATGGTATGTTATCCCCCAAAAAAACCTGTGAGTAGGAAGGGGCTGGCACAGCCCTGCATTCCACAGCAGTGAAAAGAGGCTGACAAGACACAAAAAAGGAGAGAAGGGAGAAAAAATGGGTCAAGAAGGAAGACTAAATTAGCTTTGGTAATTGAGAGTGTGCTGCAGCCTTCTTCCACTCCCCTGGGTGAAGCATGGTGGAGGCAAAGTTCTTGAGGTGCAAGATTGGTCCAGTGATGTGATGCACGGCCAAAAAGCCATTGTCCTCTAAAGGAGGATGATTTGCTCTACTTGTAATATCTGCAGTCAGCAGATATTGTGAAGAATAGTATAAGAATTATATATAAGAATATTATCTCTGTTAGATCTGGGCTGGGCCATTTATTCTTTTTCTTTATTTTCTATAATGGTTTTTCTGCCCTCACAGGAATCTCAGGGAGAACACAGCAACTTGCTTTAAACACAGTTTTGCCTACAGTGTCCTAGATATTTTCTGACAGTTCAGTTTTAATTTTGCTGTAGATCTTAATGGTTAGAAATGTTTTGAAACAGTCATGCCCTACCCAGCTGGAAAAGTGTGAGATGGTGGCATTACTTTTCAAAACCTTATTTGAAGACAGTGCTTTCTAAACTGCTGCAATTTTTTGTTCATATGAAGTATTTCCTCTTCCTTTCCAATAAGTTTCTTAGTTAGCATCAGCTCTCATTAACATATTGGATGGATAGAAGGACCATTGGATTGCCTAAAATAAGCCAAATTTCAATTTAATATTCTTTGAATTAATAGTTTTTAAATACTGAAGCCTGCGAATGACAGCATCATTTTCCTAAAACCATAATTTCAAGAATTCTCACAGATAAACCTTGTGTCCATCAGGTGTTTTTATAATTTAATAGAAAATGCTGTTACTATAGTGTCATTATTTAATAGTTTAATGAGAGTTTGGCATGAAAGCTAGTAATTTGATGGATTGCTTGTAAACTTGCCTCATAACTGTGCAGTAATAACAGATAGATGTGTTACTGGTACAACATCCCTCTAGAAGGATCAGTAGGTGAGTTTAACAATGTGGAGGGCACTGCCCGTCCTGCTGCAATGCAAGAGCACTGTCACACATCAACAAATTCTTCACATGCAGGATTAGTGTTCCCAGGGATTAGCCACAGGAGCATTGGGTGCTTGCTCAGGCAGTAGCTCTGAAGGGATCAGGCTCAGGAAAATACCTTCGTCTTCTGCCTTCTTAAGCCTGATAGTTGTATCACTCTAACTGACAGCAGTTGAAGTTTCCTGATGCACAGGATGCAGTGGGGAGTAGGAAAGGCACAAGCCACTTTGTGAAAGGGTTCTGAAAGAAAAGAAGTCCTAGCCTGCCATCCCCTTTTCTTCCTTTTTTTTTTTTTTTTTTAGAGAACTGTTTTTGAAAATGCATTATTAAAAAAATAGCGATTTGTTGCACATTTTTGTCCCTGCTGGATTGAAACCTTCCATGTATGCCCTTCAGCACCTTTTATTTACTCAAAAAAATGGGAGCAACTGAAAGTTTAAAACAAGCATGTGCATTTCTTGTTTCCAAAGTGAAATCTTTCAGCCTAAACTCAAAGCATTTCTGGAACACCACTCTTCCCTACATTACAGACATCACAGCCATCATAGCTCCAAACTCCTCTCCAGTGCCACAGTTATTCTCTGCCTCTCAAAGCTACTGTGTAATTGCTATCCCTTCAAGTCCCTTTAGAGCAGCAAGAGATACTGTAGGGACCCTTGAGAGCTGTAGCTTGATCCAGCCAGCATAGGCTGGAAAAATAGGGAAAAAATAAGGGTACAACACATCTAAAACACAGTTTCTCCTAGGCATCACGTGGTATTTCAGTTAGTTTAAAAACATAAAAATGAACTTATTTTATATTGTTTTTTTCTTTGGTTTTTGTTTGTTTATTTGAGGTTTGATTTTTTTTTAAGCTAGTGGGTTTGTAAATTTATCTCATCTCCATGAGCATGGTTTTATATAGATGTACTTGTGGAGAACTACCTTAATTAAGACATAAAATATACATGTAGAACTTTGCATGTGCCAAAGGATGACAAAGATACTGGGGGAAAAAGGGCAATGCTTATCTTCCACCTTGATTCAATATAACCTTCCTCTGATGAAGGCTTCAGAAAGCTCTACAGGAGGAAGAGCAAAACTGGGGAAATATAATAAATTTTCTTGGATGTAGAGAGCTTTTTGGTTCCACTTTTGTCTGAGCATGGTTCAGCCTGAGAAGCTGGAATTTAGAGGTAACAGGTCTTTCCTAGAGGTAAGACAGAGCAATTTCTATCCTTACTTCACCTCTTCGTGTGAGATAGACAAGAAGGAACAAAGGAATCCTCCACCCTCCTTCTCACATGCAGAGAATGATTAATTTTGGTCGTGTATAATACAGATTGGTTAACCCTATATCAAACTCTGGTTCAAAAATATTTCCATATGGCCCAGGGAAGAGATTGAGAACTGGGATAGTCCAAGTTTGTTCCTAGCTCTTTCAGAAGGGGAAATCAGACAAACTCATTTGATGTTTTCATGCCTCCCTATTCCATGAAAAATGGGGAAAGATACATTATTTAGAATGGATAAAGATAAATTGTTAATATATGAAAGGAGTCTAAGTTCTCTACATGCAAAGTGTGGTAGGACATGTAAGAAAAGTAGAAAAGAAACACTGTTGTGCTTCAGTCAAATCTTTGTTCCCCCCTTCAATCAGCTAACTTTGCTCTAAAATGCCTCTAACAACCTGAATGAAATTTTTAAGAGGGTAAGTCACCCTTGCAAACTGACCTGTGTTCTTTGGAACAGATTTGTCAGTGATGGACAGTGATGCATGGTATGGAGTAATGGCTGGTTGGTGCCCTTGGGGAAGAGAAACTTTCTTAGAATAGTCAAAAACTTTTCTGGCTCATGGTTTCTCAGCTGGAAAGAATGGAAGTGAAATATTAGTGACAGGACTAACACAGTACATCCCTGCACAAATTTCTGCTTCCTAGCATTATTTCCGGTCAGTTTTCACAGGCTTGGCTAAATACTGAAAGTTCCTGAGGAAGAAAGGGAAATGAATAAAAGCCTCACTTCCCTTACATGCTCACTGCAAATGCTGAGTGTCTCTGTGCTTTGCAGAAGGGTGACAGATACAGTTCTCTCATAAGAGCTCTGCATGGACAAGTGCAGTGTGTGAGCTTGGATACTCTCTTGGATACTCAACAGCTCTGTGAATCATCCGTGGGAGCATCACAGGGGCTGTGAGCTGGCTTGCTGCTGCTGGAGGAGACAAGCTGAAACAGCACATAGACAGTGCCCTGATCTACAAACATTTCCTGTCTAGGCCAAGGACAAGTCTACCTCTACCTTTCCCTCTACAAGGAGCTGATTTCTCTTCTGTCTACTCCCTCTTACCTGTAAAAGTGCCAGTCATTAGTAGCTCTCATTGTTCAGCTCCTGAAATTTGTTGCCATCGCTGTGATGCCGCAAACCCTTTTTCTACATATTCATGTCCTGAGCAAAGACAGAATGCACTGACACTTTCATCTCAGGTTGTTTCTGCATCTGTACATGCTCACAGTGTTTTCTGTGACTTCTCACTAACACCTGTTCCAAAGCTAACAGGAATCACTGTGAAGTTATTCTTCAGTGAATGGAAAGATGGACTCAAGTTTTATCAATCTTATCTTACACAGCATTGCAAGAAATCAAACCCCAAACCTCCAAAATTATGGTATTAAAGGCACACCCCTACTAGGAGTGGCAGGCCCAGTGAAGGCAGGTTCAAAACAAAGGGTTATTCCTGATGGCACAAACCTGTCTCTCCCCTGTGTCTTATGGCTTACATTTTTTTTTCTTCATTTTCTCTAATGTGAGCCCATCTGACACACTGATGCACAGTGAACATCTTTACTTTTGAGTACATTGGTTCCAAACCAAGGTCCAATGCAGGATAGTTGCATTTTTGAGTGTTTTCCATCAGGAATGGTTTCCCATTTTCACACTGATGGTTATGTTGTGTGTATGGAGGTCTGTAGTCTGGTATATAGGGAGTCTTTCTAATCTTTGCTTTGTGTCAGAAATTCAGATGAATTAAGTCATCTTCCATAAAAAAAAAGACTTTTGCAAAAATTCTCACACCATTTAAATCTACCTGAATGTGCAAATGCACCAGTGATCTGGTGCACACTGCCTGTATAGACAAGAAATTGTACTATTGATGAATTACATATAAAGAGAATCTGCACATGCTCTGAGTAAAGTGTTACTGATTTAATTCTGGTGAAATAAAGGGTACATAAAGAGGTAAGATTGTGCTGAGGATAAAATGATGCTAGATTGTGGCTAGATAAATCAGTGAAATATCAAACGATGTGATCTTGGGTTTTTTTTTATGTATGCAACCCCGACCATCTTCTGGGGGAATTGTTAGATTCAGATATTGTGTTACCTAGACTTTTGGTCTGATCCACTATCTTCACTCTTCTGTATTTAATAGCTTCAGCATAATTGTTTGTACTTCTTGTTTGAAGAAGACTTGCAGAATGTGAGCAGTCTCAGGCAAAAAAAATGTGTCTATTGCTCAAAAGCACAGTTGCATTGTTACGTTAAAACATCTCAAACAGGGTGGGTGAATATTTTTCTGTCCCAAAGGTAAAAGGGATCACTTTTGAAGAACACTCTGGCAGAAATACATAAAAGGAGTGGCACAAATTGCATTATGGAGATGATTCTTTGTCAGCTATGGAGGGCAACCAGAGAGCTGCCTAAACATAGCTCTCTAAATTTTAAATCATAAAACTTAGGAGAGGTGATTATTTTTTTGTGTTGACATTTGTCAGCTACTCTCTTTTAATGGCAGGGAAAGATCTAGCATAGGTCCAAGATCTAAGCTGTACCATGTTATAGATACAAGATGAAGAGTATGCCACTCAAATCATGCTTATCCTGTGTGTATCTGGGAAGTATTTCTGGTCAGTTCTTGCATTATGTCAAGTATTGCTCTTGCCCCAGTGTTGAAATTTGCTGAAGTTAAGTGTCCTTGGATATCTCATCTGTAATGCCATCCAGTGAATGTCAGTGAGAGGCTGATGGTTGTTTATTACCCTGTGGGAAATTGCTCTGGCTAATTTATGTGTGGAGCTTTGCTAGATGGGTAAGAATGCAATCCCATCAGTCTCAGTGTGGAGGGGGAGGATTAAAAGACAGCCTCATCTGCCATGAGAAAACTTCTCTCTGACATCTGGGCCATTACAGTAAATGACAGGTTTTACTGCAGTGTCCATCTCTTGGAGGGACATTGACAATTTGCTGTTTAAAACCCAAGTCACAGCAGAGCACTTAGGTGACAACTGAAACCTTGGCATCAACAGCCAATATTGATAATATATAGCACAAACTCAACAGGAAAGGTGGAAAATGGCACAAAGACATGCCTTGTTGGAGTAGGTCAACAAATAATGCTTCCTCCTCTGTTGTGCTCCAGGGAGAGAGCCTTTTTGTCTGTGTGTGCTAAAGACAAGGAGGTACCAGCCTTGATTCTGTTTTTATTTATTCCTGACAAACATGATTTATGAATTAGAACACTTGCTTCATTACTGAAAGGATCTATCTGCTCAGTGCCCTGACACAATGATTTCCTTCTAAGATTTTCTGCCCATGCATTTCTTAGCCCCATTTGTATACTGTCTTGTCAGTCCAATAAATCATTACAGATAAGTAAATCCTTCTCTTAACCTTCTGGGCTGATAGCATTGCTAACATTTCTGAACATGTTAGTCTCAGGCTTTCTAAAAGGAAAGACATGTTGTTTTGTTGTGCAGCACAATAAATACAAAAGCATATTTGTTCCCCATTTGGGTCAAATTGGTAGTTTTTAACCCTTTGCATTGCTTGCACACAAAGTCTTTTAAGTGCTTCATCAAAGCTTTGAAACTACTTCTGCAGTGCATGTGTGCATCATCATATTTGAGTGTTTTATCACTGAATACAGATATTGAACAGTGCATTAAGCTTCTCAGCAATTTCACAAACTGTAAAAAAAAAAAAGAAAAAGCAGTCTGTTTTTTTAAAGCCTTTGAACTCTTTTCTGTACTAGCAGAGTAATTTGGTATACAGTAACATGGCATTCATATGACTTCAATTTTATCATAGTTATTTTGCAAAAAAAGCTACAGGTCTGCAGCATGATTAAATTAATTTGACTTAGAATAAGAAAATAGAGCCTGGAGGTTAATGGAGATTCATATGGAATGAAAATGGAAGTCAAATTGGACTGCAGAAAATTTGCAGCAGAGACAAAAACATTCTGTTTGGGAAAAAAATTCCCAAGAAACATCACATTGCCTAAATAACCTTTCAATATTTCTCAAAGAAAAATTATCTTTTGGCATTTCAAAGGATTTTTTTTCTTCCATAATGCTAGAGTGCTCAAACAGTGATAGGACTCTATTTTTGTAGCTCATGGAAAGGTAGCCACAACTTTCCTCCTCTGTCCAGAGAAAATATAACTTGTTTTAATTTCTTTCCTGTGACCTTTTAACAAATATGCAAGACAAATCTCTCTTGCCCACCTTTCACAGTGATGTCTCAGCCCCTCCCTTCAAAGTTTCATGTCTCCTTTGATGTCTGTGAGCAGCCAGCTAACCAAGCTGTGACATGAGTCTGTGACATGAATTTATTCATGGAGACAGGAACAAGTCAGGAATAGAGACGTTCCCTTAAGCATTAGCACTTTATCAGAAAGCCAACCATGAGTTTATCCCTGACATTAAGTTGAAGTAAGGCCTTAGGTATGTTGATTACCTCTTCCTTTTTTGTTAGGGATTCTTTTGCAGCTTTCTAGGCTCAGATGCCCACACAGAGATGAATTGCTGCAGCAGTTTGCCTTTACAGCAGAAAGTCCTTTCTACTGGAATTTTGTGGGGACAGAATGGCTGCATAGCTAACCAGGGGCCAGATTCTGATATGCTGAGATGCTTTGAGGCCGTGAGGACTTAGACTGAGGTGATTTAATTAATTTCCCTGGCTTGCTCCAGTAACAAGGTACCACACACTCTGAGCACAGGTCACCCATAACAAGAGCGGTTGCTATAATTAGCTGTCATCATTCTGAAATACAAGCACTAAAAAAAGGTCTCCAGGCAGGATTTTTTTTTTACCTCTTTTCTCCTTTTTTTTAGCCTCAGCCCTTCAGAGGAATAGGGCTTCCCTGAAATACATCACAAAAACTGTCAAGCTATGTTCCACAAGGTAATGCAGCAGGTCTCTGATCATACTGGACTTTCCTAGCAGTGAATCTTTCAACCCAGTGCATTTTTTAAGGCTGGGACATATCACCTCATTTTTTCTCTTTCAATGTATCCCATCCATATTTAATGCTTCCTGGGACTTCATCTGTATCAAATTTCCTCTGCATGTCTTGATCTGAAGAGGTGTCATGTAGCTAACATTCACAGGACTTTTATTGTATTTTCTGTATTTTCCAGTGTTAGCATGTGCTAATGCTTACACTTTAGGAGCAAAACTTATCCAATGGTGTCCACAGAGGTTGTGGAAATGATGTTTGATATACTCCATCTCTATTAATCTAATTGGCTAGTGATGAGTGATGAACGTAAAATATTCAATGTTCACATCTTAGAGATAATTTGTAATGGAGGATGAGTATGCTTCCAAAAAAAAAAAAAAAACAAAGTAAAACAGTAGATGTCTGATGCCCCACTGCATAGGCATGAACCTGTTCCAGAGCTTGTTGATCTTTGGGCAAGGACACTTAACAAGTGAAAGTTGCTCAGACTGTGGTGCTGCTCTTGCCTGTGATCTGTCTACAGGGAAGAAATAAGAATTGGGTGTTTGAGGTATGTGAGAAGTGTAAGTTTCCAGTGAGATGCTGTGGCTCCTGATTGTCAGACAACTAACTAGATCAAAGAAGGTGCTTGACTCTATGACCTGAAACTTTGAGAAGTAAGCATGCATTTAACTTTCTGGTGGCAGAGGAGATGAATGTCCATTGAAAACACAGGTATTTACAAACCTTAATGAAATTGCAGCAGCCAGAATTCTGGATGTAGAGTCAAAAGTGCTATTTACAAGGAATAGCGATCCATTCTACCATTACCCATATCTGATTATTGCTTGTATTTTTTCCCTTTGAAAAGGAAAGATAAAATTAATGACAACAGGATCTGATTTTATAAGCTCTAATGCATGAAAATATCTGTATATGAGTCCTGTGGAATTTTACTGGAAAAACACCAGAAGTTATATAAGGCAGAAGTAAATCTGGAGATGCATTAAATCAATGACATCCAATGAAAGTTACTGCATTCTACTTTCACTGCTCAAGAACAAATAAGAAGTAGAGATCTGTTCTGCACTATCTGGGAGGGTCAAAGATGCACAAGACAGCAGTTGTGCCAGCCACAGTCACAGAGATTGCTTGCCAGGGGGGTAGCAGAGGCATCTGGCAGGTGCCAGCAGAGTTAGAGAAGGGAATAAAGCTGTTCTGTGGAGGGAGGTACCCAGATGTCAGGCAGTGAGGCCTGGATCACCCTCCACAGCTAGAGGGAGAGAGGGCGAGAGGATGAGCTGGCAAAGCAAACTTCCTGGTGTACAGTGTGCCTGACACCTGTGTGTTTTGGAATGTGGACTATTTAACTGCCTGCTAGGCACTCCACATCCTTCCTCTAGATAAAAAATCGGGTTAAGATCTGGTTTGTCCTGTCAAAGATTAGAGTGAAAAATCTGATATTGGTACCAAGAAAAAGAAGGTTAAAAACAACTACCATTTAATGTACAGTGATGTTTTTAGCTGGTATATTTTTTGATAGTGGTAACCCAGATGTCTATCAAAAAGTAGAATATCATGCTCTCTAAAAATATGGAATAGTAAACACTATCATACTCTCAGAATTAGTAGCACTCCACACCAACATTATAATAATTGCCATGAAGCTGATCATACATGCACTTTAATAATTGTTATTGTGTCTGCTACTGCAACTATAGGTACACTATGGATATATTGGAGTTTTTAAATAAGTTTCAAGAATATTTGAGTCATTCAATGCAGACATGTTGTACTAGCTGCGGAGGAATTTCTAATGAACTGTTTCCTGATGAAACTTGAAGGCTTCTAACAAGCAGAACATGACATTCACACTCTCTGACATAATTTTATAAGTCCTCAAAACCTTTCTGTCATCTAGGCAATGGAGAGCACTGCTTTGTTAGTGTTTGTATTCTTCATTCCTTTCCTAAGTGAATCTTCTGGTAGTCTTTTAATCTTATTCCAACCTTTTTTTTTAGTATGTGAACAGAACAGTCCAGGAAAGCCCCAGAGATGGATCTTGGGTCAGACACATGCTCTGATAATTTTGGTACCATCAGTAGTATTGTGAGCTCCTTATGCTTTCCCATTAATGCATCCTAATTTACTGCTTGACTGACTTAAACTCCTACTCCCCACCCTCTGCTGAGGTTGTCTGTAGGACTCTTCTTTAGCACTGGTTTTATTATAAGCTGGTAAAGTCTAAAGTTCAAGATTCCCCTTTGTTTTGTAATGATAGCAAAAGCCAGTTGAGCTGTAGAATCAGAAGAGTATGTGGTAGTGTGCAACAATCGAGACCCAGACAAGAATTTGGTTGTTGCTCTAAGAACATATGATACTCTCTTTCACCCCTCTAGCCTGTGTGGTTTTACACAGAATTTCTGTTTCACTTTTTCCTACCAGACACCCAAAGAATTTCTCTCAAATGTAAAACACTCAAAACCCTTGGGAGACCAAATCAGGGATCTAATTTGGACACTGAATAAAGGCTAGCCAGAGGAACAATTAAATAGCTGTCTCCACAGCACTCCATGGAACAAAAATCCAACAAAGATGATGGAGAAAGAATGTTCAACAGAGTCTCCATATTTCCTTTGTATGAGACCTAACTCAATGTCTTTCTATTTTTGTTACCAAATTCTAGGTTAAGACAGAAAAAGAAAAAGTAATATGAGTATGGAGCAAACTCCAAATTTCCCTCTGTTCCAGTGGGTGCTCAAGCCTGTTTAAGACAAAGCTGTTTCCACAAAACACTTACTATACACTCCAATAATGGAGCAAATACAGCTCCATTAGTGCAGTCCTTTGCCTGGGTGAAATAGTTCCATCAAGATTAGTTTAGGATCATATAATTTCAGTTTTACTGAACCTGGGATGAAGGTAGGAGATTGTCTCTATGCTGCTTCATTGCAGGGTATGGTCTTTGAGTTGTGCTCTGTCTTCAGGCTGTAGCAGCGTCAGTCTCTAATTTCCCTTTCTGCCCTAGTTTGACTAAAGCTTGGCCCTGATTTAAACAGGGCAAAGTGCTGTCATTAATGCAGCTGCCTATTGATGTTGATGACATGGGTAGATTATCATCTGCAGATGCATTGAGAGTGGCATTGACTTTTGGGTTGCTCTCAGCACCCCATCCATCAGCTGAGCACTGCATCAGCAATGCTCTGACACTTATTAAATTTAGAGGGTTTGGGATTTTTTAGACAGCTTTATCTGTCTTGGTGGCTTACAGAGAACATGTGTTTTTTGTCCTACCAACAAAACAGCTACTCTATTTTTCTCTGCTTGGACATCTTTGGAGAAGGAAAGGGCAGGACAGGATTGCATTCTTAGGCAGAAGTACACAGACCAGGTGAGTGAGACACAAACCAGATTAGTGGACCCTGTAGATGTCTATGCTGAGACAAGAAGGTTGTGGGGTAAAACTTTTAAAAGGTCTGAGTATGTTTCTTGATGACTTCAAGGTGAAGAGAATTTTCTAAAAACTGAGGAAAGGATATACTTGGAACCAGGCTGTAGAGCTGTAGTTTGCTAAGTAAGGAGCAGAGCATGAGAGCATTTCCTGTGATTTGAGAGGGAGCTGAACTGGATCCTCTGTTTTAGGACAAAGCCTCCCAAGTTACTCAGTGACAGCTTTGCTCTAGAGATGCTCTTCTTTCAATGCCTCTTTCGTCATGTGCTTCTCTTATTTCACTCAGAAATGAAAGAAGAACAACGAGAGGTCCCAGGCAAGTAAATCCTTGCACACATCTTTGTGCCCCCCAGCCTCCTCTGCTGCTTCATCTCTCTCATGCTCATCCTCCCTGCTGTTCAGTGGCCTCACAGCTGCGCTGTGTCGGTCCCACTCTCACCACCCAACAGATGTTCCCTTTCCAGTTTGTTAGCTCAGGTGGGGAAAGGTCGCTGGCATGGCAAAGCACAGAGGGAGACAAGTGGTGTCATCTCTGACAGCCATTCCCGCCCCTCTTCTCTGTGGGCTCTGGCCAGTCAGGACAACAGGGAGAGCTGTGCCTATGGGATCAGGCAGCCAATCCACTTATCCCTTTTTCTGCCTTGAACATGGCTTAGCTGAGGCCTAGGAGGCAAATTGCTGTTGATGCAGACACTGGGATTGCTGTGAACAAGGAGGTTTGTGGATTTCCTTGCATGTGCTAAAGCAAATAACCAAATCATCGCTCATCCAGACTTCTCAGCATTTTTTCTGCCCCTTTATTCCATATTTTGTAGGTTCCTCAAGTGGCCAAGCTTTTTCAGGTATCTAGGTTGATGGGGTAGAATCATACTCTAGCTGCAAGTGCCTTCTATCACAAGGGTTTGCCCTCTTCAATTTAGTCCCTATGGAAATGAGCCTGTGTAAGCACGCTCTCAGAGGATGTGTCCACCTACCTAAAAATTCTTTGCCAGCATCAGTCATATCTGACAGAGGTGTATTTGTCTCAGTGTCCTGAAAGTGGGCTTATGAAAGTGTCTTGTGGAGGAGAGTCGTGCATTCACAGAGGAGAGGCTTGTGCTACACTGGCATCAGAGAGTCACAAAGGTAAAGACACGCTGCAAACACTGTTCACGGGCACTATTTCTAGAGAGGAATCATTGCCATTTAGGCAAGAGGAGAAATTTCCTAATGACTTGCCTACTTACTTCTGCATTTATTTATAATATTCTTTATAGTAGTTATTTTTGTTTTGGTGTTGCAAAGTGGCAAAGATGAAAGCACATATTTTCACTGCTGTTCAAAAATGAACACTAAAAGCAAAGCACTCACGGGCTAAAATAATACAGGCCTTGCACAGCTCCTTGCAAAGGTGAGCTTGGTTTAATGGAGCACTCAAGCAGTGTTGGGTGTATTTTATCTAAATACAGGAGTTCTGCAAAGGAGCCCACAGACAGTATGTGTGTCACTGTGATCAGATTGAATTCAGAAGCTTGTGCATAGCCCCCTCTTGCATCTGTCATCTGACCATTCACAAATTTTATTTTTTTTAACATATAATATTATAATGCATTGTGGGTTAGTATCTCTTCGACCTTTCAGGTCATCAAAGACTTCTACCAGCACCTTTAGATTATGTAGATGAGCCAGGGAGCACATGAGGCTCCCGATGGCTGCTGCTGCAGAGCAGTCATGAATTAAATAGGAGATTAATGGGGTTCCCATAATCTGTACCAACATGCAAGAATGTAAAACTGGCTTTCTCTGAGTGCTTTGTGCATTATGATGTGCTATTAATTTTTCCATCTGCCTGAGCTACCCTCATGGGACCTCCAGTTCCCTGACCCTGCTCCCTGCTGTACTGTTCTCTGGCCAAGCACTGATTGCATGTGGGATCATGTTCACCATGACATTGCAAGTGTTTGGGCCCAGCACCAGGGCAGGAAGGTGAGGACAGAGGAGGAGAGCAGAACAGAAGTTTGTGTTTCACTCCTGGCACCAGTGCAGAGGTGCTGTGCCTCCAATGACACATTTTCTCCCTTGCCTTGCTGGGAGATGCTCAGCAGTGTCTCTGGGAAGGAAGATGTGGCTCTAGGGAGGTCTGATCCAGCTGGAGCCTAAGATCCACAGGGAAAATGGGAGCAATAGGAACTCCAACTCCAGCAGTGCTCAGTAGCAGCTCAAAAGTAGCAGATTTTTCTTTTCATATGGCTGCAGAAAAAATGTGTGCCTTTCCTTTTGCTAATTGTAAAACAATCAGAGAAACAAACAAACATTGGGGATTTTACTGATTCTCAGTTCAACAACTTACATTTTCCAGTGGAAGCATATATAATTCCCAGAATTTGTAACAAGCTGTACCGCTGTCTGCTATTTTCGATTTCCTTCCTATGATGTGGAGGTGCACCCTGCAGATGTGCTTTCATCTACTCCTTAAAGTAGGTGAGTGTATCTCACTGTAGATTAGCCAGACTTTTTGCAATTTGTCTTTTGGAAATTATATGTAGTCTTTTTATACATTGCCCTTAGCTGCAAAACCCTCTTAACTCTCTGTCAAATAGGTAATAATGAAGAGAATACATTTTTATGCAGCATGGACCTTCTGACTGCAGCACACAGTTATCTCTACCCTCCAATGTTCCTGCAGTACATCGAGCTGTCAATCATCAAATGACCTGAAGAGAAAAAGGGAGACAAAGAAGCTGAGGAAAATTCTGGTATTTGAGTGAATGAACATTTTGCCAAGACAGACCTAATAAAGACTGCTGCAAAATGTGCTTAATGGCAAACTAAATTAGCCGTATATGCTCATTTGGATCTACTAAAACTGATGTCTTCCAAAGGTGCAGCCCTGCATTGAAAAATTCACATGCAGCAGAATGTCCCTTCTTTAGCTGTCTGTGCAGGTGCACACCTACACCCTTATCCATCTCACAACCTCAGTGTCCCCTTGGACATTAAGGATGCTGCAGTGCCTGTGGAGAACAGCCAGTGCACATGTGCTGTGCACACCTCCAGGGGCTCTGGCCACCTCCGTTGCCTTCACCCAGAGATGTTGCAGGGGGGAGAGGCTCCAAAGGGGATGTGTAGAAGGCAACAGCAATGAGAGTATTCATTGGTGTTGGGCAGCTGGTGGCTACTGAGGACTGTGGCTGCCAAAGTCAGCTGAGGGCTGCTGTGTGTGGGTGGGTATTGACAAAAGCATCAGGCAGATAGATGCTGGCAGAGATGATGAGAGCAAGTATGGATGTGCAGAGATTTTTAGAGGTTTTGCAACTGGGCTGCTTTTCCAAGCCCCAGACTCAAGACAGTCTTCAAGTTGTCCAAGTAGGACTTTTGCAGGATTGATTTTGGCTAGTGAGTGAGGCAAGTGAGGGGTGTTGAAACATCCCAGATCAGATTGGTTTTTTTTGGCTCAAGTTAAGGTGCCTTACTGTTAGTATGAAGGGTCACCCCACATTTTTCATGTCCTGTTGGGAATTTCACTGAAGAAGCTGTGTTTCTGTGAAGATGAGCTGAACACAGAGCACTTCAGACCCTGTCTTGTGATAGATTCATTTTCTGGGTCTCCACAGGAGTCAAAGAAACTTTTCATGCCCCACACGAGCCCTGTGTTGGAATTACCCTCTGTCATCTAAACAAGCCTGATGCTCTCTTGATAAGCTCCAGAAAGAACCTGAAGTCCACATCTGGTCAGTGAAAAGGAAGATCAGTAGTTTCAGTCTCCAGGTCTCTCAGCACCAGTGGGACTTATTTTTCTCTTCTCAAAGTGTCATACAAAATGTTTATCATTCACATGCAATATTTAATACATAGCTCACTGTTTGTAAACATGCCAGTAACCCTTTAGATTCCCAAAACTGAAATTAATCTTGTTTTTTTTGACCATGTGTGCATGTGTGCTGTTGGTAGTAACCTATTTTAGTATTGTAGCATTCTTCTGAAGGCTCAGGTCTGTGGAAAATCTGATTTCTGTGCTTAAGAAATCACTGAAGCAAGTGATGTGAAAGTGCACACATTATTTCATGGGCATGAAAACAGGGAAGGAAAATATTAGCTCACACTTTGAGCCTTGTAGAGCAGTCCGCCTGTGGTTTCCTTCTCTTTGCTCACCAACCTGACTCATCTGTAAGTACAAAGTTAATTACTGTCTTTATATGGACAAGCCTCAGATCAATCTCTCTGTTCCAGACCCATCTGCTTGTGTCCAAATGAAATTTCAGCCTGTCTGTCTGGCATTTCCTCTCGATGTGTCACCCTGGGCTCCAGTTCAAGAAAGCTAAAACTCAGCTGTTCATCCTTCATCACAACTCTTATCAACAATCTCTTTTGGAGCAGTTCTGCTGGTTGGTAGGTTGCCCATGTCTTGTATTTTTCCAAATATTTTCAGTTTTCTGCTTGTTATTTCCATCTTCACATTTAGAAGATACTTCTTAAGCATCCTGAAGAGTGATCTTTAATCTCTTGTTGAATCTCCCCAAAAAACTCTCTTTTGTTAGGAGACCAAAAAAAAACCCTCAAAAAACCAACCAAACAACAAAAAAGTCAAGAACCTAATGAATTGCTAAAATTACCTGTGCTTGCTTTCCTAAGCTGAGGCTCAAATCAGATTTTTTTTTCTGAAATTTGCTAGTATTGCTATTTTAACAAGAACCTTACATGCAATTCTTCCTTCAAAGGCCTCCCATGGCAAGAATCTGCTGGCAACAAAAGCACGACATCAGAGTGGAGAAAACACCAGTCCCCCATCTAAAATCAGTCCTTCAGCTCCTCGCATTTAGCTGTGATTTGGCATATTGGCTAGGCAAGGGAGCTCTGCACTTGTATTAGATCTGTGTATGTTTTTCCTTGTATGGGGCTTTGTGGCTACAGCTACAGTTTGAAAAGATCAGTGTTTTCTAATTCACTAATTTGCTTGTTGCTGTTTCCATGGTGCTCTCATTTGGCAGGCAGGGAGCACTCTTAACAAGTGCACTGAAGTCAAGTTGGAATTAATTTCTGCTTCTCTTTGCTTTCCGTGCCCCTCCAGTGGAGGGGTGTGGAAAGGGCCGCCAGAACTATTTCTTCCAGTTTGGTGGGAAGTAACTCAAGTTGGAACAGGGGCACTCCTGCCCTCAGCAACAGATCCTGCCGCACATCCTGGGGCAAAAAGGAGGGTGAACCTGCCTGCACTGACCTAATCCTGATGGATGGACTCTGCTGATGGAGAGGGAAGACAAAACAGAGGTGGCAAGAAACATGTCATTGAGGCATGGCAGGAAGGTGTGATGTTGACCTGGACAAAGAGGTGCCCCTGTGAGCACAGAACTCAGGGCAGGAGGCAGACACAAGTCCCTGCCACTATGGTGGGTCTGTGCATCTTCCTAGTCTGAGGTGGTCTCCCATGAGTCTGTGGAAAGGCAGCTAGACAACCTGGTCAAGAAACCTGTTTCATTCCTACTCTTGATGTCAGTGTGGGGTTCTCTGCCCCTCCCTTCTGCCTCCCTTACTTGTTTTAAAAAAAGTCAAATAATAATTGCCTGATTACATTATGTTTCAACATATTTACTTGGTTAATAACCTCTTATTTGACTAAAATGTAAACTGGTAAGTAGACTGCAACAGATCTAAGTCCCTGTTCTTTTATTCTGAACAATATGTGTATTTCTCCTTAAGTACTATTTGTTCTGTTTCCTCATCCGCCTTTTTTCCTTTTTCCTAAACCTGCGAATACAATTTTTTTTTTCCAATCAAACTTATAAATTCACTTGTGTGGTACACTGCCACAGTGTCCTCGCTCTCAAAACCTCAGATATGGGCAGAATCTGGCTGGAAAGCTGTCCAATGGAAAAGAACAGCAGAGCCAGGGCAGTGATCATTCCCAGCACTGGTGAGACCTCATTTTGAATCCTGTATCCAGTTCTGGGCCATCATCACAAGAAAGATGCTGGAGTGCTGGAGCATGTCCAGAGTAGGGCAATAGAGCTGGGGGAGAGTCTAGAGAAGACTAATGAGGAGAGGCTGAGAGAGCTGGGCTTGTTTACCCTGGAGAAAAGGAAACTCAGGGCAACCTTATTGCACTCTGAAAATACTTGAAAGGAGGCAGTAGAGAGGCGAGGATCTGTCTCTTCTCCCAAGTAACAAGCAAGAGCACAACAGGACAAGCAGCTTGAGGAAATGGCTCAAGTTGCTTTAGGTTAAGATTGGATATTAGGATAAATTTCTTCACTGAGAGGGTGTTCAGATATTGGAACAACCTGCCCAGGGAAGTGGTAGAATTGCTGTCCCTGAAAGTGTTCAGTGAATGTCAAGCTGTGACACTTTGGGACATGGTTTAGTAGTGGACTTGGCAATGCTGGGTTAATGGTTGGCCTCAATGATCTTAGAGGTCTTTTGCAACCTTAATGATTCTACAACTCTGTGACTCTCAGATTCATGTTGCTGTTTGCTGTCATGACCCAGAATTCACAGCTGGTTTATCAAGTTTCTGTCCAGGTGACAGTGTTCACATCCAAAGCAATTTGAACTGACTTTAACAGTGAGATTTTGTGACACGGTATTAGATGCTTTGCAAAATCACTGTATATCATAGTTGCCATATTTCATACATTTTTTTAAATATTCCTTTATATCAGCTCTCTCCAGTATTTGGTTTGTCTGGTGTCTTCCTTTCCTTCCTTCCATTTTTTCTGAGACCTGCCTTGTGGTAATTGTAAGTGTGGGGTTCTCTGCGCCTCCCTTCTGCCTCCCTTACTTGTTTTAAAAA
The DNA here is from genome assembly GCA_003676055.1 of Chloebia gouldiae. Taxonomy (NCBI): domain Eukaryota; kingdom Metazoa; phylum Chordata; class Aves; order Passeriformes; family Passeridae; genus Chloebia; species Chloebia gouldiae. The sequence continues at coordinate 45,932,940 of QUSF01000003.1, forward strand.
AAGTCAAATAATAATTACATGATTACATTATGCTTCAACATATTTATTTGGTTAATAAATATATTAAGAGAACTTATTAAGTACAAAGAACATGTTGCTAAGTCAACTCCACATCTTGTAGCACAATCCTTAATTATGTAAATAATCACCTCACAAATAGTCCCTTTGGGTTCAATAACAGTACATGGACAAGGGAGGATTTCTTATTAAACATTCAAAATTGGGTCCAATGCACAACATAACGAGACTATATTATGGTAATGATGCCTGCCAAGGTAAAAATAGGAGAGGCAGATGGTAGAGGAGAGAAAAATGCTGAATATTTATCCCATTAACAGTGTGAACCAGTTTGAGTCTTAAAATGAGGGCAGAGAGAGGCAGCATTGTAAATCCTTTTCCTTGGGGGATCAGTTTCAGTTAGTTCTCTTGGTCATTAATGGTCATTAATTCCATTAGCAGCTGTATCTCCACTTCTATTATGAATAATACCACATGAATACTTACTCTACAGGTTCCTATTTTCAGTTTATTTTATTTTTTTAATTTAGAGTTCGTATGATCAGTTCTATATTCCAATTCCATGTTAAAAAAAGCAAATGAACAGTGCAGGTAACTGAAGACTCTCATTAAGAACCTAGCAGTATAGCCCTTTCTCTTTAAATTTAATTTTCATGATAGCAATCTCCAATCTGCAGCTCCCTTCTTGGACAGAATTCTTTTGAGAGGTGGAGAAGAGTCAGAGAATGGTGACTCTCTTCAGAATTTTTGGTTTAAGATCTCATTGAAATCGGATTTATGAAGTTTATGTGATCCTCAGTTCATTTTCTAGGTTTGTCACTGTAACTCTGTGAGTAATGTGGTCTGTCATCTAGCCAGGGTAATTAGCTTTCTGTACAGAGAATGAATAGGAAACTTTGAAATCCAACCTCTAAGCAGAGTGCATGATCAGTGTGAAAAGAACCAGTGGGGATATTTTATTTCACTGGATTGTATTACTTCAGACAGCATCAAATAAACTCATGGTGAGAAACACAAGTCTTAAAATGGGGTAACCTCATGGTATCCAGAGCTCAGATGGAGCAAGAATCTTTACTTGTTTTCTTCCATGTCTTCGTGACCACTCAAATTCTTGTTTCTTCTCTCTGTTATCCCTTTTAAAGTGAGTCTTCTCCCACCCCTGTGGTAATTGAAGGGCTACATTGTCTTGTGCTGCAAAATGGACAGGATCTAACCTCTTCTGGTTTCTGCCCACCATTCCTGGTCAGTTCTTCCTTTTCAAGAAGCCAAGTGGCTGCACCCTGGCAGAAGCCTCCGACAGAGCAACTTTCAAGTTTCTTTTTCCAGTTGCACTGGCTTGGCAACCTCTCTAAGAGTTTGCTTAAGGTCCAGCAGGTGTAAGACCTGTTAAAGTCTGAGGATATTCAACACTGTGCAGTGGCTTAAATCCAGCAGTCACAATGGCTGAAAAGAGTTGGTGTGCAAATTTTAGAAGGATTTTGTCTGAGATGAAGAATGTTAAATTGAAGGGGAGGACAGTTAAGAGGTGTTAGGAGCATTGCAAGAATAATTAGAAATCCTTGAAACCCTGTGCAAAATAAATTAATTGACCCTATACCAAAGATTGCTTTTTAATCAAACTGCTTTTGATTCATTATGTTTAGAAATGTATTATAGAACAAAAGGTGTGAATGTGATAATTGTAAAAGTACAATAAATAACTTTCAGTTCTTGAAAGCTGGTCAGTTTCCTTAAGTGAAGTATTCCCATCTTATTTCAGGGAAATAAAGATTCCCATTTATTTTTTTATCTCTTGCTTCGTAAGCTAGATTTTCTTCTCATTTGTGCAGATGCAGTTTTACTGCAGTCAGAAAGGCTGCATTTTACTCAGGAGTATATAATAGTTGCATAAAATGCACTTGATAGTAAAAGAAAGCTTCTGTCATGCCCTGATTCCATTAGCTTACACTTTCCTCTCTATGGTGAAATAGATTTATTTCTACACATGGAATGTAAATATCAAATATATCCTGCACTAACTTAAATTTTCAGGGATGTAGTTTTTTTTCCAAAAACATCTTAGGGAGAGCAAGTAGATATACAGTTTTATTGTGACTGAGTGACTTTAAGTGGTCAAGTTTTACAATACAAAATGTCTGTGCAAGACCAATCAGCCCTAAATTAGTCCTTCTCTGAGACCTTTCATGCCAAGATTAGTCTTAAAACAAGTATTCATTTGCTCCCCATCATCTAAAAACTTATGTCTTTTCTCAGTAGAAGAGGCTGATAATGTTGTGGTCCACAGCAAGGCATATAGTTTGGCTCCCTGAAAGGATCTGTGAAACCAGAGACTTGGAAACCTTAAGGTGAATTGGTGGTTTAGAATGTTTTTCAATGCCTTGGTCATTTGAGACATCACTTTATCTCCCTTGCTTTTAAAAATTTCCTTTAGTCTCCCTCTCTTTCTCTTACATAAAGCAAAGGAAAAGGGTCAGCAAAGGGCTATGGCTCAGTTTCTCCAGGAGGCAGGTTGGATTAAATGGAGAAATGAAAAAGCTTTGTGCCTTGTTCATCCTTTTCATAAACAGCTGAAAATTAAATCACATGTATCCTTGGTTTTCAATAGCCAAAGCTGAAATGATAGATTTCCATCAGGCTTAGTTTGTTTACTGGTGCACAGGCTACAATGTTTGGAGGTCATGTTGCAAACAGACTTTGCCTTGAGACTGATGCATATCTCACACTCCTGTTTCTTTACAGTGAAGAGATGGAAAATCAGGATTTGAATTGAAGAATGTCTTGTATTTCAAGTAACCTTACCCTGCAGAGAGTTTCTTGTCTGTATTTCAACAAGTAGCAGGGAAGGTTGCTGAGACAGTTAAGTGTTTGTGGATGTGTTCCTGCTTGTTAGAATGAAGGAAGAGGACCATGTCCAGCTCCCATTTATCTAGGCTTGTGCTATGGCTCAGAGTGACAGGGATGAGACTGAGATATTTGGAAAAATAAAACAAGAGGGTGTCACCACAAAGTCTTTGGAGATGGGAGAGACAATGTTGGTGAGGGCTCTTATGAACAAATTCAAGCAAATATTAAGGTTTGAGGAGAGATGCAAATATGTACCCAACGTGCATGTATGACCTGTGGCATGAACTGAGCACATAAAGAAAATTCATGTTATAATTAAGATCCAAATTCACTGTTTACCTTCTACATGTCAGTGTGCTAAATGTTTATTTGTTATTTGTATGCAAACTGGTGATAGAACACGCTGGCAGAATCCCATATTATCCTGGCCTGACGTTAGTCCAGGGTGTCCAAATCCTATGAATAAAACAGCTTAAATAAAATTCCTGTTTAATTTTTTTTTTTCTGTTACCCCATGAAATAGCCTCTAATAGCATTAGGCTGATTTGTTCTATCTCCTATAATGGACAATGAAGTGTATTTATGGGTAGAAAAGCAGTCCTAATTCCCATCCCTGAATGCAACATTCACTCTTCTTAAAGTGCTGTACAGCAGGTTCTTGGTGATGTCAGAGTTTGCAATAGTTATGTCTGCAGCCTAGTGAGGCAACTTTTTTTGTCTCATTTGCACAAACGAAGATACATCCCAGCTACTAAGGAAAGGAAATATAGTGTTTTAATTATTTTTATTTTATATTCAGAAACACCTCAGTTAATAGAAACATCAGTATAGGTACTGCAAACTGAGCTAATGTGATAAGGGAGATACAAGACAAGATAAGCATGGTAACTCACAACGATCTTGTTTCCAGTCATGTTTCAAAGATTTCTATCACTGTGAACTTGAAAAGAGACCTGTCCTTTCAAAGGTTTTGGATAAAGGTCTGGTCATGATGTCAGAAATGTGTGGGTGTTTCAGTGAACCAACACAATTCAAAGGACAGACATTAAAACATGTTTTTTACTATGTGGGACCTGCTTCCCTATTCCCATATGTTTAGTAGATCAATATTAGCTCCTCTACAGTCAATAGAGCTCACTGATGTAAAACTGCTGTGTGCATGTTCTTAATGATTCATAGTTTTGAATCCTGGCCAGTTCTATAATTCAACGCTCACAAAGGAAAACAACCTCCTGCCAATCTGCCCTTTCTTCTCTCATCCTATTATTTGTTAGGCGTCTGTAGCCCATTAGTTGGCTTACTATGGTATTAATAAGTGATATAATTATTCATAGCCAGGTCTGCTGATAAGAAATCGAATGCTCTGGTAAACAACTGACTACTTTTTTTCCGTGACATCAACAACAAAGTCAAACAGGGTACTGGAAAAAGGATAATTCCCAGAACCATGCTAAAAGATTGCATAGTTATGTAGAAGAGGAGAAAAGCTGCTTTCAAAGCACTGATCAGGAATGTTCTGTGTCATTTCCAGTGGACACCTGACACCATGTCTTCTGCTCCCACCAGTGACGCACGAACTCATATGGCCGATCACTCCATGCCAGGCCTGGCCACCAAGGGAACCTGTGTGGTCCCACCATCTTTTCCTCCATAAAACCAGTGCCTCAGGGTACAGGAGAGCACAAGTGGGAGTTGGATTACTTTGTGGTACTTCCCTCCAATGCCGGTCTTGCAAGTGCTTGCTGCGCCTCCCTGGCTAGGAGAATGCTTTTGTGGGAAGTCCTTTGCGTATTACAGGACTGGCTGAGCAGGTGTCTGCCAGCACCCAGGGCTGCTTCTCACTGCTGCTGACTCATGTGCCAGTCATGTTGGCATGGGCACAGTCCCCACAATGAGAATATGTGTGGTTTGCAATATGTGTGTGTTTTATATTAAATGTGCTTTACATTATTGTGATTTCTCTGGCTTTGTTAGGGTTGCTCTGATACCCCCTGTGACATCAAGCCTTTCCCCTCCTCCCCTTCCTCTCCCAGTGACTGCTTGACTATTAAGTGGTTTTGAGGCTGAGATTAACTGTAGTTAGAGAATTGAAAAATCTGATTAATGCTATAAACACTTGTGCAGCTTTTCTTTACAAAGTAAGTGCCATTTTTAGTGTTTAAAGTAATTTAAACTTGTTCTTTTTTGTTCTATGAATACTCTGAATAGGAGTAAGGATACTTACAGGGAAACAACTCTCAGTGATTGAATACCATGTTATGTGTCAGGTTAATAACAAAGATTTTCAATGATAGTTCTGAGGTTAAGTTCTGACATGACCCTTATACTGTCTTTCACATTTCCTGTGTTACTCCTGGTCCTGCAGTGTTACTACTTTTTTGAGGCTAGAAGCTTCTGTGCAAAATGAAGATTGTTTTTTAAGTCTTCTCTTTGTCAAACCCTATCATTCTTCTGGCATTTTGTCCAATCAGTTACCCTTGCTCCTCAAAACATTTCAGAAAAATCTGAATCTTTCTCATCTTTGAGGTCTTAGTGTTTTTTATGTCTTCTTTGTCTGAAAGAACTTGTCACTGGTCTTGGCCTTGCTCTCTGAAAGCAATAACATCAAGGGAAAAAAAATTACTCAGGAACTATCTTTTTTATGAGTCTTTAAGTAATTGTCTTGCTGAAAGTAATTTTTGATGTGTCTGACATATTTTTTTATGCCTTTTCCAGCAGTAGGTTTTTCAGCACCTAAATTGCAACTAGTTCTGTAGCTAGTAGTCAACTTCTCTGTGTTGCCTGCACAGGTAACAGAATCTCCCTTACAACAGGTCACATATTTATTTTTAAAATGTGTTCTAGGATCTTTTATTAAATCCCTAGGGCTTCCCACTGAAACTTCTTTTGTGCTGGTTGGGAAACCTGTAGAACTTATATTCTTTTCAGTGAGTTCCAGAATGTGACTGTCCTGATCTGAAGATCTTTTTATCTCTAAAGATCCGTCTGGGAGAGACCTTGTGTCTGTGAGCATTTTTGAATGGGTCTGCTTACAGGTGATTCATTTGTAGTATCTCTTGTTATGATTTTCCAAAAAGATTAGAGCTGTATTTTTGTAGTGCTAAAATGGAACTTCAGCATCAAAATTAGCACGTCTGTGAGAGCCTTTCAAGACTCTCAAGTCATCAAGTGAAGCAGGATTAGGACCTGTTTGGTCAGAGCCATGAGCTTTTGATAGTTAAAACTTTTGCCTACACAAAACACCCAATGGCACCTGTGGGACTTGGCTGGATGGGGATGAAGTCCATCATATTAAAAGTAAGGATGGAGCACAAGTATTTCATTTATTCCTCTGTGATTCCACTCTTCTTCAAGATAATAGAAGCCATTGTCAGTGTTATTTTACTCCCAGTTGTTTCAAGGGTGATCAGAATTCAAGTGCTATAGGCACTTGCTCAAAGATGTAAACAGTTCTGTTGGCTTTCCTGTGGAGTTGATTTAACAAAATATGTCTGTCAAGTGGGAGGTGAGTGGGCAGGCCAACACAAGATGACTTTCCTGGGCACATATATCCTGGCATTTCTGAGAAGAGTTTTAGCAGCTCATTTCTGAATATGGAAAACAAGGCAGAACAAAAGGGCAGGTGGCATGCCCAGTGGAAAGCTAAGGATAACAAACAATACATTAGCTGCTTGGATTTAGGTTTTAATGTTGTGGCAATTTGGGCGTGAAAGCTTATCAGTTTTTACAATAACATCTGATTATATTTTTTTCTAGAAGGATGCTTATGTCCTGGAAAAGCCATTATGAAGTTATTGTTTTATTTTAATGTAATTTAAAACCATCCACCCTTTTATAACATTAGCCTCTGCATCTTGCTACAGAGTGATAGTCATTTGGGGAAAAAAAAAGAGGTCTGATAATTAACTTAGATGTGTGTGTATATCTACAGAGCCACTACAGCAGCAAGAGTTTTAAAGGACTGTTTCTTCTCTTTGCCTTCCAATTGCCAAACATGCCATCTCTTCTGTTCTCCAAAGGAAGCAGCAGAGGTGGTAAGTCATGCTCTGCTCAGCTCATGCACTGTTCTCTGCATGTGTATTCCATTCAGTATGAAACACTGAAAGTTAAAAAAAGTATTTTCCTTAAAAATGGTCAAAGTTTGCACAAAAATTTATTAGTTATAAGCAATGCTTGAAGTCACATAATGCCGTAAGAGACCCCACCTGACAAAGTTCATAGGAAGAACTTTGAAACAAATTTTCAAGTCAGATTATTCAATAAAATATCGCAAACAAACCATCAAAACCAACGTAAAAATAATTGTGGTGGTACTTGTACCACAGAGGTCTTTATTGTGGGGGCAAGGCTGGACTGCAGCTTTCCTCCCAAGGGAAGGTGTGTGGCTGGGCTTGGACCTGCTACATCCAGAGCAAGCAGGAGGTTTGCTGTGTGGGAATGGCTTGCAGTGCTGAGACCTGAATCACAGGGAGTTGCTGTGGGTGTTTGTCCTTGCAGGATGCAGGGGGGGCCGAGCTGGTGGTGGTCTGGGACTGCTTATCAGAAGACTAAAGGCAAAAGAATGCTGGAAAAAAATACAAGTGTTTGATTCTCAAGTTCCAGCACACCTGCACTTGGTAGCAGGTGGCCTCATGCTGCATGCAGAGTTATTTGAATCTTCCCTTAGGATACTAAAAAGATAAAGTATGTTCACATCCCACTGCTGGGGATTGGATGACAGACTGAAACTTATCCTGAGACATCTCATTTGTATGCTCCAGACCTGTCTGTCTATTGAATTATTTATTCCTTTGGCTTTTCCACTTTAATTTCACTTTTCAGAAGCTCAATTTTCTCTAGCTATCATTCTGTATTGTGAGTCATGCCCCATATACTGAGCAGTAATAGTGCATGCAAAGAGAATTGTAGCAGCTGACACATCCGAAGAAAACATAATTTTTGAAGGTGGAATTGGCCATGTTGCAGCAGAGCTAGTTTCAAGGTCCCAATCTTGATAAAACTGCTACTTGAACTTTTTTTTTCCCCTATATTTATTTGCAGTTCTTTGAGATTTATTTCCAGTTAATTAAAATGTGATACATGTGATTACAGCAGCCTTAAATGACATCACAGATCATTGCAGAACAATTCCTCTTTACAGCCAGCAGGACTGTAATTAGTATAATGTCCACTAAATGACAGCCCAGTCTGTGAACCTCAGTCACAGCTGGTTTGGGTGTTATCAGTCTTTCAAGACTTAGAATGAGCCAAGTCATGCATAAATGGTGTTTATCTTTGCATTGCAAATATGTCTGAGAGCTTATTATGAATGTCTCCCATTTCCTCAATATTGATGCTCTAGATCAACCTGGCTCTGTGTGCTTTAGCCTAGGAGCTGAACAGAATATTTATGCAAAAAAATTATTATTGTACCAAACATTGAACTTTGAATAGGAGTCATCAAAGATTTATCAAAATTGCTCTTTTATTTAACAGGAAATAAAAAGTCATGGCTGGATTAATCACAAATGTAGCAGAGGAATCTCTTGTCAGCTCCAAGAGGTGGGGGGATGCCTTTTTATGGAGCCGCCCATCACAACTCAAAGGGGACTATTTCAGTTGCCTTTTTTTTCTTTTAATGAAAGTGAACGGGAGAGTAATTACAAATTTCTCTGGAAACCACCATTCCAGGACTAAAGTCTGCTCCAAGAGGACCTGACCTTTGATAGTTGCATGGCAGAATTCAGTAAGAGATGGACATTCAGGATGCAGAGAAGATGAAAACTTAGTCTTCTGCCTTGTTTAAAGACTGTGAGTTATTCAGTAATAGCATGGAGAGACAATCTGAAAATATGACTGTCTCTGAAATAAAATCTTAGTCCTGTTTCCTCCTTTCTTCTAGATAGAAACAATTTATAGTCAGCTGATGATATTTATGAGTTTATAATTAATTTTTCCTCCTGGAAACTTTTCCCTTTCTCAAGTTTCCTCTGAGACCAAAGGGTTTTTATGGCAGCTGCTCCAATGGCAAATTTGGATTGTGACAACAGCGTAGTTGGTGTACCAGACCTTGGCTGAAAACCCAAATAGCCTCAACAGAGAAGAACATCAGACCCTGCAAATTGACACCACATAACTCTGTAGCCCTACATTGTCTTTAAACATCTAAGTACATAAGGAGTAGTATTCATTGTCATGTTAAATTTTTTTCTAATGCCATTTTCTTATAGAAATGGCAATTTGTAGTTTGTAGTAGCTGAAGTTGGGATTTTTTGAGCTTCCAACTTAGAATATGCCATAAGGAAATTTTTTTTGCATTTTGCATGGGTATGATACATCAAATTTATTTAGTAAAGAATGTATTGAACTTAATGAAGATGTGGAAGTAACCCATATAAACACTGATTGCAGTTAAATTACTGTATGCCAATCAAGTCTTATCTCCCAATGACTTTTCTGACTGCAGACTTTTTGATGCTGAACATGGCAAAAAACATTTCATCCCCAGTTGTTCTTAACATAAGACTTTTCAGAGGAAAGGCCTCATAGGAATCTTCTTGGTATTTTTAGACTGTGAGCAGGATTTATTGTATTGTGTTGGCTCTTCAAGGCAGTCCATTAGGCAACAGCTTTTTTGGCACCTTCAGAAAGGACATAAAAGCAGGAGGTGTTGCAGTAATTTTGTCTTCCCAGTAAAATTCCTCACTGTGAGTCTGCAGCAAATCTGGGAGAGGTGAGTGGTCAGCAGGAGCTTCCCAGAGAGTCCTTTCCACAGAGGAAATCTTGCGTGAAGAGAAGCCTGGTGGAATTGTCGTCAGCTGTGCCAAAAGCACAGGGTAAATAAAACCAGCAAAAGATGAAATGAGAGATCATGCAACTCAGCAGCTGCAACATTCCAGGATATATACCTGCAGTTTCTCTGGAGTCTAACTGGGAGAGAAAACTTCGTCACAGATGTGCATAATGCAATTGCTGCCTGAAATGTTCTTCTTTGGGAGCCTGAAAGGTGCTGCTGTTTGCCTCCCACTGCTTCATCTGTGTAGTACTGACACAGCTAACATAATAAGGAGGAATGGCAGAGCCAGAGGTTTCCAGCTGAATAATGTAAAATAAATAAACTGGGATTATCACTATAAACTTTTTTCCTCTATTCTTTTACTATTTTTTTTCTTTTTACCTTATAACCAATTTTCTACTTTCCATCTTCATCAGCTGAGATTCTTCACTCAATTTTTCTTAGTAGCAGTCCAAATCTGTTGCCTATCACCTGCTACTTACTTTTGAATGAAGAATCTCCATTTTACTAATTTCGATTAATTGTCATGCTTAAATGACAATTTAATTTTGGCTTCTTCAGTCCTCTCTAATCCCAAGGCAACTCCTATATGATGTCTTGATAGGTGATTAATGACTTTCCATTCCTGGAACCAATGTGAAAGACAAAAAGAGAAATAAGACAACCAAGAAAAGACTCTCTTTTTTATCCTTTCTTTCACCCTAATCATTTCAGGAAGGAAGACAAGAAGAGTAATAAATGGCTCACTCTTCTTCAAGGAACATCAGCTCTGTTGGTGCCCAGTGTTAATTACTTGAAAAATATTTAAATGAAGGAGCACAAAAAGATTAAGTTCTCTTCTCTTGTCAAGTTGGAGTGGCAGCACAAAACAGATTTCTTCTGTGCCTGTTGACACTGTTAACACCACCTTCCTTTAAGCTCTTATGTTGTTCCTCAAAATCTAGATAAGCCTAAGAACAAGAGCAATGCTTTTTGTGGGTGTAACTCTAGAGTTAATCTAATTCAATCTACAGTGATTTATAGAGCACTAATTGCTGCCTAGTGTCTGTTTTGTGGTAACACTTTGGATTTAAGACGTAAAAGACCCAAAGTACTTTACAGTCTGAACTCACCTTGTCCCATGTTTAATGTATTTTTATCACGCTTGTCCACTTGTTCTCACCCCTCAGCAGCATGGATGAACAGAGATCCAAACTTTACACAGGATACAGCTGTTTTTGTGATATTCCATGCAGGAAACAGGGGATTAAATTGATCCATAAAGTCTTCTTGCTTCCCTTCATCTTCTCAAGGGCAACACCAAGCACTCAAACACATCCTGCCTCTTTGAGTGATGATCTGTCATGTTGGGCATTTTTTTCAAGTGCTTGACTGTGATTTGACAATCACCTGTGGCTTTCAATCACCTGTACTTGAAGGTTCCTTGTGCTGTTTCCTCCACGGTGAGAGCTGCCTCCATTCCTCAGTGCCACATAATCTGACCAGGTGAACATCAGCTGGGCCCTCCTTCCTACAGTAACCTCAAAACTTGGTTAACTAGATTATTCTCAGGCTGCAGCTGAGTAGAGAGCCACCATTCCTCAGCAGCTGTGTGCAAAGCTGATGATTCTGCTTTGAGAATAAGGGACTTGCAGTGACATAATATATCTGAGACAGATTCTCAGGAAGCAGGAATATTTACTTTATTTAAGAGTGTTCTATGTCCCTGTTTACAGTTCCTGCTGGGACTCCCACTGTTTAAGAGAAGCCTTGAATATGGCTTTGGTATCACCTACAGTTATTTGATTTTACTCAAACCAGTTCAGTTAATATTAGTCTGTATCTGGTGTGCCAAGGGGTGGATCACATAAGCTGGTTAGCAGGTGTAACTAATAAAGCAATGAACCCAAAAAGTAACATCTGTCTCATCCTATTCAGGCTCTCAGATGATAATTACATCACCTACTACATAGCTCATTAGCACTGTCAGCTCTTCCTTCCTTGCCTCCCAAGATGCTGGGGGAAGGCAAGTACCCCACCTGCATTTGGATTTCCACTCAGCAGGTAGAAATCTGCTTGACTCTTCATCTTTTCATGGAGAGACTCAGAGGCTAGAACATTACATTAGATGCTTCTCTATCTACTTATCAGGACTTTGCTTGACTGGATGGTCTGAGACCAAGACAACAGTGATATTGCTTAAAAGAAGGTGAAATCTGACTTATAAAAGGGTCACATCTTTAAAAGCTGGCAATGAAAGTGGTATTACTCTGAGGGGCTAGGGGGTATCATCCTGATCTTTAAGTTAAAATGTGCAAAGACCACAACCTGGTGATGCCTGCCTTCAGGAAGGACTTTAAGGGGCTGAGGGTGTGGCTTAGTCTGGAGGTGGAACCTGGAATCCCCGTAAAAGAATGAGAGCAAAAGAGACCATTCCTATTACCTTTACTACACAATGCCACACTGACCTGGCAGGCAGAGTTCACTCACAGAGACAGCACTGAAGGCAAGAGGCTCCTTTGATGCTTCTGGCCTGCTGCAGATTGTTTCAATAATTGCTAACACTAAATGTGAGTAGTGAGCCAACTCTATGAGGGGTGTAATTAGAGCACTGAAGCAAGAAGACTTCTTAAAGAGCACTTAAAACTCAAGAAATTAAGGTGCTTCCATCTCAATTCGCAGACCTTGTGTAACTGAGGTCTGAGGGGTGAGTACAGTGCAGTCAGATGAAGAACTGTGTGTCTGCTCCAGCATCTGATCTCTCAGCTTGTGTGTTATGTTTTGTGTAATGGGGGGGGGGGTGCATTATGCAGAGAAGCAGCCTGTATTTTCATAAACTTTACTAATGTCACATAAGCCAACATAAAGGTCACAGGGATTTTTGAGAAACCAAGCTATAGCATTGTGACCTGTGAATACAACATGGAGAACTCTGGGCAGATGTTGCCTGACCCCAGAGTGGGAAGTGGTTCTTTCTGCACAGCTAACATTAACCAGCACTCCAGCCTTGCTGCAGGGCAGCTGAGACTAAACCTAAGAAAAAAGCTCCGTAGATACAGGTGTGCCCAGCCTGCTACCTTTTATTTGAACAAACTTCATGTAAGTGTGCAGGATACAGAAGTTGTCCCTGTTAACATTTCATGCAGGCTTGCATGTCCCACTGCACTCCTGATACTTGGGTGGAGGATCAGCACAGGTGCTTTGTGTGTCTCTGGGGTCTTTAGAGAGCAGACCCTTGCAAGTGGTGTGGAGGATAGCACTGCTTTTGGTGCTATAGTCTTCAGGAAGAAATATCTCTCTTCCAGTCTGGGTATGTGGGAGCTTTTGCACACTTAAGGAAAACTGTAAGAAATGCCTTAGAATCTGATGAAGATTTATGTAAAGGAGTGGAACAAATTTTCTGTCCTTTCCATGAAGCACCTGTGAGTTAGTTTCAGGATGTCAGTAAAGCAGATTTGCTTGCCAGTTGTACTAATAATGTGTATTACAGTAACCTCCAGAAGCCGTAGGACTATATGCATCTCTACAGAAAAACTACAGCTGGAAGTTTAAGAGCTGCAGGTATAAGAGTTTTTAATTTTATCTTGGACTATTTTTGTGTATTGCCATTTTATTTACATGGTAAAATGCTACAAACCATATAAATACCAATAACACCAAAAGGGGTCTGATCACACTCCATTCCACAAGTCAAATAATTCAGCTTCCCAGTATTCATTTAGGGTCTACTTATGTTTAGGTGGTCCACCATGGAATTTTAAAGAACCCACATGACCCTATGCTGCCTTGCAGCAGGATGAATTGCAAACCAGGTGGCTGTGCTGGCTGTATTCAGCCCTGGTTGAGATACAGGTACAGCAATGGGGCTGGGTGATGTTGGATAATATACACAGAAGGCATCTCCTGTGGCAAGAAGGGAAAAGCCAGGGAGGGGAGACCTTTACAAGACTGAGCTGAAAGACACAAGGCAACAGCTGATTAGGATGTGGTGTGAGCGAAAGAGAAAGCAAGAAAGGTTTGCATTCACTTTGCATTTCTTGAGCCAAAATGTGGTGATACAGAGTAATAAAGAATGTGGACGGGCTAAAACCAGAAGTTGCTCTTCCATGGTCTGTATGACTCATGCAACACTTGGGCTTGGAGACACAGACTTTGTTCCAGTGGCTCAAAATAAGATAGTTTTCCCCCTTCCATCCTTCATCACATGGAAGTGGACCCTGCCCATCCCCTGTGCTGGTCGGGATGGGGCTCACAGCAGACCCATATCCCTTTCAAAGAGGCTTTTTCAAGCAATTCATAGATGTCCTTGTGGGAAGGCTGCTGAGCCAGGGCCAATGCCAGACTTGCCTTTTTTGGGACAACTAGCTTGACAGCAAATATTTAGCAGAGCACATGCATTGGATGGACCCAAAAGGTTTCTTCTGGCAGGACAGAGTGAGACTCACTGGGTGTAAAATGAGGATAGCTTGTGAGAACGGTGCTGCAACCTGCCCAGACAGAGAAGGACCAGGGGCAAAAGAGGTGAGTGGCACCTCTCAGGGAGGCACAAAGAACCACCATTTCTTGGAGGAAAGCCACACTCCAAGGTTTTGGGGACTGCTGCTTTATTTAGCTGCTGTTTTCCTTGGTATTATTATTTTTTTTTTTTTTTTTTTTTTATTACTCTGCTAGACACAAGGGCAAGCAGTTGGTAGCCAGAAGCTGAAGTGATATGACCCTTGAAATTAAGACTGGCTGGAAAGACAGTGACTGAAATAAAGAGTGGCTGGCTTTGTTGGCATGGGGTGGGCAGTCTGGAAAGAGCTCAGAGATCTACTTTGCAATTGTGCCCGTGTTCCTGCAGTACTGCCCTTGGAAGAGAGCAAGGCGTGGGCTCTGCTGCCTGGGCCTGCCAGGGAGAGAGGGTTACATGGAACAGACAACACAAATTGAAGGGCTTGCTTCAGTACCACTGCTGCACCACTTCTGTTAAACATTGAATTTCACCCACAGCTATGTCTCATTTTTTCCTGTTTGTGATGAAAAGCTGAAACAACTCTCATGGTCTCTCAGTTTTGTGTTGTCAGCCTCTGACCCTGTCAGCTGGAAAACTGCTGGTACCATAGTAATTATCCAGACATTGATTTATTTCATTCTAATGAAGGTAGATTTAGGTGTGCTTCTCATGGTGTGCATGTGTGACTGATTAGCACATTTTAAAGCCTCCTGGCTTCCTCACCTTCAGGTGTCCCAGGAGAAGTTATTCTTTATTTTCAATATCTCATTATTGTGAATCATTGGGTCAAAGCAGGATGATCCACATGATGTTCTGACAATGTTTTCAGGCTGCCAATTTGTACATGGCACACAGTCCTCTCTCTATGCCTGATGAATGACGTGCACTTCAGGGCAGTGAGCATCTAGACTCTGCTCAATGTATTGCATTATTTCCAGTTCAACTGCTGCAACTCTGGCTTTATATATTATACATATTGTCTAATACAGATAAAACTTTTAGACTTTGTCCCTCCAGCTGCCTGTCTCAGCACTTACTGGGCACCATCCATTACTGTAACTTGGTGCTGAGCACAATAAGATAAGGAAAAATTCAGTCATGACAGATTTTTAAAGTATATACTCTTGCAATTGGATTTATGGTAATGTATATAAGATATACATACATATTTATACATATGTTGCTTGTACGTACATGAATAAAATAAGAAATCAATTTAAGTTCATTTGATTGAAAAAATTACATTAATGTAGGCAAGTGCTGTGCAGAGTTTCCTGGGGCACTCAGGAGATGGATGTACATGCTGACCTGCAGCAGTACTACTAAAATTTTTCTGGGCCTCTTTTGTACCAACCCTGCCAAGTGCTCATTCTCCAGGCACATAGCAGTTTTCTATATAAAGGATGGTTTTAAAAATAACTCCCATGTACCTCTTAGATCCAGATGCTCTTTTTAGCTATGGAAAACTCAACATTGTGATGATATATATTCTCACTGGGGAAAATATTTATTCTCCTTGCGTTGCAAAATGTAGTGTGCAAAATCTGGATGATAATTTGGGACTGCATTTATTATGAAATGCCTCAAATATGAAATGAAACACTTGTGTTGGTCTGATCCTATTTGTAGTAAAGCAAAGTACAGAAGGAGCATGCATGGGAATATCATTCACACTCCTCCCTCCTTATATTTTATGTGTTCTATTTAGGAAGCGACCCTTACCCACCAGCTAGCAAAGAAATTCTATAAAAAGAAAAAGGGGAAAAATGCATCTCTTTCCTCATTTCTGATAATAATTGTGATCAGTACCTTCTGAGGTAGGGTAAAAAGTACAAGATATGTAGTAGTCAGGTGTTATCTGGTACAGATATAAATAGATCAGATAAATGACATCGTAAGTTTTTGGGAGAAGAGTAACACAGACGAACTTTTTGCAAAATAATGAACTTTTGTTCCTATGCACTCAAGGTTTCTTTTTTACTTTGGATTTAAATGGGATAAGACTGAGATGGCATACTGCATTTATTCAGCATCCTTTACAGAAAGAAAGTTGTCTTTTATAAATCAGACTTGTCTGCACATATTTCAAATAAATGAATCAGGTTAATTTTACAAAGACATCTGTCTAGTTCGATTTTAGAAAACCTATATGGTCTCCAGTGGCTCCTTTAGAAGGTTGCAGCTCTTCCAAGTCTCCCATGACACTTTCTGCTGACCCTGTGCATGCTCCTCTGGTGGCACTGAGTGCTATATTTAGTCAATCAAATCTCGACAAATAATTAGAAAAAAGGGCTGTAAGCAATTCTAAGGTACCCAAAGTTTGTAGGCATAAGTGTGGTAGCTCCACTGGGGCAATGAATCCACAGCTGAATGGTGTTGAGCTGCAGCATCTGTCTCCAGATGGAGTCACTGAGTCCAAGTGTAGGAAGAGGTCATAGTAAACTGTGATGCTGTGTTATTTACTGAAGGGAGATGATCATGATTTGGGCGGCTCATACTCAATTCATGTTGGTCAGCTGTTCCTAGCACACAGGAAAATATTCTATAGGCAGTTTTATGCTGTGATGAGACATTGAATGGCAAAACCTACTTTCTGATATGCCAGAAACATTCAGTGTGGCCCTACCACAAAATTTCCCTCCGAGTCCACATGTTACATACATTGCAGAAATACGTTAAAAATGGTTTGCTGAATGTGGCAAGTGCAAGTGCTGTAAATTTTAAATTGAAATGCTCAGTAACATCTGTTGCTGATGGGTTTAGTGACTGTGCTTCAAGTTGGGTAACTGGAAATTCCATAGTCTGATGCAAAAAAGCTAAGACACATACACTTCTATTCTCCTTCCAACCATCAAATAGTCTTTATTAAGCAGAATATTAAATTAAATCTGAGCAGCATTTATCTCCTAAAATTCAATTTTTCTTAACATATGTCAGATAAAATTCATTCCATCTTCTGTCTGATTTTTAACTGCTTGCTAACACAGCACCTATTGCAAACTGTATATGGTAGTAAAAAAAGTGATGCGATACTTGTCTGGATTAAGAGTAAGGCATCCAAAATAAATTTGAGTAAAATTACCTTAATTTAGCAAAGTACTTCAGCTTTAAGCATGGAAAAAGCCAATGAATCACATGCTTAAAGTAAGACTCATTTATGATATGTGCTTCTTGCTAAATTAGGCATAAATTACATCTACATATTGAACGGCAGCAAAAGCCCAGTAAAAAGACAAAAGCAAGCAAGCAACCAATCAAAAACACAAAGTAAAGATAAACATGAAAACTTTGGTTCAGAAGCAATAGTTTCTCAGATGTAATGCAGTCCACATAAGGCCTTTTTTGTTTTTACTCAGTCACTTTATTATTTATTGCTCAGTATCAAAAGGAATAAAACTGACATTGATTAAAGGCCATTGTGATTTGTAGGTAATAGTCATATAATTCTTTGAATAGTATGATGCACATTGCAGGGATAAATCAGTCTTAGAAGACTGAAAAAAGGGGGGAATCACAGTATGATGCAATCATGTAAACAATAGCACATATGTATAGATTAATATGGATTTCCTTTTCTCCACTTGACAGGCCTGATCAAAAGTAGCAAATATTTCAGTTGTAACAAACATTTGAGTTTTTCCTTTGAATGGGTGAATATATATATAAAAAATAATCTTATAAAACAGACCAGATTAATATGTCTCTACTGCTTTTCCTCTTGATCCTTAAGGATTATCAGAATCATCTCTCACTGAGTTTATTGGTTGTTTAAGAAAATGAGCTGAGCAAATGTTGTTTGAAGAGGAGAAAAAACCTCTGCTGATATTCCCACAGAAGGTATGAAATCAGATACTTTTGATCAGCCAGGAGTTAATAATCAGTATGGACCAACTGCATTACAAAGGGCCATGTTTCAGCAGCTGGCAGCCCTGCAACTTCCTCTGCAATTAAAGGATGCACAAGAGCAGCAAAATATGTCTCTAAGAGACTGAAGACCGATCTGCTCTGAGAACTACTGGTCAAGTGTAGAGTTCACCTGGATTTTATAAGGCTTTGAGCAAGATCAGCAACTCAGCTACTGAGACCTGGGCTATGCAACACAGATTGCATACCTGACTCAGTACATGGGAACAGGATCAGTAACTGCTTTTATCAGAAAGAGCATCAACTTTGCAAAGGCCTATACTGGCCTGGCATGCAGTAGCAGGATTTAGGACACCAATTTGTGGTTAGTCACAGAAAAGACAGGCATTTAGTTTCAAGCTAGTCAAAGAAGGCATGAATTCAGCAGGGAGCTTTAGTATAGGGCTTAATCTCTACGTCATAATACATGCTAAGCTGTTTAAGTGTATTTGGTGCAATTACATCCAATTAAATACTTGGAAATTAGGTTTCCTTACTTCAAATATCATAGAACCCTGCTCTACAACAGAATTGGCACTGACTGACTTGTGTAATTTAGTCAAGACTCACAGGTCCCACAGACCACTCCCTGAAAGGTTCCTGTGCCCAGAACACATTTGAAGATGGAGGCTTATATGGACAAAATAGGGATGTCTGCACATTCTCACTAGCATGGAAAAGACTCAAGGGATGATCATGGTGGTTTATGACAAGAAAAAATTTATATAGGTGTATTTACTGCTGAATCTGCAAAACTTCTATTTAGCAAATGGAGAAGAGAGCTTTGGTGTGTGAGCACACCAAGACACTCAGTACCTTTCTGTCACAAGTTCTGCACTTTGATAATTACAGACTTCAGTCTTGTATGCAGCCTGTCCTTTCCTAGCATTTTCAGCCTTCCAGTGGGTTATACAACTGTTTTTTTTTTATAAATAGGATTAATATATAAAATGTTTTAAGTGCAATAAACACAGAAAAATACAAAATGTTTCAAGCCTGTGGCTGTCTCCCAGCATTTTACCCATTTTCTGTATCAACAGATAAGGGTAAAGGAAACACAGAGCGATGCTTCCAAGCAGGCTTGTGAATCCAAAGATCAGCTATTTTTGTGACCTATGAGAGCAGCCAACACACACCCAACATACGCTGAGAGCTTTTGTTCATATACAGAGAAAACAAAGGACACACAAATTCGCTACTCTTTCCTACAGGAAGATTGCAGAGAAAGTTGCCAGCTTCCAGGGCACAGTGCATTTCTCGAACTGACATTCAGACGGTGTCTCCAAACTTACTTGTTATGAGACTAAACACCAGGACTAAACGCTTAAACTCAGTTGATATTGGGGACATAACTGTAGAACCACAGCCACACTCTACTACAAGCATTGGACTGTAGTCTGAGGACAGTTCGAATGGTATTTTCACCCCTCCCCCAAAATACACACTTCAAACAAGAAAGCAGTCCAACATTTTTCTAAGACACAAGAACAGGACGCTAGTTTAGTCCTTCAGAACAAGCTGTCTGTCTCCATCAGGGTTGTAGCAGCCATCTTGCACCAGAAATCAGCCCAGGCATTGTTTTTCTTCCTCTCTTACCTTATTTCTGTTAGAATCCGAGGGCCTCTCATTTCCCTGGTGGTTTCTGACTACATTTTCTTTCAAACATTCAACTTTTCATATTTTTAGGGTTGCTGTGGCAGTCTAAATGTCTTTTTCTTCATGTTGTTGCAGTTTTCTCACTATTTCCCTGAACATCTGCAAGACAGCCCATCTGGGTTGACACAGTGTGAGATGAGGCAGACAGGCATTGCCAACAAAGGGCTCCCACTGCAGGGAGTGGGCTGTTGGAATCAGATGTTTTCTAAGACGTCTGTGGGGACAAAGCCTTTCTTCTTCCCGCTGTATACCTTGATAAAGCCATCGTGTTCCTTTTCAGAAGTCACACAAATCTGAATACAAAAAAGGTATGAAAATGTTAAGCTCTTTGCCATGATCAAAGAGACAAATTATTCCAGGGTATGTATCAGGCAGGCTAGACATCCTGCTAGTTACTTCTCTAAGTGGAACAATCCCTGCTGGACTCTCACTGCTTTGATAAGAATCTCAGACTCACATATTTAGAGACTTACCTTTCCTCTGTCTCCCTGAAGTGCCACATAAGCATGAGAGATATCAAAATTGTTAAGAACTTTGTGGTGGATAAAAGATTTTGAAACTTGAATGTTGACTTCAGCCTACTGTAATGATCATGCTGCAGGATTGTCTGTGTATGAGAAAATGGGTATTTCAGGTCATGAGCTGACTCCCCAAACACCGGATGGTAAAAAGTAATTATGGGTCTCTTGCAGCAGCTGACCTGAATGCAAGTAGATTCTCTTTTGCATGTTAAAGGAGCCTCAGTTCTTCTGAGAAAAGCAGTAGATTATTATATTTACTCAGTCCTTGCACCTGCAGATGCCTGTTTGGATACAAAAATGTGTGATCCGAATCCAGCTCTGTGAGAGTGTTTCCATAACACTTACTCCACAGGGAAGCAGTCGTGAAATCATGTGGTCTTTATAATAGCACAAATATTACATTGTGATAAAGGCTTTCATTTCCTCCTGATCTTTCTCATCTCAGGCATTTCCACTTGAAGGCCCTTCTTGAAACATCTGGTAATGGCCAAGCCATTTGAAAGCCTAGAGGCACAGGCACATTAGACTGGGCACAGCACCACACCAAATAAAGGCTTGTTTTCAAATGTCTGTGCCAAAGAACTATATATTTCCTACTAGTCAAACAAGGTTAAAATATAGCTGGAAAACTGACAGTCCTATTGAGACCACTCCACACACTGATTTCTCATGATGTCAGTGCCAGCCCTCTATCTGGGCTAACACTCATCTCTGTCTGATAAGTATTTACAATGTTTATTTACAATAACTCAGAGGATATGAAATGAATAAAAATAGCTCTAAAGGGCTCCTGGATAAATCCATTTCAGCATGACTATTATGGTATACCTAAATACCACATCTGAATTCTAGGCCAGCTTGTCCTGTTGAAGAAAATTTACTAGCAGCACTGGTGCTGCCAGAAGGAAATGAAAAGTTTGAAGAAGGTGGTGAAGCTGCTTCATATTTACCACCTCTCGTATTTGCAAATAGGTAGGTGGATCTCTGTACCTGCAAACAAAATTCTGGAAAGCAAATTGACTCATTAATTTTCTTACTTATCCTGCCTACTCAACACTAATGGAATTGGATCCCTGGGGCAGAATGACTGAACACACCAAGAGGGCTGACATGCAATTAGAAAGAATAATGTATTGTTGTTTGGGCTAAATCACATAGAAAGCGTGGGAGAGGTCTAGAATTGATGCTGTCTAGTTTAGGTTCTGTTGCAAAACAGCCAAGCTCATTTATGTCATGAATCCCCAGCACAGCATCTGCTTCCTCTGCAGTCATTTCACCATTCAAAATAGAGAGGTGCAAAGCACATGGGGACAGAGAAAGATGTTTCTCACTATTGCTATATGTTGGTCTCTGTCTCTGAGAAAGAAGTGACGAGAGAAAAACCCTGCAAAGAAGCACAAGAGTAAGGATGGCCAAGTATGTAAGACTATCCAAGTGTAGGAAGGAGCATTAGCTGACAAGTTCCTCTTTTCTGTTGATCCCTACTGCCGTGAGCCTTTGCAGCTCCTCCGTAACTAGAGTTAGCTGGTTAAAAGGAGTGATTCACTACATCATTGTGTTTTTCTCCTAACTGAAGATATCTGCAAGACTTCTAGCTTTTTGATAATATCCCTAAAATTATTACATCTCCATCAGGTCTACATTGCTCACTAAGCCTGGTACATTGTTTTGCTTAGCCTCTCTGGTGCTGTGCAGAACATATTGCAAGAACAGAGTAGTTTCCCCTGTTGTCTTGTATTGTCAGCAGAATGATTTGTTGATAAAAGAAAAATACTGAATTTTCTGAATACTGTTTGTTTTTGGAGTGAAAAATACGTCAGATTTCTTCTTTTTTCAGTGGAGTGGGGTATTTTTTTTTTGTTGCCTGTTTGAGTGCTCCTTGATATTAGTCAGTGTCCTCTGCTACAGCAGTAACTTTAGATCTTCACTGGGCATGTGGTGTACAATGCCTTATGTGAGATCTCTCACTCTACATACCATTACACAGATCTGAACTCTCCCAAATTCCAGCTGAAATTCTCTCGTACTAACACACCAAGCCTTGCATGTGCCAGACCCCAGATAGCAAAGTTTTTTCTCACTGCTTTCCAAGGAAGGTTAGGGTTCAGGGGCAGACTAAGCTCGGCCACAGTATGTCACACTTTCATAATCCTGTGCAGCTCAGGAGGTCTCCTGGGTCTATGACAGCTGCTGGAGCTTTGCAAAGCCCTGGAGCTGCTCCAAATTCTGCAGTCTTCAGAGAAGACTGTATAAAATACCATCTATGGCCACTTTTGCTCTCATCCGCTTTTATGTATGTTGCCAAGGATTTCACTCACAAGTTGTAGCCTGGAGATTTGGCTCATGATTTTCTTACATGGGTATAAATTGAGAGTAATCCCAGATGAGAACATGGTAGCATCCAGAGTTTTGGATTTCACCCGATGAATCAGCTGTTGTTGGGGATTAGCGTTGTGAGAGATGGCAAAACTGATGGTTCTGAAGGCACGAGGTGCCACAGGTACCAACAGGTGGTCATGGTTTTCTGAATAAAGCTGGAAACTGCTTAAAATGGCAGCTACTCAGGCTGGCATGTTTTGGGTGGCAGGCTGCTGGCTTGACTAGAAAAGTGAGCCAGAGAAACCACTCTCCAGTGAATTTAGTAGGAACAAAAAGGGGGGTGGTTGGGATTTTCCCCCTGCACTCTGGCTCAAGAGATTAGAAGTGGAGTAAGCCACAGGGTAAGAAACCACATCTCACGCTATTTCTCACTCAGAAGTTATCTTCAGAATTATCTGAAAGTAGGATCTATTATTATAAATTTACTTCCACATTCTTTCATCTCATTGTCTTTAAAAAAAAAAATTGTCAACCTCCCCCCCCACAACAAACATTGAGATTGTGACTGTTGTCTGAACTTGTCAACAGCTGCCCTGAGGATTTTTTATGTGTCAGTCAGCCCTGAGCAGGTGGGGGTGATGAGCAATTAGGAAATTGTCCTTTGACCTGCATGGTCATTCCTGTTATTCTAAATCCTATGCTTTGAATTTGAGCTTAAATGGCCAGTTGTCTTTGGGAGTAATTTTGAAACTGCTGTAACTTTTTGCAGCTCTTTTTTCTTCCACACAATTAACCCATCTGACAGCCACAGACTGGTTCTGATGAAGTAGGACTTTGGTTATGAGGGCAGTCAATTTCAAGAGCTATCTTGGAGCCAGTAGATAGTGCCAGGTCAAGAGGTCTGCAAGTTCAAGTCTTCTGTTTGCAAGAATGACAGCACAGGGACACTGTGAGCATCTATATCTGCTGCTGCCAGCACACTGAGGTGCTTGCCTATGTGAGCCTTGTGATAGAAATGCTGAGCTGTTCAGTTTCCATACCCATAGAGTCATAAACCAAGTGATGATGAAGGGTTTTGTATCTGTTTTTTCACTAATTTTTGGACCGAGAACACTGTCTCATTTTACCTATATCACTTAAAGTTTTAAAGAAGACCTGGACTAGATTGGATACACAATGATCTGTGCCCTTGGAAAATGACCCTGCTCTCTTTTTAGCTGTGAGGTGCAGGACTTAGAGCTGTGGAGCACATGAAGAACTGCAACATCACTGCCAGTGATGAGTTTGCCTTTTAAGTGATTTAATTTGAATATGTAACTGTGATGAAACTGATTTTCAAAGGCAGCTGAGTCATGCTCTTAGACACTCAGCTTCTTTTACAGCATCCCAAAAATATGGGGGCATAAAGTAACTCCTAGGAAATGAGGTGAAAAGCCAGGTAGCAACAAAGCATTTGGGCTAATCAGAAGACCTGGTGGATTTCCTGGGTCTATAGACTTGTCCTCCTGTCCTGCTTTATTAAGCCTAGCCTTGTGGATGAGAGACATCTGTAAAAAACCCATCACAAAATGGGTCTGTTGCACTGACTTCTATGTAAAATCAATCACAGCAGACTCTGGATGAGGCAAAGAGCTGATTCCCAGTTTGTTACAAATGTCACCATTTGGGGTAATTTCTGTTGCCCAAGATCACTTGCACAATTTAAAATCAATTATGTTATTTAAATACAAAAAGCTCAGCTCTAAACTAATTTGTGTTAGTGTGACTGCAGATATTAGAGGCAGCCAGGCAAAGTTGTGAGTAGGATTTTTTTTTCAAAGTAAAAGCAGATATTCAAACAGCAGATTATTTTGACTTCTTTAAAAAATAAGGATGATCAAAACCTTAAAGTTATTTTAAGAGATGCTTTTCCAAGTATTGATGATATATTAGATATTGCAGTTTTTTTCTTTTGTGAACAGAGGTCAGATAAGAGCCTGTTGTCATGCAAAGAAGTATTTGTATAATGTTTGGTAATTTGGGTAGTCTGGGGCAGAAGTTACAGGCTGGAGAAAATCTTATATATATACAAGTGATGATAAAGTCAGAGCTGGCAATTATACAATTCATAATGTTTGTGGGAACAGCTTAAAAGTGTGGAAAGCCACCAAAATTGATCAAGTTTGGTCTCCTTATTGATAATCTTGCTTTACTGATGCCAAGGGCTATGCCTGCTTACCTCCCACAGATCCCTGATTGAGCCCCGTGGTGCCCAATCATCTTCTGAACTGGTTTTAAGACTCAAAAATCGGTCAGTGAACCCTAAACTTCAAGATGTTGGCATCTCTGAAGCAGTACACTTTTTCTTCTCCAGCCCGGGTTTCATATTGTATTATAAAATTTTCAAAGGATCCTTTGTGAAGACTAGCTTGTGCATATTGCTCATGATGGGTGAACAAACTGGTTATTCTTCAACCCTCTCCCTGAATATTGGCTTTGCCAGAAAGGTTCGCATGAAGCTGAAACTTCAAATGTTATTTCTAATGCATGAAAGTGCCAAATGATTCCAGAAAAAGTATCACTCCCTGTGCCTCAAACTTGAAAGTATCTCTGCTTGACTAAAATGGCTTTTCTTAAGGTAGTCATGTGGCTTTGTTGATGTGAATTTATTGTCTTTTGCCTTACAAGAGTAGACCCTCTACCCAGAGAAGTTCATATAGATCATGAGAGGACAGAGACCTGAAGGATAAACCATGGAAGGTATTAAGCAATACAAATAAAATTCATATAATTGTCACTGGATAAGTTTTTCTGTTAGTATATAATCCGTGCTTTCATTGTCAGAATGGTTCTGTGCTCTTGTTAGGCCACATGGAAAGTGACTCATTGAAGTAACTTTGCCATCCTATAGTCACAGGAATTTATTAGACCAGTTAATGAGTTTTTCTAGCTAAAGTGAGACTTGACAGGAATAAGTAGTGATGAATAATCTCCCCTGCTTGCTAATCTGGAAGAAGTCAGTGCTCTGCACATAGTACATGTATAACAGTCATAGCACTCTGAACACTGTGCCCAGAGACAGGTAACACAGCTGATGACATTCCACAGAAATTCCAAACAGACCAAAAGACAAATAAAAAAACATCTGCCTAAGTTTTCCCAGAAGTCCCATTCAGATGACTTTGTTTTATCCATGCCTTCCCCTATTGCACTTTCTCTGCTTCACATGGAAAACAATGGAGAAATAAAAGAAAAGAAGAGAAATGGCTGAAGAAAAAGAAAGGAAATTTGACTTTGGAAATATAAAATAAATGTTTAAAGTAAAAAATGCTCAATAACAATTAAAATCTCTTCCTCAAGAAGAGTTTTTCTACAGTGAAGGCAGAGTTGTCTTTTTATTTAAAAAAAAAAAATTGTGCCTTGCGTGGAGGGACAGCAGGAAGCAGGTAAGTGTCCATGGCCTCACTGTGGCTGTCCCACCTGGAAATTACTCAAAATGGCTTTCAAGCTGCTTAAATGTCTCCCTTTTGCATAATTGGTGTGAGAGTGGAGCAAGATCTGTTTGCTATGCTCCTTTTCTCTCATGTCTCTGCATTCACATGTTCTTGCAGTCTGATCTCTGCCCCCTGTTTCACCATAAATACTTATTTCTTTCTTCCTCTGAAGCCTCTACCACATGGAACAAGTACCGTACAACATTCATATTCAGCCTCAGCATTTGTGTGGGCTTGAGATAGAGCTGAAAGTTTTTTAGAAAAAGGAGGTAGTAGGGGGACAGAATCAATTCATCCCTTTCTTCACCTCATGCCTTGCCAGAGCGGATGAGGTACCCTGACTCTGAGCTCCCTTGGTGATGCTATTATGAAACAGGGACAATAGGAATGCCCTTGAGTTTAGATGCAGCTTTCAGAACTGCCCACCTGGAAACTGTGGTTTTGTGAGAACTGAGGCAAGCAACTGGGCTCTCACTGCTTGCAGCAGTAGCCGCACTGACAGAGATGATCTGGTACACTAATGAGAAATGACACAGATCTTGACCACTCCCTCATGCTGGCCTGCCATGTTCCAACACCACCATCTCCTACCTTTCCCCTTGTGTATTGCTTATTTTAGTACATAAAGCCTCCAAAAGCTCTTGTTCTGCTCTGGAAATATTTATTTTTTTCTGTGTGCACAGACAGAAAAAAAAAAAGAGATCTTGGGTAAAAAAAAATGTAAGAAATTCCCTTCTAGAAACTGCAGAGCTGACCAATGTACTCCATGTACAGGGGCAGTTAAAATATATTTTGGTCACTGTATTTCTGTGCCTTCCTTAAAAAGCTGTGTGCACCCAAGGATTGTAAGCACTTTTATGTATTGCTATGCCACAAATCAGCAGCAACAAAGCTGTAAGTAAATCTTATCCACCAGTGCAATGATGCACCGTGAAAGTTCTGTATGGAAAAATCTACAGCTCTCAAGTCCACACTGGTTCTGACTTCTTCTCTACTTTTTTAAAACCAGTGCTGTTCAGGCTATAAGGCAAACCATTTCTGGTGATGTGACACAGTTGCCACAGGAAAGGAAAGACCTAATGAGGCAGATAAACATTGGGCTTTGCAAGGTGCAGTGAGAAAAAAAAAAATCTATCTTTCTGTTGCATCCACATTTCAGAGAACTCAAGCTGTGTGTACCCTTAGTATGTCATCATCCTATTTGGAGGAACTTTTGCCACAAACCTGTCCCTTAATTCAGGTTTTGGGTCATGGCTTGTGCCTAGTGAACCCACCTGAAGGACACAAAATAGAAGAAGCTGCTGAAAATAAACCAAGGTGAATGGACCCTGCAAATCCTCACATAGTGTACTTAAGCTCATAGGAGCACTTAAAGCTTAAAATGTATTACAGCCTGTAGAGAGGGTATTTAAGTGGTGGCATACACACACACACACACACAAAAGGATTAAATATACCTTGCAACTGCCGAACAAGTGTCAAATTTAGGATTTACAGCTTTGTGTCATTCTGTCTAAACTCTCTTCCTGTTGAAGCAAAGACAATGGGCTGTGTTTAGGTCTTTAGGTAAGTTAAGATCTGGGGAGGGAGGCACTGTCTTTTATTACATTAGTTCTAATAAGGAGGAGAAACCCAGATCATTTTTCAGGGACACAAGGTCTACTGCTAAGACTCTGTGTTCATCCCTCTGAAGTCATTAGAGAGTGAGACATATGTGAAGTATCACTGTGAATGACTGTGAGACTGAAAATTCAGGCTATATTAGGCATCGAATATGTGTTTTCACAAGGCAAACAGTGCTCTTAACTGGCTACCACTGTTACACACAAATAATAAATCTTGTAAAATTGCAGTAAAATCTGCCGGTCCTCATCTTGCACAGCTTTCCCTTCAGTCATTGGTAAGACTGCTGGATGCTCTACTGAGTCCAGTGAGAGTCCAGCGCAGGAGATCTTACCTGGTTCTCTTTCAGAGTTATCTGTCCCTGTTCCTTGCAGCCAATGAATGTCCTGATACACCTGTAAATCTTCTCATTCTGTTGTACTCTCTGAACAAAGTTAGCAGGAAAATATCCAGTTCTGTCATCAATTCTCCCCTATGAAGGAAACATATTGATAGTAGAAGTTCGTTAACAGTAGAAGCTTTGATATAATTTCAGTATTGAAAACAAGATACTTTTCCTTTTGGAAAGAAAACAGATATAAACTGACTAGCACATACCTTCCACCAGTCTTCATTAGAGTCTTCCAGAAGTGTGATTATATCCCCTGGCCTGTAATTAGATGAGGAATCGTATGTAAGATGACTCTTAATTGTCATGTTGAATCAGCTTTCACAATTCCCTTCTAATAGGAAGGTGGTCCTTAGGTGGTTATTTTGAGCATTCACTGAAGGTAGACACAATAAGGTGGCAAGGTTTTCTTCAGTCACACACATTAATTTAGAAAGACAGACTGTATCTTGGGGCTAGTTCTTTATTTTGGGACAACATCTGTGAACTGGAAGTTCTGCTTCCTGTTTATTAAGGAACTGTTTAAAATATAGTCCCTCTTTGTTAAAGGCATTATTGTTTTACTTTAAGACATTTCACACTGTTGGGACACACTACTTCATCATCTGTGTTTTCAAGCAGTGACTGCAGAAGGAAGGCGGCAGGAAAATAATTCTATTTTATTGACAAAGGCAATTAGTCAGCAGGGATATAATTCTGCCCAAGAATGTCTTTTTTTATTTGAATGGGACATATTTACCTTCATAATGTGTGGTGCTGAGTTATAATTGCTAAGTATCAGCATCCAGCTGATTTGTTCCAAAGCAGAGCTAGGAGAATAATTTGGCTGGAAACACTAATAGCAGAGTTTGCTAAGCTGATTTTATGCAGGTAGTTGAACAGTTATTTGACCTTTTCCCCCCAACTGGTGACACTTCATCAACATTCTTACGTACTTATAATAGTGGTATATTGTAGAAAGTAAGTGGGAGACCATTTCCAAAAGGATTAATTCCAGAAAGCTCTGTTTGCTGGATAAGAGACATTTATTGATTTTAATTAAATTAATTGTTGACCCCTAATTATTCAGCTTTCCCTGTTAGGCTCACTGTATTGTTGAGATATCAGCACAAGAGCCTGCAAACACATCTGGAACAATTTAACAGGCTTTTTCAGAGCATGCATAGAAAATGTGGATCTGCCCAGGATGCAGCTGCAGGTGTGGTCATTGGTGGGCCTCTTTGGTTAACTTTCCAAGCAGTTATTGGTGCTGACAACTGGAGAAACAGGCATTTAATCTTCTAACACTGTGCAATCTGAAACAGGATTTTCTTTAAGCCTTCCTCAAGAACCTGTTTCAGTGTGTTTGGAATAATTAAATGTTACTGAGGTGAGGAGGGAAGCTAGAGAAAATGGACAACTTGGCATCCCAGTGGTAAAGATTTTTTTTTCAATGGGAAAGTATATGTGAATCCTTTACTACAGTTAATATTTAATATGAAGCATGTAAATAGGTTTCAAGGGAACCCATAACTTCAAAGTGAGTAAACTCGGGCCAACATTGGAACTCTTACACTGAAAGGAAAAACAATTTAAACAAGAAGGATTTAGAAAGCCTTGTCCAACCTGTATTCTTCAGCCTGGTTGTTAGAAAAATAACTCAGAAAATATATATTTATTTGTCTGCTAGAGAAGGCTGGCAACTGAACCTAAAATCTCTCCCTGTCACTTGCCTGAGCACAGACAATTTTAGGCTGAAGGTCTGTTGATTTTGTTGATTTTTTTTTTCCTAAAAAAGACCTAATATAGATGTCTTTAGTCCCCAAAAAGGATTCAAAATAGAAATCCCATCTGGACCTGTTACTCTTGCACCCTAGATTTAGGCTGCTAATCCCTGACAGGGGGTAATCCACTTGGTTCTTACTACTGGTTGAAATCAGCCAGATCTCATATTTCCCTTCTGTAAATCACAGCCTTGGATAAGTTGTCTGCTCTACCTCAGTGATTTGGGTTTCAGCAGGTGGCAAGGTGGCTAGTCCCTACAGAGAGTGCTGTAGGTCCAGTCCAACTATTCTATTCTATTCTATTCTATTCTATTCTATTCTATTCTATTCTATTCTATTCTATTCTATTCTATTCTATTCTATTCTAAATTTCTGTTCTACTCACTGCAGTGTCTGAAACATGGTGTAGCTTCTCTTTAGGATTCTATCTTGTAATGTAAGGCCATCTCTTAGAATAAGTGTATTACTTCAATGTCCTACTTTACTTATGCCAGAGCACTGGAAAGTCTGACTGACAGCTCCTGCTGTTAGGGAAGAAATCCAGGCTGTGGTAAATTCTAATTTCAGCTGAAATCAGGGCTACACATCTTCACTGCAGTAATCTGCCACTCACTGTATCCTCTCAGATGAGCTGGGAACTCCAGAAATCTGCCCTAACTCTTTCTTTCAGGTCCTTTCCCTGCTACTTCCCTTTGTTATGATGGAGCTGATCAGGGTTGATACGCTGGTTCCCAACTCAGGTTCCCAGGACTGTGCTTGACAACATTGCTCTGCTGAACCCACCTCCAGCACCTCAAATATGCTAAATGGGAATTCATGTAATCGAGTTGGATCCTGCCTGGCTCTGCAATAACAAAACAACATTAGCAGCTATTGGGCATCCCCTATGGAACAATGTTAACACATATATTACTGAATTTCTGACCAAGGGGACAAACAGCGTTGCTGTGGTTGAGTACCATTAGTGTAAATCCTAGCTGGTATCCCTGGAAAGAGACTGGTGTCCCCTGAAAGAGAATGTTTCAGACCACAGGCTACTTTTCCCCCTAGAATGTGGAACAGGTGGATTTTGAAGGTTGATGTGTTTTCCGGATTTCTGTGTCTGGATGAGGATGGTACTCCAGTGCATGTTTGTCTGAGAAATGTTTTATGTCATGGAAGAAATGCACAAGATGGAATACACTCCGAAAGAGTAGGATGCAAAGTAGGATCTTTCAAACAGAATAGCTGGCAAGTTGCATTAAAGATTGCCATATACTATGGTTATTTCCTGTAGAGCTGGCATTCCTAAAATAATGATCAGGAAATACCATTAAAGCAGAATGATAGGAAAACTTGTAACTTCTGTGTTAGATCCCCCTGTTTAGTTCAAGAGCAGTGAGAAGGCGCAGCTGGGAACAGGAAAAAGGCTTTCAGTGTTGGAGATGCTGAGGAGAGGGGCATTCCTCTGTCAATTCCCTAAATTCTGTGGCACATGCATGGTTATTTTGATATAGGGATGCCGTCAAGACGGGTGATAAGTTTCGCAGGAAGAACTCCAGCAAGACCATGCAAAATGTGAGTAGCATACACAAAATAATTTCAGTGAAAGAAAAGCTGTCCTTTTCCTTCTTTTGGCTTGGATTAGACCTTGTAATGCAAGCAACTGATGCAGAATTGAAGAAGTGTTAAAAATAGCAATTAACAAGGTTATTTTGCAAAGTTCACACTGTAAACACTGCCATCCAGCAGCTGGACACCATTCTCTTTTTTCAGACTTAACTGAATAAAGGGAAGATCAAACATGACAGGTAAAATTTTTAGCATTAGCATGAGAACTCCTGGAGAATTCCTAGCTGAAAATTTCTGATTGAAAAACAAAGCAACTGAGAATATTTTATAGCTGAAAGCCATTTTGCTTCTAAAGCGATATAAGTGCTTTTGAAACTTTTAATCTATTGTATCCTTGTCAAAAGAATTGGTCACCTGCTCTTTTTAACTGTGAGAACATCTATGTATCTTGATGGTTATGTCTATAAAAATGTGTGTTGAAAATGTCAGAAGAAATCCTCCCTTCCCCAAAGTCATGTATGACCATCAGTGCAAATGTAACTAACAAAAATTTGGAGTTTACCTCATCTCCAAGTCTTCATTTTCTTGTGGTACAAATTTGTACAAGGCAACGTAGGTGTTCAGTTGTAACGTGCTTTTATAAAATGGTCCCTTTAAAAAAAAGAGAAAGAGAAAATTTAAATATCTGCTCTGTAAAGAAATTTGGTCCACGCTGTTAGAGACAGAGGAACCAGAACCTGATCTGACAATAAATTAGCCAGGATCATCTCTCTGCTCTCACAACTTGGAGGACTATGGCCCGGGTACACTGTAAGTCATTAAGGCAGTAACTATCTTAATTTGGAAAGAAAATTATTTGAACTTGAAAATCAAATTCCAGGCTTCCAAAGAACACAAGCAGAAATTTGCACTGGCTGGACTTTGGGACAAGATCTTAAAAATGAGTGTGCCTTTTTTCTCTCATTAGTATATATGAAAGCTCTTATGAGCTCAGTAGTGTATTATTGACATTATATAAGGTGTCTAGTCTACAGTTCTCATTATGGATGGAGCTGGAATTGTACAGGGCATAGGTCCAAATTCAGAGCAGGAAAATCACTTTCTTAAAGTGATTTTAATGTGTGAAAATTTTTGTGTTCAGTTTTCAACAGAGAAGACTGGCTACTCTCTCGTCTCACTTTTTCCTCTATTAATCTGGGGAAAAAAAAAAAAAAAAGAAAAAGCCAAAGCAAACACTAAATAATTTTCAAAATCAAATAATGATTTTTACATTATGGCAGTTTTATTACAATTACATGGCCTGCACACTGGATCTTTTGCATTCCCAAATCAATTTGCAGAAAACCATAAAGTGATGACAAAGGATAAACCAAAAAGCCATCCAGTAATATATATTGTTTCCAGCTGTGGCCAGTGTCCCAGAAATGGTGTAAGAACATGACAGTCAGATATCAGTGACCCATCAGACCTAGTCAAGGTCCTCAGACAGCTATAAAAACAAGAGTTTTACATGACTTCCCATTACTATTGCATCATCACAAAATTTATGCTCATACCGGGGAATGTATACTTTTTGGTTCTTCTCCAAAGTGTTCTGTGCCATTTTCAGAGTATGTAAACACTGAAATAAAGAAAACACATGACATTTTAGGAGTAGTTTTAGACTCCTCACCTTAACAGGATCACCTAGATTTTGTTGGTCTCTTCCCTTTCTCCTTTATTTTCTTTGATTCTTTGTGGTCTCCTCTGAACCCTTCTACACTCCCAACAAAACCACAGATGCCTTTGGCACATGACACAATCTCTGTTCTCCAGAATTTACAAGTGTAACAAATGAACTATTTTGATCAGTTGAATATGCACAAGTACAGCTCCACGAACAGAACCTAGGGACTGAAAGTGCACTACTAAAGCCCAGCAGGCTTTTTCTCACATTCAGTACTGGGTTGTAATGTTTAGGATAAGCAGTATTTACATTTTAAAGCACCTGCAAAAGCTAATGATCATATATGAGCAATACTGGGAAAGATTGTATGCAAAACCTCTTCCTTCCTATTTTTGACGTCTACCTCTGTTTGATAGCCTTCTTTGGTCCTTCCCTCTCCACTAGTCCATGCCTGAGGTGCATTGGATACACTATTTCTCTCTTTGAATTTACAGGAGGTACCTGAATTGCTTTCATATCAGGGTAGGTAAACTCAGACATAGGCCCGTAGATGTAAATATTTGCTTCTAAGTTACTAAATCAGAAACTCATAGAATAAGACAACAGTCACAGCACCTAACATACCTGATAAGTAATCAGTTACCCTCTAATGTAATTGATTCATGAGCTGACTGATACTTGTCCTCAGTTATCACCCTAGAAAAAAGGCAGTGGCTTTATCCTTTTGACAGAATTCCCCCTTCACATTTTAAGAATTCCCCAGTGTTTCTTGCTTCTGGATAAAGTCTGAATATGAGTTTTTTTTTAATAGATGGAGTCTTTGAGCAGACTAGAACCATCAATGTATTTTGCTACTATTCACCTCTGTAGGTGTTTTTAGCAGGAGCTGGACTTTGTAGCCTCTAACAATTTGGCAATCTCCAAAGTGGTAGTATCAGGCGACTTGGGGGCATTTTCTTTTTGTTTCGCTGCCATACAGTTACACGCATTCAGGGCAAAAAGGGTCCAGGGAACACCAATCCACTGAATTTTTCTCCTCTGTTTTTTCATTTGCTTGTCCTTACTTTCATTAACATATATTTCTGGGACTAGTCTACATGGTAGTTGACAGCCTAACAGAGTCTCTGGAGAAGTTTATGAGGGAAATAGTAAGGTTCTTTGATAGTAGAGAGTTATACTTGGATATTGAAAAACATGACAGTGTTCTTGTAACAGATAAAAGACAAGCGAAACGGCAGCCACAACATGCACGAGAGAGATTTTGTACAGTGACAGGCATTCATG
Source organism: Chloebia gouldiae (assembly GCA_003676055.1). Taxonomy (NCBI): domain Eukaryota; kingdom Metazoa; phylum Chordata; class Aves; order Passeriformes; family Passeridae; genus Chloebia; species Chloebia gouldiae. The sequence continues at coordinate 45,967,198 of QUSF01000003.1, forward strand.
AGCACACACATCTTCTCTGATAAAATGTAAGACAATGTTGTAGTCATAAAGTTTAATCTGTGAATGTGACGGGAGAATGTGAGCCGACACATGCTACGCTTAATGTGAAAATGTCAACACAAGTTGTGTCTGGCTGTCCTGACTGCTGTGGACCTGAGGCCTCAATATGCTCCTCTCCAAGTCCTGTTGCAAAGGGTCTCTGACCCTGCAGGCTATCACAGGTATGAGAAGGAAAACCTTAGAAATAAACCTAATTTTCTGTATCATTAATATAGGGGCCCATATATTTGGCATCTGTATGAAGGGGTTTAAAATGCTGCCATTACAGTTTGGCAGGGTTAAAGTCCTACTCAAATCACTGTGCTTTGCTTTTCCTGTTCAGAGGAGCAGGAATTAGGAGGCAAATTGAAGGTGTTCTGATGAGTACTGAACTGGGTAACCAGGAGCTTTTTGAACTTGCAAAACATCATTCACCAGATGAAGTAAAAGTATTTCAGTATTTCATGTCTGGAGTAATTCCTGTTTGGTGACAGAAAATAAAGCAAGCTACTAATGTACAGTCTTGTGAACTGTGTAGCTGACCCAGCACATGGGGAGGTGGCTGAACTGTGTCCTTGTATTGGCTGAGATGTGCTCACCAAAACTGGGTTTGTAGAGAGGACGTCCCATATTTGATTCAAAGGGAAACTGCTCAAATCACTGTTGGTAACAGGCTCATAGATGTCGCCTAAAGTACATTTTGGCTATTGGGACAGAGAGTAGGTCACAGCAGTGAAAAAGTGTAACTGGCTTGGAGGAGGCTGAAGGGCTGGAAATTAGGTATGCCATCTCACAGATGAAAACTAGGAAGCTTTGCTTCATGGGATTTATGCCAGGGCCTGAATGAAAGAATTTCCCCTTGAAGTTGTTGTCATAGGAGTTCTACAGGGAAATTTACATGGCCATGCATGTGCTGGGTCCTTTTATCTTTCCAGAAGCTGTCTTTTCTGCTGTTTCCCTTTACCAAAGAGCATCAAATGTACATTTTCCTAAATACTTATTTGTAGAACAGTATTTTAATAGGAAAAAAAAACCAAACAAAAACAACACAAATTCAACTGGAATGGACCTGAGTCATCCAGACATTAATGTGGAACTTCCTGATAAAGAAGCAGTGGACAACTGAGGAAAAAGGAGTCATGAGTCACTTTGTAAAAACGTTTTGAATGTACTTAGATGTTTAATATATGTTTAGTTCATGGTCTCTGGATGTTAATAGGAGGCACTTGAATCTGAAAGCCATAGAGGTATGTTATTCATATCTCCACACAACAGAAATCCATCTATTTTCATACTTGTTTGTCCTAGCAGCAGCAGACCAAAAAAAAAAAAAAAAAGAGAAAAAGAAATAAAAAAATAAAGTAAAAACCAGGGATTTTTACATTCTGAAAGAGATTTTACCATTTCCATAGCTTATGCAAACAGTGCAGGCAGTTTATTAAAAATCTACCAAGAAGAAATTTTTGGAGTGACCAATGCATAATTTATACCCTGAGCCCCTAAAGGATGGATTGTAAAAAAGCCAGTGCTGATCAAAGGAATTGTTAATGTGCCATAGAAGTTATTTGGAGGCTTGACACATGCTGAGTTTTTAAACTAATCTCTTTAAGTAAGTTCCTTGAATGCTTTTCTGTGCATTCAGTGAATACAGATCTCAGAGAAAAAAAAGGTTTTTTGTGATTCAGAACTGAAACTATTGACTTGCAAAGAAATAAAAAGTTAATCTGAGTATTCAAACAGGGTTGATTCTATCTCAGGTGGGCAGGATTTAACAATGTGGTGCAGACTGAATTCTTTGTCTTTAACCGGGTCAGGTCAACTTGCACTTTCAGGACAGAAAACAAAATTTTCAGGAGAAATCAGATAATATGGAAGAGATGTTCACAAAATGAGAGGAAGGAAATGACTGAACACAGTGAGGAGAGGTGATAGGACCAATAGGGGAGGAAAAGAATAAGGAGGTGGCATAATAAATAAACTGACAGCTGAAGCTGGCCTTTCACCCACATGAATTGGTAGCAGTATGTAAGGAGCACTGGGAGTACCATGAAGGAAAAAAGTTATGCTCAGTGTTATTTGTTTTTGTTCTGTACATCTTGTGAGATTCAGCAAAGAAGATTTCAGGTGCTGCGAGAAAAGTTGCCCTGATAGTTTGGGCCTGAAGTTGTGCCAAGCAATAATTCTTTTTGTTTATGACTTCTGCTGCCATGACTGAGTTCAAGAATAGGATCACAAAAACAAACTCTTGGTGGCTGAGATTTCATTACTAAACTCGATGCTGTGATGGTTTTCAAATCTCATCAAACCAATGCTGTAAAAAACATTACTTTTGTACTGCAAATCAAACAAAGGAATTGGGACATTAATATTACTGGGCACATACTACAGTTGCACTAAGAAGATGCAATTATAATCAGAATTCACTGTGTTGTGTATTTTACAGACACAAAAATCTTTTACGATTTGTTTTCTGTCCCAAAGAGGTTATGATATACAAAATCATGTGGAAAAAATCAAACATACAGAAAAGAAAGTATTTTTTTTGTTCCACTTTGCCAATGCGGAAGTGAAGCATGTTAAGAATACAGTCATGATCATGAAGTAAAGATAAAAGATAGGGAGTACAGGGAGTGGACCTGAACCTTGTCCAGTTGCATTTTTGGACACACCATATTAAGGAAAGTGGTGGCTTCAATTTCATCTGAACGACAAAAAGCATTCTCCAAAGTCTTGCACCAATTCACCTCCTGCTTTGCAAACTGGAACACTGCTAAAACATGGACATGGCATAGCCCCTGCTCTGAAAGAGGCTGTACATGGGCCTTTTCACTGAGAGGGCTGTCCTGGCCTGGGAGCACTCACCGCTGTTGCTGCGTTTTCTGCTTATGTCAAGGGTGCCTGCAGAGCTATTGCCTTCCTCCGGAACTTCTACCAAGTCAGCTGTCTGCAGGGACAGAAACAGCAAATGAGACAGGATAAGCCAGAAAAAGGGACTGACTAAGTGAAATAAAACCACAGCAAGGACCTTTGGGAAATGCAGTACTTGAGGGCAGTCAAAGCAGAGCAGAGTCAGCCTAGTGGGATGGAAGGAAACATTGGATCTGATGATGCACAACACATACCTACTGCACAGGGAGCAGTGGGGAAGCCAGAAAAAAAAAATTCCAGACCAAGTTTGGAGTCTGAAGCGCAAAAGATTTCTGCAGTATAAAATAAAGTCAAAGTCAAGGAACAAAGGATTATGTTGAGCAATGTGTTTCTCTGAGCAAAACAGAAAGGGCATGAGGGAATTTGCAGATTCTGCAGGTATACTAAATAGCTATCATCTAGGGAGACTGAACATTAGTTGAAACTACTGAATTTTAATGTATCAGTCCCGAATACATTATTCAGTAAAATAACTGTAATGTAAGGGTTATTTTAATTCTGTTAAAATGCTGTAAAAGAAAGAGCTAGAATGCAATGAAGTGGATGAAGTCAGTCTTTAAATATCTGCCCTCACTTTCTTTTTAAACAGTCATCTGGCCAGTATGGTTAGGGAAATTGAAACCTAAAGTTGCTTTGAGAATTACTATGATTTCTTTTTTGTACCATATTAATGTCAGTCATGATTAGGGACCCAGTGTTCCAGAGTATAGAAAAACGTGGGATGACATAATCTCCAGCCTCAGAAGTATACTCTGCGTACGGCACCAGATTCCTTGGTTGGGTAGTCAGCTTCTCCTTGTATAGCCCAAGAGGAATGAGGAGCTGCTCCAAACAACTCTGTGCAAGTCTGACCTTAACAAAACTTCAGTCCTGAACTCACTACATCTTTGATAACAAAAAAAAAAAACAAAAAAACAAAAAAAACCCAAAGACTGAACTTGAGTCCGGTGCTTTATCTAATCTGAATAAATGTAAATACTTACATTTTTCCTAACATTTATTTTTTTCAAACTCACAAATTTTAAGTCACAAGAAGGATTTAATGTTATTGTCTGACACTTTACTATTGTACTGTACACACAGCTTGCTCTATTGCTTTGCAGTCCTGTGCCTGCATCACAGGAACATTTCTGGTTTTGTTTAGGGAGCAGAATCTGACTTGCTTTATAGATTTTACATGTTGTTTTTTTTCCCTTTTACTAGTGTTGACTGCAAAGCTTTTTTTAGAAAGTGCTTTCACAATTTTATTTCTCCTATCTAGTACTTTCCTAGCTGTTTCTCCATGAAGGAAACCAATGAACAAAGGTGTTGACAGTAGATTTGTGCCACAGGTGTCTTGTGGCTATCTTGTTTCCCTTGCTATTTTGAGACTATATACTTTGCTTTGCTGCTCTGTTGCTCCTTGTTTTTAGACTCAGCTTTTTGCAGCAGGTCATGTTTGTCTTGCATCTTGCCCAAATAGGTCATCCGAGGATGAGAAGGCACTGCACTAGCAAAGTTTATACAGATCCAGTGTAGAGCATATCTATGGATTCTGGTTGCTGGGTGGAGAAGAGAAAGACTGGCTTTGTTGAAAGACTAAGTCCCAGCTATTTTTCAGCTCATTGCTAGAACATTCCTCAGTTTTCACAGACTAGCTTCATAATTGCTGATGAGCAATTAATATTATTTTGTTAAGTTCTAGTGCATATGGGATGTGTAGTGACTGTCTCTTCAGTGTTTACCTCATCCAAAACCTTCTGAGCCAACCGCATTTACCTTTAATGATTTTTCACTGAACGACTACATGACAAAGGGTCTAATCAAAATTATATAGGCAAAAAGCTGCTTTTGAGAGGACCTGATCCACAAAAAACTAACACGATTCACATTTACATCACCTCAAGTGCCTTTTTGTATAAATGTGGGTTGTAGAAGCACAGTTTTGTAGCAAGCAGTAGGTAGTAAATCTGGAGCATATGGCCACTTTCTTTTATGGGAAATGCAGAATCCGGGCGGAAAAATCAGTGAGTAAGTCCACACAGCTCAGTCATGTTAAAAATACTTTGGCTAGTTTAGAGGAAGGTGGCTGTCTCTGCAGAGGTTGTCTAGAGGAACTGCATGCAGTATGGAATCTTCATGGCTGCAGGGGCAAGGTACAGCTTCTAAGCCAGTCACCTCTGCTTTTCATCACCTTCATCAGGAGCAGCTCTGCTGTGCTGACCCACAGCGAGGCCTTGGATGGCTTGGACACCACCTGCATGCATGGTGAAGTAATATCCAAGGTGTCCCCATGTCCCTGGTGTCCCTCGTTTGGTGACATGGCAGAACCTTGAAGCACATTCCATCTCACAGCCTCACAGCTGCATTGCTGCTTCTGCTTGGAGAGGAGCAGAGCAGCCCTGAAAAGAGGATCACTGGGGAAAGGCTGTAGTCCCTCTGAATTACTAACTACATGTGCTTCTAAGGGCTCTGTGCCACATCCCTGTTGCAGTCACTGCTCAGTACTTACTCCGGGGTCACACATCAGTTTTAAAGGTCCTCAGCTCCATCATTTCATTTACGGTTGTGTCTACCTTGTTTTTTTATCCTTGTTTCAATCCACAAGCTTGTGCTGGCAGAATTTATGGTTTCTCAGGTCTGTTTATTCAGTTCTCTAATGTGCTCTATTTCCTGTATGCTGACACATGTTACATTCTCTCTCAGCTTCAATACCCTGGAGAAATTCCTGTAATGAACTTGCATTCCTAATTCTACACCCACACTCCACCTAGTTATGATCAGCTCCCTAGAGTAAGCTGACACAGCATTAGTGATTTCTATGCTTGAGTTTTCATTTATAATTCAACATAAACTTTATTGATTTAAAAAGCAATAATTACATTTGTAGAAATCTTGTTTCAAAGGAATTAAATAATTGAAAGAAATAAATGTAATAATGTGATAGAAGGTAGAGTCACTTTGGGTTAAAAAAAAAAAGGGAATTAGCAAATTCATTTTAAGACACAAATGGGGGTGGATAGAGGACATGTCCCTTAATAAATTCCTTGCAGACTTTACTTAGTTCTTCTTTCTTGTCTGACATGAATTGATGCCTGTTTAAAGTCCACCTATACCACCTGAGATTACAGGTCAACCATGTGAGTGAGCATGCATTTAAATGCCAGGGAAATGTAACAAACATATACAGATATTAGCATGACTTGATATTAAGCATGTTCTGAGGACTCCAACTCATCGTTGTCACTTGTATGAAGGGCAAATGGCCACCATCAACAACAGGCTGTATGCATCTGCTCCAGCCTGACAGTTCAATATCTTTGCTACACTTCTATATGGATATGCAAAATAAAAAGATTAATATTTCCTTTTCCAATCTGATAAAAACAGTTTACTAATTTAATTAGTATGTTTTTCTTTTTCTCAAGAGCTCACTAAAACTTAAAACTTGAATTTGCAAAAATAGCAAATTTTCTGATCTCAATATGGAAGCTGAGAGTAAGATTTTAGGGTTTTTTTACAGTTTGAAATACAAGTCTTGTGAACTCTGACACAATCTCATATGAGTGAATATGTTGCTCCACCAGAAAGAAAATGGAAGAATGATGTGGGATACTTACAGAGTTTCTGTTGGGAGAGTCAGATCCACTTCCAGAACTTCCCTTTTTGGTTTTCTGGGCTAAGGAAGTTCCAAAGCGGAGAGTTTCATACACAGGGTCAACCTTATTTCCACAGGCTGCAACAGAAGGAGCAAAACATGCATCAATCAATACCTTGAGGATATTTCTGGCCATATTCCTGCTTAACTTGGAGCAACACCTACCTCTAACAAGAAGTTGAGCTATATGCTTAGAAACAATTTGAGAGACTATCCTGATAAAAATTGAGTGCTGAACTTAATGGAATTTATATAAATTTTCTGCTGCCTCTCTACTCCCATGAAGGTCATTCTCTCATCCTGGCTCTTCCATTCTCAGCCATTGCCTTGTCTCTCTTCACCTGCCGTTCTCCTTCCCTAATCATCACTGGTGTTACCTATGTGGTGGTAAAGAAGACGAAGTACCAGGAGGTTCTAATCCATTTTTGTCCCCACCAGTGGTTTTTTTGATTGCTCTCAACAGTAGCTTTCCCTCATAGCTAGCCACAAAAATAATCTCCCATGGAAGAGAAATGGATGCCTTCACTGGGAACAAGCAAATTCAGTTCAAACTCTCCTCTACATGCTGCATTCTTAGACCTCAAGTTCCTTTGACACAAGCCTGTGGGCATGTAGAAAATGGTACATTTTTAGCATTATGCAGAAGGAGGGAAATTTTAGCTAAAGTACTGAGAAAATACAACAGATTTTAGATTTTCATTAGAGCAAAGCACACCTTATTTTTAGCCATAGTTTATTCAAAATGTTTCTGTTACTTCTGATAAAAATGATGGGTGTTTTTGAGAAAGAGAAACTTACATGAAATCCTTGTAATGCATTTTTTTTAAACTGCTGATAGTAACAATAGAAATGTTATCAGACAAGTAGTTTTAAACCACTACTGCCTAGTTTTAGCATTGATTTTTTTGCACTTCCAGGTGTGCCTGGTTAGAGTACTGGTGGAGAAAAATATTTTTCAGAATTAACTTAAGTTCTCTATTTCAAAATATTTCTTTTCAGAAATTTGGTATTACAGTGAGGAAAAAGTGGTCTTTCAAGTACTCAGATAATGTGTAGAAATGATCAATAAGGAAAAATATGAGGAAAGTAAGACATATGGATGAAAAAGGACAGGAACCTAGCAGTATCCCTCAAAAGCCAGACCAGTGATTTAAATGCCCCCTGCTATTTTTATCTTCCTGTCTTTTATCTGTTTTTAACCAGCTGAGACCCTCATCTCAATATTTCACCGTTTCTTCACTCCTAAGTTCCTCCCTTGATCTCAGGTAGTTGCTATTATAAGCAGGGTAATTGCTAGGAGGTAAATGAGGTATGCATACAGGGTTTTGAGTGAAACACACAATGAACACACCCTCTCTTTTTCCAGCTTTGTGTCTTTGAAGTGGTCCTTTCCTGAGATGGCAGAAGGGCATCCAGTCACCGAAAGGAGCTGGACGGCTGCTGGGGGTAAAGACCATGGCTGGAAGTCTGCTGCTGCTGTTGCAGAGCATTGCCAAGGGAAGACTGAATGGAAAAGCAGTCAAAACCTACCAATAGGCATCACTTCTTTGATGCAGCCAAACTGTTCGTGAATGAGGAGCGGTGAGCTGTAGTACCGCCGAAATCCCTTTGGCTGGAGGGAGAAAAAGCAAAAACAAGTGAAGTGCATTGCTTGCCTTGACTGATGAAGTAGAAATAGCCTCAGCTCTTTGGTTAATGGTGGAACATTGTGGTGAGGCTGGAAATTTGCCTCCTGTTGTTCAGTCACTGTGGGGTTTAGAGATCAGATGTTTATTTGATTTTTTGCCTAGAAAAAAAGTAATATTTATGTGGAAGGAGGGGCTCATTTCCAGCTCTCCTTTTTCTTTTGTCTTACATAAAAGCAACACTAATTAAGTGCAGTAGAAATGCTGAATCATTAGAGGTTCTGGGAAGTTTCCCTCTCCCTATCTTCTAATAGAATATGAATTTGCATTGTGTTGTATTTGTTAAACATATGTTTAACATATTTGTTAAACACCCTTCCCCACCCTAACTCCAAATCCTCATGTTCCCACATATGCACAAGTGAAACCCAAGGAATTTAGAACCTTTCTATAGGTTTTTCTAAGGTTTACTGCTGCTTCCACTGCCTCTTTTTTCTTTTTTTTTTTTTTGTCTTGTAAGGTCAAAAAGCTCTCCAAACTGTTACCAGATGTTCCCACAGTGTCCACTTGTAGAAAAATGCATCATTAAAGAGTACCATAATATGGCAAATAATAGTGCCTATACCACTCTAAAAATTCTTAGTATTCAAAATTAATGCCTTCATGGCATTGGAATTTCACAAATGGTCTCTCCAATTTCTAATGTCTGCAGGCTGTGAGAACTTCTAGTCACAGTGAAAAGTGAGGAAAATTTGAAGAGATGTGCATATTTTCCATATCCTCTGTTCAGTGTACATCAAAACCTGATAGGTAACTAGTTCTTTAGGTAATGAGCTGCAAAAAAGACTGAAAAAAACTGAGGGGAGGAATGATAATCTTGGAGTCTTAGAGGAATAAATTCCAGATTCTTCAGCCTTTGTTTGCCCCCAAGCTAGATGCAGGCAAGGCATCAACATGAGCTCACAAAACTCCTGTGACTTTGCTGGCAACTTCCTGATGTAAATTTGGTCTCTTTTTTTTTTTATTTTTGTAAAGTAGTAACCACAAGAGCTGAGGCTGGAATCAAGAAATGCATGAATCAATTAACATGGGATAATATTTGCCTTGTCTAGGGCTTGTCATTCAGCTCTTCACAGACTGATTTCCTGTACCAGAATACCTCATATTAGAACTATGCTTATGGCTTAGATACATGAAGACCTGCCTCAGGGATATAAACAACAACAGCTTTCAGTGAACACTCTTGGACAGAAAAGATCTTTCCAGTGAAAAGTGGGGTTTGTAGCACTTTTGAAGTCAGTACTTGCATTTTCCCATCACTTAACACAGTAAAACTGTTTGGTTTTAGTTCATAGTTGTCTCAAGTGCCTTCAAGTTGCAACAGATCTGAGAACATCTGAAACATGAATCTATATATTCACTTTTCATATTCCAATTGGTATTTTTCTAAGTTCTTTTTCCAAAAGTAAGCAGAAGGAACCATAGTCCTGTAACAGTCAACAAGGTGGGTTAGAATTGTCTCAGACACAGTGTGCTGCCATTGCCAATCATGAGATTTTCCCACTCAGAAGGCTACTCAGGCCCTAAAGTGCTGTGTCCATACAGAGGCAGGCTCTTCTCAGACTCTCCTGCTGAAAGTTTGCTTCAAACTCTGTAATGTCGTACTGTGAAATATCCCTTGGTTTTCTTTTTAGAGGTGAATTATGTTTTTTTTTATTTAAGCCATAACAGTGGAGAAAACAATAAAACATATTTTGAAGGATTTTTCATTTGTTAAATGCTACAGAAATACTATGACTAATTTATAGCAGTCTTTGAGGGGTTTGCAGTGCAGCAAGCGCAGTTGAAATCAAGGTAATGAATTCTGTTAGCTAGCTAAATTTGTATTCTGTAACTGTATTTTCACATCCACAAAGCAGACCACATTTGTGCTTTGGTTTTGTTTGCATTCTTGTGCAGCAGCAATTGCCCAAATTGACAGCAGGGCACCACCTGGCTTCACTTTTCCTGCCTCAGTAAAGTGATCTGGTGTGGGTTCTGTTAGTGCAGCAGCTAAATGCACACCTGGGGCTCAGGCACACAGAGAAATGGCTCCAGCACAAGCTGTCCTGGGCTGCTCACTTACCAGCTTGCCCATGCAACGCTGCTGTCCGATACTGTCTGCACACTTGTGGTGGATGCTCATCTTGCACGCCTTACAGCGCAGTCCGTGCTTAGCGTTTGTCCCTGTGAAATGCACAGTAGAGACTGAATTAGACAAAATCAATAGTTTCCATCCATTTAAACAAGTGACCTGAAAGAACTGATGGGGTCACTTGCAGTAAAGCAACTATTGACAGCATTCTTTGCCTTACCTGCTTTTAAAAATGCACATTCATACACCCATTTTCTCTACAGCCTGTCCATTTGTCCCCAGGCTCTTTCCCAGGCTGTTGCTGCCTTTAGATTTATATTGGATTATGCTGTGCTATATGATAATCTGACCAACAGTATCTATGCCTCATGAACACCAAGCAAAACCCCTTTGTTATTTTGAAAGGTCTTGGCATTGCTGTGCATGGCCAGGCTTTGAAGCAGCTCTGGGGAGCTGGGCCATCAGCAGGGGCCCAGGTTCTGTGGGTGAGAGGTAGCTCCAGGCAGGTGTGAGAGGGTTAAGCCAGCTCTCTTGCCATATCCGCCCACAGGCAAGCACATTTGTTTGTGTGGTTTCTTTTTCCTCCGTGGTTACACTGGATTAGTGTGCTGTGAGGATTTCTTCAGTTATAGTTTCTTTTTAATTACACATGCTCAAAATACAATTGCTCCCAGGGACCGCTGCTCTCACCATCCTGGGCCACTGCTCAGAGGGTCCAGGAAGGGCTCCTTGCATGTCCCTGAGTGGGCCAGTGAGGGTGCCACGAGTTTGACCATGCTCTCCTCCCTTGTCAGTGGAAAAGTTGTATGTCACAGGTAGGGGAGCTACAGCAGAAATTTTGCTTTAAAGAAGCAGAATTCCCCCACTAGGCCAAATGTAGTTCTGCATTAGCTTCAGTGAGGACCTACTCTTAAATGACAGACCCAAGTCTGCTTGCTTCCAGGCAGGAACCGTCACTTTTATTCATACAATCACAACACTTCTTAAACTATGCAGAAGCAGTGATGCTGCAGCAACTCTTTTATCCCCTACAGGACTGGGTAAACAGAACGAGTAAACAACAGATCTGTTTATTATATCAACTGTGAAAGTGAGTATGAAACAAGGTAATAAAAAACCCTAAAAACTCTTGACATTTTAACCAGTCCTCATTAGTCAAACATGATAAATATTAGTCAAAAGAATCCTGCATCTGAAAGTACTCATTTAGCTCATTAGTACATACTGCCAGTTTCATTCACTGAAGTTCTGCCTCAGAAAGAAGCACTTCAGGGAAGGTTTCATCAAGTTGGTGCCAATACCCAAGCCTTGTGTTCCACTTTCAGAGGAAGAGGTGTCTGAGTGGCCACTTGCAAGCCATGTAATGCAGGCTGAGGTAGTCATAGGTTGTTGCAGTGAGCCAGGCTAAGATGTTTCACCTGTGTGCTTCCCTTAGGACAGGAAACCAAGATCCTCCTCACTTTCCTATAGACTGCTGGAGTGATAGGGACCGAATGGGGTTAAGTGTTGGGTGTGCCCCAGGGACTTCAAGGGAGTGGGGTGAGCGTCTGCTCCCACTTCTTGCCCCTTTTAGCCACCTTTCAGTGTGTGCAGACATTCTTTCTATTCTTTTTTCTGGGGTCTTTTTTCCTAACAAACACAGGATAGAACAAATAAACACTATTTGTTGGTTGTGTTATGCCTATTTGTTGGTTGGTTATGCCTATTTGTTGGTTTATTTTTCCTGCATGGTTGCACTTGGATTAGTGTGCTGTGATTAGAGGATTTTTTCAGTTATAGTTTCTTTTCAATTACACATGCCCAAACCAATATTGACTTCTGTGGCTCTGTGCTTTTATTACTGATGATGAAGTGCTGAATCACTCTTCCTGGTGATCAACAATTGGCACTGAGAAAAGAGTGGTTCCCTAACAGTTTTTCATTATATTTATAGGGCAGAATGAGGAAAGGAAAACTACATCACAGTTGGCCTATGCAACACATCAGTGCTTACACCAGGTCTAATTCTCTTCTCATGCTGATCTGTACCAAGTTACTCCTAAGATTCAGCTGTGACAAGGCAGTCTCACGTTACATCCTGCTGGCTATGTAATGCTCTTCCAGCCATTTTAATGCTAAATTTGCAAGGTGGATGTTGGTCCTTACATTTTATAACCATGTGATCACAGAAGATACACATTTGTCAAAACAATTGTGCACCCAAATGATGTGCAAAATTAATGTGAAGCACCTGAGTTGTTTTCAAAAATCAAACCCCAACTCTTTCAGAAAGAAGTCTGTGGTCATGTGAAAATGAGTAAGACAATTACAAAAGAACAACACAGTATTTCCATTGCTGAGTGCCATATTTTTATATCTGAGTAGCTAAGTAGTGGATTCAAAGAGAAAAGAAGTATTTTTTGTCACACACTTGAGTCTACAATAAGTCTTTGTAAATCAAAATGAAATCCCTGTAACTACCAAAATCTCCAATCTTCAACCCATTTTCAGTTCTAACTACTTGGTTTATGGCAGGGCTAGCTTGGAAAAAAATTCTCTGCATCTCCCTGCGTCCCACTGAGGAATAACTATGCAGATTGGAGAACAATCATTTATGCTGTATTTATGTTTAACCGTCATATCTCAGGCTCTGAATATGGCATTTCTACAAAGACAAATCTTTTTTCCCCACAGAATAATTCCTTCTTCAGTTTCTCTTCCCCATTACACTAAATCACTCAGAGAACTATGGCTAAGCTGTTTCAAAACTAGTGCACACCAGGAATCAGATAACTACATACTGGTAATGTACCTGACCCAAAAGTTTCTGACATTCAGAAATGAGGCACAATCACAGCTCACATCACAGATAAGAGATTGCATTCAGTACAGGTGTAAATGAGACCAAGGTTTGACTCATTGCATCAATTTCTGGCCTCCCATTTATGCACACTTATTGACCTTGCAGATGCATGAATGGGTAGGTTTTAATAGACCTCTGGTAGTTTAAAGTATTGAAAAAGCAGGCAGAACACAGATCTTGCAAGGATGTTATTTAAAGCTGAGTGAGTACAGTGAGAGTTCTACAGTCATGCACCAGTATAAGAGAGTTATTTCATTATACCTAAAGTAGTGGCATAGGATATAGCAATGTGTTGAAACATTATTTCCCAATAAATTCCCCTGGAAATCAAAAGAAAGTTAGGAATTTGGTCTGAACATACATTAAATAATAGAAAATAAGTGGTATTAATGATTCAGAAAAGTAAAAAAAAATTGACAAATATAGTAACAATAACAGCAATTGCTACAACAAGACAATATGGCAGACTATTTGAGTATAATTTTCCTTTGTTGCAATAGGTACCAGGCCTTGTTTGAAGTTGAAAGCCTCTCTGTGGCGTGCTTATTCCCACTGGGTTAATCTTTCTGTGGATTGAAGCATAGGGCAGGGGAAGGGTAAGGAGAGAGTTCACATTTGAGCTAGTTACAGCACTGTCTGGAAGTTGCAGTGTTCCAATTAGTGAAATCTCAGACACTAACACAGTCTCCTCAGGGACATCTGCTGAACACACATTGATGACCTGCAAGCCTGACCATCACTCTCTAGGTTGATTCCTATCCCCCTAAATAGCTGATGAGCAGCCTACTGCTTATTCCCACCAGCAGATAGTCCCCTATACCAATCTTAAAGCAAAGCTGGAAGCTACTGATACTCACATACAGCAGTCACTGCTGTATCTTAGCCCACCTGGAATAATTTCAGTCAGTGGTTGATCAGAAATAGAGGAACTAAGAGCTTAACAATAAAGCTCTACTTGGAGTAGCCTAACTACTTTTTTTTCTCTGGTTCTCATTCAAAAGGGGAATAAACTAACAGCTTTGATAGCTTTGCTTTACCTTCAAAATGTAATCACTGCTCATACCTTCTTCTCCAAAAACCCTTACTAAGGTTACTTAAACTGGTTGGTAAATACTGAGCAGGACAGAACAATATTCTGATCAGTTGCTTTTTGGTTGCTGTCTGGGATGTGATTTTCACTATTTTTATTCAAGGCACACTACATCATTCACCAAACAGAGGAGACAGTGTTTGATGAATGGACAGTTCTATTCAACATTTGTTTTTCACTTTCCTCAGTCAGTGTGGGTCTTTAAGCATCATCTCTTGAGTCCCATGTTAGCCTTATTCCAAATACAAAGTGATTAACGGCCTCAAGAGTTTTCTTATAGGTTCACCATCTTTGTTTCTTGCCAAAACTTGTATGAGATGGCTCTCATATAGGGGAATAAGGGGTAAAACTGTCAGAGGTTGCACTAATATAATTTTGGCCCAGATGCTGGTGTTTTAGCTATAAAAATTGCAAACTCTAAAAGTGGGAGTTTAGAATAGAAATTACTAGACATGTTTAGCTGACTTATAGTGTCCATGAACACTTAACATACTCTCTTCAGTGAATGAAGTAGTGTCTATGTAGTTATGAAATTCATACAGAGAAAAAACCACACAGACATTAGAACAAATATGCTCTCTGACCTATTCATTAAGGTATCAATTATCTCCAAGTCTGTACAGGCTGATATTCCTTTTTCAAACAATAAAAAAGGCAAAACTGACAAAAGGAACAGTATTTCACTGGAAAAAAAAAGGAGGAAATTTCAGGCCAGAATACTGAGTAGGTCTTAAATAAACTTACAAATGAGGTTCTGCCCAGCAATTTTCTTCAGCTATCAGCTAATGTATCCAGGCACCTAGGTCTGCAAGGATGCATTGTTTTGAGAAGCAGGTCATGTTTAATAACACCTCACTAGAAATACTCTGTGACTGGGTCAGCTCCCATTTGAATATCTAAACCAGTGGCTAGGTTTTCCAGAACAGTCATGGAAAATTGAATCTTAAACTGTTCTGATAATATGACCTTAAATACCTAAAAGGACACACTGCATCACATTTGTAAATTTAAATCTTTTTTGGAAGAAGCCGAAATGGAAAGAGAACACCTCAATATAGGTGAATGGAAATATTTGGAAGCAGAGAAAGACAGAGGGAACAGGGCAGAATTTGATTCCAACTACTGTGCATTTTAGGAAAATCATATTTTTTCCTAAGGAATGCAAATGAGAATCTGATTGTTGCACACACACAAAAGGAACCTGCATCATCCTCTAGGCCAGCACAGCTATGACCACAGCACTGCTGGCTGGTGCTGTCTGCCTGTTGTTCCAAGTCTCAACATAAGATTAATAACTGGAGAGGGAGAACGAGCCCTACAGCCTGGAGAAATTTCAAAGAAAACTGCAGATGTTGGTAACAACACGATGTTATAATGATTGTGTAAACATAACTATATTAGGCACTTATGCCAAAGTGGGGGAAAAAAACAAAAAGGAGAGGATAAAAATGTTCAGGTCTATAGAAAAGAGAAAGAGGAAGGGAAAGAGACACAAAGAGACTGTCACCTCCAGCTAATCTAGCTATGACCCAACCACTATTTTTTATTATTCCAGATGAGAGGAACATACCAGTCAGAAAATGTTTTGATTTAAAACTTTCAAAAATAAATATATTTAAAATGCATAATTTCCAGAGAATTCCAACTTCTGCTGTGAGAGGCTGATAAAAATAATGAGTGTCTTGCCCCTTTCTCCCTAAATGCATTTACAGTTGTCACCAGAAAGCCTCATCCATGCCAAACTTTATGGGAAATGGAGAATTTTAAGCAAGCTGGGCCAGTACTGCAGCAGTGAAGGGTTTAGGATGTCACCGCAAAAATAGAGGAAACCCCCGAAATGGGACTGGTGCCTCTGCAGTTATCACTAAGGCTTTGTTCAGTCTACTCTCATGCCTTCTTCTTAGTTTTTAATTAATTGGTTTTGCATAAAAGCTTTGATGCTGAAAGAGATGACTATTTTTAAAAAATTCCTCTGTAGCTGCTTCCTGCCCCTGTGGCTGGCTGCTCCTGGACAAGCACTTCTCCTTCTCCTGCTCTATCTCAATCAAGAGATAGAGAGGAGATCAGAAAATAGCATTTTCTACATGGGACATCCAGATTTTTAAAGTTAAAAACTGGAATAATAAGTGCCTAATTCATCCAAACCACTAGGCTGGTTTGTAAGAATGAGCTGGGAAGTCCTTTTCTCACTCTTCGTCAGCCTCCAGCCTCCCTGAGTGCCTCCTGCCGCCTTGGGAATGTCCTAATGCCTGGCACCTTTCTGATTTTTTTTTTAAACTGCTGTTGCCCCATCACTTTCCCCAGCTGTTATTTTGGAGAGTACACAGGCGTAGATCCTCAGCTGTTCATCTGGT
Source organism: Chloebia gouldiae (assembly GCA_003676055.1). Classification (NCBI taxonomy): domain Eukaryota; kingdom Metazoa; phylum Chordata; class Aves; order Passeriformes; family Passeridae; genus Chloebia; species Chloebia gouldiae. The sequence goes on from QUSF01000003.1 coordinate 45,983,847, forward strand.
GAGCCACAGATCAAAGCCTGAACACAGATTTCCCCAGCCACCCTAGAGGGCTGAGCACTGGACATCATTGCTGCCTGTTACCTGATGGAGAATTCAAATTGATGGACACAGTTACTCTTTAGTAATGACATTTTTTCTTTATTAGGTTGTGGGTTGGATTTTTTTACAGTTAAGTCTGCCAGTTCAAAACGTACAGAGTTTTGGGCGTGTTAAATTTATTTCTTGGGATGAGGCACATTGTACAGGGATGTCCAACCACATGAGAGGAGGAAAACCTGGGAGCAAGCTGCTAGGTCTTGATGTGATACCTTGACTGCCTGAAGTGTCTTGTTCCCCTGAGTTTATCTTGTGCCACTCTAAACCAAACAGGGTGTGGATAGAAGCTGGAACTTGTATATTTATGTTCTGTAGAGCAGGACTTGATATCCAATCATCCTTTCAAATGAATAAATTTGTACCTATCATTTCAAATGAATAAATTTTAGCTTATTTGTCACTGAGAGAGGTGTGGGTCCATTTGAGCACCTACTCCAGTTTCTCCATAACAATATCCAATGTTTAAATAGCAAGAAAAGTTGCCTTGCATGTAGGCAGGCTACAAAACAGTGCATAAAATTAGAATTGACTTCCTAGTGACATAGTTTTCTTTAGAAATGACATGCTGAGAAAAAAATGAGGCAGTAATAGGGAGGACTTTCTGCAAGACGGTTATAGAGATGAAAAATATCCCTGCTAAAATAAAGCCTTTTAAAAATTTGGCCATAAGAATTTTTTTCAAAATGTGCTTTTCACATATTCAGCAGCTTTGCTATAAAAGTCTATTCCTGAAAGGAAATATCCACCTCCGCAGTTCTTAAAATATCATCTCAGGTTTTTGATCATCTAAATGTTAATTAGGATGCTGGAACGCCATGGTAAATAAACCAACAGCTATTATTGAAAGAAAAAGTCTCCATCCCCTAAACACTAAACATGCTAAATCATGTCTAATGTTCTGTGCTCTGAACAAACTGGCACTGATTTATTGATACCTACTTTTCTAGATAATTTTCAAGATTGATGAACTTGTGCTTATAGGTCCTTGAAAAGGAAAATATTTCTGAGAGGATAGGCATAAACTTGACTGTGTGAAGTGATGGTGACAGAACTAAACAGGACAAGGGAACATGGAGAAATTCAGCTTAATGTGTTATTTCAAATGAGGACAAGCAGAGATGAATGGCTGATGTTGGTCTCAGTAGTATTAGTAAACATAGCATCTTAAGTAACTCTTCCTGAGGTGAAGATGATGAAAGTCAGATTTCAAATAAGATCTTCATTTTGACAGGCTCAGGTTATTTGCACCTGTGTTCTTACATGTTTTGAAATGAAAAGTCATCCATTGCAGCCTTTTTTTTCCTGTGTTTTGAAATACTTTGAAAAAGCAGTTGAATTTTGTAAGGCTGCTCACATGTTCCAAAACCTTTATCTTCCAAGGGCCTTGCACCATTACAGAGGAGCTGGAAAACATCTGTGCTAGCACAAACTGTCTGTCAGTGCCTGCAGCAATGGGTTTTGCATGCAAAGTGCTGAAGTGTGACTTACCAGGACAACAATTCCTCTTCCTCCCTCCTTTTTCCATTTTACAGTAGCTAGTGATGGAGATGGGAAATGGAGCAACAGAAGATAACTATATGTAGCTAAAATCTAGTGCTTGGTCAGGATTTGGCCACATGCATAGATTTCCATTCCAAAGCCATTTCTTCCCTTGGATCACACATAGCTAAGGAGAATCTCATCAGAAGCTACAGGTGTAATTTTGACATCATGATTTGCTTGTACTAAAGGGAATTCAGGGCACCACCATAAGTAACTGGGTAGTTACACCAGTTTGATGGAATCATTTTTCAGGGAAGTTATTTCTACATTTAGTCACATTTCTACATTTAGTCTACCTTTCAGAATTTTACAACCACATTTTACAACAAAATGTGTTTCAGTTTTTTTTTTTCCATGTGGGAAATGCACAATCACAGAATCAACTAGTTTGGGAAAGATCTCTGAAATCAATCCAACCTATGACCTAACACCACATTGTCAACCAGATCACGACACTGAATGCTACATCCAATCTTTCCTTAAGCACTTTCAGGAACAGTGACTCCACCACTTGCCTGAGCAGCCCATTCCAATAATGTTCCTGTTTTCTGTGACTTCATCCTGATTTCCAGGCAACGGAAAAATTTTCAAGTGAAACCTTTCACATCAAGTGCAGGTTGGGGGGGAGTGAGGGAGGGGTGGAGTGTTGGTAATTTTTTTCCAGAAATAGTTACTGATTTCAGGTAACTATTGGTTGGGAAGGTTGCAGGTTGGGAAGCAAAAACACTTCATTTACAACTGTCAAAGAGGCAATCTCAGCCTTCATTATTATAACCTGAAAGAATTCACTACTTGACACATAGCAATACTGGCCTAAAGCACACCTTACAGGTACACTTCCATATGGCACAAATTACTAATTAAATGAATAAGAAAAACTTCTGTCAAGTGACTGTACAGAAGTTTATGTAGCTCAGCAAAGCAAAAGGAACATTACGTACCCAAGGGTCAATCTGGACAGTGAAAAAAAATGGGGACATTAAGCTAAATTTCCCTCTATTTCTAAATATTTAAATCATTAATCAAAATCACTAAAAATCTGCTTTTTAAAATTTTGTCAATTAACATGAATAATTCAATGCATTACTTATAAACCGTCCATATTTAGACAGTATTTGCATTACTTGAATTCACCCTGGATTCCAATAGGAATGAACCAAGTCAACACAAGCCATAGATTTTCTCATCTACATATGTGGTTTGGACCAGCATGGCTACGTGGTTTGTTGTCCAAAAACCTTAATTAACATTGACCATACTTGTGCTACCACTATCAGGGGTAGGGAAACCCACAGGGGCAGCAAAAGTCTTGGAAGGTACTCTCTGTCTGTTGTACAGCTGTACAGTGTACAAAACATTAACATATAACAAAAGTCCAGCAAAGAGTAGATCAATGTGTAAGAAGGTACAGCCACAGAGCTGAATGTCTATACAGACATTAAGATTTAGGAGCAAGAAACAGCTGAAATACTGAACAGGAACAGGCAGCAGGTAACTGCTGTGTAAGTGTGTGGGTGAATGTATAAAACTGAACCTCTGAACTCTCAGACAAGAGGCTGCTGCTTGCAAGCTGCAAACACTATTAGCTGCTGTAAATGTTGATAACACTCTGACTAAAAAAAAGCAGTGTATCCCAAATCCTCCAATTAATAAAGAGGCAGGAGACCAGAGCATTAGTTAAAAGGCTGATCATGTGCTGTTCTTATGCAAATACATTATGTAGACTGGAGGAATTGTGAGCTTGGTTTCCAGAAAGAAGATTTAGTGCCAAGAGATGAGTTCCTGAAAGAAAGAAGTGCTCTCAGAAAGAAGAAGGGGGCCAAAGGCGAAGATCCTGGCCTGGGGAGGGATCTGGGAAATGCAGGAAGATCCTGAAGATGAAGCCATGGACATCAGTGTTGTACATCAGTGATGGACATTCAGTGATGGATATCAATGCCAGGGGATGCCCAGGAACTGTGCCTGAGATGGCACAGTTGCAAGCAGCACAGATGCACAAATGCAAGCAGCATCCCAGCAGGAACAAGAAATTACTTTCTGTCCCAATGTCACTAGTAGTGACCCCTCCATGCAGGGAAGAGGAGACTTGGGGAATGAAAGGCTGGTGGGGAGGGAGGAAGTTAATGTAAAAAAAAATAAATAGGGTAAAATCTGTAATGTCATTGTTTCTTCAATAAAACCTGGGACCCAGATGCTCTCCATATTGGAATTTTTTACAGTGTAATAAACACTGCAAGACAGACAATATCTCACCTTGTCGCTGTAAACAGATGTTATAACCTGGAGAATTCAGTACTTGGCACATAGCAATACTGGCCTAAAGCACACCTACAGGTACACTTCCCTGTGGCACCAATTACTATTTAAACGAGTAAGAAAAACTTCTGTCAAATGATGGACGCAGACAATTCCTTGCATGTTATAAAGGAAATTATAATCAAATCACAATTTGCAACTACATGCCATTTTTAACTGAGCAGGTCTTCAGAATTTAAAGCATCCTTCAGTGTACAAGATAAACTTCTGTCAAAGGGGAAAACAGCTCCGTATTGTGTATATCTGGAAAAATAAAATTTCAGCAGTTCAGAGAAGAGCATTGGTAAAGTTGCGGTAACTTGCATTCCTATCACCAAAGCAGAAAAACATGCAATGATCCATGTGACCAGCAAGGATCACTGCTCTCTGAGACATCCTTCTATATTAAGGACAGCAACAAGTAAATTTGGGTAGGCATTTTACTCTACACGATGGCAGTGTGCTATTTCTTGCAGAAGCATTTTTCTTAAGTACCTAATTTCAAGATTTCTGCAACTCAGAGTAAGGTAAAGCTGCTAATAATTTTGCTTCTGGATAATGCTTTTGTCAGCTATTCAGCATTGTAACTATCCACATAACAGTCACACTCTGGTAGATAAGGACTCTAAAGAGAAAAATAATGTTTTTACAAGAAGGTCAGCTTGAAAGAAGATGCACTTAATTTGCTTAGCTGTAAACACCCAATATCCCATGTGAGCTCTGGAAAAGTACATAGCAGGACATAAAAACCCCACTTGCATTCTGCTTTATCCCTTGGCCTTTAAAAAACCTTGAGCTTGCCATTATATTCTTCACTAGAGCAATAGTACCAGGAGCCTACTCACTACTGAATAGGGTGTTTGGTGGTTTTAATGTACTTTTTGGTGAAAAATCACCATGCCTAACATAATATAAAAGTATTAATTGTAGATGTTCGAGAAATGCTTATTGTTTTCCATCTAATTAAATAGCAAATGTTGGTCAACATTTTTTAAAGTCTCTTTTGACTGAGGATTAACTGCAGTTTCATTTTAATAGCAATTTCTCCCAAATTAAAGTGAGCTTGAAAATTATCTAGTAACAAATGTGAAACATGTCTGATGCTGTTCAAGGACAAATTAGAATTTAAAATGTATTTCCACCCTCTTTTCTCAGCTAAGCAGTTCCTGATTATCCAATTTACTGATAACATTCTTGCCTCATCTCAGAGGAGGAAGCCCTCCCAGAGGATAAACAAACTAAATATTTTCTTTTCAACATTTGTTTCAAAGCATGCTTAACTCTTTGTTAACAAAGAAAAGTAATGATTTGATGTAGAGATAATGTGTGGCTCCCTGTAGCTTTTCTACAAATGTGGAACCGCACGAATTGGATACTTTTTACCATGTTTATCAAAAAATAGGAGTAGAGTAGATGGAGCACATCTATACTGCACATACCATATGTGTTCCTACATCTTTACTTCTGTTTATTCCCACTTCATTAATTTTAACAGACAAAATACCCACTGTTGGGAAATTTTGGAGAGTCCAGATGATATTACCTATACCTGACGGGTCTATAACTAACAGTTAAATGCATACTGTACAGTTTGGGTAAATTAGTGCTTCATATTTCCAGAAGGCTTTTGTTTGGCCCTTCTTACAGGGCTCCACTTAGAAATGGGAAGGTCTGTGGTTATGGAGACTTATTAACTCAAGAAAGAGACTGTAGGATAAGTCAGGTTCAATTTCAATCTAATAGAGTAAAATCATTATTTTACACCATGTTTAGCAGATGTGTGTTTAAAAAATACAATGTTTTTGTTTGCCCTAAACCTTAGTACAGCAGAGAGAGATGACTTAAGCCATTCTCACTCACATTGCCCCTCAAAAGTGCCAGAAGATTTAGGTGCCCAGAACCACTCATTGATGAAAACTGAAATGAAGTGTCCTAAATCCAGGAATAAATTTAGTGCAGGGAAGGAGGAGATAGAGGCAGGGATTGTAGATCATTTAGTAATATATGGGATGGCACCTGGTACCAGTTATTGAAAAGGTTACACAATGGCCCTTTTTCAATGAATCACAGAGTGACTGGGCTTGGAAATGACATCTGGAGATCATCTAATCCAATCCCCTGCTGAATCAGGTTCTGCTAGAGCAGGCTGCACAGGATAATGGCCAGGTGGGCCTTGAATATCTCTGTAACATGAAACCCCACAACTTCTCTGGACAGCCTGGTCCAGTGCTCTGTAACTCTCACAGTAAGTAAGTTCTTCATCATTTTCTGGTGGATCTTGCTGTTTCAGTTTGTGCCTGTTGTCCTTTGTCCTCTCCCAGGAGACTTCATTCTCTTGCAACCCCCACTTCAGGTACTTACAGATGTTGATGAGATCCTCTCTCACTTGTCTTTGCTCCAGGCTGAACAGCCACAGCTCCCTTAGCCAGTCCTGTAAGTCCACTGGACCTGTTCCAGGAGCTCCATGTAGCCTGCCCAGGGAGCCCAGAACTGGACACAGCACTCCAGATGAGGCCCCACTAGGGCTGAACAGAAGGGCAGGATCACCTCCCTCAGCCTGCTGACAAAGCTCTTCCTAATGCACTCCAGGATATCATTGGCCTTCTTGGTCAAAGGACACTGCTAGCTCTTGGACAGCTTGTTGTCCAGTGGGACCCCTCAGAACTGGTTTCCCAGCCTGCATTGGTGCCTGAGATTATTCCTTCCTAGGTGCAGGCAAATTCAACATTTGCCTCTGTTGAATTTCTGGAGCTTCTCCTCCATACAGCTCTCCAGGCTGTCCAGGTCTCACTGGATAACAGCACAGGACTCTCGGGTATAGTCCACTCCTCCCGGTTTTGTAATGTCAGTGAATTTGCTGAGGATGCATCTCTCCCTTCATCCAGGTCATGGATGAATGTGTTGCACAAGACTGGACCTGATCCCAAGCCCTGGAGAACATCTCCAGCAATGAACTTCCAAATGGACTCTCTGTCTCTACCATTCAACCAGTTCTCAATGACCACTCATCCAACACTTCCTGAGTTTGCCTACAAGGATGTTATGTGAGACAATGTCAAAAACCTTGCTGAAGTCAGGGAGGTCAATATCCACCACTCTCCCCTCATCTACCCAGCCAGTCATGCCATCATAGAAGGCTATCAGATTGGTCAGGCATGATTTTATGCCTTTTCCTCACAAATGAAAAAAAAAAAAAAGGATTCAGCTGCTTTTGCAAGTTTCTTTCAATAGGGAAACAAATTTATACTGGAGCAGTAATAGTGTCTTCAGAGAATAGATGTGGGAAGGCTTGGCCTGTAACTACAGAAGCCCTGCTCCAGGGGTATGTTCCCCTTGCTGGAAGCTCTTTACCCTTCTCTACAAGGAACAACTCTGTTCTGATGAAGTGGCAACATGAATGTCTTCCCTCAAGGTCATCTGTGTTGGGAGATGCTAGAGAGACTAGGAAGAGTGGAGGGCAGGACTGAATGAATAACTTTATTTTTTTCCTTCATCCTGCAAAATAAATAAAAATGCTTTTTTTGGTTTTGTTTCTTCCAAAATCTCTGTCCAAAGAGTCTTCCATAGCCTTGGAAAAAGCCAGTTACAGTCATGCTTCCAGGAGTATTTCTACTTTGTCTTGCTGCCAAAAAGTGGTGATGAGTCTGTGACCATTAACTGTACCTTCATCTGCCTGGATAACACTGGATATAGGCAGGTTTGGACCAAACCAGAATGCCTACTTCATGAAATGAGGCAGCAAACTTAAAAAAAGTCAAGCATATTTTTTAGGAGAGAGCTGATCAGACTGGAGGCAGAAAGCACTGTGTCATAGTTCCTGTGAAAATTTTCTATATTTAATAAACATCCACATAAATTACAGTTATATAAACACTTCCTCTCACCATGGAGTTTTTCCAGTACTTATTAGTCCCAGTTACTGATAGTCTAAGAGAAGGAGTTCAAATGCAAGATCTAACAGAAAAAGGGAACCACAGCTTCAATTTAGACCTCTTTCTTTCCTTTATTTCTGTATTTGAAAAGCTTGGCCAATTTATCAGCTGTGACCCTAACTTGCTGGAGGATTTTACAATACAGCTTTGGGGAAAAAAGTGGTTGAAAGTTCTAGTGGCTACAACTGCACAATGAAATAAAGAAATACAGGCTGCTTTTAAAAGATGAAGTGAGAAAGAATTATTCATGGTACTTTCTTGGCTGTCTGAACCTCCAGAATGACTGGCTAAACCAGAACAGACGGTGGTAGGAGTGAGTAAATTCTGAAGGGATAACACAATTTCACTGCTTAAGCATTATTGATTAATAGACTGAAAGGAAGCTATGCTACTGCCATATTTTGGTTTTATCTTTTTTTACTGGTTTATTTGTTTTCCACAGGTTTCTCTAACCACCATCTGATTAGTTCCCTAAGAAGACAGGTACTGAGTTATTTACCTCCAGAGCTGCAAAGGTCCAGAGAATCTGCATCCAAACCAGAAACCCAGTTACCCTGATAACACCTATAAATGCATATATGTCGGCTAGCTAAGCCAGGGGTGGCATGACCCAGAAGGACCTGGTTTTGATTACTGGACCTTGAAGACCACAATTTTTTCTGGTCTTCCTGCAAGTTTGTTCCAGGCAAATATGCTTTAACAAGAATGCCAAAAAAAAAACCAACAAAAAACAACCCAGGTGTTTGATTAAAATTCTGTGCCATAGTTAAGGTTAAGAATAGAGTGAAACAGTTACATACACTTTGGAAACACAAAGACACATACAATATAAACAAGGATTTATTTTTTAAAACACAGCTTTGAAAAATTGACTTTTAAGTAATATATTTTTAAAAGCAAAGTGTCTTTTTTTTTTCTGGATTACTTATATTTGACTTAGATGGGAATACATAAGTTGCCTGTAATATGCTTGGAATATGTGGAAAAAAACATTTTTTCCACGTGAATCAGCACAGGAAATGATCTGCAAATGAGTAAAATGTTGAGAATTCTACAGATGAAAGTTTTTCTTTAAAAATACACAATGTTTTACAACTATAGAGTACTGACATCATGTTTTCTTCAACAGTGAATTTTCACAGACATGATTGATGACACACCAGAGATTGAAGAAAAGCAAGAACTTGCTTCTGATCAGCATAGTTTAAAACCATAATCTGATGCAACAGTAATTTAACAGTATCTATCTTTGCTGGTGCTAGGCAGTTTTGCCTCCCTTAATCTGCCATTGCCAAAGCTTACCACATTCTTGCTAATCACAGAAAATGGTAGATAACACAATGCAAACTTGGAGGTATCTGACTTGGTTTTTTTTTCACTGTGATGTAAAATAAAAGCCCCATAAAACCAGTAACTCCTAAATGATGACCCAGTAATACATTCCACAAGACACTTTGATTTCCAAAATTTTCCCTTGCTGGAGTTAGATATTAAAATAGTAATAAATACTACTACTAAAACTAGCAAATTAATGGTTTTCTAATAGACATACTGTGAGAGGATATTCAAGGGTGGATATGTTTAGGAAAATATGTAGCCCACTGTGGAGCTGAAACCCCAGTCCTAAACCAACCAATGCCAGGCACTCACAGCAGCAAAACAGTGAGTGGGAGAAAGGAGTGCAGAGTCTGCTCCAACACACCATTGATTTGTTCTGAAATTATGTGAATTATTACTGTGGAATTCATTATTAGAAATGATGGTTTTATTGGAGAATTAGATGCTGTGAGAAGGCCCCATTAATGTAAAATGGATTCTGCATACACTCTTCAAAGCTCCCTCAAATGTGAAATTTCCTCCATTATTTCATTTGACAGAAAACTACTGATTCTGTATCAAATTTTTCTTCTATTTACTGAGGTGAAACTTGAGTCCCAGTCTAGCAAAATTAATAGGAACACTTCAACTCCTGCCTTTCAAGTGCATATGAAGCACACTATCAATACTTTTTTTCTTTTTTGACATCACATCAATAAATGTGTTTTCTTTTGAATATGTTGTATTGTACTCTGAGATGCATGAAAAACATTTGAAAGAGTAAATTTACTGATATATATATATATATATAGATAGATAGCTATAGATAGATAGATATAGATATAGATGTAGATATAGATATGATTACACTGCATCCTAAAGGCAATATTTGGCTCATAGTGCCCAGGGATCAAAAACAGATGATGCACGTATTTTTTTTTCTAGTAAGATAATGTTTCAAGTTCTTTAATTTTGCTGTGAAAAGAGCAGCACAGGGAACTTGCTGCCTCTGCTTCATGTGTCCTGCTCACTCTGAAGCTACAGACGGATTCTGCCACATGAGTGAGACTGAAGCAGTCACTGCACATTCATGCTGTGCATTGTTCATTAAGCTGCCATGTACCAGAGCTGCTTAGTTCATAGATCAGAGTGCCATTTAAGGTGAACCTGGAATCATTCTTGGTGGCAAAATTGAAACCATCTAAAGTCAAGACACAATTTTCCTGGAATCTTTCCTCCGGCCTTCAAAACATGTATCTGTCTCTGCCTTTATTCTCATCAATGAGGAATTTAAAGTCATAGACTCATTACTCTTAAATGTCACTGCCTGTGAAAAATGCAAATAGAACAAATTGGCTCCATGTTTCAAACAGTCAGAGTCCTTGAACAGAAATGAGGCTTTTTCAGTCTGTCTTGGGAGCAGGCTTGACCAGGTTTCCTGAAACCTGCCTGTTTTGCTTCTCTATTCCTATAACCCACAGTTGCACAATCTATATGGATTAATTGAATGGCAAACAGCATCAAGGTCTACCACACTGCTTAAAATACAATATAAAACCAGGCATGACTGCAATAAGAATCAAAGAGAGAAGATGGCAGGAATAGAGAAGATGTTTGTCTATAAAAATCAGGGCATCAATACTCTAAGGCATCTTAAGGTAAAACTCTCAAAATCTTTGCCTTCACTCCAAAGATGAGCTGGAGGAGGTCAGAGCAATTCACCTGACTCAGACTGCTACCAGACAAAATAGGTCACATTAGCTTCTTCAGCAATTATAAAAGGCTTCTTTAGCTAATGAAGTGACTAAGATACAAAACAGAAAAACAAAGCCCTCAGCAGAGAGAACAGAAAAAAATTCAGAGAGCACAGGAGTTTATAGCTAATGTTTTGAAGTTTAGAGCTGTGCTTCAGGACTTTCCTATTCCAGGCAGACACAGATTGCCCAGCAAAGGAGAAGGGCAGGAGTGTTTATGAACTGGATTTACTCTCTGCAAAGTTTGCTGCCAGCAATAATCCGTCATGAGCAGCAGTATTTTGAAACACTACTGCTGAGTCATGCAGATTTGTGATGATATTTATCTCCATACAACTTCACAAGAAGCTGCCAGAAATTCAAGGAACTTATATTTGCAGTATATATTTGTGAAAATAAGCTTTGATAGAACATCCATCCACATTACCTAAGGAGACAAATTTTGGGCCTTTTCTCATATATAAAGTTATTTCAGTTAACTACTTTTCCAGATTTCCTGTCAAATTCTGAACTTCCCTGGTACTGATACTTTACTGCTTCTCTCTTTCATTTATTTTACCACTTCAAGGAGGAAAAAAAACCTTAAAAGATTGGAAAGTGACAGAAAAAAAAAGTGATTAAAATTCCTTAGTTTCCTTGGATTCAGTACAGCTGTGGTGAAGTGAGAATATAAGTTAATTTATGGAAACAAGATTGTCTTGCATCACTTTTAATGTTCTGTAGACAGCTGCCTTTTCCAAAGACAACAAATTCCTCACAGAAGTGGGGAACACTGAGCACCCTCATTTGAAAAATGTTGATCAGTCCTGTCAGCATTTTTCAAGAATTTACCACACTGTTACCTAAAAGGCAGTGACTTCCATGCCAAGGGATGTAAGTTTCTTACAGTAAGTTATACAAATTGCAGACAATATTTTGTACTCAAAGACCTGTGCCACTTCTACATGAAGCTAAATCATTAACATATTTAGCTCCTTGTCCTGCCTAAAAGCTTGGAAATTTTGTCACTCACTTTCACATAGGTAAATTGACACTGAATTTACTCCTGCTCTACTGTGCTGGGACAAGTAGATGGTAAGTAAGCAGGAAGACCATATCATGTGCACAACAGTAGCCACAAGGATGTGAATTTCCAGGATCAGATTTCTGAATAGCAACTCCTGCAGCTTCCCACTGTGGTGGCCACGCAGGTTCTACACCTCCAGGCACTTGCACTTCTCTCTTGACCATTCCTTGCAAAGCCCCATGGCTGATCTGCATGAAGGCTGGCTTCTTAGGTCTTCACATTGCACTGAAAATTACCTTACAAGCAGGGCTCAGCAGGGAGGTTTTTTATGCACACTAGAGACAATAACAAAATTATCTCCTGTCTGTCAGTCAGTCCCTGGCCAGAATTTACATACTCATAGACAGCTCCAGAGAGCAGATAGGGCTATCTTTCAAAGGTATACATTTAATGTGAGGTTTTGTGCATAGGAGGGATCCATTAGAAGAATCCCAAGAAAGTCTGCAGTGTAAATTTGGCTGTTATATCTGGTTTTTGACCTGGTCTCCCAAAAGATTCATCCCAGACAGCCAACACCCACACCCACACAAGCAGATCAGAGCCTACCACCCAGCAGATGCAACTTCTTGTCCCTTAAGTGACATGGGGGACAGCTGGGGGAGGTAGGTATGGTCACCACAGTGAAAGGGAACTGGGGGCAATGTGTGAGGGCAGACATGATGAGGAAGAAGGTTAAAATTACTGCTGTGGAAAAGAGTGAGGATAGTGAACTCATTTGCAATATGGATTTCTGCTGCTTCTGGTGTAGCATGCAACTTGGTGCTCAGTATAACCTGAATGACAGAAGAGTTTGATTCCAATGGAATCCCTCACCTGTAATGTGTGGTAACAGTATGTGTCTACAAGGCAAGACATCTATCAACAAATATAGAATATCTGTTAGCCTGCAACAGATATGACATAAATCCAGAATCCACATGATTATTCTGAAGGAGACATCTGGGCTCACAGAAGTTAAAGGTCATCCTGCAAGTTCTAGCATGGACACACAATGAGATTTTTAATAAAATGTTTCTTACCAACAATCATATGGTTGCAGACATCACAGAAGGTTGGTTTTTTGAAGATGTGCTCCTGGAAGATGTGAGTCTTGCTATTTTCTGGCAACTGTTGGGCTCTGGTGGGTGAAGATGCCTGGCTGTCTGAGTTGGGGAGCTGCCCAGTGCTTGTGCTCACCTCAGGCATCAAGTCTACTTGCAGTTTCACATCACTATTAGTCCTCTGGAAGAAATTGTCTGCACTTTTACTCCGCAAGCTTTTAGTCTTGAAGGAAAGGGATCGTTTCAGTTTCTGCAGCTGCAACAAATAAAACAGTTATAATTACTATTGTTTTTTCTACTCTAAAAAGCAATGCAAGGCTCCTGGTTTTGGGGTGTGTTGTTGTCAAGTGAACCTGGGAGCAACTGTCAGACCTTAACAATAAAACTGACCTTAAAATTAAACTAGTAATTTCTGAGCAAAGAAAACAGATCCCAGTCAGAAAACAACCTACCCTACATATGTTTTCTGATTGACAATAAACTTGATAGTCTTAATGAATGCTTCTTTTGGTCTTTATTTGCAGGTACAACAGCAAAGAAGTGTTGCTGAAAGTTGTAGGCATGGGAAAATACTCCCTTTATATGCAAGTATGAGGGAACTTAGAGCATTATTCATCTCCTAAGAGTACTTAATCAGTATGTAAAGCCATTACAGGAATAGCTGTTAAATGGTTGTACACGACAAGTGAATTCAGTAAATATATTTGATATACTTAAATGTCTTGACTTTGGTAGAAACAAAGATTATATATATTTTATATTATATATATTTTAGATTATATGCATTTCATTAGCTTTGACTGAGAAATTCTACTTTTATTCATTTTTTAAGGACAGAAATCTTAACAGCAGCAAGAGTGTAATTAGCTGGCCAATTGATAGTTAATGTTTTAATTTAATACTAGTTAACACACATTTACATATGTTCTTGTATGTTGTATTGTGTGCTGATTGTCAAAGACTATCAAGCACCACAATAAGGCATTACTGAATTAGAATTGTTCACTCGAACTCTTTATCTGTAAATTCTCTTGTGCCATATCAGCCATCCTCTCACTTTTCATTCTCTTCCCCAATTTTATATACGGCTGAGAAGAGTTCTGGATGAGTCACTGAAATAATTAAGAAATTAGCCACATGAATTTGTGGGTTTGTCTGCTCCAACTTCCTACAATGAGAGGCCAGGTAAAAGGAAAGCTAGCTCTCAGTCTGCTTTGTGTTTGCTCTCTGTGAAGTGCAATAATCCTGTATCACCTTTCACTCAGCATTATTCAAACCACTGCAAAATAATTTCAATCACCACTGCTATTCTCTGGGTGACTGTGATGTAACAACTGAAATTTTCCATGCTGCTCAAGCTCTCTGTGGTAACCAGCAGGAATAGTTTATATTAGAAACTGTTTATGTTAGAAGCAATGATTATTTGGAATCATAATTCACGCTAATATAAAGGGCGGGAGTTTACATGCTTTCCCAAAAAAGCATAGAACTGGTACGTCACACTGACTTAGCGGCCTCAGAATACTTGCTCTCCCTAGATCTGTTCTTTATCCATCCATTTTCTTTATGATGTTGCTGACAGCACACTGTTGGAGAGGAGAGTCAAGACTCTCTGGGGAAAGCCTCTCTTCCACCTTCAGAAGCAAGCAGCTTGTTCCTGGAGAGGGAGACACCAGCTCTCTACCCAGTGTTTCACACTAAAATCCCAGAGTCAAATAAATGGAAAAGGAGCTGCTGTTGGCTCCAGTTAACAGTGTTTGGGTTTGCTACATGGAAGCAAACTGCATTATACTTCCTGATCTCTTCCTTCGCAATGGCTTTGGGAGTAGGGAGGCATCAGAACCTGTGGCCTATCCCACATAAACCTCTCTCCACCTGGATCCAAAGGAAGGAAAGACCTATTTGCAAGAAATTCTCAGTCGCTAGGAGAATGTGAAAATATGAGCAATTAAGTAATTAAATGTCAACTATAAGGTAAGTGTAGTTTATGGTTTCAGCTGAAGCCTAAGCCATGGACTGATTGAGCCTAAAACTCACTGTAAACTGCACCATCAGAATGTGAGATCTCCCTTCCTCTTGGATATTAAGTTACTTGCTCTTGAAATCACTGAGGTTAGTCAGTTCTGAGATTACTTCATCTCCCCAGTGACAGTCAGGAACTCTGCAATAATTCACCTCCTTGCTCCTGAAACATTTCTCACTGAAGTCAGACCTAATTAGTGTAGCAAAACACAGAGAATTACAACACCACAAGGTGACTGAAATGGCATCCATTATTGATTTGCCATCCATTTCTACTGTGCCACATGAAGCTATATTAAATTTCAAAACGCTGTTCCTGCCAGAGAAGGAAACCTAAGCTGTGCAATACAGTATTTGTTTTATCATGAAACAACAGTCCTGATAGTTTGGATAATGCATGCAGTAATTTTAAGAAGCTTTTTTGCATTTACTATCCTTATCCCATTCTGCTGTGCACAGGCATTTACCAGTCGAGGGATCTACCAGCAGCTTTTCCTCCCCCAAGCAGAAAAGTCAAGTTTTCAAAAAAAATAATAGTCCAGCATTTAGGCTACACCTGCCCAAACTTATAGAAAAACACTAAAGGGCATAAAACTGTGTGTATTCTGTGTGTTCCCTCCCAGAATGCTGAGAGGACACATACCCAAGAACGAGTTGAGCAAGTTACCTTTACATATTTGGGAGGCACCTCTGCAAAAGCTGATAGCCCTTTCTGAAATTCACTGAGAACCATACTGGGTTCATTTGGTTAAATAATTCCCAGACAAGATGGGCATCCTTTTCATTAGCCAAAATACAGATTTCATGCCCATTTTCATTCAGACTCGAAGACACCTACATGTTTGGCTACCTAAAAGTCAAGTGGAAATCTGGGACTATTACATCCCAAATAGGTTATATGTGTAGAGAAGTGACTTGGAGAAAATGAAGAATATTGGCAAATATTAGCATTTTGCACAGCTAATTACAGAGTTCTACCGTTAAAAATACCTCTCAGATCAGCAGGTTTTATGCCCTTCGTGCATAAGAGAGAATATACAGGGCCATAGAAGACTGGCATCAGGTTTTAAGATCAGATCCAACTTTCCTTTCTCATATTAGGCTCATGAGAGAATCTGAAATGGGGCAATGGTATGTGAATGTTTACTTAGGAAAAGCTGGACCAAGCCAGGGCAAGGGCTGGTTGTTATGTATAAACTATAAAACAATAAAAGCTTAAGTAATTATTAGACTGCAGTTGAGTAAGCATCACTTCCCTTACTTAAATATCACCATCTCCTCATTTTGAAATTTGCTGTGGATTATCCTCATTCTTTTATTGCCAGATTTCAAATGTAATTAAATACAGGTAATATGTAATGTAATATATGTTTGACTTTGGTCTGCTGTAAACTGAGTTAAAGCACTTGGGATGCCATGGATGCTATAATATTTGCCTGAGGTGGAAATCAAATATTTCAATAGAGAGGAAGGTATGCAAATTTTATTATTTACACTTTATTTCTGCAGAGTGAATGAGTCCAAAGTTAAACCTTATGAAGAAACATTACAAAACTTTGTGAAAAAACCCTGCAGCTAGGGTTGTTCTACACTCAATACTTCAACTCTTCAGTGAAAAATCATGTATTGAGACTGAAACAACCCCTAAAGCAAGTACAAGAAGGCTTTAAGAAACATACTTGAAATAAATCTCCTAAGACTTTAACATTTTCTCCATTGTGAGCAAGGCTACAATTTAGTTTTCATTTAAATAAAAATAACATTCCCAAAAGCACAGGAGGTTTTCTAGACTTGTGGTAGCATCATGAGACTTCATAATGTTGACACTACAGAAACATGAGCCCTTGATATTAAAGCCAGGATGTTCCTGTGGTTTGAAATAAGACTAAGGGAAAAATCTTTGTTTCTAGTTAAAAGCTTTTTATCAGTCACACAGATTCTCAGTGACTGCACATACTAACCCCACAAGCAAGGTAGAGATAAGTGCAATAGCTCAACCTCAGAGCTTGATTAATCTTTTTTTCTGTATCTTGCAGCACAATCTCAGTTGTCCTCCAAGTCACTGAATGTTCAAGCTTCAAGGGATCGGGAAGCTCTGTTATCAGCACTCCTCCTTTCCTAATTCCCCTATACTACAACTCTTTAGCTGCTGTAAGCAGAAAACAGAAGGCAGCAAAAGAACAGATATTCAAATTCATTGCTAGCGTTAGCTACGTGTCACTGCTTTTGCTGTGAATGGGAATTGCACCTGCCCTCACTAGGACTTTATTTGATGTAATTGTTGGAACCACCAATGCTTTTCTACAATTTTCATTTAAGAAGTTCCCACGAAAATCAGAAAGATGTGATTTGAGCTGTTTCATAATCCCTAGCTTTGCAATTACAAAGATATGCATCCACCCTGCAGAGTACTTTATTCAGGCTCCTAAGTGCTCCCTGATATCTAGGAACAATTTTCCCCTTGGTGCTTGCCTACTACTAGCAGTCTGCTCAGTAGAAGTGGATTGGAAGAACGAAGCAGGGGCTGCTGAGCACCCAGCATGAACACATCAGGTGGTTTCCCAACAGGCTTGGTCTTGTTTCCCCCTCAGTCACTGCTAGCCATCCCAGCCAGCAGCAGAGGCCCCGGGGGAGTGTGGGGCCAATGGCAAGATTGGTTGCACATTTCCACTCTTAACTATTTTTCAGGAAAAAATGAATAAATGAGTCCCACTTATGAACCCTAATTCACTGACTCACCATATAACCAAGCGCTTATTTTCAGACATCAGCTGTTTGCTATATTGCTACTGCACTAGCAATAAACAAAAAAAAAATTGCTTGCTGTTCTCTGTCCCTTTCTTTACACTGGTGTAACAGTATCATTAGATTCACTACAAGTAATTCAGGGTATTAACAGAGCTGGAATGAGCCATCAAGCCAGTTTGAATCCTGCAAGCCTTATAACATTTTGTTTAGTATGCAGACTAAAAATGCTCTGTCAATAGATTTCACTCTGCTGTGAGATAAACATCCACCTTCTGTAAGGAACCAATTTTTCTTCCTTGCAGCTTCTTAGAGTAAATTTCCAAATTATTTGACTCTCACGTTGTTATAAAAGAAGGACTTCAATACACATGGCTCAGATGATGCTGCGTAGATTTGCGAGAAAGAATGTCAGGTACAGGGACTATTACCAAAAGGGACTCAGACCAAAAGTAGTTCAAATAAGGGAAGAGAACAAAGCCTTGATGAATGGCATCACCTTTACTGAGTACAGTGCATTTTCTGGGTCAAGGAACATTCAATTTGTATTAGCAACTCTCAGAACATACTTCAGTTGTTTACTTGCATTGTTGAAGGACTGGATGTTACCAGGATGTAAGCTACCCTGGTGGCATTTCTGGGCTCCAGCTAGCTGTGCTGATCTAGAGCCAACAGGGAACCAGCTCAAATACAAGTGCTTACTTTTTGTGAGCACGTAGGCTAATGATTTTCTTCTTAAAACTGAGAGATACAAAAGCAAGTGATTTTTGAGGACAGACAGAAGTGGGTTTTTTACAGATTTTGAGTTGAAAATGCTCTGCCTTGACATTTTAATGAGCAAAAATAAGATTATAACATGCCTAAAGGCAGTATGCAATTTCATAAACAATATGTGTGTGTGCCTGCTGATGAGAGGAGTACCAAGTCTTATAACATTAACAAGATAAAAGGATATTTCTAATACTTAAGGAGTTGTATTGTTTATTGGCAAAGCACCCATGATAAAACTTGTAAGGAAAGCTGATTTCTACCATCTTCTTTCTAAATAATAAATAGTCAAAATACTCTGCTAGTATAATTAGGTAAACTGACTTCAGTTGTAGATGATTTATACAGTCTGAGAATCTGGCCCTATCATGCAGATGTGTTTGCTCTAGCCAGCTCTCTTGGAAGCTGTATCCTTTTAATCCACTACAGACAAAGAGGGAGTGTCCATTATTGCAGAAACTGCTATATATTATATTTGTGTATTTTCCCAGATTGCTTAGCTGTTGTTAGAACAAACACATTAGTGCTGTAAAAAGTAAGTAAGTCAAACTTTCTGCTTGAGTATTGTCATGAAATAGTCAAAGAGGAGACATTTTCCATAATACCTACCAATAATATTATTAGTGATTCTTTGGGTACCTTCAGCTACTCTATTTGGCTCTCACAGCTCTGATTATTGTCCTCAGATTCTCCTCCCCATCTTATATTTAAATCCACTCATGGATTCTCAGACCTCTTTAGAATATAAACCTTTCT
Source organism: Chloebia gouldiae (assembly GCA_003676055.1). Lineage (NCBI taxonomy): Eukaryota > Metazoa > Chordata > Aves > Passeriformes > Passeridae > Chloebia > Chloebia gouldiae. The sequence continues at coordinate 46,003,180 of QUSF01000003.1, forward strand.
AGGCAGAGCTCTTTCCATAATTTTGTTTCACACATAGAATCCTAAATTACAACGAAATGCTCTGAATGACATGACAAGAGTGTAGCAGCAAAAATCCCTGAAAGACCCTCACGGTTTGAAAGCACGAAATCTGAAGGGATGCTCAGGTGTGCCTATGCCCACAAATGTCTCTGTGAATCCCATGTCCTCAGCCCTCTCCTATTGTACTACATCCTGGCCAGCTGTGCATTTGCATCTCTAGTTAGCAGACATCTGAATTATCAAGAGGTCAGCCTGCACATGAAGCCAAACAGGCAGTTTGCTTAGCAGAGCTGTTCATTCTCTATGACTCTGGTTTGGTTTAAACCAAGCTAAAAATTCACCTGGTGCTCAACAATTGCTCCTGCACTTGGTTTGAACTTATCCTACATTTTAATGTGTGTCATCTTCTAACTCTTCAAGGAACCAGGACTGGCAAATATGTGAGGCAAACGTGAAATAAAGTACATGAAGTTTTAAGGCCTGAAAATATAAAAAGTCTCCTGTGTGATCTGAATTCCTTTATGTATCTTCAAAATTCAGCATCACATATGATGTGAATAAAGTAATGCAGTTCAGTGAGTGATAGATTTGAAGAAACACAATTTATTAAGTGCATCAATTGACATAAATCTCAGGGAAATAATTTTCTCTCTCTCTATTATGTTCAGAACTGTCTACTTAGTCCTAAGGCGTAAAAAGGGTAGACACTCTATTAGATTTTCTGTAATTGTGACGTACTCTGAGCTCACGTTACCTTCCCTGCTAAATTATATTTCCATTGTAACTTCAAAAATTCACAGCCATATAAAAAGTTTAAAACAGTTTATAAAAAGGAGGAAGCATATGCAAAATAAATACCTGTATGCATGAAAGTGAAGAAAAATGCAAGGCTCTCAAATTTTATATCTAACATAATTTTTGCTTTTGTGTTTTTGAACAGCTATGTTTTGATGTATTCCTTTGATTTTTTTTTAACCAACCTGTCTTAAAAAGAGTAATCTAGAAAGAAAAGAGTGCATATTAAATAATCTTAATGAGGTCTAGTGTCTATCAGTATTCAAACTTCCTGACAGGTTTGATTCAAGTTTATTTTTTGTGGAGAAAATGCTTGTAATAACCCTCAACCATGGTTTGCATTCAGCTTGCTTTTGGCAGAGAATCATTCTCAAATTTTCAGTATTTCAAGATAACAAGTCACAGTATATTTCAGAGAATCTGTACTGTAGCTTTCCGAAGTTTGTAATCCAATTGACAAAAATCAGATTAAGAGTCCCAAAAAGAGAGCTACTGAGTTCACCACGTTGAGCTCACTGATCATCAGTTCTCCCTCCTTTGTCAACATGTGTATAAACCAAAACGTTTTCCAAATCAAACTAAAGAGCCCTTCAGTCATTATCAAATATCAGGGTTGCAAAATATTTTGTCTCTTTGATCTCCCTTGCTGCCTCACCTAACAGAAGACAGGCTGCTTCTCTCAGGAGCAAAGACAACAAATCCTGTAGCTATATCCAGGATTCTATCCTCCCGGCTGCTAAATAACTGCTTCCACATGGGTGGCACCAGCTCCAGGGCATCCTTTATAATTCAGGTTACGAAAGGTGTCTGGTGCAGACCTTTATGTAGCTCCCTTTCATGGTCTGATAATAGAACTCTCTCAAATTTTTCCTCCTGAAACCAAAATAAAAGCTCATAAAGAAAGCAAGAGATGGTTAGGAATAGTCCTTCCATTTTTTAAAAAAATCAGCCTGTACTTTCAATTTCAAGACAGGTAGATGTTTACAACATCTTGTTTTGTCCTTTGGGGTCCACTTCAGGCACCTGGTTGCTAAGCAGCAAGTCATCTCCATACTTTGTCTCTATCAGGATGTTTTTATCTCTTGCCTCTGGATGTAGAAGGCATTTGGACTGTTATCTCTGAGGTCCCTTCTGGGAATGCCATATTTTGCATCTCTTTTTGGATAGCTCTTTTCCATTTCAGCTCTTAAATGGAACACTGATTCCCCTTTGGTAACTCCTAATTCAGTCATTTATTAATCTTTGCTGTGGTGGATGAGGCACAATGAAATTTGGAGATTAAAAGGCTGGGTTTCAGAGAGATGTAAATCCAGGCAGTCCTGCTGAGGTGAAAGAAGCTACACTGGTAACTACCTGCTGAGAGTCATCCAGATTGATAATAATAGGACCTGAGTTTTGTTTCTTTTCCTTCTCATGAATAATCTGGAGCAAATGTGATTGTGAATGTAAGATTAATCATCCTTGACTGTATCTCATGTCTGTACCTCTATGAAATGTGCATTTTTCCTGTTGATCTTATGCCTCAGTGTGACACCCTTGGACTTCAAAAAAAGAAAAAGCCCAAAACACAACATTGTTCTGCTAAAATATGCTGGGCTACCTATAGCAATAGTTTCCACTAATATGTTTTATACATTTTATTTTCTGTTTTTTTATTTTCTTTTTTTTTTTTTGCTACCAGAGCTGTTTTATAGTACTTTAAATGGTAGTTTATCTCTTGAAGCAAATATGGAAATTCATCTTGCAGAGAGGCTGATACTAACTGAGGGCAAATTAACATGAGCACCACAACCCACATACTGAATGATCACATTCGTGTCATCTTAAAACAAAAAAGAAGTCCGAGATCTGCTGGGAGTTGTTATAGTTAATACTCTGTCAGTGTTTCCACTCTTACCTCTGGGGCTCAAAACTTACACTGTTAAAATTGCTTTGCAATGAAAACATGCAAGTGCTCAGCTCTACAACAAAAATAATTGTCACTGGGCCAAATCCTAAAGATCTTTGCTTACTGCTAACTCCCACTGACTTCAGTGAGCATGTACCCTGAGTAAAGGCTCACGGTTTGGATGGCGTATTGGAGCAGTGTTTTGGTTGTTTGTATGTTTTGAAATGATACTTTTAAAAATGTTTTATACTGTGCATTAAAACTAAAGGATTTCTGCATGTAGCATGAAAAAACACCTGGCCACATCTGACATTCTGCTACCTGGCTGATTTTATCTGACTTTTCAATTCCCTCCTCTTTTTCTTAAATTGCTCTTTTCTAACCTGTGCTGCTCCACAACCAAATATAGATAGATCCAGGTGACATTATGCTTCTGCTTCTTCTGTCCTTCCTAGACATTTGTATCAATTCATACTTTGTGTGAATATATTCTGTCCAATTCTTGCCTTGCTTCTGTGCTTTAACTTTGGTTTTCAGTTGAAGAAAGAGCTAGAACACAATGCCAGAATTTGGATGCTGTATGGCCTACTGGCTTAATAGATGCCCACAAGACAATATTTTGTCTTACACAATCCCACAGTTTTCTTCACTTCTTTCTTTGCTGCCTGTTCACAAACAGGGATTCAGATCCAAATTTTACAACTTGTTGTCATACTTCCATTTCAAACCCTTCTTAGGGAGAGATGGCATAGAAACTTATACCTTACAGAATATTAGCAGTGTTTGTTGGTTCCCTTCCAATTTTTCTTTTTCATGGTTCCCTTCCTCTTCTTAAGCATAGTTTTGCAATCTGGTAGCAAATTTGCTGCCTTTTATCTTCCTTTTGCCTCTCCTGAAGACTAACAATGTCTCATCATGTGAACTGCTTTTTGCCAGCCCCTCAGGAAACGAGTGCATTTGGTCACCCTGGCAGTGCCAGTTCAGACACCACAAGTCTAACAGGATCCATAAGGTCACACCATCATGGTGCACACTGCTGCCCTGAAACCAGCTCTGCATCTGGGGCAGAGCTGATAGCACTTGAGGAGCAAAGCTAGTTAATCCTCTGGGCTTCTCCATTCTTTACCTGGGCATCCACAGGGTGTTCTTCATCTCGTATTTTCAGTTCTTGAGTCCTATAGCAGCTACCACACACATAACAAATGCTGTGTCAACTAAAATTTTTTTCTACCTTGATAACATTTTCCTTGTCACTTGTTCTGCATCCAGTTATCTTACTGTCCACCATGACAAAGATACATTTATTTTCAGATCCAGTGCAGATCTGGAATATTTTCCATTAAAATTCTTCTCAAAGTGCAACTTAAAGTATACATTTATTATACCTTTAAAAAATCTACTCTAGTAGATCTCTAATTTTCAAAAAGCATTTCCAAAAATGTTTGGGGAAATTATGCTTGTAGTACCAGTTTCCAGTGAATCTGTTACTGCTACAGAAAGTTTCAATCTAACTCTGTCTTTTGTCTTTTTGTTATGACTTTTTAGTGATGCCAAGCAAAAACTGCATTCAATGTCCTACATAAAGAATAGGCCAATACTCCACAAGGAAAATCTGTTTAATTTGGTGATGATATTGTCATACAGATGACACACAGTTACTTGGCCCTTCATGGAGACATTTGAAGGCCTAACACTGCTTCAAAAAGTTGACAATATAAACACGTATATTTGAAGATGCAAATTAGCAGAAGTTGTTAAGTATGAGATTTATGATCTATCTTTGACTCCTTTTGCTCAGGCTAATCCATTTCTTTTATATTTTTTCCTAAACCTCCAAGCTGCTGAACATATATTCAGCCAGCTACTGTTTCAAGATCAACCCTGCAAAACAAAGCCGTTTTATTTTTATCCTCACCAGCTGCACAATTTTGCTTCTCAAATTACCTCTATCAAAATTTCAAGATTATAATGACTGAACTGTAAAAATGGGGTTTCATACTGAGATAGCTGGTTTTATGTAAAAACATAGTTACATACAGGATATCATATATAGACAGGCAGAGAATTTAAGACTATAACTATTTCCGAAGAACTACATTTATTTTTCTATTAAGACTTTTTTTTTAAGGTTCCTCAAAACTCTCTAAAGTTAAACTGTTGCTAATGAAATCTTGCACATGAACATCTAATAATAGTAACAATGTTTTGGAAAAAAACCTTGTAATACTTTTTTAGGTGAACACACAATGTTGTGTTCACCTAATAAATGAAGCTTCCTAATTTTGCTGTTGTAAGAGAAAAGAGCTGTTGTCATTGACATAAGCTACCAATTATTTAATTTAATAAGAGTTACTGCTTTGACAGGAAAGTCAGAGGTCTTGAACCAGTAAAACTGTAAAGCCTTGTCTTACAAAAATAACATCTGTAACTTGAAGAGGAACAGCGTATTGCATGGGGCTGCATAAGGGATTCAGGCAGGCAGGAAAGCAGGGACATAAAAAAAAAAAGAAAGGAAAGTCAAGTTAACAGAAAGAGTTTTAAAGAATGTGAATATGAATCCTATGAAAGTGGAGGGTTTTTCTGTGAAGTGCTTCCCTTTTTTCTCATCTATTTTACTGTTAGAGTAGGTGCAATTCTTGAATTCTTGATATTAACTGAGTAACACTGACTTATAAGGCATGTGAAATATTACAGCAGAAATACAGTTACTGTCTACTGCTGAACAAGTGCAGTGCTAAATTCTGAAAATTTATATCAATTTTCTCCCATCAATTGCTTTTTTTTTTAATGTGCCGTAGAGTCTATATGTAGGACTGTACTGGAGAGATATTAACTCATGCAAAGGAGATTTTTTCTTTCTAGAATTCAGCAGCTGGTAGTAAAGATAAAATGACATTATCTCTATTGCTACTTCAGGAATATTTTGTATTTATTACACTGCGTTCCCAACAATGGCAGAAAAAAAATAGGCTACCTTTCTTGTTTAAAAAAGAATTAATCCTTTTTTGACCGGACTGGCCATACTTCTTATGGCCAGCATCTAGGCATAGTTGCAGTCTCCTCTGAGGAAAATCACTCTGTTAAGATTTTTCATTTAATGTTTGACTGTCATTTTTTGGACCTTTACAAAATGTTTTAAATTTGTCTACATTCTAGCAGGATTTGGGTAGGTCTGTTATAGCTGTTGGCATTCATGTTAGCATGAATATTAGCTGTTGACATTCATAATCTCTAAGGAAGAGGTCCAGAATATTTTTCTTGGATGCCAGGCAGGTACTGCTAAAAAATCCAGTGCTGTTGAAAGGCAGAACTGCAGCCTGAGGAAGTCTGTGGGAATTAAGCTTCTGGGGAAGGCAGGAACTCAAAAGACCTTCATCAGAGTGCACTTGAAAAGGGCTGTTTTGAGCCCTGGTCCTCAGCTACCTAGCCCAAAAGGGAGGGACAAGATGGGGAAACTAGGAAAAGGGCTTTATTTCTTTTCCATAAGGAATGTTTTGTATTATCTCATTGTTCAGGTTTTAAATTTTTGTATAGTTTCCTGCATAGACATACAAAGACGTGATGAGGTTACATCAAGGGATAAATAGGTATCCACACACAAGGAACAGACCATGTAAAACCAGAAAATGTGAGGAAATTAAATGCAACTGAAGACACTCCTCTGTGAATAATGCAAGTACAGCTTGAGCATTAAGTGAAAGTACAAAGGGTGGGGTTTGCTTTTTTCCAAGCGTACTTATGGCATGAGTGTCAGCATCCACAGTGGTTATGAAAGGTCCTTTTCCCTAACAGAAGAACCACCGTCCATTTTCTTAACAGAAATCTCTAAACTTGGCTAAGCCTGGAAACATGGAAGCTTTTCCTGTAAAGACTCATTGTATCAGAGAGCCTGCTCACGGTTTAAAGCATCAGTGTGAGACCAGGAACAGAGAAACCTTGAAAGGCAGAGTGTGAGTGGGCGAGGTAGCACAAAACTTATCTTTTCCCCTGGATCTTTAATGGTCAGGAGGATGAAATCCATTTGTCATTATAACCAGCTACAGGAGGTAGTTCTAACTCTTGTGAACCTGCCAAAGACTCCTGCGTGCCCATACTTTGTGAAACTGGTACATGATTGATGAATCATCTTGGGGCTACAGCTTAACTGCAGCACTTCACATTCTGAAGCCTGGATAGGCTCACAGTTTTCTCTCTTTTTCTCATAGGTGCATAACTTTCCATTATAGGACTGTCTGCAAACAGCAGTTTTGCTTAGCAGAAATTTTCAGTTTGTATGATTTTGCTCCACATAAAAAAAAGATTTTGTTGGCATAACAACAAAAATTATTTTGTTGGCATAAAAATAAACAACCAACAACTGCAGCTTTTCAGCACATCTTTGAGAGACCTATGGGCAGGAGAGAAGAAAGTCAGACAGACTAGCCATGCAGGGGAACAGACAGATGACCAATCTTTGTAAGCAAGGTTCAAGACCTCACTCTGACAGAATCTCAGTGGTGTTCACCTTACTTAAATTTGACCTTTTAACTCAGCTGTAGCTGCCTACTCTGGTCAATGGAAAAAAGATTTCTGCTCAGAGGGACTAATTTAGATCACACAAAGCACGCTTTTCCTCTAAGTCACCTTTGATAAAACAGTTTTGGTCTGCGTTCCATTTATAACAGAGGGGGACTGAACTACTAACTTACCTACCTATAGTTGGTTTCTAATTACAGGTGAGGCTGTACAATGTAACCTGGGATGCTTTTTTTCCCCTCCTTTTTTGTCTGGAAATTTCAATTGCAATCAGGGAGAGCTCCAAGCAAAAGTTTACACAATTAAGAAACTGAACAAATACTCAGGACCAGATGTTTTGAGATTGAAAAATAAGCAGTAAGTGGTTTTTTTAAAGCACCCCACAAGCATGCATTTCACTGGAATGCTCATTATCAGAAATATTTGGCAAATAATTACAAGTCACCTTATGTTTACTTGTAAATTATTCCTTAATTAAATAATTTAAATTAAAAGATAATGTGTGAATATAAGTGAGAAATTATCTAATATCACTTATAAATCATATAAATAAGTAGACTAAGAGATACAACAAAAATTGTATATGTCAGGTCCTTGAGTTAACTGATACTACCTGGCAAGAGTAGGTGCATTTTAAAAATGCATTTGAGCCTGAAACATCTTAACAACTGGATTCTCAATTTAACTGCACAGCAGACAGGGACACTGATAAGTTTACCATGCTTAATGTTTTGTTTACCTGTGAACATAGAGATGCCCAGTCCAAGGCCATTACTAACTGTATGCACAAAGGCAAGAGAGGCTGGGTCAGGGCTTTTAGATTCTCATTTCAGCCTCGAGATATTTTGATTTTGGGAACCACAGCAATTAAACCAGCACAGAAAGCACTGGCAAATTAACGATGAATCGTACACCTATATAAGTGATGTTTTAGAAGGTGACTTGTTTGCATCACACCAGAAATCTGACCCTTGTTTGACAAAAGCTGATGAACGAGCTATGAATGAGCAATTTTTGCAAAAAAAAAAAAAAAAAAAAAAAAAAGTTGAATAATGAGGTAATGGCCATTTGTCTATAAGATCATATTTAAGAGTATTTGCTATAACAATCTGTCAGGTTGGTTTTGCCCTCTTGGCTGTAGCTGTGCCTCTAAAGCATACACTTCTTTGTCTTACTCTGATGAATAAGTGAAAAAAAATATTCTAAATGCAAATTTTAATAGCTCTGTGAACACGAGTTTATAGTAATTTTTCTCCTTTCTTAGTTAAGCCTAATCATCAGTTAGTGTAGGTCAGCTTCATTTTCCTTTTCTATTCAGAGTATTAGACTGATAAAATGATCTTTATTAATAAAGCAGTGCATGTGTGGCATTTTAATAAAACTTTTAAATGGCACTTGGAGTTGGAGCACATTATGTCTACAAAATAGGAAAGCATTAAAGTTGTTGCTGTTACTCAGCTAAAGGACTGCAATCCCATATTGAACTTTCAGCCTCCTGTGGCTGGGAAATACCTCTGTTTCACAATTATTCATGCTATGGTATTTTTAACACCACTGCAGCCCCCAAACAGAAACACTTTCATTTGACAGTACTTAGCAAACTACTCTCATCACTTAAAAACAGGTCAGCTAAGAAATGCTGACCTGTCAAGGAGAAAAATTCCATGAGCTGCTAGTAATATGAGACTACAGACATGAAACTCATTTTATTTTAATAAATAAGAAGATGGGCAAGCCATTTGTCACATTTAACTGCTGATGTCAGAGACACAAGAAATCTGTTTTTTAGACATCCATTGTAAATATAGTTTACAGAGTTCCTGAGTTAAATTCCCTGACAAGGAGCATTTACTCTCTGAATTGGTCTACTGAATAAAAGGGAGTTTCCTCCAACAGAGGCATATGTCAAAGAAAAACAAATTCAAATAATTTCAGTCACTCACACATAGATTTCTCACTTTCACAGCTGGTCCTCTTTGCTAATGAGCATGCAAAGTTTGCTTATGCTTCAGCACTTTCCTGGGAAGTGCTTATTTAACATTGAATGCCTGCTTGCCTATGCAACTGGAAGTTGTGCAGGACTAAGTACTGTATTAAGAATATTCAACTCATGCTCACATCTGAAAGCCTAGTCCTCTGCCTGACAAACATGAGTATAAATTTATCAAATATGCAATCTTGTACCCATAAGGAGTATGCAGCAATGGCTGCTAGGCAGTACGCGAAATCCTTGTCATACAAAGAATTACAGTTTTCTATCAAGTGATTGTGACTTACTTGCATTTAAATTAAATAAAGTGCACAGATAAAATGAACCTCTAAGCCATGTTTTGGATTTCAAAAATCCAAAATTGATGTGCTCTATTACCCTGAAGAAATTTCAGGCCTTCAGTACTCTCAGACACTTAGAGGCATATTTTAGACTGCATTACTCTTTGGAGTGTGACACAGAAGGACCCAAACTAGTAACTGTAGGAAAGTCTGAATGTCTCAGCAGTGGTCTGGAAAGCAGCAGAGCTTTCTTGAATGTGCTTGGATGTGTGAGAGACACATAATTTCTTCAAAGCTGTTAATACTAATACTAATGCTATGAAATGAAGATAAATAAAAAGACTGTGTGAATGTGTGCTCTTAGAAAACTGCATGAAAATAGTTACCTCAAAAAGGAAATTTAGTCTAAGAAAAGAGTCTACAAGGAAGGTGGGGAGGAGAACAAGAGAAAGAAAAAAAGTAAAACAAGTGCTGTGGATATAAAACTGGGCCTTTCAAGCACAGTTCCTTAGGTCAAATGATATTAATTGTCAAGAGAAGTTGAATGAGTCCTTTGAAAATGTATTTTAGGAGATGTCAATGGACAGAGAAAGAAAAAGAAAAAGGCTGTGGTAGAGTAAGGACAGGATAAAAAGCTGGTTTGGACCTTCAGCAAACACTTCAGCTTACCTTCTTCCCAGAACAAAGATCTTGAGGAAAAACAACTGGAACAACGGGAAAGAGATTACAGAAATTTATGACATGACATCAAAGCAGCAGTTTAATGTGTCTGTTGAGGTGAAAGGGAGAAAAGAAACTAGTTAAACTCTGTTACAAAATTTTACTTTGAAAGTCTGGAAACAAGTTTCCTTAAGATTTATCAATACAGAAATGATGTAAAGTGAAATGGAGGTCTCTGTTGAGAGGCAGAAAATGTGATCACAGCAAACAGAGATTTGTAGATCTGACCTCAGAATTTGACAAAACCAAATAAAAATGAAACAGTAAAAAAAGAGAAATCCTCCTAGATCAGTTGTAATGAATAAGATGTACAAATTCCTAGACAATTTTCTAGAAAATGTATTAGGTCAAAGGTAGACTGTGTCTACTTAGACTTAATTTAAATTATTGAATACACTGCTGAAAAGGAATCTATTAGCAAAGACAGAAAAGAAGTAAAGTTTGAATAAATTTTGTGGAAAATTTAGTGGGAGATGGATATTGTTAAAAGGAAAGGTTGAGGGTTGGTCATTGGTGGAGTTCTTCAAAGAGCAGCACTGACATAGTTTTAAGGTCAATATTTCTCTCTCTAGTTTTATTACCGGATTTTTTGCAAAGATTACGCAGGTCATAAGGCCATTTCCCTCTGGCACTGTTGAGGAATACATTTAGCACAGACAGCTCTGTGTGCAGCTGCAGATTGAGCTCTGGGTGGCAGGACCCCAGGCAAGACTGTGAACAGATGACCCTTTGCATAACAAAGGGTACGGGGACCTGTGGCACAGCCTGGTGACCAGACACTGAGACACAGCAGGAGCCGAGCACTCCAGACCTTCCCACGCTTACCTGCATAGGTGTAAACCCCAGGTTTTCCTTGGCCTGGGGTCCCTCCTGGGAGGCAACGGCCTCAAGGTGTTATTTTTCTATTGCACTGTGATTAAATTGTTTTAAGGATGGAAACATCTGGGAATGTGCTATGGGAAATCTGGGGTCAAGTGAGTAAGGAAGCCTGGTGTGACTGTGTGAGTGTGGCATGTGAGGCTGGGAAGAGTCATTGGTCCCAGCTTGGGTGGTCTGAGAGGGACTGTGCCAGAGTGGCTCCTGGATGGTCAGGTGGAGAAGTTTCTTTAAAATGAGGTAGGAGGCATTGTCACATAAGGGGAGGCGTGGATCTTGAGGGATGGAGTCAGAGAAATGTGATGAAGTTCAGCCCTGGAAATGCAAACTTCTGTGCTTGAGACCTGATTCAAGCCACTGCAGATGAGGACAGACAAATGTATCCTGCCTGGATCCCCTGGAAAATCCAGAAAAATAGAATGGAGACCTCTGGTTCACCAGGGAGACATAAACCTCAGAAGCAAGGTTTCTGGGAATTAATGGTACTGTACAAGCTCTCATAGAGAATACCATTCACAAACTCAGTCACTCTTTTTCAAGAAAGACTGTTCAATACTGAAATGAGGGCACTGTTCTGATACTAGAATGAAATGAAGAACAGAGAGATTATTTTATCTCAGCCCAGATTATTTAGTATAAAAAAATTAAAGGTTGGTAAGAGATATGAAAGTCTACTATGTGATGGAAAACTGCACCAAGAATGAAAAGGAGATGTTTAAGCTAAAGCAATATTATTAAAATTACAATGCCACACAAGCTAGGAAAAAATAAATATATACTGGAATTAGAAGAAGATGAAGCACAGAAGACATACCTTAACCATTATTAGACTGTAGCGGTGTTGGCAGAGCTTTTTAAAAGTAGTGGAAAAAGCTGAATTCAACAGAATTAATTTATGAAGAAGAATACAGTGCAAGAGACTGAGACAGTGGACTGAACTCTCTTCCAGCTGTGTAATTTGTTTTGTTTCAGTGAAAATTTGCACTATTTTAAAAATCCTTTTTTTTTTTTTTTTTTTTTGCCACAACAGATTTCAGTCAAGTAATTTTTAGTTGTAGATATGTAATAGATGCCTTCTCCATTTTGGCACCATTGAAAGTGTGAATAGAAGAGAATGAACTGATCATATTTCTATTTTGTCTTAGATATTTCAAAGTGCCTAGAAACTTATCTGACATATATATCCCAGTAAAAACAATACCAGAGATTTTCTATCAGAACAAGAGTAAGAAAGAAATGTCAAAATAAGTGTAAACACAAGAATGAGTCTGCTGGGGAGACATTGGTAGGTTAGAGTATTATTTTCACGCTCTAATGAAACTTTCCTTTACAGAATTTGTTGCAAAAACATATAAAAATAGTTAAACTAATTTCTTTCCCTTAGCCTTACCTTCACAGCATGTACTCACCATTTGACACAGAGGCATGGAAGTAACACTGAGAAGGAAAACTGTTCTTTCTTCCCCTTTCATGGGATGTTTTTAAGCTGCTTGGTATTCCTTTGAAGACTACAGCCGTAGTTTACATGCTGGATATTTATCACTGGTGTTGGGGGTGAAACACTAACTGCACACCATACTCCCTGCCCTTTTAAAATATTGATGAGTAACCATCTATGGAGCCTCATAAAGTATTAACTCTTTAAGTGGGGAAGATCTCTGCTTAACAGCATAGCACAAGTTCTATATAATTGAAATCCCACACAACGCAAAGAGTTTCAAGCTGTTTATGTGAGTTCAATATCCAATAGTAACACCTGGTTTTGAACCTCAAGTAAGAAATATTGCTCTATTGATCCAGCAGGACAGGTGTGTAAGTTCAGTCTCCATGATCAGTGTGGGGATATTCATATATGAAGTTCACATCTTGAACTTCAATGCTTAATCCTTTTATCTGCTTCCTACTCTTTTCAAATTCCATTTTTACGTACTGCTTATCAGGTTAGCTTATGTTGGAACAACTGTTGCATATCCTGAATTGCCATACCTGAATTTGAAGACAATGGTCTGCATTTCCCTGAATATTGTCCACTAGGTAGTCAGTGTGTGAAAATGGCACACTGCGGCTGACTCACTTATTTTTTGAAATACATAGTCCAGATACCATATGTATTTGGAGATATAATTTATCTTTTGTTCTTCAATTTTTTTAGCTGCTCAAATTACCAAGCTGACCTGAGTGCAAGCAATTTCTTTGACCCATGAATTTGTGGTTCAGAGGATAATTTTGAATCCTTCCAAAGACGTGTGATTACAGTACAACACAATTATAGTTCTATTTTATCAAATAAAGTAGATGGAAATGGGAAAACTGTGGGAAAAAAATAATTGGTCTTCACAGAAATCCATCAGTATTTTCAAATAAGTAACTTTCACATGACAGATTGTCTGCAATGTTAGGGGCAGGACTTGATACCCCTTCTGAGGTATATGAGAAAGCCTCAAAGACTTTTAACATATTGACATGGAACTCTAGTAGCTTGAAGATCAGCAGTGCTAATCAATCTACCCTAGTGGCACTAGCTCAAACATTGTAGATGCTCAGGTGTCCCCTAAAACTTAAAAATGTTAAAGGAATTTTCAAAGATAACCCTATTGTCTAGGAATACCCCAGTCATTGCTCACAGATGAATGAGAACAACTTGATTCATACCTAAATAAATGAGCAGAAATGGGTTCTTTCCTCTTCATATACAAAAGTCAGTAAGATAAGACTAAAGTTAACAGAATTATGTGCCAGCTACACCAAAACATAAAGAACTTATGCAATGTGTAGGATTCCTTTCTTTGGACACATATTAATTCAAACTTTATAGTTTTCTTCACTAAATTCCAAGGTAAATTTAGATAAAAGGCATCAGAAATACGATCTCTACTGCCACTAGATTTCTGATTATATTGCTAAGCTAGTGGTTAAATAAACATGCAGTGTGTCTTTAATTGCAACTACCCAGAAGAAATTTTCCCTCAGGATTCATTAACTAATTACTTCCTCACTTACTGAGTTGTAAATTTACAAAATACTTTGGCAAACTAGTAATTTGCCCTCTTGGAAACCAGGTATAAATGTCCCAAACAGGTGGGAGCCATAACTACAACTACATGAACGTAAGAAATTTAGCAATTGTGTGCTACCCTCCTAAAGTCATTCTCATGGTAAACTTTAACGTATCCACTCAAATCATACTGAGGTGTGAAGTAAATGTTTTCAAGAGCCAATACATTAGTTTAATAAATTAATTATTAGTTTTGCAAGGTTCTTAGTCACTCAGGCTTTAGGGTTTTTAGCACAGTAGCAGTACATATAGTACCACAGGATGGCTCTTTCAACAGCCAGGGTGTGCTCACCTGCAACTCTGCTCCTAGTCCACAGGAAATGGTGGTGGGAGGCTTCAGAATTTGTTTAAGAGTGAGCTGCTTTCCTGCAACAGAGGTATGTGACTAACACATGAGAGTCATCCTTCCAAATTTCAGCCACTTGGTAGCAGCCTGAAGTTCTGCCTCTCAAACTCAATGCTAGTCAGAAGTTGCAGTACCTGCTCCCTGTCATCTTCTAAGTACGCTCTGGAGGTTGTGAGATAAAACTCATTTCTGGACTTTAGTATGAGCAGGGATTATGTGTCATCAATGTCTGATTACACTGGATTGGAAGGAAGCTTGCAGCTATTAACTGCATTATTTCTTTAAAAATTGCTTTTCTGCTGAAGTGTTTTCAAAGGCATTTTGAAAGTTGCTATTATCCATGTTGGTTCTGTTTGTATATTTGGAGTCACAATATTTGGAGTGTTTTGCCACAGGGAAAAAAAAGTCAAGTTTGAAGTTTTTTGACACAGAAAAAAAGTTGTTGTGTGCTAATTACATACTGCACAAACAGTTTTGCAGTAAATGCAGCAGACATGAACTTGTCAACCTGGGCGGCAGAGAGTACCTGAAGAAAGCTGAGTTTTCTGTGAATGACAGGATAGCTCCTTTAGCATGGAACACCACAGGATAAAAGCACTGACTTATGCTTCTGTCAGACTCTAGTTTCTGATGTACCTGAGAAATAATCTTAGAAAATAAAAAAGCCTCCAAGCATAAACAATATTTTCATGAAATCACAAATTTTTTTCCATCTTCCTACTTCCTTGGACCAGAAAAATAAAGCTTATTACCCCAGTGATCAGAAGTCTCTTTTGACTCTATATATTGAAATGACAATACATCATGCTATCTGATTATATTTGCAGGTCTAAAATGTGACCACACAGATTGTTTGTTTACTAAGAATATCTCTATCCAAGTATTGGCATCAACTGCTTGGTCATAGCTTTTGCCTAGTACAGTGTATTGCTTCAAATGCTCAAAAGACTGGAAAAAAAAAAAGATGATCATATTGTTTGATTATAAACTAGTTTGCAGTCTATTTGTTCTCCGGCCAGATGTGCCTAATTCCTGTTGTCATCCTTGGAAGTACACGGGTGCACAAACAGCAAGGGGGAACCCTCTGAGCAGCTCTTCACTTTCTCTGAGTTTTGGATCCATGCCAGTCTCTTTTGGGAACAGCATTCCGTGACCCAGCAGGAAAGTCCCTCAAGCACCATTGTTATCAAGTGGCACATGGAGTTCCTTAGCCATTCTGGCACAGGGTGAGCATCACAGCTGGGATCATGGGGAGCACACAGCCCACCAGGCCCCATGAACAGCCCAGAACACTTGAGCAGCTGGTGCTGGCAGTGCAGTGAAGGCTACAGGTACTTTTGGGACCAGAATACAGGCAAAGCTTTCCACTGCCCATATAACACTTCAGTAATTCCAGAGAAGTGTACTCAGGGGGGTGGGATTTAGATACCGTGTCCTTTTAGAGCCTAGGCTTATACCAATAATCCATTTACTTTTCATTTTCCATGAACCAGGGAAACTCCAGTAGAGGTAAATGTGTGTAGTGAATATTGTATGCTATTATTACTGGAAAAGCTCTTCTCTTTTAAAGAGGTTTTATTACACAGGGAATACCTCAGCTCTCCTCCTTGGAGTATAGCTTCTAAATAAATACATAAAATAAAGAAGCTCAAAGCCTGCATCAAAACTCTACCCACACAGACAGATAATTTGAGCTCACTCTCCGGAAAGTGGAAAGCTGTAACTGCAGAATAATGTAGCAGTCTTTCTATATCAGACTCAGGCAGTCACTGCCTTTAAAGTCAGGCCAGCACAAGACCTTCTCTGTCAAGCAGCTGTTTTGCTCACACCTCCTGAGGCTTTACCCACCTGTAAGCTCCTAGTGACAAGAACCTCCCTATTTTTACATGTTTACACAGCATCACTATGAAGTTCACAGAAAGATCTGTCAGGTGCTATCATGGTATCAGTCATAAGTAACAGAGGATCAGTAACAGCATATTATCCAAGTAAGGAACTTTCATTGTGTAAGGTTACTACACAATCTCTACCTTTTACCTCTCTGTCTTCCAAGTTATACCCTGGCAGTCAGAAAAACTTTTCGCATGCAAGTCATTTAAAAATTCAGAGGCCATACCATTTGAGCTGAAAGTTGGTTTTCAGTAAGGTAAATTGAACTACATTTTCAGTAAGGTAAATTAAACACATTCTAAAGGTAAATTGAACTCACAAACAGAAAAAAAGCTGTGAAAACAAAAATCCTCTTCTGTGTGGTGTACATAAGGTTCGTTGTGGTAAAGCTGTGACTTACCTCCTGTTTTAACAGACTCATTAAACAGTGAAAGTTCACTGATGAGTCTGCCAGAGAAGTAAAGTCAGGTGAAATACCCCAAGCCCCCAGACAGAATTATTTTCTCTGAACCTTTGAGGAAAATATTTTTTTTTCCAACAAAAACCCTTTAAGTGATCTGATACTTGGTGTGAAAATAACTAACAACGTCCACTGACAGCGATCCCCTCCCTGAGCCCCATCACTACCCCAGGATGTTACTATAACAAGGAGAAGAAAACACGGGCAAAAATCCACAACCCCAAACATCTCAGAAGGCAGGTGTTTTCCCAGCTCAGACTCCTGAGGTGACAGAGAGAATTCAGGAGAAGCAGGAGTGTCGGAGCAGGCACCGCAGTCAGAGGTGGCTCATTGCACTCTGCCGCTGATCCTGGCACAGGGCTCCAAATGAAAATCAAAGCAACACATCTCTTTTGAAAACAAAGAAAGAGGGAAAAAAAAAAATCTCATTCTCTGAGTACCTTTGATTCCTGGCTGGTAGTTGATGCTGGAGACGGGGGCTGCTCTGTGCTCTCCACTTCATTCTCTTTCTCCACACTGTCCACGCTGACTTCAGCCGTGCTGCTCGGAGGAATCATTTTACCTCTAAAACACTGCTACTATCAGGGAAAAAAAAAAAAAAGCTACAGATGGTTCTTGATTTTTTTCATTTAACGTCTTCTTTCTTTGCTCTTTTAGAGCAAATGAACTCCGACCGCTTGGTTTCACTGTATTTGCCAGAGTAGAATTCTCTGGATTTTCTTTTTTTTTTCCCCCTTCTCCTCCTCCTTCCCCTCCTTCCTCCCCTCCCCTTTCCTATGCGATTGTGCTGCGAGGGAGTAAGTTATCGATGGTTCTGTAGGTCACTTGTGTGCCTGCTTTTCCACGATACTCCTCCCCTCCATATGAAGCCTGGAGGTGTGGAGCAGTGTCGTGACCGACAGCCCCACAGTCTCAGGGCTGAGCGAGCTGAAGCAGCCAGCCCAAGGCACACACACACACAGACACAGACACAGACACACACAGACACAGACACAGACACACACAGACACACACATACAGACACGGCACTGGAGGGAGGAGTTGTATTTCTAATGCTGTGAATAGCTCTGGAGGAGCATGTGCTGTCATAGTAGTGAAAGAAAGTAACGCGTGCACACACACACACACACACACACACAGGCAGGCAGGCAGGCAGTGAATATGACGTTTGGAAGCATTTTACCTTTTAACAGACTAGTGAAGACAGAGTTGAAGGGTACCCTTATATTCTCTCAAGTCTTTTACTGAAGAAAAAAAGAGGAGGGAAACTACTCGTTTTCCTTGTCCCAGAGATTATTTAAAATCCTAGCTACTCAGTGTCTCTAAGGCTCCCACCTTGCCCACATCCCCAGCTTGCTAGCAAACGACAAGACAGAGGCAGGGGAGAGTTACCTGTGGATCCACGTGTTCCTTGCTCCCCTCCCAGGCAGGGAAGCCCAGCTCTGAGCCATGCATACGCAATCTGGGTCATCTGGAGCTCTCGCTATCATGCACATACTATACCTGTAGGTTGTCATAGTGATAACACTCCATCAGGCAGCAGCAGAGCAGAGGCAGCCATTGGGAAGAGCCTGTTGGATTCCCCCAGTGCCGTCATTCCTGAAGATGCAGCACTTGAAGTCACGCTTGGGTCTGCAGTACTGCTGGCAGAAGGTCATCGTGACTTTGCTGTCTGCCTCAGATTTCTTTATATTGCTTAAGGTTCTGCCTCTGATTTAAATCTGCTGCAAAGGTGCTTGTCAGCTCTCTTCCCTGCTGAATTGAGGTCTCTATTGTGAAAGGTTGAATGGATGTGCTTCCGACCAGATATGCCTTGTTGAGCGGGTGCCACTCCATATGGCTGGTGGAGATGACTTCTTTCATTTAAAGAAAACAGAAAAAAGCCACCCAAATATGTTTCTAATAGCCATAGTTACATCCTAGAAAGTAAGAAGAAAAAGAATAGTTTTTTTAGTGGATCTATACAGGTGTTTGGAGGTTATTTGATCAGATCTAAGTCAGAGATGGTCTGCAGTACCTTGTAGCTCTGGGAGAGGACACCAGACTCCCCTCTGTCCTCATTCCTTAGAATCACAATTGCTACTTGGAGCTGCTTTGAAGGCCCCCTTCACCTCAAATAATCAGTGTATGAAAGTGAAAGCAAGTTTACAATATAGTAGGGGTTATACAGATGAAAGCAAGAGCAGAAATTGCCCTGCAGCTTCTGTATTCTTAATAACTATGCAGAAGGAGGAAAAAATTCAGCTTCTCTTTGAATCCCCAGTGAACCTTCAGGACTAGAACTTAGATGGGGGAAAGATCGTTATGGTTTTGAAACAGAGCATATAAAATGCCAAAATCCATAGCAGACAATAAAGATGAAATGCTGCAATGCTATTTGTACAGCTACTTCAGAGCAAAAGGGTGTCTTACAGGTTTGCCAGTAGAACCTATTATTTGGCCTGTAGACACTAACATGATTATATGGATCAAAACGAGACCACTGTTTGCTCTTGAGGCAGTGGCAGTAACAACTGAGATTGAAGCAAGGAAATACAGAGCTCAGAGAGGCAGATTTGGCAGGTAAGCAGAAGAATTTATTTCCAAGGGCTTGCTTTCTGAAATGCAGCAGTATCTTAGACCATTCCCTTCAGTGGTGGAGAAATTCTCCAGGTGCAAAGGTAATTTCTTCACTCAGCAAGTAAGATTTGGGCTTTGCTGTAAAATCATCCTCTTAGCAATGAGCAGTGACTCGTTAGAGCCACAGTTTTGGAGAATTAGGGCAGCTGTGAGCAACGGAGATCTTGGCATGGCAACAGCAATTGAATGCTCCAGCTCTGGCACTAGCATCCTTCCCTGATGGTCCAGCCTAGAACAGCCAAGCCATGGCCAGCACATGGGGTCTGCCTCCTCCAAGGACTCTTCTGTGTGCCCAGCAACCTGACAGGTGAGAATCATAAAATTAAATTCAGCCTGGTTCCCCACAAGTGTTGTGATTGGCTCTTTCCTGTTAAGAGGTTCAAAAACATCTTATGGTGAACTTGGAGTTTACCTTTGAAATGGATGGGGAGTGGCTGGTCAATAGTTAATTCTCTAAGTGTTGTAAAATCCTGCACACATTTTGTATGAAGAGCTTGTAACGTCATGACTGTGTAAGTGACTATCATACCACTCTTTAATTGTTTTACCAAATTAGTACTAACACATGCTACACTCCTTCTCTTCCCCCAATTACTCACTTGTCAACCACGATGGATTTGTCAGTTTCTTGACAATTAGCTTGGGAAAGATGAGTCAAACATAAAATTTTACCAAAAAAGCAAAAAGGAAAAGAAACTGGATTTGTTACATTTTTATTTCCTTCCACAGGAGCTGGCTATCGAAGATGTAATATGTAGTATAGCAAAACAGACTGATCAAGCTAGAGGAACTTACATCTCTCACCCACGCTTCCCTCCTGAGAAGCTGGACTTGTGATTACTGCCGATGAGACTCTACGTGAAGGTGCTCAGAGGAAATGGGAGCAGTGCTGCACAGTGCTAAACAAGAGGAAATTGAACATCTTCTGTAGTGTAGAGAGGAGTGCAGATTTCTGGAGTGGGGAAAAGCAATTTGGATGAATAAAACATGAGCACCAATTCCCAGCCCCTAGCTGAAGTTGTTTGGCTGTGTAAAGGCTGTTGTGAATTGCCTGGAGTCCCTGCCAAGCATTTCCTCTGCTGGTGGTCTGATGCTGGCTGCATGAGTGCCATGTCTTGTCTGCCCTCCTTCAGTCCCCCTCTCTGGTCCCACACACAAAGATGACAGGATGTGGTGTGGCACAGCCCTCTGCACTGGGCTGTAGTTCTTCCTAAGCTCTGGCTGAAGCCAGCCTGATAAGAGCATCCCTGAGGCTCCTGACTCCTGGAATATATACACACTTGCTGTGCTGCCAAGTCCTACCTGGTGGAGACCTTCACAGTGACAAGATTAAGCTGGTGGGATCTGGCCCATAGCGTGGTTTTCACCTCCCTTTTTTTGCTTTTTTGATATGGACATTCCTTTGAAATATCTGAGCACCCCTCTGCCAATGATATATATGCACAGTGCTGTATTTCACTAAAGGAATGACAAAAAATCAGTACTTACCAAATATTTTGTTTTTGTTTATACTTCCATGTTAGTAGAGAAAAAATAAGGAAAAAGGAAAGAGGGAGTATTCAGAACTTGCTGCATGAACCATCCCATGCTTCTGAACAAAGAGGGTCTAATGGAGCTCACAGAGGTGATATGGCTTGTAGATGGCACTGGTTTAAATTACTATGTACAACTCTAGAAGTTTACAAAGCAGTGAGGAATCAGTCTGGTTGCTGCAGTCTGGATTCCTCTAAAGCAGACTCTTGAAAGAAAGCAGAATCAAGTCCACAGAGTCCAACTTCCATGAGGATGCAGATCAAGAGCTGCAGAAACTATCAGACACACAAAAAAAAAATGTTGTCATAGTAGCACTTGCAGTGAAACTTGATCAGCCTCACCCTAAGTCCCTCAGGTCAATTTGTGAGCATTCCAGGTAAGAAATAGTTCTTTCTTGAGTATTCCAGGTGAGAAGTAGTTCTGTTTCTTCGTCAAATAGATGTCATTGTGGAAAATGACAAGAGGATACCTTGTGCCATCTGTGATGAGAATTTTACTTTTGGCATGATGCTTTTGGCCAGATATACTGGTTGATATCTTCACTGGACTCTTCTCTCAAACATCTGCTTCACCCACAGCTGGCTACTAGACTGCAAGGACCATTGCTCAGAGTATCTGTCTGTTTCCAAGTGACGGGCTAGTGGGCTCTTCTCTGCAGCAGACATTGTACCCACAGAGAAAACAAGATTAAAATAGTATCACGTGGCTGGGGGTTTTGTTTATAATTGTTAAAAATAGGTTAGAAACTGTTGTAAAATAGTTGATAATTTTTAAGCATGTACTTTTGGTTTAGTTATTCTATTGTAAAGGGGTTAAAAGAGTAGTTATAAGAAATACGGTACTCAATGGAACGTATTACACCTAAATAAAAGTGCATCACAACCCAGACGAAACAAGTCAGCCTGGACAGAATTGTAATGGGCCAATCAGGTGCTTTAAACCTTCATACAAATGGAAGGATCCAAAGAGGATCCAATCCAGAGGGACAAAAAACAGGATAAAAAGGGCATCTGACCCAGTGAATTTGTGCTGCTCCACCTGGAACATTGGTGACATTGCTGCTCAGGAAGACCCAGCGCCGGCGCTGCAGCAACCTCGATGGGAACTCTCCTGCTTGGACTGCGAGCCCCCATGCTTTAGGCCCTTTTATTATAATAAAAGCTGCAATCACTTTCAGTACTGGGAGTGTGGTCCCATTTTTAACAATAATCACCCACCCCTTGTTTGCTTGCTATACGATCTTGGCAGTTCATTGAGCAGCTAACATACCAACAAATCCCTGTGGATTCTGCTTATCTAAATGCCATCTGAGGGCTACAATCATCAGCTCATCAAGCTGGAAGCAAAAGCTGGTCAATGCTCTGAAAGCATTCCCGGTACTAATGGAACACTGGTGGCCTGCATTTTCAGTAAATAATCTCAAAGTATTTTTTAGAGGCAAAGTATTAAGCCTCCCACTGCTCCAGGGAGTGTAGCAAATGAGTAACTGTGGAAGAAGCCAAACCAACAGATTTGTGCTTGTACTTAAGCAGGAAAAGAACCTGGAACCTCTGCCTGAGTATTAATTTCAAAGCCCTCTTTTTCTCCATCCACAACAATGCCACAGGGAGTGATGGCGAGATGACGCTGCATCTTGGGCAACTTGAATATATCTTTTAGGGAGGTCATGATGCGATTGAAACACTGCTACACAGACATCTAGACCAGGAAAAAGAAGAGTGCTGCATCCTCTTGTGACAGTGAGAAATGTTTGAGAAGGGGAGAAGAGGATGTAATTATAAAAGATGGAATTTAGCCAAGATACAGCATGTAATATGTTCAGTCTTACAAAAAGCATGGCAATACCTTTAAATAACCAGCGACAGTCCCGACCTGATTTTACATCTCTGCTGGCAATAAGATTCCTTCTCACTTTTTATAGGAATGTGATATAAAAAGAAGAAACAGTAGCAACATTTCCTGCAACTCACAGATGCTCCTAGAAATTCCTGCCTTTTAATAGCCATTTAGTGATTTGGTCCAATATGACTGTAACAGGAATGGCCTGAAACAGTTCAATGGGTTGCTGAAGTGCTGATTTAGCCAGGTACTAAATCCTTTCAGGGTATCCATGCCACAAAAAAATTTGAGAGATAATAGAATTATGATAAATAACATAATCTCTTCTATTTTGAGACTCTGCTTCACTTCTACTTCCTTGGAAAGTCATTAAGACTCTTCCTGGTGGCTCTTAGTAGCAGTCAGAATGGCCTGACGTAATTATACCATCTCAGCCAGGTGTGTGTCCCTTTTATCCTCAGCATTTTTCAGGATATGGTGGGAGGAAGGACCAATAGGATAGCCATGCTGGATCTCAGTCTTTTTTTTTAGAAACATTTCTGATAGAAGGAGGCTTCAATCACTTCTTTCTTCCCTCGACCTTTCTTGACCTGAATTGCTCCTTAAATTCCTTTGTCTGGTTGTTAGCTTTTCCAGGCATGAGCTGGGTATTACAGCCTGCAGAGCTTTACTGGATTTGTTTCAGGTTCCTGTTCTTTCCATTTACTCTGGTATTGAATACCGTCATCATGAGCTATTTCTTAACTAATGTCAGTGAAAATGCATTGAGAGCAATGTTTTGCTTAGACTGTAAATAGAATCCAAAATAAGATCTGGCAAACATTCCCAGCATAACCAGTGGTGAACACAAGGATGTGTTCCATATATATGGTTGGCTTTTTTTTTTAGATATCTTATGGGTATGCACCAATTTTTAACAGGCTGTGCATGCACAGTATTTCCTGTCTTAGGTAGTTACAGCATACTCGTCACTGTAATATTTAGGCACAAACATGCCTGCTGAATGCAAAATGAACCTCACTGTTGACTGCAAACTTGCAACTGCTATACTAATATATTTTGCTTTGGGAGAAAAAAAGATTTTTCATTGTTCTAATGACCTTGGTCAGGAAAGGGGGCTTTTCTACAGGGTTGTAGAACTCAGTAGTGCACAGAAAATCTTCTGAATGCCTTTGGACATTAGAGAATGAAAAGCATTGTAGAAATAGAAGAAATTATTATCAAGATTTACATTTCACTCTATCAGATTAGTGCATGTGTCAACTGGAATAGAAGTGTGTATGATGAGGTTTGCCCACAATTATGCAATTTAGTATAAAGATCTATCACAGCTCTCAAACAAGACTCAGGAAAGTAATTGTTCAGCCCTTTATAAATTGGATGAAAAAGTGAATATCTTGAAGACCAAATATATTCGGTTTATTCATTGATAGATGTAAAATTTAAAAAGATATTGATGGTAGCTGGGTTGTTAGCTCTCCACATATTTACCAATTCAAAATAGAAATTGAAATAAAATTTTAATTGAGCAAAAAGTAAACTTAAAAAACACTGCAAGAGGTTATCTATAATGCTTTGTATCGTTTTGAAAGAATAAAAAGTCTTAGAGTTCCGTGAAAAATGATAATATGAAGGTACATTTGTCTTCTTAATAAAGACAAGATTAATACAATCCTATGAGCCTATAAAATATACCATTTTACAGTATTTAGGTTAATTTACATAGAAAAAAGTCAGATCATATTATTAAGAATACAAACAGTATTTAAATCACTAAGCATTGTAGTTGGGAACCTTTAAAACCTGGTTTCTTCATAGCAGTAACACCTACTTTTATTGTGCTTCATTTCATACAGTTGTTTTTTCTGTGATGACTGATGTCTGTTTGAAATCTCAACACAGAGCATCCTGGACTCACTGCTTCTTTTGAGAGTTACAGATCACAGCCTTTTATTATTGAAAGGGGTCAAGCTCAGCTACAAGAGCAAATGATTTTACTAGCAAAGACATTAAAGATTTTAGGAATGCAAATGTCATAAAAGAGGAAAAATAAAAGAAAAATGAGGGGGAAATTGTCCAAACTATGAGTGCCTTTACCTTCCTTATTCATAACTATTGTTTTCATTGAAATCAAGAAAGAATAACTCAAGGTTTCCTTATGTTTGCTAGTCATATCACCTGCTGTAAAACCACTCAATAATTGTCATTCTGATGTCTCAGAATCTGTCTGAATTCTTCAGGCAGAACAGGAGTGCACACTGGACGCTAAGAGCTGGATCTTTCCTGCTGTATCCATGGAAAGGGGTATCTTAAATTCAAATGCCTAATCACTGAGGCCTATATTTCAGATTTTGAATAAGCTGGATACTGAAGTATGTTGGAGATTTATCCATATAATTGGTCAAAATAATTTTGTTAAGATAACTGAGACAGCTAAAGTTACATGAATAATGATTTAGGTAATATATCTCTATAATTTCAAAATTCTGTTTTCATTTTGTAGTCCACAGCACTTATATGTCTTATTAGCCTCTTTACCGGGACCATGAGGAAAGAACAGACTACTGAGCAATGAGCATCAACGTGGTTGAAATTTAGCCAAAAGCAGAACAAACAGAACTGAGTGCCAGTGGTTGGACATATGTAAACACAGTAGACCAAAAATTAAAGAAAGCAGAAGCTTATAGCAGAAGGGATACCCATCATCTCCTAATCTAAGGGGTTGTTTCAAACTAGGGAATTCCTCTGGAATGCCAGATACAAGGAAATCCACCTGACTCTGAAGGCCACGTTCAACATTCAAGAGATGAGACATTAGGAAAAGATAACTTCTGTCAGAAAAAAGACTTTGATTCACAGGAAAATATCAAAAGTAAAGTTCTAGCAATCAAACTGGGATAGAGAGGAGGTTGTCTTCACAAAGGGATATGATCAGCCCTCCAATATGAACTTCAGCAAACAGAAAATTTGTATGCAAATTGTGAGCTCTTTGAGCTAGGTATTCTAATTTGAGCTTGTACAGAAACTAGCAGGTAGTATAGAATTTTGTCTGATCTTAAATATTGAAGAAAAAATAGATCTTTTAAAAAGCAGATATGTGTCTATTCAATCCCAGTTGCACTGTAAATTTAATTGTGCAATAAAATGATTGCATTCAAAAATCTTGTCACCAAAAATTTTCCCTTTGCTGCTCCCCTCCTCTCAGTTTGTTATGATAAAAAAAGTGATGTTCTGCACTGACTACTAGAAACTGGAGGAAGAAATATAAAACTATTTTTCTTTTTAGACAAAAAAGCATAGTGTTGTTTTCAAACCTGATAGCTTAAGCAAAGACATTGAAATAAAAAGGTGGAATCTAAACAGTAACTATATATGCACACACTTCCACATATGTTCACATGCTGCATACTTAGCACAGTAGTGGCTTCATGTATTGTAGGCATATTGAAAGATAAGGAATTATGTTCAGGAGAGATAGGGAAAAAAAATCACTGTACTAAGAACTCCATACATCAAAAGTAGTAGTGTAGAGGATTATCTGATTAAGAAAAAAAAATCTGCTCTGTATTTGTTGACCCTCTAATGTGAGCTTTGTAGGAAATCTGTTTTTATCTTCCATGTAGAAAAGCAAAGAATATAGGGTAAGGATATGCTTTAACTGCAGAGTTGGTAACGGTCTTGAATTCTCTGTGATCTATTCTTTTTAATCTGTTGCACCTAGTGGAATTGTAAGGATGCTTGGAAGATGTCTTAACAGCCATTTCTCCATGAACTGTAATACACTGTTCTCAAATCATCCTGGGATTTTTCAAATATGCTTAATGGACCTTTCTCTTATGCCACAGATGTGAAACCTGCTTCCTGTGGCCTCAACCAAAAAGCAGAACTATAATCAAGCACTCAGCTGAAAATCCTAACACCACTTTGGTCCAAAACACTTTCAGCCTAATTTCAGTCTGTTATTATTTTAATTTTTTTTAAAAAAACTATTATTATTATTATTATTAGTCACCTAAAAATTCTTCCTGGACCCGTGCTCAGAAAAAAAAAAATGGTGCTGGCTCCACTCACCTCACAGCCATATTTTTTACTCCTTAAAACATGAGGACTGAAAGTTGTATTTTAGTGAACCAAAACTTGATCTAAATACAAAAAGTAAATTGAAAGTAGCATAAAATACATGGTAACAAGCAACTGAAAACATTTTTTTTCCAGTCCTTTATTGTCAGGTGGTGTTTATTTAGCAGTTGGTAAATAGGCTATTCAAAAAGTCTTGGGAGCAATTTTGCAAAAGATGTGAATGACACTGAAGTCCTGAACTTTGGTTAACAACAGACAGATAAAGGTAATATTTTAGTTTTAAGAGAACACATCTCCCTCCCACCCAGAGAAGCACATTTTGAAAATTACAGTAAAAGCTTCTGTGACAGTTCTAAGAAACATCTCTGAGCAATACAGCTTTGCATATGAAGTTTCAGTTATATTATTCTATTGACATGGGGGAGTCATTCAGATTAAACTATCAAAAAAAAAAGTTGAAAAAATATTATCTTAAAGGGAAATGTTGAGAATGCATACAAAAGCCTGGGACTACTGAAATCAGTAAAAGGTCCCAGGATTTCATCCTTTGAAACAAATTGAAGTGTTTCCAGTTAAGCATGTCTGCTTCTATCTGTGGGAATAAAATGATTCCAAAAAAACAGGTCATAACAGTTATCTGGCAAACAGATCAGACAGTGCTATTATAGCCAGCATGCAAGCCATTTTCCCTGTTAATTATATGCGTCTAATGTCAGAGATCTAATTATCCAAGAAAAATTAAAATTCCTAAAAGAGCACAGAACTGAAAAAAGACTGGAATACTGCCAAACATCCCTGAAGTTTTAACTCATTGAAATGTTAGCCAGAGAAGTCAGCATCAATTCTGATAATGCTTTAACTATGTTGTAGGGTTTTTTTCAAGTGGAATGAAAAAATAGAAAAAAAAAAATCCTTGGATTTATCACTTTCAAGTGCTTATGTCTTTCCAGTGCTTTTTGTACCACCTGATTTTACCAAATTATGCCGAATACTTTTTACTTTCCATCATTGTGAGAGAAGCATTTCCTGAAACATACAAATTTATTTTGTGCAACAGTTTTACACCAGTATTCATTTTATCTCTGAGATTATCACTCAAAAATTCTCAAAGGGGCAGAAAAATACAAATAACTGCTCTGTTAAATAGTAAGGGTCATCAATTGTGATTAATATTTAAAACAGAAATTAAAGTTTAGGTGAAATTTCTTTCTGAAAGCACGTATTTCTCTGAATAGACATCCAGCTTGTTTCATGAAATGAGTTAGATATTCTGATGATGAGTATTACTTCTTCCCATCTTCCCCCTAGAGGCTCCCTGGGCCGAGGACCAGGCCTCTTGGGAAGCACTGTCCATGTCAACAGCACATTTGCATTTGGACACTTTGTCCCACTGTCTCTAGCTGAAATACCTCATCTTCCTCTTTAGTCAAGATGTGGGGCTGTGTTTTTCACACAGAAAATGGAAAAAAATTAATGGAAAAGAGGTAAAACTCTGTGAAATGTCCAGGCATTGGGCTGGCCCTCCACTGGAAAGAGGAGACCCATAACCCAACTTGTTTTTGAAGACATGTGTGAAAGTTTAATTTTTTTAGATCTTATAAATTTTTTTTTAGCTCAAGCCTAAAGTCTCTGTTCCCAAGTTCAACTCCTCTATTAGCAGAGGGTATAATACAAGATGAGGGCAAGTTTGTAAAAGAATTCACCAAAAGGAGGAAAAAGTATTAACTTGACATTACGGAAACTATATTAACTACATCACCTGGGACCACAGATGAGACAAAAATTAATGGAATCATTGCTCTCATTTTGTAAGAATCTATCCACAAGGGAACAACTTGACAAAATATCAGTCACTGTTTTAAATGACAAAGCCAAACCAATTTGTTTTAACTGTCAGATATTCCAATGGAGAAAGGACAGTCTGTTTTTAGCACACACATTCCTATTTTCTGTATTTTTCAGTATAGTCTATCTTACAAAGAAGTGTAACTATTTCAATGCATTTCAGCACAGTTTAAAAGCCATGTCCCTATTTCAGCCTCAGGGGTTCCTACTAATTCCATTCAAATGTTATATGTTAATTCAGGAAGCAAAGGTTTTCTGCTTTAATTAGGCACCTTAGTTATCAGCTCATATTCTGCTATCTGTCCTGGACATGTAAATGTTTTATATATTCCCCACAACTGTAGTTTCGATACTGGGGGCCTTATCTGACAAATGGTTTGCCAGGTCTCTCCAAGAAATTTAACCCAGTATTTTTTTCACTCAGATTATACTACAACACTATAATCCCTATTGGGATTTATTGACTGATGTGAAGAAGTATGGTTGCCAGCTTAGGTAGCATTGTAACCAGCTGGATAAATTTTCCCAATGTGAAGGAGGTGAATTGCTGCTCAGCAAGAGCATGGCCAGTGTCCTGGCCTTTGTTAATGACTCACTGGAGAGCTGGATGAAATCCATGAGCTGCAAACCTTCTTGGGGGACATTTTCTCAAGGCATGTGAGCATGTCCGTTTGAGCTGCTGCTTGAGGATTTCCCCTCTTTTCCCAGGTGGGGAAGGAAAGCATGGAGTTACAGAGTGATTAGTTTATCAATGTTTTTGATAGAACCTGTGTGCCTGTGTTCACACCATGTGGACTCAGGAATGGACTGCAGGCAGATTTCAAAACATGTTTAGGAGAAATCTTGGGTTTGATCAGTGATTAGCTGATGGAGGTGAGAGGAATTCCTATTTATTAAAAGTGAACACCTATGCTCCATAGGCTCATTGGCTGTTTCAGCTTGATGCTAGCATGAAGGTCTGTTATTCAAGCTGAGAGAAAGAGGTGGTCTTTTATTCCTTGAAATTCTAATTCAACAATGTAAAGTATCCTATCAAAGACGGTTGAGCCTTCCCTAAGCTCAGCTTTTCAGCTGTAATGCTTTAAGCCATGCAGGCATGAAGACTAATACCTATAATATTTATTGAGACACCAAACATAGCTCCTAACTCTCTCACTCTTACACCAGTGCAAACTGCCCTCTCCCACCCACATTCTATCTTGGCCTTCAACTGCAATTCTTGTGCACAATTTATCTCATCTCTTCAGATAAATCTCTTCAGTGTTTAACATTTATGACATGGACAAAGCCTTTCAAACCTGTGAGTTACTACAGTTTGGTCCAAGCCATGTGGGTACATGAAAGGAGGAAGGAGTGTGCTTGAGGAAACGTTTTGATTTCTTATCTGTCATGTGTCTGAAGAACTTCTCTAGACAGCTACTCATGAGCAGTGGTCTTTCTATAAAAGGAGGTAATGCACTATTTATACTGTGTGCAAATGAGCTTTTAATTCTGAATGCAAAATTCTTTGTGGATGTCAGCTGCACATAACAATGTATATTTGAAATGGAAAATGGATCAAATGTTGCACAGTGTACAGCTGTAGCATCCTGCTTTTCTGAAATGAAAAAAAAAATTACTCTCTTAAGAACAAAGGTAAAAGAACAGAATAATATGAACTAGTTTCTGAAAAGGAATGTGGGGTTTAGTTTTGCTGAGTCAGATACATGGATGGTGGATTTACAGCAGTGCTTTCAAAGCTAATGGCAGCACTCTAAATTTGCACAGCAGAACATCAGATTATGAAACACTCACATGCAATCAAATGAAACTGCAAAAAGTGTCTCTGATTTTGATGTAAATCTGTCAGGTGGTTCATCTGTTTTAAAGAAATGATTTCTGCAAATTTTGATGCACTTGACATTAACTGTTACTTAACCATAGCAGAACTTGAACCCAGTAGAGCACTTGATAGTTTTAGGTTTAGAGCTATTTAGAGACATTTTCATTACAAGGCTCAACAAAAAGGAACATTTGCCCATATTAAATTCACAGCCCATATTAAATAGCACAGCATTCCTGTGACTGCTTGTCAAAGTCAATGGATAACTTGAAGGCTGTAATGCAAGAGCATTGATTTCTCTGAGTATAGAACAATTGCACATTTGGGAGAGTTAAAAATCCAATTTTATGCATATATATATACACACACACATATATACACACACACATATATATATACATACATATATATATATATATATATATATATATATATATATATATATGCTGCAAATGCTTTTATAGGCATGGTGTGCTGAAATAATTATGTTGACTACAAAAATTACAGCCAACAGAGAATTAGCTCCTGGGCCACCACTATGGATTGAATAAATCTCATTAATCTAAACATCTCTAAGTTTTGGATGTAAAAGTAAATGATGAACCAATGCCTAAACTCTGCTTCACACCATGCAGCCTCCTTCTCTCCCCTGTTTCCCTCTTGGACTTGTATCACAGAAGTCAGGCAGCTTGCTCTAGCCACAGCCCTGTCTCATTCTTTTTCTTGCTCCAGTGTAACCCATTATCAACCTCCTCATATGTTTTCATGATACTTCTACTAGAAAAATTCTTTATGTAACACTGGAAGCTGAGTTTCTGAGGCCCTGGAGGAGAGTTGAATGGGATCACTGAGTTATGAAACTCTATCAGCTGTAGGCTCAGAGCCCCTGAAACAAGTGCAGTGGGCTTTTTACTTATACTTTCTACAAAACAGATTTAAAGCAATCTGGGATGGCCAAACTACCTTTAAGTAGAAAAGGAGTTTAATCAGCCTGCACTAATCTCTGTGTTTAGATTCCTGTTTCGTCAATGTCTGTCCATATCCTTAGTCTTTGAACTCCATGGCTGTTTTTTTTCTGTCAATGTAGTCACAATTTAACTACTAAGACCTCAGTGTATTTGTAGCATAATTCACGCACAGCATGTAAGCAGGATGGGTTTTACTTCTTCAGCATTACACCAGTCACACATCTTTGCTTCAAGCTGGCAGAGTGGCTCACAGAGGGCCTCAGCAAAGGTTCATTTAACACACAAAAAAGCAGTTAGAAATAAGGACACTGAGCCAAGCACACCTGGCTCAGTAGTGTGAACCAATCAGCCTAATTAAATAGTTGTGATGAGGAGCTACAGACCTCTCTAGAAAGACCTAACTGTGCACAGAGATGGCAACAGTAATCAGCCTTTTGTCAGAGACAAGAAACAAAACACTAGTACCACAATTACTATGGACTGACACTCTATCTCTGTGTGTGTCGCACTGGGGCATTTTTAGGTTGTTGTATAACTCTGCTCCAGTACCTAGACTTACAGATAAAAAAGATTAAGAAGAATGAAGGATGTATATTAAATTCTAGTGGAATTAATTGAAAACTGTCAAAACTGTGAGATATTGAAAAAAAAACCCTCCAAAAGAGGCAATTATATACCTGCAGTTTTATGAAGTTATTTCTGTGTTGATACAAAAGGAATTTAACAAAACTTATTTTAAAATGTTGAAATGAGACAGAATTTCTTTTCATGCCATTGTATCTGCACACTTTGCTGAAAAATTATAGTTTCCAGTCCTTATGATTATGACTATAATTTAGAAAACATTAATTGGAGCACTATACAGAATAGAAGTGTCTGCAGTTACTGCTTGAAACAATACCTTGGTGGATATGAATTAGCTCATCTTAGAATATATTAATTCTGAAGACATATAAGAACAATACAATTACCATTTTACTACTATTCATTTTATGTGAAATACCTAGCTAAAGCACATATCTCAAAAAGTCAAAGCATAAAACCAAGCGTTGTCTCTATGCATAAAACCATCCTGACTATAGTCTGTGCAATCAAGCATGAAGACATGTTTTTCTTCCAACCTGTTGGTTTTTTGGAGTTCCTCTGACAGAAATGTTTTATTCAGCCAAATAGTTTCTTTCAGCACCTTTAAAAGGGCCCATTTTCAACAAAATATGAACTTTCATTAGACTGAAACATTTTTTCTGGAACTAAAGTTGACAGTCTGAATTGGAAGAGGCAGCTCCTTTCATATTTGGGTTACATTCCTTGCCTGAGCTCCAAGGACCTAGAAAGCTGTGGATCATATTTGCAAAATAGGTTTTATTTAAGCTTTGCTTAAATGGTCTTTAAGTTCCTTTAGGACCTGGTTAACCTAGTTACAAGCTGCACCATGTTAGGCAAAACACAGAAAACAGAAATGCCAGAAAATTTTTCACAATTATTTTTCTCCCAGTGAAAGAAGGAACCAAAGTGAAAGACTTTGTTTTCTTCCAGTCTAATTCCTCTTACATCTTATCTACTAACTATTGTTAGTTTTTGCCCCTCACTTACATTTTACTTCAGATGCAGATCTGGAAAGTAGTTCCCTGTTTCTAAATTTGTGTCACAGGCACAATGAGCCAGTGGGAGATGAAGGCGGAATTCCACAGGCCCCCCACGGGCTCCAATTAAAATGAGGGCCAGATAGCAATTACTCTGTGAAAGTATATATATCTGCAGCCACCCAGGAGGGGTGCCATTAATAAAGAGTTTTAATGCTGTTGCCTAATTAGGAGGAGGAGAGCTAAGGTTAGCAATTTCGCATATTGCAGTGATTCAAATGATGACAAAGAGGAGTGAGAAATAGTACTTCTAAGGTAAAGAAGGCTTCACTTTCAAGCTCAAACCAGCTACCCTTTCATCTGATAACCGTATGACAGATGGATGGAAAGAGTCTAAGAATAACAACAGAATTTTCTAGGTTGGAAAAGACCCCTAAGATCATCTAGTGCCACCGTTTAAGAGTGTGTTACAGAATCTGGAAAGCTGCATCTTCAAGTAAAAGGAAATTCACCCCTATTATTCCTATTAGGAAAGGAGTCATCTTAATTAATGTATTTCTTTTGAACCTCACTGCTATCCCATAATGCTCTTTCTCCCTCCTTATGTCATATTTGGGCACATGCAGCTTAGTGAGGGTAACTCTTCGGACTTTTGATGATCTTTACATTTTCTGGTGCTTTTGTTCCTTTCATCATTACATAGCAAGAAGTTCAGGGGCTGAAACATCTTTGTTCATCTTATCTGGACCACTGTAAATTAATTTAAAAGGGATCATCATCCTACTCTTGACAGACAGCTCTCCCTCCTTGCACTCACACAGTGAACCTGATTGGTGGCCTGCCAGGCAGGCAGGCTTCAGTCTCCATCCCCTCCTCTCAGTGACACCTGTGTGAAAAGCCAGACCCTCACCTCTTCTCAAGGAGGTTGAAGGAGGGCTGGAAAAGAACTGTTCAGCCAAACTGAGCTGTGGTACAGGTTTTATTTGGAAACTTTTTCTAAGGGGGCTGCACAGCCTCCTCTGCCAAACTAGACTACCTTTTGCTGTCTGACAAGCTGGTCTGTACCAGTTTACAGAGTCGGGTTCACTGGATTATGTTCAGTCTGTCTGGAAGAAGAACTTGAGAAAGACATTACTGCAATCATCCTTACTAGAATGGATAGGAAACTCCACTCTCATGGCAGGGCATATGAGACCATGCTCTGCCTGCTGTTCTTCAGAGCCTTTGAGTGTTACTAATCTGGCAGTGTATTCAGAGGGAGAGAATCCCCAACAGCTAATTGATCATTGGTGAATTTGAGGCAGAAGCACAACTACGGAATTATTTCTTCCTCCAAGGTTCCAGATTTCCAGACACTTAGCAATCACCCTTACCCTACCTGTATTAGAATTTTTGAGGCCATGGCCCCATGGACTATTTGTTCTGCCTAGGCATACAGATCCAATAGGTTTATGCTGGGCAAACTGGCACTGTAGACTGTTTATTAATAGAAATAACTATTTCTCATGTACTAATTATTTACTTTGCTACTGGGAAACATGCCACTTTAATATCAACATAGAGCAGACAGTACATAACATTTACACTGGACTTTGAGTCATTTCAGGTACTGCCATAACATTTAAGAATGGGAATCTTAGAAACAGCTACTACTCTCATATATTTAGAGTATGACCAGGACAAGTTCAATTGCTTGCAAATGCTATGATCTCCTTATATATGGTCAGTAGGATTCAAGGTGATAAATGTAGGTATATATATTTTTTTTCCTCCTTTGCTGCACAATCAAAACAATGTATACATATACACACATTACAGTAAGACTGTACAAGTCTTTCTCCCCAGGGCTAATATCAGTCAGAAAGATAACAGCTCAAGTGCTATTATGCCTCTATACTACCAACTAAAAGAAGAAAAAACACCTCATCTACCTTTCTAACATCTCTAATTGCACAGTTTTCCTCCCTGCAATCAGCCAGCTGGGGAGGACAGACAAGAGAAATCCCTATATTTTAGGTTATTCAGAAACGATTCTTTCACTCTTTCCATCATGAAGGGAAAGCAGAAATCTTACAAGAAGTCTGGAGCAGTGACAGGGCTTTCTTCCCTTTTCACCACCCACACAAGAGGTCCACACACAGGACAAGGAGAGTGCTTCTGATGGAGATTAAAAGCTTGCTCTCCCACTGCCTGTGAGGAATTAGACACCAGGGCTCTGGCTTAAAAGCCACCATTCAGTTCACAAGCTCCCAAGTACATGCCAGGATTCCTGTTATGAAAAGTCCTCTTATTAATTTCAGCTGGAGCACCGCATGTTTTATCTGTGCTGCCTTGCTGGGTACTCTGGATAAAACTCCTATAGCTAATAGTTTGGGTTAAAGACAAGGAGGGGACAGAAAAAAAAAACAGTGACTTTAAAATAAATTAAAAAAAAAAAAAACAAAAAAACAAACACCTTATTGAAGTCAGAAAGATAGTGAGTATATAGAATGTGAGCATATTGAATGGTGAGTCATTCTGAGTGGCTTTCTATTATGTGGACCTGGATGACACTTGGGGAGCCCTGAGCCAGTGCAGGGTGTCAATCTGCCATGAGATAGTAGAGAATGGTAGTGCTGAGTAACTCATGCCTTTTTTTTTTTTTCCTTACATTACACTATGAAATATGGAAGATTTTATGATAAAATAACAATGCTACATCTACTCAGCATGTGTTTGCACCATGCTATTGTTTCAGCTCTAGTCAACCTGGCTTATTATAGCTTGAGGCAAATGCTTCACTACAGCTTTGACTCCATTTTGAAATGCTTGCCTTCTGTGCTGTTCTCACTGCTTGATAATTGTCTCCTGAGTAGCAGACTTCTTACAGTGTCTCCGTGAGGATGTCACTACAAAACCATTCCTGACAAACAGCTGTTAATGTCATCTATAAGAATGAATGGCAGGGGTCCTGAATGTGCCAGAGACTACAAAGAAACAGAACAGAGTTTCTAACAGGGCACGTAATACAACTGATTCTTAGGAGGAAAAAGGGAAAGATGGAAAGGAATTAAGGATTTCAAAATTATCTCTTTAATTTGCTGAAAAGGGAAAAAAATGGTGCTCAGTTTTGTTCTTAAATCTCCTAATGCAATTTTCTACATTTCCTCTACATTTCTCCAGTCCTCATTCTTTCCCAGCTGCATACAGGACATTTAAGATGCTTGGTGGAGATCTTTTCTAAATGCTACCACTTTGTGGAAATAATACATTTCCTCAATACACAACTGAAAACTTCCCCTCTGTAAGTGGAATTGAATCAAGAACCGCTCTCTCACTTTTTATCTTAAGGTTGGCATAATACCCAGAGATCTCTCAGGAAATGCTGCAAACCACATTAGATTGTGATGCATCACGCTTGGAAAGAAGTGAGTCATTATCTCCAGACAGCATCAGTACTTGCACAGTTTTCCTTGTCCATGTACCCCACTACCAGGACCCTTTTGGCCTATGATTCCAGGTGCAAACTTAATCAAACTTACCTTGGGTATGTCTTGTGCTAAAGCCTTGCCCCTACAGGGATGAGTTAGAGATCCACACCACCTTGTAGGCCAGCCTCACTGTTTCTGTATCCACTGAGCACCAGCAACTATTTAGCACAAAGCAGAATATTTGCAGAGAAAAGGGGACTTCGAAGACTAAATGAAAATATAGGAAGCAGAGGGGGTGACTTGGTTACACAACAATATTGATTGTTGCTCATTACCAATAGGCACTTACTCCATTATGTAGCTTTATAATAGAATAACAAGGCCTGGAAAAAAGCTGGCTGTGCCTTTGTTTACAAATAAAAGACATCACAAATCACTGGAACCTCAAGGAATTGAAAAAGCCATCAAACAAATCTAATCAGATATGCTGGACTCCAATTAAACTAGAAGTGAAAATGCACTTGCATGAATATTGTTCTGGATTGAAAAAAAGTTTTACTCAAATTCTGAAAAGTAAAATATGGAAGACTTGATAACAAAGGTAGATGAATTTTCTCTGCTGGCAGAATACACAAGACTTGCAATTCTCTATTATTGATAGGAAGAACTGGGTTTTCACCCAATATTTTGAACAATCAATCCAGGAGTATTTGCAGTGCCATTTCTAGGGATTAGTGTCTCCAAATATAGGACGACTTTTCAAATTCTCTCTTCTCTTACCATGACAAATAACTTTTTTTTAATGTTGTTTTTGAAAACTAGAGAGCTTTCAACATCCTACTGCTCTATCATTCATGGTGGAATTTTAAGTGTCTACACAGTCCAGCTTCATGAGGTCCTTTAAAAATCCAGCCTCTTAGCCTGGTGCCTAAATACTTACTGTGAATTAAACTAATTTGCAGAATCTGGCCTGGACTATGAGGACCACCTAACTTGTGCTCAGTTTAGTTTCACAAACATCTAAAGAACCATTAACGCAGGCAAGAGATACAAGTGCTTTAAAAACTAATTAATCTGTCATTAAACCAATAAAAGGAAAAAAATGCAAAAACAGTTTAGGCAAAGAGAGGCTGCTTGCATATTATGGAAGACCATAATGATCCAACGTTTCTGTAGCTCTTTGCCAGAAGCAAAGCTGTTTGAAACTATTACAGCTCTGTGGTTTGGGGTCAGCTGATGAAGAGGAGAAGGGCAAGGTTCAGGCATCCCAAGTGGATGTGACATGTTCCTTCTGAGGTGAAGGCAGTGGGAAAGGTGCCTGCAAAAGGCACAGCTCTAGCAGAAAGGCTGGTGTTGCCACAGCTCCTGGGTTGCCCAGGAAAGCAAAGGGTGGTCAAGGGACAGGGTTGGTGCTTCATGGCCGTGCTCCAGGAGTGCACGGCCCTAGGAGGGAGGAGTATCACAAATCATGGAATAATCTGTGTTGGAAGGGACCCACAAGAATGGGAAGGGGACTTTTGTGTCTGTCTTCAGCCATGCTGGTCTCACCAGCTCCTGTTGCCAGCACAACAGGGGAAGGTGCACAAAAAATGGACTCCCAGCACACCAGGTGATGTGCTTGCATGACATTCCCAGAATTTCACAGCAGGCAGACAGGTGAGGCCTTTGGCCTTGAACTTGCTGCTGGGGCTGTCTTCACAGGGCTATGTAGACACCATCACTACCATGAAATGTCAAAGCAATTTTCACTTCTACAGATTCACAGCCACAAGATTATAAACAGCCAAGTCCCAGATAAACTCTTTGCGTGCTCTTTTATTTTTTTTTCCTGGTGCCAGCATTAGAGCATATGGGGTTTTTTTTCTGTTGGTTGGTTGGACTTTGTTTGTGGTTTTTTTATTATTTTCTTTGGTTTTGTTGTGTTAGTTTTTTTTTTTTTGTTTTGGATCTGACAGCTGATTTCTGAATAGGTTGACAAGGAAATTATATGATGATCTCCTGTTATTGATTTTTCTCTCTCTCTTCTTTTCAGTAGCCAAAACAATATATTTAGAGAAAAACACAAAAAGAAGATTAAAGAAACTGACATCTTATTATAGCATTTTTTAATCACTTCTGAACCAAGAATCAAGAACACTTTCTAAAATGGCTTCTCTTTTCCTAAGAAATGTGATAAAACACATAGAATAATTAACCTGAACTTCCTGCTAAAAAAACTCAACATAAAACAATCTACCACTTTATATTTTTTC
Organism: Chloebia gouldiae; assembly: GCA_003676055.1. Classification (NCBI taxonomy): domain Eukaryota; kingdom Metazoa; phylum Chordata; class Aves; order Passeriformes; family Passeridae; genus Chloebia; species Chloebia gouldiae. The sequence continues at coordinate 46,041,968 of QUSF01000003.1, forward strand.
CTGCAGCTGATTCTTCTTAGAAGAGGTAGATAGGAGGCAATTCTTTTTGCTTAAATGAAACAAGTTCATCAAAGATGGAAAAATTTTAAGAGTTGGAAAGCTCAGGAATCAGTTATAGCAGGATGAGGCCTTTTTAATATTTCTCTGAAGGTCTTGCAATGTTGTGGGTTTGGGATGGTTGCAGGTTTTTGTTGTTTTTTTTTGTTGTTGTTGTTGTTGTTGTTTTTCTGTGGGGAGGGTTTTTTGTTGTTTTTTTGTTGTTTTGTTTTGTTTTTAAATTTTGGTCAGTTTTGACAATGTCTCTCTGTCTAGCAAAAATAGGTCATTTCACATGTTTTTTAAACACATCCTTCTAATTCCATACTTAAAAGCAAGACATTAAGCTTTCCTCCTGCTATTTTCCAAATTTGCTATGAAGACTGAACACAGACGTCCATAGTTGTAGGAATAATTAATGAAAGTCTTAAATATATTAAGCTACTTTTCATCATAGCTCTTGGAACGATGAAACTTCAGAAATAATTGATTATTTTGGGCTAGTGATTGAAACCATAAATCAGCCAGCAGCAAATAAAATGGAGTTTCCATAAGGTGCTTTCCTCCTCCAACTCATCACTAGATTAAAGAAAAATTATAACCATTTTTGTTTTAGAATTAAAAGCTTCATTTTTCTATTAGTGCTGGTATCTCTTTCTTAAATTTTAATTTTGTTTACCATGATCTAAAATGAGGATTTGAAGAGAAAATATTTTCACTTTGAAAATGCTGCACGAAATATGAAAAAGAATATTATAAGAGCCTCATTTTTCCTGAAGGAATTATTTTTTCCTGAACTTAGTTCCCCACTGGGAGATTGTTAGGTCATACAAAAATTGATTTTCCAGGTAATGACCAATGTTACTGAAAAGTTTTGCTTTAATCTAATATTCCATCCAGTTTTATGTCAAACAGTTCAGCAATGACAACCTCATTTCATAGGTTACTTTCCAGATCCCTAACATTTACTTAAAGATAGATAAAATCATATCTGCCATTCAATCAAGTAGTAATTGCACATACAACTAAGTCACATGTTTTTCAGTAACCACACATTTATATGAAGTTTATTAAAAGGTTTGGTCTTTTCTGATTGCACATTACCTAGAATTCACTAGCACCCCCTAGGAATTAACACACTGGACCCTCAGGGTCCCTCTAAATGTAATAATATCATAGCATATATGAAAAATGTGTAATCATGGAAGAAAAAAACCCATTTCTCCATGCACAGTAATGTATTTATAAAATATGTTTACAGACAAATGCCCACACTTAGCATTCTATGCACTTTAAACATGTGGTGATGTCAGTTAGGGACATTTTAAGAAGAATGTCAGGACACAGAAAATAATATTTACATCTACGAAAGTGCACTGCTAGAAAAGATTGAAAAACAGCCCAGATGTAACAATGTACAAAAATGCAGCTGGTTAATAAAAAAATTAGGGACACGGTAGATAGTCCCACTATGGCTGGGAGAGGAGGAAAAATTGTTACGAAGACAAAATGGAGAAGTAATTTATAAGAATATTTTTTTTGGGGATTTAAAGAAGAGAGGATAAAAGGATTATAAAACTTTATGTCCTGGCTCTGAGCTCTATGGCAGGTACACTATAATGTGTTTCTCCTGAGAAAAACACATATACCCAGAAAACAGATAATTAAATAGGATGACATTTTACTTTACCTGCAAACTCATAGATGAAGCTGAAGAACAATGGTGTGTAGCAGAAATTCAAATGTTCTACCACAGTCTTGGGGCCTATTGAGCTTTTTTGATGTAAACCATAGCAGTTTCTGTAGCCAGGAGAGCTATTTTATTTTATTTGTCTGTTTGAAGGTGTCAACAATCTCATTAAAACTGACTAGGTTGTGGTTGATATTACCAACCCATGGAGGCAATGCAAAAGAATATTATTTTGGAGAAGCAATTTCTCATTTGCCCTAATTATGGAAACCTGCATGCTGCGGATATAGCAGGCAATGCAAGCAGAAGATACCACATGAGACCATGCCTGAAATACACACCCAGGTCATGGTCATCAGTGGCAGTGCTGATTGCATCTGCTGGGCATTAAGGAAGATCTGAATGCTTCCCAGGAGAACTGAGTGTCCCATCTTTGCTCTGCTAAGCCCTGAGTGGCAGAAGAGGCTGAAGGCTTGCATTTCCTGGGAGCAGCACAGGAGAGCTTTGCAGCTCAGCTCCCCAAACCACAGCCTCAGCTTCGGCTGCTCGAAGAGAAGCTGCTCAGTGGTGGCTTTTGCCCTCGCTCTCCGCCTTGGGTTTGGAATATTTAGCCAAATTAGAATTTTGTTTCCACAAGCCTTGGGTTTATAGCTTTTAAGCCATAAATTTAACTGTGACTGGGACTATTGTTTTCCCTTTGTAGGACATCTCAGTGATTCATAGTTTGAAATGATTAATTTACAAACTCAGGGACATTCACGAGGAATTATTTTTGGAAATGGTCAAATATCCAAGGATTGCAATAGCATCCTGAGGAGTCACTTATCCAAAGGCAGAGGAGATGACTGGCTGAGGGATCATAAGCAGCTGAACCTGGAGCTCTGCTGCAAGCCAGAGTGAGGAAATGCTCCTGTGTGTATGTCCATTTGTCTGCCAATAAGAACTGAAAAAGGCGGTAAGCAAAGCAGTGATATGACTCATTAAGGCCACCAAATAATTTTCTTCACCATCCCCATTATTTTCCCATTATATTTTCAACATTTTTTTTTTATTTTGTGACTGAAGTTTTTAAAAAATAAAGAGTTACAGCAGAGACATGGCTTTTTGATTTGAAAGGACTTTTAATTGTGTTTCCCTCAAGGCAAATAATTCTCTCTTAACTAGTTCCTTAATTTAAGGAACTTAAGGAACTTAACTAGTTCCTTAACTAGCAACTCAGAAAAAACCCACTAGTGATCCATGCTGTTGGATTTGGAAAAAAAGCCCTGTCAGTAGAGAGGGGAAAATCCCTGTCAGCAGAGAGGGAACAAACCTTTTATTTCAAAGGGATACAACTCCACAGCCCTCCCTGGGTGCAATGGATCAGTGCAGTGGAGTATGTTCAATGCAACATCACTCCACTCAGCCTTAGGCAGACAAATTCTGCATTTAACGAGAGGGACGATCTTCTTGCCCAATTCCCCACAGTATGAAAAAATGAATGGTGAGAGCAGTCAGTGTAGGAGTAGTCCTGGTTTCTCTGTCTTCTCAATAGAAGAGAAATAGCTATTGGTAGCAGAAAAGTGAAGACCACCAGTTTGTGAAGTAACCACCCTCTCTCTAGACTGAAAAAAAGTTTCTCACCCTCATAACTTGATTTTAGGGCCTTCTAAATAAGTTTTTTTACCCCTGGGAAGAAGCGGTGTAAAGTTACAGTACTTTCTGTACAGGCTGCTTTGCAATCCAAAGGACAATGGCTCCCTAAAAAACTCTCCTCAAGTAACCTACCTGAGCTTTGCTATAACTCTGAGTGTGAGCCAATAACAACTAAGGAGATGCAGGAGTCAGCATAAAAAACCAAAACCTCATGAAGACTAATTCTTGCCCTGAAGAGGAAGAAGATTAAAATAAGATGAATTTGCTCTGTGTTTCCTGCTAATAAGCTAACACATGTCAAGTGAGAAGTTTGAAAAGCTCTGGAATACAATCTGGCTCTCTGTATAACAACAGCTTTGGAGTGGAGCGGTTTTGGTTTAGATTCCATTTCTGAGCTAATCTTTTGAATCTTGGATTCTCAAAAAGTTGCATTTTCTCATAATCTCTTTTTTTTATACATATCTACTTTCTGTGTAGGAAATTCATTCTCACATTACAGGGCACATCCTTCTGCCTACATTAGGAGCTCCTCTCAGTGAATAATGTGACTCTGAAAATGGATTCTTTCTGATTTCTTTCTTTCTGTCTTCTTTCTTTGTGGCATGGGTCAGGACTCTTTTGATGTTACACAAATAGCAGTTTTATACTTCTGGTGATTATAATTCTCTCACACTGAGTTTAGGAGTTTGTGACTCTCATGCAGTCTGTCCACTCTCTATATTTAGATTCATAAAACTAATATCCTTCTCTCAGGAAATATCACATTCAGATCTGGCCTTTCATCCTCTGAGAATTTCACCATGCTGCAATCATACAAAAAAGACAGAAAGGCTTAGTTTTCACCTATATTTAGTCATGGGACAGTATCGTAGTCTGAGCTCTCTTTTTTTTCCTAAAAATTACAGCTTTCAGTAAGTGACTCAGCTGCTTTGCCCCAGTCCCATTGGAAATTCTGCTGCTGATTTTAGTACAGGAAGAACATTTCAACTTGTTACATCTAAATTTGATCAAACATGAATTATCTTTAGGATACCACAGTGATACTAACTTTATGCCATTATCTTTTTTTCCACCATAGGTCAGCAATTTGATATAAAGAAAGACAAAAAATTATTATTATGTCATTTGAAAAATGTCTTTCTAAGGTACTGAATTTTAGAACCTTCATGACATATTTTTGCAATGCAACTGAACATTCTTATTATCAGCCAAGATGGAAAATCAATAATAAGTATTATTGTTTTGCAGTGATGAGATTGTGTTTTCATTCTGGAGAAGAGTGCAGTTACTTTCCACTAATTGTTTCCTGGGGTGCATACACACTTGCTGGAAGTTTCAATCAGAACCTAAGAGGATTAAATGAGAGTACAGATAATTAAGTGCAATATTTATTTTCCTGGTTTTACCAGTTTGTTTGGTAATTTCATGTTTTTCACCAGACTGGCTGCTTAGCATATGACAAAGCATGGAATATGCTCTCTGAACACAAGTATAAAAAGATAATCACTGGAAGTGAAAGCTAGAGACTCTCAGCTACAGTATAACTTGAGACAACTATACATCATGCCTGGAAGAGAAAACTTATCTTACAAATAGAAAGGAGGAAGATAATCAAGGAAAAGAGATATTTAACTTGAAAGATACTCATTACAATCAGATATAGGATAATATCTAAGGCATGATTATAAAAACTATGTGGAAAAGAGAGAGATGTGTTATATGAAGGTTCTTTCTTAACCAAATGAGAAAGTTATTTATGCATGACTTCTATGCATAGTGTATGTACATAACCTATTTTTACACATGCATACAGCTGGAAAAATACCTGAAGTAAAATGAGTATGAGCTTTCTGCTCATCATGTACTTCATGTGACTCAAGTGGTTCTTCCAAATCTAACATTTAATGGGAAGAATACATGCTGGAAACTTAAGTTTGCACTAAAATAAAGAGTCTTCTATAAAGGAGGCTTGGCAGAAATCAGTGAATATTCACAAATTGCAAATCACCATTCCCAGAAAAGACAATACTCTGATTTCCTGTTTATGCCTCTGTAGACCAAGATTATTAATTTAAATGGATGAGACCACACACGAGAAAAGGCAAGGCTGGATATTGAAGGTGAGAGATTAAAAAGGTTTCTGGGAAAAGTGAAAATGGAAAAGATCCAACATTACAACCTTATCTCTACAAGAACCAGACTGAAGCACAATTTCCAATACATTCTCAGCATGTCTGGTTCCAGTTGTGATCTTTTCAATCCAAAAGGGTAGCAATCCCTTTGCACATCTGGAAAAGGACCATACCCAGAGAGATGTATTTGAATGGTTTTATACATGACGGTAGAACTGCATTTTTATTTGGTGCACTTGCCAAGAAATTTGGATTTACTGTATCTATACTGAGAAAAAGAAATTCCTGCACCTGTTGCAAATGAACAATCACAAAACATGTGTTTGTAGGAATTGTAAAGTGCCTAAACAGTTGGCAGTAAGGAAAAATCACAAAGAAAATAAACACATTTAAGCTGAGAAGTCTGAACACAGCAGTAGGGAAACAAGAATTACTAGACAACTACTTTGAAAGCAGCGAGCTTCATTCATCTGGTATTTTACTCTGAGTTTAATCTGAAATATGAACGCACACAAAAAAAGTTGCAATAAAGGCAAGCAAACAATTGACTGGTAATTTCTTTGTCATATCTCACCTCTTGAGACCTGATTTCTAGCCGATCTGCATCTGAGGTGTATTAAATGTGGTAACAGAAAGCAAAATCACCACCTCTAACAGAGTGACACAATCTTGAGCCTCCCTCTCTGACACAGCTTTTTGGCATGAAAAGAAGTTCCATGTTTCCGGCAGATTTGGTTAAGATTGGCTAATGGTATCACAGATACCAGAGATAAGAGAAGCAGAGGATTGGTAGCCAGAATTTTTTGTCAACATTCTGTTAGCCTAGGAAATACAGCAAAAAAAAAAAAAACAACCAAACAACAACAACAACAAAAAAAAAACTCTGAGAAATTGTTCTCTAACACCATTTAATGGAGTTAGTCATTAAGTTTAGCATTATTTGGGCTGTGTTTATCCATTGGACCACAGGGACAGCAAGAGGAGTTTGCTACAGCTCTGAATAAGGATTCAATAGTAGTAGCACAGGCTATTAGATATCTTGGTCCAATTCTGCTTGCTTAACTAACATGGGAACTCTCCCAGCAGCAGAAATTATCTCGGAAGAAGGTCTGTCAGCTCTCCTATCTCATTGTTAACTCTCTATTTTGTAAATAACAATGTCTGTCAAGTAAGCATTAGCTGAGAAAATAGGGCAGAAATTGGATAAGTAGGCAAATGCAAAATAAAGAAAGTGTGTTTTTTCAACAAAGTGGAATTACAGAGAGGGCATCTCAGAGAATAACAGCAGCAGAGTCAAGTATTTTGCAAGTATGTTTGAGACCCCACTATCAACTTTAATTAAAGTGCTTCTTCAAAACACTGTATAATTCACTTTGACTGTTCAGAAGTAGGCAGACATAAGAAAGTAGTATGTGTTTTTCTAGAATAGTGCAAATAGAAGTGAGGAAAAAATCCCTAGCACTTAGAAATATTTTGATGTCCCTGTCTCCATGTCCTTATAGGCCCAAATATAACAAAGTAGGACAGTTTAAACCCTAAATGCCTAACCATGAATCAGTTTTATTGGAACATTCCTGTCTTCCCATGAAATTATTTGGTAAAAATCTCAATTAAAATGCAGATCACTGAACTGTAATTATAAAAATTTCTTTCAATATTTTCCCCTTGCTGTCATGCAGGAGGCTGTAAACTAATATTTATAAAACATACTGTGCCTGTAATTAGAGATCACAGTGTGGGTAGTGAGAGGGCTGAATGGGTTTACATCAAAATGTTCCTCTCAGAGCCCTTATTAATTTAGGAGGTTAAGCTGTTCACAATTTTTTTTTCAAAGTTTTTGAGCAAATCTTTAAGTGCTAGGAAATAGGAGAAAAGGCTCTTTCTTTCCCCTAAGCCTACAATTCTATAAATGCCAAAGTTTTAATTAGTTCAATTAACAATTAATATGAGTTACAATAATCATTAATATTCCCAGCCAAGGGTTTAAGTTAACCCTTTGTGTGCTTCATCTTTGGTGTGAAACTTGACTTTGGTTCTTTTAGCTCTGCCCAAAATCTGGCAATTTATTTGTTACTTAAGCATTGAAAAGCTTCCTAACAAGATCTCCCCCTTTTTGTGCCCAGGTAGAAAGCGTTGATATTGTACTTTGGTCCTGAATAAAGACAGATTTTTGCAATGCAAAATGGTCACCCCTTCTTTGCCACTACACAGGGTGCAAAGGATCAGTTAGACCTATGTTGGAGCTATTCCAAACCCATATTTTTTCCTAGAGTGAAGGTGAAAATTATAACAGGGGTTTCTTGCAAGCTGTGTAACAATCTTTTAATGCTGTACAAATGTATCAAGAACTGTACTGGCTACTTGAATGAAACAAGTTAAACTAAATATCTCATAAGCCTCTCAGACTAAATGTCCCATTCCCAGGCTGCCTTGCCTTTGAAATCTGCATGAGAAAATATCACTAAGTAGGAGAGCCAATGAATATAAAATATGTGGGAGAACACCACCCACGACAAAAATGCCAACTTAAAGTACCCACATAAAGTTGGGAAACCTTGTTGTGTGCTATGAAGATAAGGAAGATTGCCTTAAAATCCCCAGCATACATCCACATACTGCATGGAGAAGGTGCCAAGGGTTTGCCCTGCTTCTGTGTGGAATGCAAGCTGAGGCTAGAAACTTGCAGATAAACTGTGTGAGTCACTTCCCAAAGCTGAGAACTCAACCTGGTGGCATTTTAACTTCAGATAAGAAGAAGATCTTTTTCTTGTCTTCCATCCCTTTGCTGTGCTTTCCACGGAAATTGGAGCTGGGCATGTGGGTCACAGCCAGACTGCAGAGCAGCAGTCCCTCACTAGTCAAATAGCCACAGCCTAACTGCTGAGCCTTCCTTTTCTGCATCACATTCATCCCAGACTCCTGCCTGATATAGCTGAGCTACAGCTGCAGCAATGTGCTATGCAAATCAAATGAGAAATTGCTTTAATATTCCCTTTTCATGGGCTCTTTTAAATACTGAGGTCTCATTTTCCCAGTTTCAGGAAATGTGCTGCTTGGGTTTTTGTTTTTCAGGCTCAATGCTATATGTTCTCCACAAGTGAAAAAACAACTCGTCTTTTCTTCTTTGTCTGCCTTTTCCTCAATGTGAGATGAGAAAGAAAAAAATTAAGAAAATAAACATTTTGACTGGCTTACTTGAGGCTTGTTATTTTCTGCCTGCTACAAACCATGCTGAAATGAGTTCATTTTAGTTCATTCCCATTTTAGGGGTATTATGAGTTGTAGCACCATCTCTGCTCTTCAAATGGAGCACATTCTCTGAATCTGGCAAGGACACCACAAACATTAAATCCTTCATTTAATGTATCTATTCTATTTTGTATTTATATTATTTAAAAAGAATCACTGGGGAAATTTTGACTTGAATAAATTATTGACAGGAATTTTAGAAAGAGAGGAACCAAGGGTTTTCTGATATTAAAAAACCTTGTTTTACATTCAGAAAATAAACTATTAAGGTTTTTGTTTGCTCAACTAAGAATATTTCAGTTTATCCAGTTCATCAAGCACAAGCATCAAGCACGTATCATGTTTGATGAAACATTATGCTCTTCCTCATACTGCAGCATAGACTTGAGAAAAATGAGTGCCAGGTCTGATTTTTTTTCCCCATGGTGGTGCATTTCCTAGAAGTGTAATTCTTCCAGGGTAAGGTTATACTGTACTTTTCCTTCTATAGCAAAAATTATAGAAGATATCCCACATCTGCCTTTTCCTGCCCTCCATCTCCACTTGTAGGTGGCACTCTAACCTGAATCATTGGGCTGGCTAAGACTTTGTACTTGAGCCTTCTTTTTAATCTGGTTTACATTGTGGCCCCCAAAATCTTCATAAACACATAGGTGTGGAAAGAGCAAGTGAGGACCAGGCATTAGTCCTAAGTGCAGCACACCTTCAGGTTATTCCTGTGCAATGGCCCCTGCAGCCATCCATCCAGCTTCTGATCCATGAACACATAATATGGGATGGGATTGTAGGACATACATCCCATGGGAAGGATGATCTGTCTGGAGGAAGATGCTGAAAGACCAGAAATTAAAAGGTTTTTTTTCCTTTTTTTTAAATTCACATTGATGAGGAAAATATAGTGTGATAAGTTACTCCAAAGTATTATGTGATTTTAAAGGAATCATCCTTTGAGAATTTTAATTGGAACAGTTGAAACATTCCTAAATTGAATGATTTTTGAGAATTTCTACCTCAAAGCTATTCTGACTTTACCACTTTGATCAACGGACAAAATATCCTATACTTTTCTATGAGATAGGAAACCTTTGAGGGTTTATTTCAATATCATCAGATGTCATGTAGAGAAACACTTTATTAACCTTAGTGTATTTTTAAAAAGTTAGATAAATACTCAAGGAGTATAATAAAATAAACTGCAACTGAAATAATTTAAAGCAATTTAACTTATTCAAGGATGGGATTCAATGTTTCAGTTCTGTTTTAATTTTTTAGACCTTTCCAACCTTTTAGGGGGTATAGAAAGATCTATAGCAAGCAAAGACATTAAAAAATAATCTCAGATTTCATCAAAGTTAATTATTTTAAAAATGTTAGTCACAGCAAAATATATTTAATGTGACGTGTTATCAGTTTGGAAGATGTCACTCCAAGAAGCACCAAACAAAATATTTAAATTTAATTTTGCCTTTCTTAGCAGCTCAGCAAAATAAACAGGTTTGAAAAATTAATTTGGTAAAGTCAAGAGTATAAATATTCTGGGAGGGTTTAAAATAATTTAGTTTTTTTTTTTTTCCTTTTCTACTCCAGCTACTACTTGGCTATCAGTGTACATGGCTGATGCATCCAGTCCCAAGTACACATGTTGATGATTCGCCAGCAAAAATGAAAGATAATTGGAAAACACTTGCCATACTCAGTGATGCTGGATAATTGTCCTTAGTTCATGCAATACATTAATCGTATAATGGCAGAGGAATAAGTTTAGATTTCTGCTGGGGATGTCAAAAGGATCCTTTCTTCTACCTTCTCCTACCAGTGTGTTGGTAGAGAGGAGGAGTAAGGTTGACTATAAATCATCTTTTGCATACATAAGCTTAGAAAGCTCATCGGGTTTTGACATGATGTGTCCCTAGGCATCAAAAGAAAATTTCAGAGAGAACTGACTATATTGCATTAGGAAAACTAATTACCTAAAGCACAATCCAATTAAGATAGGGCATTTAGGGGACAGGATCCCAAAGCTAGTATTGCTTGGGGACTGTTAGTAAAACACTGAACTGGGAGTTTCTGTGAAGCACCATATCTCCTCTATACCCCACATTAAACCAGTGCCATTTTCTAACAATACTCCTGAGAAATCACTTCTCTGCTTGAGGTCTTATATGCTATGCAATTTCATTGTATAACATAATGACTCTAAAATACGTGTATTAAGCATAATGTAGGGGTTTCCATTTCTACACCCTGAGGACCTGTGTCCTTCTATTAAAGGTAATATAAGCCAGACATGGGCATGGATATAATACAAATTGTCTGTACAAAGCCAGTCTGGGTGTGTAAATAATGACACTTTACAATTACTCTTTAATAGCCTTCACAGAAGCAGCTCAGAAAAAAATAAGAAATCAGCCATTTTTCACACTTAATTTGCAACATTTTATAAAAAGCTTGGACATTAAGCTTTTTTTAAATTGACTGTTCTCGATGGTCTCCAGCTAGATACCCAAGTCAACAAAAATATCACTCTTTATAAATAACCATACATCAAATTTGCACTTGACATAAATTGAAAGAAGAGAGCAATTAAATATCTCAATTTTTTCTTTTTTTTACCTTGGGTGCTGGTGAGAAAAAAGTGACAAGACTTGTTCAAAATCTCAAAGAACATTTCTGGAAAGTGGAGTTTGTGTTTAATTTCTATGCTATCCCTTATGCCATTGTAATGCCTCTTCTGATGGCCTCAGTACATGAAAAACCACCTTGTAATGTTTGTCGTCAAGTTGCGGTGTCTCACTAAATAAGTAGCTCAAAAAGTTAGCAGAAATTAATATATTTAAATGATAAAGGGTAAAAGGAATGAATTCTAGCACTTGCAGGAAGATATACTTAATTAATTATTGAATAAATTATTAAAAAATTCCATTTCTCTTAATGACTAAACTAAGACATGTCCCAAAGATACCAATTTCACTAGTCATTTACAATGTAGCTTAGACACTTAAAAAAACCCCAAAGAAATGTTGCCAGAAATGTTGGAGAATCCACAAAACATAAAGTGTCCATAAAGCAGTGACTGAAAAAGACATTATCAGAATATTTTTCCTGGTTTTCCCAGGGTTTGGTGGTTTGATTTTATAGGTCCTTTGGGACTGATTTACTGTGTGTCTGGATTTTGAATATGTTGAGCATGGGCAGATGGATATAAGAGGAACACCTTGCCCATCCCTGAATCTCTGTCAAAATTTTTTAATGCAAATTTTGGACAAAAAGTTTTAGAAAAATCTTGAAGTTGGTCTCTGCTCTGGCAAGGTCAGTCCCTAGCCAGGAAGAGAATCACAGAGCTGTCAGAAGCTCCTCTGTTGCTTTTGTATTTATTGACAGAGGATATTTGGGTCATGCCAGAGAAACTGGCTCCAGTAATTAAAAAACAAACAAACAAAAAAACCCCAAACCACCAAACAGCTGGAGAGTAGAGAGGGGAAGTTGTGGTTAGAAACTAAAGAAAGAGGGAAGGAATATACCTGGAGACTGATTTAATTATTTAAAATAGTTTACCAATTAAAATTTTATTATGCATCAGATACTTTAACGGTAAAACTGAAATACAAATCCGACTGCACAGCTTACTTAAATAATGGTGTAAAATAATAGAAAAACAAAAATATTTCAAGCTTATGCCATCAATTTAGAATAAACCATAGCAGTCAAGGAGAACACAATTGATTTTTTTTTTAAGTAGTTGTCCTGATGTAGCTGATATATTCTCAAACCTTATCCTGAGATACTCTTCCCTAGGGCCACACATAGTACCTTATGTAACTACTTTAATTGTCTCTCAAACTCTTACTGCTCACAGTAAGTGCCACTGTTAAAGACTGCAGTTTGTTCTTGCATGTTAATACAATATATGCAGTGGAGAAACTACAACAAATGAGCTCTGAATGGACATCTGTATACTGGAAATCATTATGTTTTCTGAGGAAATATGGAATATAAATGATATTTTGCATGCTAATGAGATTTTGCTGAAATTTCAAGCCTACTGAGATATGAGGTTTATTATCAAGACGACCTAGCAGCTACCTAGTTTCCATGACATTTTTTCTAAGTGGGCTGAACTGAAAATTTTGTATGTAAGCAAGAGAGCTTATTTTTAGAAAATAATAAACTAAAAGCAAAGTTTTATTATAGGGTACAGATACACCTTTATTCTACTTCAAATTAACTCTACTTGGAGTAATAGACTGTTAGGAAATGAAACTCCTGCTGCCAAAACAAAGCCCCAAAATCATGATCAGTTGAGCTGGTAATTCAAATACCCATGTCACTTGCCCAGAGAAGCACAATTTTGATATGTTCCTAGTGAGAATCCCCAAATAATGCCTTTATTTTTTTTCCCTAGCTTATTTATTTGACTTTGTCATCTTCTCTGTCTTTGTGATACTCTGTTATGGTTTGTTTTGTGGCAACTGGAAATATTATTTCTCCTATTTTCAGTTAGTTCTTTCCCAGCTTATGCTTGCACAAGCCTTTACCTCAAATTTTATACAAAAGGAAAGATGTAACTTACCCTGCTTTGCTGGTTTTCACTGCTCCCCTGATAAATATGAAAATGATCTTACTGTGTGCTTTCTGCTATTCTGCATCTGAGGGTTGGGGAAGAGCAACCTATTAATAACTGCAATATTACATTCTTATCCACATCCATTGACTTCCCTAAAACTCTTACTTCAAAGGTTACAAAAAGGCATCTATTACTGACTATTCTTCTGCTGTTTCCTACCTATTCACAACTAATCTTGACTATTAGACCACAAATATGTTAAATGCACTCATCATCATCCAAGTATTTCGTTGCATCTTTAAAATTGCCGTAATTTGTCTTGCATTTCTATCCTAAATTCCAGGGGGAAAAATATTTCTAATTATTTATATAGAATACAAAATAAGGTGAGCCTAAACCATACCTTGAGATCCTTGTCACCTGAGTTATAAGTAATGCCCTTTGATTATGAAATTTCTTCCTATACTTAACAACAACTGCAACAACCTCTTTTACACAGTGCTTAAAGTATCTGAAATCTGAGCTTTCCATGTATTTCACAGCTATTCAACAGCATCCTATATAATTAAAAAATGGCAAAAGACAAAAGCTAATAAGTTCACCTCTTATAACAACAATGATAAATAAGTATGAGATTATACTATAGGGGATTGTTGGTGACAACTTGCTGTTAACTCCTTCATCTAGCTCCCACATTAATTCATTGATACCTCTGGGAGATACTCTTTGTGAACAGAAGTCAGACATGCTTCCAGTCAAAAAGATTTCCTGTTTTAATTTCAATACTGAAGTGAAACACATGTAGATTTGATTAATTTTTTATGATACTTTGCTAAATTGATCACCTAAATTGGACAGATTTTAGCAGACATAACTGGAGATTAATTTCTTCAATGTTCTAGTGTTCATTTAGATGCCAGAAAAGATGGAAAACTTTTCAGAAGAGCTTATCATGGTAGATATTGACTCAGCCTAGAAGCATAGCCCTTATTTATAGTGGTGAATAAAAAGTTCTTTTAAAAGCTTACTGTGAACACTTTAAAACAGTTTACATTTAAGATGGTGCATTCACAAGTTCTCAGAAACTGAGGCTTTGGTACAGTGTTGCTGCAGCTAGCCCAGACTGATAAAGAATGAATATAGGAGTAGCAGAATAGTGAAAAAGTACCAAATACACACAGAAGACATAAAAACTGTTCTTTCTAAATGGTCGTTGTCATCCATAATGATGTTACAACATTATTACATCAGCATTAAAGTATCAAACACAAGACATGAGTTTTCTTTAAAATAATTACTTGCAGTAATTAGCAGAACTGGTTAAGATTTAAAAAAAGGAGGTGCAAAGTAACTTTAAAAACATAAAACTCTATGAGCTAAAACTCTCCTTGGAGCTGCTGTAAGAATGCACTGAAATAGTGAACCCAGGAATAGGAACTTCTAAAAATTTCTGCTTCTATGGAGAGCAAATTTGGAAGCAAAATTGTCAAAATCCTTCAGTCATTAACTTTACTTAGCTTAAGGGAAGCATAAGAGCAATTAAAGGGTCAGCTTTTTACGGCCATCTGTCTTCACAGACAATCATACAATAGCAAAACTCTTGATGTTTTCACTGTAGCTATAGTAAGAGTTTTCTCTTGAAAGTTTCCTGTGGGACCCAAACTTGTAGAAAGATCAGAAAAGATGATATGTAAGGGAAAGGACCACCTCTCTCATACCTGGAATAAAACCGAAGGAAAGAGATTTCAAGGTAGGTCAGCCCAGAGGAATACCCAAAGTAGCTGATCTTATAAGTCCTTGGCAAAGCCACGTTGATTATCAGCCATGGCTCTTCCACAGACTTGGTACTGAGAATAAGCATTGCTACAGCTTCAAAATCAAAGGCTACAGTGTGTTTTAACTATGCACATGGTGAAAAATACTGAACTATTTTCCTTAGAGAGTCCTACTTCTGACTTAAAAATAACCATATTTCTTCATGTAAATATAGCAGCACAGTGGCCATGAAAACAAACCAGCATCTAACTCAGTATGCAACCAAAAGGCCTAAAAAGCCTTTGCAAAATGCTAATTGCATACCTTGAGTACTGTAAGGAAATGAGACTATCTAAGAAAAGGATGCATCTGAATTGACAAAAAATGGATGGTGGCAAACATAAGCATGTTTGTTTGAAGTATTTGTCATGTCATTAATTTTTCTAGTTAATGTCTTTCTCAGAGGACATTCCTGTCTTTTTCTGTAAAATTCTTTGAATTTATTAAAATTAAAAAATCAGTATTAAGAACCACAAAAAAATCACCAATTCATGGAATTTGTTTGTTTGTTTGTTCAGGTTCTTTTTGCAATTATTATAACGAAAGCCTGTTCAAAAATCTCAAATTTCCTCATGAAAGATGGATGATAATTTCTTCTTCTTTGCAGTGTACACAGACACAAACACACACACACACACTCATTGTGTCAAGCAACATTTCACATCTCATCTCCAGAAAGAAGACACATATCTACCAGGACATCTAGGGACAGTGTTGCCCTGTGTGCATCATTCATTTCCATTTTGAAAACTTCAAGAAATTATCCCTACTGGCTAATTCAAGTTTTAGTAACAAACCAAGAAAGGACCAGCATTATAGGTCAAATGGAACAAGGAGGGAACTAGACATACTTGAAATCATATTAAATATAGAAATTTTATCCCTTTGTTTGCTCCTAGGCCTTTCTCCCAGTTGACAAATGTTCAAACACTTGACTGTTGTTCGATGTATAGGTTCAAATAATTAAATAAGAGTTAATTAGAATTTTGGTACAAAATTATCTGCTGTGTGATTCACGTGCTCTTTACTAAATCTTTAAGAGTGAACAATAGGGTAAGTGTCTTGTAAAAAATCCAATACTATGAGATACAGATACACTAAGGTTAATTTTAAGGCTACCTTTTTAGTTTAAATAATTAAAAAGCTTTGCAGTGTATGGTTGAATTCTCATCTACACATCAATTGCATTAATGAGTTCTAGATCAGAGCAGCCTATGTAAACCATGTGGACTTTCCATTCTAGACCTAATTTTCTCCTTACTTTCTGGGGTTTACACCACATACTGCACCGCAATATATTCTCAGCCGAGGCATCTTTCTGCATCTAACATGAACAAGCTCTTGTTTTGGAATGGGTGCTACCAGATCAAAAATGGTTCTTCACCACTTTGAACTGTATTTGTGTTGATTTTTCTTCCTTTCATAAGCAACTAAGCTGAAGACAAGATTTGGTGTCTTGCTCCAACTATGTGTAGATTCAGTAGCAGAGATCAAGTCCATCATTTTGCTGCAACTTACTACCAAAGTGCAGCAAAAAATAGTGGTGAAATCTCCATGAGTGTAGACTTACTTTGTGTTACAGCCTCCAAGGAACAAAGGGAGAAATATCAGCAGTTAGCTGAGTAAAAGTACATACTCTCAAAGTTCATATTCACTCCTGAAAGTTACTGGAGAATTTTAGTGCTCATGTTCTACATTTTTTAAAACAATGTTTTTCATCACAAAGCAAGATAAAATGTTGTGAAAAGAAGACAGAGAATGTTTTAGATAAAATGGCCACAAAATGTATTTCTGAATTAAAACTCTTGCTAGAAAAGAACAAACTCTTTCTGTTATAGTTGCTGTCATTTCAGTCCTGCCAAAATATTTAAAATTCTCAGTTGGAAGCCACACTGACATAATTCCTTATGTCCAGCTCAGTGCAACTAGCAATACTGTGAATGCAGGTGAGCCTTTGGCAACACAACTGGATATGTTCCTTTCATGTTATTTTCCACCAGTGAAAGAGGTGAAGCTTTTCCCTTTTAATACTTTTAAAGTGGTAAGAATCCTTGATGAGATAAATGCAGTGTTTTTCAGGGGGAAGAACAGTTTAATCTTCATGAGATTACTCTAATTGCTTGACAGTGCTTTATTAGGGCTGGATTTTGTCATTGTGAGTTAGGAAGTGGATTGTTGGGATGCCAAGCACAAGATTTTGGATGCTCTTTCTTATTCGAATACTTATAAAAAACTCAACAGGTTTATTGTGTTTTTACTTTCATTTCTTTCCCCATTAATTAATCAACAGGCTGCAGAGAACTCTGGAAATTGAAAAGACTTTTGGCTTTAAAGCCATTGGAAATGGCTCAGCTTCTCTAAACAAGCTCCTAAAAAAATCAGGGCTATTTGGACTTAGTTCTCAATTTCTTATCATTCAATCAAACAGCAAAAAATATTCCAGTTTTTGTTCTGGATTCAAAGCATGCTGCTGAGGTAGAATACATTTTCAGAAGAGGTCTGTAAGCATTGAAGAACCAGCTTGCAGGGAAAACACTAGGAGCAAAGGAAACCTGTATCAGAGACTCCCTCTGCTCCTCTCACTGGGACCTGCATCAGGCTCAGTGTTGCAGAGGATTTTATCACATCTGTGTCTGCACGAAGATTTGAGTCTGTGTCTCTACAGCATGAATTAATACAAACTAGGAGCAGCTTTGAATCCTTTGGGAGCCAGGACTGGCCTTGACATAACTTTCTAAAATTTCACTATCTTACTCCTCTTCTCTGAGCCAGGGATGGAGCAATGCAACCTTTTTCTGGGCTGCTGGTTTAATTCAGCAGTACCAAAGTTAAAGCTGGGAAGAGTAGGGGATGCAAGACCTTCTGAATTACAAAGCTGCACCATAAAAAGGATCCATCAAATTGCACATGAGCCAGAACTCAGAACTTTCTGCACCTAACAAAGAAGAAGAAAATAAAGTGACTGTGTTCTGTGTTAGGCTGCTACCTTGACCTGCAGCTCTTCTCTATTTGTTTTGTTTGTCCCCCATTTAAAACTGGCACAAAAAGCCAGCAGTAAAAATTATTAGGGGATTACTTCTGAGTTTCAGACTTTAGAAGATTTTTTTTCTCAACAAATACCATGGGTGTTGGGAGAAAATAATGGGAAAGATTTTAACAATTAATAGAAACATTAGTAAGCAGACACTGTTTGCAGATCCCTGTTGGTATCACTGGATACTTGTGCAGAAATGTGATGTTTTGTCAAATAAGGTGCTATGTACTGCAGATTCAAGTTATCAAATAAAAATAGCAGAGATAATTTCAGCTCTATCCACAGCACTGGGAGCTGGGGAGGGGAGGAAAGTGGAGGTGGAAAGGAATATTTGTGGAGTGAAAAAATTCAGAATTTTTGGTGGGGTGAGAAAAGAGGAAGGAAGATTTATATAAAAGCTCTGCAAAAACTGATGGAAGAAGAAAACCACTTAATCCAGGCCTGGTCCATATGCAGCTTTGTGAGAGTCTGCCAGTCTATACACACAATACTCTGCACCACTCATCATCAATATAATTCTGTAATATAATTCTTGTGCCATAGGCCTTTGCAAATATATCCTCTTCAGACAGACAGCCTCGTCAGAATACATGACAGAGTTAGTAGGCCTGTGAGAACTTAGATTTGGAAGAGACAAGAAAGGAACTACATGGAGAGCTCAGGCAGCAGGCTCTGAGATATACGACCGACAAATATGGGTTTAGCCAGCAGAAGAGGTGCAAACAGTTGGCACAAATTCCTAGATGGGGAAAAAAAAAAGTTAGACATCAGAGTTAATCTACATTCAGGAAAGTACATGTGGGGTATTTCTTAATGTTGATTGGCCACTCAATCTTAAAACCAGTAGATGAAGACTTAGTATAAGAGCATCTGACATTCAGCTTCTCTTAAAATAAAAGAAAAAATTAAACAAGCTTAACTTCAGCCATTTCTTTCACTGAAAAAAAAGTTGACAAGAAAGTTATAATACAGCCAGCTATAATAGAATTATATTATCTGAATTCTCTGTAATAGAAATAGAGACCCGAAAGAGATAAGCCTAGATATTGCCAAAAGAAAATTCATACAAGTAGAGAAAATCCCTCTCAAACAGATATCCATATATATGTGCCCTCTATGCTAACAGTTTAAGAGCAATTTCCTTTTCTCAAATGAAAATCTGTGACAAAATAACATATGCTGATTTATTAAAAAATTCTGAGCAAAGCAGATTTTCCTACACTTGATATTCATAAATTCGATGAGGCAAATCTTTGTATCACACAATCTGTGTTTTCAGCAGAATCATCCTTAAAGCAGCCAAATATGTCAGTTTGTGGAGTTTAAAAAGTCTTGGGTATAAATAACACATGCACATTCCAGGGAATTTTAGCCATTATTGACTCAGCAGGAGCAACATGGGATCTATGGACTATAGACGATATTCTCTGTTCTCTCTCTCTCCTCCATGTTTATTTTTCTCCATTGCTTTGCCTGGGCAAAGCACAGCTCTCATATTCTACTCCATACTCTGTACTGAAGGTTATAGTGGAACCTAGGAGCTTGTGGAAGAGTGTTTCTGCTTCTGAGCCAGCATCTTTGAGAAATTTATTGTGAGGAGCTGAGAGCTTATTGAAGGGTACTGTACAGAATTAAGGGCTTGTTACCAGCCACTTGTGGAAGTCTATTGTACAAACTTGAGGGCTTGTTAGCCAACACCTTTTGAGTCTAAAGAGTGGGCTGGTTGCCAGAGTTAAGGCAACTGTACAATAAAGCACAGGAATTTCCTGACCTGTGGTCTGGTGTCTTTGCTCAGACCAATGAGAATTTATAACAAACATCATGGCCCCTACCAATGGGTCACAACACATACCTTCCCTCCATCCCCTTCCTTAATTAAACAAATTTAAAAAAAAAAATCATACAAGAAAATAAGTTGTTGTACAGCTGGTTCCCTGTGCTATCTAAAGTTTTCCCCCTCTCAAACACTTGCTGGTACCTCTTCCCCAGGAGAAGTCTTTCCCAGGAGACCCTCATTTTCTAGGAGAAGGACTGTTTAGAGAAATGGATGTGTGACACTGTCCAGGATAGCCACAGTTGTGGCTTCCCATGTCCTGCATTGTTGAAAGGTTTGTGACAGTTTTATTTGCTGAAGGTAATTCAGGTTTAATCCTGTGTACCCTGACCACCCCCACAGAAGCCTGTCAGCACGAAGAGTCATGGTGGGCTTTGAGCAGCCTGCTCCCTGGCCTGCTGGCAAAGGTTACATCTGCATCCCTGCTCTTCAATTCTCCCTTTTGGGGCCTGGTCAGTAACACAGAATATTTTCACTGCTCTTGTGTGCTGAGACTGCAAGTAGAATTGTGCCCTTACACTTGCTCAAGACTACACATTTGGGATATATCTGCAGCTGCCTCAGAGTCCCATGTATATAGGTACACTTGGTTTCTTCTTCTCAGTCTCATCAGTCTTAGTCCCAGAACTTTCACAATGAATTTCTCTGAGTCTGAAGTTAATATTTTTAAACATCTTGGTTACCGCAGGAGGAGAGTGTGAGACAGAACTACATGCTCAAGCACTACCTGCTTATGAGCAGGACTGACTCACCAAATTACAAAGGAACAAAAAGCAATCCCTGCTTTCCTTATTTTTCAGATGTCTTTGTCTAGCCATGTCCACTCTTATCCAGTAGCAACGACTGAAATGAAAGACAAATGGTTCTGGGAAGCTCTTGTGCTACAAGAACTTTCAAGGCAAAGTGGATTTAAACAGACCATCTCCCTACAACTTCATTTTTGTAATTCCTTTTCAGACTCTAATCTCTGATTACTCCACCAAATCAACTGGCTGCAAAGCTGAGCAAGCCCTCTCCTTCAAGTATTGCTTGTCTTCCTAAACCAAGCCCTCTAAGGCAGCTGACTGATCACTCTGTGGAGGCTTTGTCATTCTTCTCACAATGTGCTTTTTTCGAGGGCTGCATAAAATTGCTCTGCCTGCTTTAAGGCTGCATGAACACAGCTGTCACTGGCTGAATTAAATGAAACAGTGACTCATACTACATCTTCGATATTGAAAAAGGCGTGGGTAGTATTTTGTAGCTTTCAAAAAGCTATGATTTCACGTTATGTTTAAATAAAGAAGGGCAATGACTTTAGAACATATAAACCCTAGATGATAGATGATGTACTATGTATTAAAAAGTTTGGGCAATATTTTATATCGTTTTGTCATCATCCATCATCATGAGTACCACAAGCAGAAGAGAAGTTCAGACAAACTTTCAGAAGGATAAGTATACATTACAGGAAAGTAAAGTAAGGAGTTGGAAACAAGGCGCTGGCCTATTCACTCCCAGATTAGATTTTCTTTGGTAGGGTAAAAAGAAAAAACTGTACATGCAGAGGCTTTGGCTATATTTGGCTTCATCTCACACATTCAGTCACCTTTCTGCAAAGCTGATTTAAGTACTATTCTCACAGATTGGCATTCTTACATTTGCCTTCTGAAATGAGGGCACCAGGTCCTAATAATGGAGAATTGTAGGTAAGTAATTTATAATGTCAGAAACACATTTAAGTTCTGCTTCTCCTCATTCCTCTCTTTTCTTCTGCTACTTACTCCGGATGTTCAGTTTTTAAAATATTTTCAAAAACTGATTTCAAAGCAATAGAGAAGACACCAGAAGTACACTGTGCTGCCTAATCTCTGCAGGAAATGAAAGTAAGGAAAATACCATGAATTTCTAGGACTATCACAAAAAAGTACATAATTAGGGTGCATAGTGATGGTGCACCTATTCTGCTGAGAAGCAAGCAGAAGACATAGTGGTCAAATTGGTAATGAAGACAGCCATTGGAAAGCTTGATGAACACTTGCATTTTCATGTGCTTCAAACTACAGTCTGGTTAGGAATCACTTTAATTTTTAACGCTGTTCCTTTGTTACTGTGTATTCCAACTCAGCATTACTCATTTCAGGTAAGGTGCTGATGTAGAAGTATGATTAAGTAATCTGTGAAGTGTTAGGCAGATGATACCCTGAAGTTATTTGGAGGACTGAATGCATGATTTTGAATACCTCTAAAATCCCACTTCTTCCTAGTAGCCAATAAAAGAGTGACTCAACCAAGACAGTTGTAATTTATTGCGTGTACTTTGCACCCACCTTGCTAACTTGCATATTTCTCAATGATTTGCTGTCATTCTGTTTCAATCCTCACCTCTCTGTCTTGTAGTTTCTTCAAGTACCAATGTAAGTTTGAAATTCTCTAGGAGCCCACAAAGTACTAAATAAAGAATAAGTTTTTCCCAGTATTTTCCCTATATTTCCTTTGTCTTCATCACGGCCCATTAAATCTAATTATATCCACTGGAACATCCCCAGGGTTTCAATCCAACAGCTCTCCATCTGTCAGATAAACTAATAGTACACTCTACAGAAATGTACTCAAAAGTCTGCTTGTGATTCAGGCCCCCCACACTGAAAGATACAGATACAGATTTACCTCTTCCTCTGAGACTCATATCAGCTCACAAAAAGGGTCATTGAGAAGATGTAACAGACTTGCAATTCAAGTTGCCTGTTTGCTTGCCAACCTTTTGCACAATATGGGAATTTCATAAGGAGCTAGGATAAACAGCTTTTATATGTTACAAACAACAATCTACTTTTCCTAGAATCTTGTCCTTGCTGAGATACAACATGGCAAAACCGAATTTTAAGAGACCTTAACTCTGGATGTAGATTGTTTTGTAGAATCACTCATGTGGCCTCACCTTGAATATTGAGTGCACTTTTGGGCACCAAAATACAAGAATGATATTAAAGTATCATAGAGTTCTCAGAGTCGGGCAACAGAGGTGGTGAAGGGTCTGGAGGGGAAGCTTGTATGAGGAGTGACTGAGGTCACTTGATCTGTTCAGCCTGGAGAAGAGGAGACTGAGGAGACACCTCATTGCAGTCTGCAACTTCCTTGTGAGGGGAAGAGAAGGGAGGGATGCTGATCCCTGCTCTGTGGTGACCAGTGACAGAACTTGAGGGAACGGCCTGAAGTTGTGTCAGGGGAGGTTTGGGTTGGATATTAGAAAAAGGTTCTTCAGCAAAGGGTGGTGGGGCACTGGAACAGGCTTCCCAGGGAAGTGGTCACAGTACCAAGACTAGAGTCCAAGAAGCATTTGGACAAGGCTCTCGGGCACATGCTCATGGGCAGACTCTTGGGGTGTCCTGTACAGGGCCAGGCATCAGACTCGATAATCCTTCCAACTCAGATTATTCTATGATTCTGTGATTCACATCTGGTTCTTCTTGGTCTTTGGAAACACTCTAGTTATACAGAATTTTAGGCTTAGCATTAATTTTTCATAGTAACATAAAGCAAAAAGAGGAATAAATATCTGCTTTACCCTACTACACAGGATTAAGACTAGGCCATTTGGGTTGAGTTTTGTTTATTTGTTTTTAGAATAATGGAGTATTTTTGTTTGTTTTTAGATTACCAGAATAATTTAGATTGAAAGGAACCTTTGAAGGTAATCTGGTTCAAACCCACTGCACAGTCTTGGTCAGTTGTCAAAGTGACATTGGGTTGCACAGAGACTTATTAATTAAAAATGGGAAACATAAAATGAAGGAAGGAATGGAATTCCTCTATATTTTAGGAACTATTTATTGAGATATCAGAGCAAGAGCTTTTCTTGCCTTTCATTTTACTCTATCTCAGGAAGAAAGATACTGCCGATTGCATAGTGGAGATCCAGCCAGTTAAAGAACTTATGAAAAACCTTATGAAATATGTCTTTATTCCTTAAAGCTTGTACACTCTATGCCGAAGGGAATTTGGAGAAAGAATGTGGCATTGCAAAGGAACTCTGACAAATAAAATATGGAAGTGGTTTGCAAAGAAGCTTCTTCCTAGTTGTAAAGACTTAAAGAATACAACTGAACTGTCTCAAGATAAGCCACCACAACAGGAACTTGAGGAAAGTGCAGATGGCACAGTAGGAACGAACTAATTCCAGGCCTAATGGAGGTGAAGGTTTGGTTAGCATCCAGACAGAAATGCCCACCACAACATCTAGACCCTGTGGATACCTGGGACTTAAACTGTATAAAAGTGATACCTCCAGAAGAACAACTCTGGGACCCCCACAATAAGAAGACCAGGATGAAGAAGGACTAGCAAGACATTGCAGGGATCCATGTGGTAGTGATATCTTTTGCTTAATCTCTCTCACTTCTGCTTTTCCCTCCCACAAACCTATAAGGATTTTAACACAATACTACTAAGATCCTCTTGGCACACTACCTATTAGCAGTATATCAGCTCTCTGGTCCTAGCAGTATGTTCCCTGTCCACGGAGATCTCTCTCTTAGGTATATTGCAATATAAATGAAAATGTTCTGGCAGAATAGTGTCAGAAAGAAAATTAACTGGAAAAAGAAATTATCTACAACTAACAAGTTATTCAGCCTTTATTTGGCCATGCAATAATGTGACTCTTTGTCCCTCCTCATTCTCTTCCCCTCTTCTTTGCTGCCAAATCATTTCCCTTAAAAGCAAGGTTGGTAAAGGAACAGGAGGTCTCTAGAATGACAACAATTGGCTAATTGCAAAATTCATTACCAAAGGAGTTTCTCTGTACACTCAAACTCAGCAGGACCATAAACCATAAGGCACAGTCAGAAAGGTACCCTATCTCTTCCCTAATGAAATGATAATGGATGTTGCTGTCCCTTTGATAAAGGAACTATTCCACAACTCCTGCATAGGAGATAGAGCTCATCTATAAACAGACAAGGAATCCTCTCCCTGCTTGAGGTATTTATTTGAATTCTCTCTTTATTTTGGTGCATTTCCCTCCTTCCAGTTATAAACGATAAGACACCACTCACTCTGATCAAATACTATGACCCAGCTTCATTAACAAAACAGTCCAAAGAGTAAGACTATGCAGAAAACCTTGGGAGACATGTAATTCAGTTTATGAAATATGAACAGTGAAGGATAGAGGCTTGTTTTGTACAGTGATGATCATGCAAAGTGACACCCTGTCACACATTATGTGACATTAGATGACAAACACAGAGTGGAAGATGTGAAAATTTAAGAAGGTGATGATGAATTAGGGGTCCCAAGCCACCTTTCCTAATTAACACTCTTAAATGTCTACACCCTGTGTACATTTATGATAAACATTCTGCCTGATAGAAAAGTATTGTGACAGAGTATTTTACTTACAGGACTAAACATTACTACTTTTTCTGAACTGATATTCTCAACCTGTGAGATCACTGCAGGGACATGGGCAGAAGTAGGGAAGGAAGAGAGTGCCACAAAGATCTTCTGGCCAAATGAGATGGACTGGAAGAGAAAACGTGAATGACCATCAAGTGGTCTCAGAAGCAGAGACACTGACTAATACTAACAGGCATCAGGCAGAAGACAAAGAAAAAATTAATTCCTCAGATCATATAAATGACATTTTTTGCTGCATCATATTGTAGGTACTGAAAGCTGGCACAGTCTCAAGGCTTCATTGAGCAGGTTTATGAAACTGGAACCAATTTGAAGCAATTAAATAGATACCATCTTCACTAAAAAACCAAACAGTTTTATGGCAGAGTCCCAGATTATTTGAAAGCTTTGAGAGAAACAGCATGATATGTTTCTGCTCATCAGCCATACCTCTCTAAGGATCAGCTTCTGAGCATTGCAAAGCAAACATCTAGCTGAATCTTTGCTTCAGGGACTGTTTTCCTAGACATATTCTAGGAAAATGCATTCTGATAGGAAAGAAGACTAATCACCAGTGTAACTGTAAAAGCATATTTGGTCCTCCTTTTCAAAGAAATATGCATTGTATTGCAGCTTTACAATTGTGTAGAAGCCTGAATTCCACTTAGTGATTGCTGATGACATTTTAGAGTACTGGAGCGTTACAGGACTGTGAGGTGAGGGTCCGAAGCAATGCAGGGTCCCTAAGGAAGTGCAAAGGAGAGCCCTTTTATTCCAAAAACCTGCCATTTTTAAGCCATTAGCTGGTTATCAGTTAGATACTTTTAAATCATAACAAACAGAATTCAACCAACCATCATACACCACGGTGTGAACACACCATGGTTGTGTAACAGGTTTTTCTACCCCTAACTCAGCTGAGTCTCTTTCTCATAGTCCTTTTCTTACTTAGCTGAAGTAACAGGCCTGAGACATGATTTTACAAGGCTTCTCTTTTTTAAAGCCTTACTTATCGGTAACATGGGACAACTCTAATGCTAATGCAAACTGGGTGCTATGCTACAGAGTCACAGCATATATTTATGTAAATTCCTTGGGCTTCCTAAAGTTTTATGCTTATCTCCACCTGGGAATAATTTGCCATTCTGTATCCAGTCTGTGGAATGGTGGAAATGAGGGAAGCTATAAAGCTTCTAAGTCAGCATTTACTATGGATGTCACAGATGCCCTAGGAGAGAAAAGACCATATTCCAGTGACCTGATGAAATCATTCAGTAAATCCCATAGAGGGTAGAGTTAAAAAGAGAGCAAAATAAATCCATGCTGATATTTCAAGTCTCTGGTTTAAACAAAAATGAACTTTGTCCGTGGTGAAGGTACCTACAGTTCCCAAGAGCTAAGGGGACAAAATGGCTGCATGCTTCTTACTGGAATGTCCTTCAGGACAGTAGGCTAAACAGGCATTAACAGGGGCTTCCATGGCAAAAGTCTCTGAGAGAACAGTTATCTGTCTGCTGAATTGCAAGAGAATGACTTTAATGATAGACTGAAGTTAAACTGACAAAGTGCAATGTTCCACAGGGTTGGGCGCTGGTCATTCTAGTACCGAATGAAAAGTGTTATGGCATTCTAAGCTTCTTGTTTCAGCTCTGAAGAAAGACTGTCTTACTGTAGAGAAATCAAAATAATTTAAGAAATGGAGAACTTACACTTTTAAAAAAGACATTTAGCTACTTAAAAATGCAGATTCATTTTGAAAATTACTAATGGATGTTGTCCTGCAACTTCAACTGCTTATCTTCAGTATGTCTACAGATATTTAATCCATATCAGAGCAGGAAAGTGTTCATTAATACCCTTTCCCTCTTCTGCTCTGCAACAAAATGGTTGGGAAGATCCTTTATTTCCAAATCCTCTTCACTGATCCAGCTTACAGATATACTTAGTTTGCAGAAAGCTTGACTCTTAGAACAAAAGGGGTTTCTACATAGTGCACAGGGAAAACCTGGACTATGTGTTTTATCTTCTCTCTTGAAACTCAAAGGCCAATAAAAAGTAGAGCCTTTTATCAATTAGTTAATTTCTTTTACATTAAAAGTTTAGGATATTTGGGCTACATTCAATTTGAATTGACAAGAATGATGAATGAAAGAACAGAAAAAGTGTATTAAGTTTCCTCTGGTTTGATTAGAACAGGTCTGTTTTCATCTTCAGTGTTTTAACTCAGTGTACCTTTAGAGAAAGGAGAAGAGCCTTTCCTGCTCTACTTCGAAACTTAAGAGGCACCCTTGTTTAAAAGAGGCTTTGAACTAGTAAAAATGACCCTCTGTTTAATAAACTATATTACAGTTTGTTGTCACACTACCAAAGCCTGTCTTTGTTCTTCAAAGTCTTACACTCTTATGAGTTCACAGGATGAAAAATGCCATAAATATGCATGGAGCAGCAGTGTGTCTTTTGTTTCCTAATTAAATATTTATGCCATTCAGAGCTCCAAACACTTCAGCATATACAACCTGGAAACCATGGTACGTAGCCCAGTGATATAAACTATACAATGAAAAGTACCAGAGACAACCATTTCCTTCCACTATTTTCAAAAGCTCTTAGAAGGAAAAAAGAAAACTTTATTGAATTAGACCAATGGAAGACTGAGAAATAATTCTGTTAAGAATTTTAAAATGAGTTTCCCAAGAGGATGAAATCTTGATTTCTCCATGACCAGTGTTTTCAATCCAAGGAGGACATAAGAAGTAACATGTTCCCATTGACGTTCTCTTGTGTCCCTACATTGGTTAATCTGTGCCTGACACTTTCTGATAAAGCTGTGAAAAAAATGTCAAGAAAAAATCAGTATGTCTAAGGTTAAGACAAGGAAGACATTGTCTAACATACTCATCCATATTGAGAAACAGTGAAGATACTGACCCTGGGATATATGGATTGATAGAGTCAAGAAAACATTGGAAACTTGAGGAACATTCTTTGCATACTTTTGTATGCCAAAGTGAGTTTGCCTTTTTTTTTTTTTTTTTCTACAGCTACATGGACCTGAAGGACATTACATTAAACTGGAGTTATTTCCTGGAAGTTCAGAATCATTAAAATGCATTACTAGCTAAAATAACTATAAGCCATGTGGCCACTTGATGTTTAACTCAAATAAGAATTGGCAAGTGTTTGAAAAATATAAATTGTGTTCTAGAGAAAAAGGAATTTCCTCCTACCAATACAGGACTAAACAAGCAAGAAGATGTTAGAAGTTACTGAAGAGAAAAAAAATCTCAGAAGATGAAAAGTGACACTGCAGTGGAGAAAAATAACTGCATTATGATACACAGACCATCCTCTCTCCTTACTACCAACCATGAAAAAAATTTTATTAGTTTCTTTATAATTTTCAAAATTTGTACCATTTCAGACAGTTTGCAGTTTGTAATTTTAGCTGTTTGTTTTTGGGGTTTATTTTATTATCTTAATAATTAGTGTATTCAGTGATGGGAAGAGGAAGGAAGAAGAAACAAGAGAAACAGCAGCTATAAGAAATTTTTTTTGCATAATTTTGAAGATAGAAGTGTTTCATATTGATGTCTGCAAAATAATCAAGGAAAAATGCAATTTAAATGTCATTACACACTCAGGCACACTTTCCTTAAGAATTTCTGTAGTAGGAACTCTGAAAGTGTTAAAATTGGACCTCATGTTCAAGATGTTCCACATCAAGATTATAGCTAATGAAATCATCCAGACTAATTGTAAGATGCTGGATTTTCTAATTGTCAACAAATGTAATAGTGAGAAGTTGTTACAGCTATTTTCCTTGATAGGTCTCAAAGCGCCATACGTTCATTAATTACAGACTAAAGCAATCTCATCTTCTTGAGAATGTACTCTGAACAAAACCAGAATAGCTTGCATAAAC
This sequence comes from Chloebia gouldiae, assembly GCA_003676055.1. Classification (NCBI taxonomy): domain Eukaryota; kingdom Metazoa; phylum Chordata; class Aves; order Passeriformes; family Passeridae; genus Chloebia; species Chloebia gouldiae. The sequence goes on from QUSF01000003.1 coordinate 46,071,258, forward strand.
TTTATCTTCAAGTGAATAGCCTAATCTTGTATTTCAAACACATACCCTAGCTAGCAGACAGAGTCTTTATGTGGTGTTACTAATTTTAGCAACTGCTTGAAGGTAAGAGGGCTGTAAACTGTTAATCAATTGAAATACAGGATTTACGCAAGGAGCATTTACAGAACATGACTCAGAGTGCTTTCTGAACAATACACTGGAAATTCTTGAGTGCTTGAATATCAAAAACCAAGAGAAAATGCTGGAAAAAACCTCACAAGTATAAATAAACATAGAAGATAGGAGTTCATTACATTGTTCCCTCGATGTCTCCACATTGCCAAGTGTTTTAGTTTCCCCAAAGCTCCCTACAGACATCTGGACCCATCTGGCAGGTATAATAGAAAGCATGCTGCAAAATACAAAGCAGGATGTTAAGCTTCTTGGTTAATTGAAAAACAAAATAAGTCACCCAACAATTTCTTCTTCATATTGTAATTAGAAGAGAGTTATTCAAGAAGAAAATAATTTCATGTTTTACCATGTATCCACAAGCCCTGGATGGAGGAAAAAACATAGATCTCCTGGAAAGTAATCTGGTAATCTTAGCTGGTTGTATAAAGTGATACATATCAGTGCAGAGCAATGAGATTCTGAGGAAACACTAAAAAATCTGCTTCTTTCTTTGTCATTGGAAGCAAAATACAATTCTTGCCTATACACCATATTGTTCTATTTATCAATACCTTATCTGGAACATAGGATGCAAGGATACAAAATTTTTATGCAGGTACAGCTATAAGTGTGCTTGGAACTGACTGGTCAGTAAAAGGCAAAGAAACAACAAGCAAAAACAAGGCAAAAAGAAAGCAGCTAAACAACTCACAGGTGTAATAAACACAGGAATTCCCACTGATAGAAAGAGCACAATTTTGTATAATACATTGGAGTGTGTGCTTATGCTGTTAAGAATTTACTAAAATACTGCTGAAGTATAACAGCCAACATTTAATACCCAGACCACTGGAATGTGGAGTAAGATGTGCTTTCTTAACCAGCTCTTGAATACAGGCTTTTGCAAATCCTGCTACAAAGAGGAGATCAGAGCTTTATTAGGGGCCCCGAACTGCCCAATGCTTCATGGGAAAACCCAGTATGAGATCCACGGCACAGAAGCAGGGGAATTCAAAATAAAAGCAGTGTGAAGAGTTAAAATAGAAATTATTCCATCAATGTGAATATCTTATAGTAAATGTCTTATAGCTAATTATGAATTGCAGGATTATATTTCTTCCAGCCCTTGCAGAATACAATTTAAGTGCTATTTTGTGCCTACTGCTGTAACCCCAGGTACCTCAGGTTTTCAAGTAAAAAATAAAAGGAAGGAAGGAAAACAAAACAACATTTCATGCACCTTATATACATACCAAAAGGTAAAAAGTAGAAAAAGGCAGGGATCACTCCATGAGGCAGAGAATTCATACTGAACCCCTCCCATGTTATTGCTGAACTATATTATGTGTATGGGTATTGTTACACACACATTTTATTATTTTAGGTTTTACAGGAGCTTTCTGGGATGCAATTAAAATATTTTAAAGTATATTGCTTTAGACAAAATTCAGCACATCAAGAAATGAGAAGTCTGGAATCCACATTTATATTCGGAGTAGCTTATCTCACTTGGTCCCATTAGATCTCCACTATCATTTAGAAATCCAAGCGCCGTCTTTGTTTTGGAAAGTTCTTTCCTTATACTAAGAGGAAGAGGTCATGCAAAAGGAACAACTCAATTCACTGATTCATTACCTAATCAATATTGCAGACAAAGAAATTAGGGATATATTAAAGCACATGGTTTGCACAAATTCTGGACTTTTCTGTCAAGGAAAGAGTCAAATAGTTCAGCTTGTGAAGAAAACAAGTGAGAAGCCAAGGAAACATTAGCACAACCCTCACTAGCACAGCCCAGAAGACCTCAAGAGAGATGATAAAGCTGTGTATGCAAGCTAAATATATTGTGCATGCAGCATCTCAAATACCATCTTATTTTGGTCCTAGAGTAGAAACGACCTGTGACAGCGACTGGTTCCTCCTGGCAAATAAGGCCCACTTCAATCTGGGGCTAGGACATTTCAGACAATTCTGTGCCTCTTATTCATAAGCGTTACTGGAGTGCTACAAGGCCCTACAGGGCAGCCTTGCCCTTTTCTCTCACTGCATCAGACTACTGGGCAATATGTAATCAATCCCCTCTGGATACACCTGAGTTTAATCAGTGGTGTCAGGCCCAGCTCCTTCAATCATCTATCTTGATGTCATGATACCTGATCAGCACCACAGAATAGTTTTTGTCTGGGCAGCTGCTCAAATTTCCTGCTTCGCAAATTGGACTACCTATATGTATTATTGTGGCTCATTTTTCTGATGATCTGTAAACTCAGAGATGCCAAACCTACTGCCCATCTCATTTTTCTTTCAGCACCATCAAGTCTACTTGGTACTGTGTACTATGCTTCATCTTTTGTCAAATGTTTTTCTAGGATGGGGGAAAAAGTATGCCTGCAGTGGTGTTCAGACTCCTAGATGTAATAATTTGAGCTATTTTTTGTAACACCTATTCAGAAATTAGGCATCTAACACTTCAGTTCAGTGACTGTTTCTTAACTCAGCATCATTTTTACTAGCAACAAACCCCTGCAACAGTAACTGTGACATTTTTTTCGAAGGGACAAGGGCAAGGCAGATGTGAAACGCATCAAGCACAAAACACATAGAGAAAAGTTAAATTTTCCTGTAATGGATTCAGAGGTTTCAAGACCTAAAATTATTTTAATGGTCAATACAACTGAGAAATCATTGGTAGAAGGCAAAACATCTTCTCTGAGGACTCCTTATAGCAATAATACTTCCATGAATCAAAAATGTTAAAGATTGAAAAAGCTTATATTCCTTGCTGTATAAGAAATTCTTGAGTGCTCCCCATGGTGCTGCATCATGACATCACTACATAGGTGGTCTATAGCATCCTTAATGAAAGCATTGCTGTTTTTATGCATGGTTTAAGGTTATAAGAGAACTAAAATTGTCTATCTATTGAAGTTCTTTCGAGCTTTAACAATATTTTAGCACATGCTAACTATAGGTAACTCTAGCGCTCATGTACTGCAGCTCTATAAATGGTGGTAATTGCGTCTTTCTACTTGACTTTATCCATTCATAGTTACTTAGGCTCAGGTTTCTATTCACTTGGACTGCTAATGACATGCAGAACTAAATCAGAGTGGTATCAGTCGCTGAACCGTTGAGCTGGAAGTGCAAATATTGGTACATAATTGCTGATTCCCTCTAACCAAGCCAAAATACTTACATTGACCGTAGTTACAGAAACTTAGATTGCAAGAAGTCTGTGTTATTTGTGACATGATGTAAGGAAAAAATAACACTCTGACCCTTTTCCCGTTTCACATCTAGACTCTGTAAGTAGCTGCCTCACTCTATGAGAAGTCTGCTTGGAGCAGGAAATAACAGCATGGGCTGAGAATTGATTTTGGATCTGGACAGAGCTAATATGAGGCTGCCCGAATTGACCACGTGAACATGGCTCCCTAAATGAGCAGGGCTAAATATTAGTCACCATTTTGAGTAATTATAAATTTTGAAATAATGCAAAATGTGCTTTTCAGGATTATCATAAACGGCAGTAAAAAAAGGGATATGTTACAAAGAGAATTCCAGTGAGAGAGAAGTGTGTGAGGATGACATATTTGCATCATCCAAGCGCTAAGAAAACACTGTGAAACTAAAACACCTGTAAAGCAAAAATTATTTTTTGGAAAATAAGAAGGTGTGGAAGAGATGTTTTCTTTAAGTATTAGTAGTTAAACAATCAGTCCAGTATTCTTAAAAATCTTTTAGGGTCAGCCTGTTACTCCTCTTAGCAAACAATATGTTGCTATGAGAATCGCTGACTTCAGCACTAGTGCTGGAGAACAGACAAACTTCTGCCAAATTCTGAGTATCAGGATGTAAGATTTTAAGCATATCAAAAGTTATAATCAATTATAATCAAAAGAAAACAAGACATTTAGCCAAAACAATGTTACTTGAGACACTTATCTCTCCTGATGAACCAGTGGGGAAATTTCTTTATTTTAAATGAGTATTTTTAAGTGAGCAGCATGAAGAAAGAAAAAAAAAATCACAGAAGGAAAACCAGCTTTCCATTAACTTTCATGGACATTCAATCAGGATCAAGGTAAGTATTCAGAAAAACCAACCACAAATATACACAAACCCACTTATTATTATATTGTGTCACACAAGATCCTTGAGCTTGAAACAAATGACAATGTTTAGGAAGCTAAAATATTCACAGTTCTACCACAATTCAATGTGGTCTACTAGTTCTGCTAAGAAATCATGTTGCTTTAGTTGCAGCTTGGCAGTTAGAGTATAAGGCAAGGTTTACTAGGAGTTTTCATAAGCAGAAAAATGAGGCCAAGTAGTACATGAGAACTTGACTTAATCTGGTGTGGAAAAAAAAACAAAAAAAAAAGACACATCCCTTGTTCTACACAAAAAACCCTCCAGTAAGCCCTATTAAAAAAAAAAAAAATTTTACCAAATAGCCAAGTTTATATTATTTACCAAGATAGTATTTAGTTTCTTCTTAATCAATCCAGAAATTTATTTGCCTACATTAACTCATAATAGTCATGCCACCTGTCTGCCAACCTTCATAAACAGACCTCCTACTATCCTGAAGTATGCTTGAGTCTACCTCCTTTGTGTGTTGTTTGAAAGAAAACAATCCCCACAACCTTTTCCCAACTGAAATTTCTTAAAAGAGCAGTATCTGACATTTCCATATTGCATCCATCAGACCACAACAGCAGGTAATTTCCTCTGGTCTTCCTGTCTTGTGATTCAATTTAGTAACAGAAAATAACATTTAGACAAAAGACAGAATCTCCCAGTCTATGCTAGGAAGAGAAAGAACAGCCAGCAGAAGTCCTGCGTTTCATGGAAAAGGGAATTTCTCATCTAATTCTCTCTAAACTCACACACTTTCTTCAACTCATCTCAACTCTGTTTTCTCATCAGGTCTTTCAGGAATTTGTCTTAAGACGAGAAGGAAAACAAAACTCAGACCAACTATCCAAATTTTTCTAGCTCTCTGCTTCCCTTGGAAGCAAGTCTGGCCTTTGCCATTCCCATCTTAATGGATCACTCATGTAACAGCTGGGCTGTAGCCCCACCGCTTACCTGGAAAGTGGTGGGAGGAAAATGCAGTACTGCTCAGAGCACCAGCCCAACTTGAAACGTGTAACCCTCTTAAGGCAAGTAAATAAACAACTACTAATTAAAACAATACCAAGAAGCTTTTTCAGCAGCAACATTTAAAGTACAAGATACACATTTGGGGATGATTCACCTTGAAGGTCAGGTTCAGATCAGGGAAGTTTTCTCATGGAGAGTTTAGGCTGGACATATCAAATTAATTTAAAATAAGAAAAGTAGTTTTGAAACTGGAGGATTCTTTTAAGGTGGATTTCTAAAGAGCAGACAGGAATTCATAATTGCCAATGATATGCTAATTATCTTATAAAACCCTGTTTTAAAAAGAAGTCTACTGTAGAGCTGGGCTAATTTGATGATAAAATGTCTGCAGCTATAAAAACCCAAAGTCTCTCATTAATATTGTATAGAGTTTCTAAAGCACAAGTAATTAAAATATACATTGGGTTGATGTTGACAGAAGCGATGGGCTAACATGGAGATTGCCATCAGGCAGAGAGTAAAAAGATGATGGATAAGCTTCCCTGCAGATAGCCTGATAGTGCAAACATGGTGTGTATCCAGTTGTAATTAAAGAATAAAATTGGAACAGAACAATAGGGCTACCCATTTATATATATATATATATATATATATATATATATATATATATATACACCTCTAGGAGTTCAGAGCTCTTTGCTATAGTGCAGTGTATTTTGAGAAGATCTTTGTGAGGGATAGCATGGTGAGAAAACACTGGAGGAGGGCAGTGTCTTGTGCTTATGATCTCAGCTTGATTAGGCTGGCTGGCAGCCCATCCACCCACCTGGTTTCTGTGACAAGCTCTTCTATCTTGACATTACCTGTGAACATGCCTCTTATAATAAAAGAAATGGTGGTGAGGGTATCATCTTTTGAATGGTCTGCAAGCTAAATGAGGAAGGAGAAACTGTTATAAGAGTAAACAAAGAAAAACAAACAACATTTAGATTCAAATTCTTGCAAAATGTACATCGGGGGTTTTGACATAAGCATCAGTGCAATGTATCACCCAGCCTGAATGCATTATGTAACGTTATCTATGGTACTGAAGTTGCTTAAGTAAAGCAAGTCCCAGTAAGGGTCATTCATATCTTCCTACGCCACTGCAGTTTAATTTGCTGGTCTCTCAATAGAACAGTGTGTGTGCTTGTGTATGTCTCAGTTTAGCTGCAGAAAAATAACTATTTGCACAGGTAGGTCACATTTCAGAACCCAGACTTCAGTCTAAATGTGTTGAAGTTAATTTAGATTAATTAATTGTGTTGCAAAGAGCAAATATTAAAATATGAGTTCTTAGGACCAAATAGGATAAAGCAATGCAAGAATCTATTGGAAAGAAGTAATATTGCTGAAAGGTGATGAACGTCTCTAAGTCTGTGTGCAACTTGGCATTTCCCCTACTACAGGTGCAAGCTTTGGAAGTAGAATGACAGCTCTTGGCTAATGAAGTTTCCTAGTTATGAAACAAATTAACCTTTCAGAGAAAGGTTTCTTGGTGACATCACCATCTGTCCTGATCAAATCTGCACTGAAGGAGATTAGGAAGGCTGTTTTCATTATGACAACCGAGCAAATAATTTGCAACAAATAAAGTATTCAGTGCTGCTAAGCCTAAGAAGTTAAAGAAACTCCTGCAATCTTATCTCCAGTTTTGAAAGCTTGGTTCCAAACACTGAGGTTTTGTTTCTTGGAGATATGCAACATTTCAAACAAAAAAACTCCCAAAAACCTCCCAACCACTCCCAGCCCACAACACAGTGATCAAGGCAACTGAGTCACAGGTTGAATAAATACTGACAGACATAATCTCAAAGTTCAGAGACTATCAAGCAAAAAAATAACCTAAACCAAAACATTAAATAAAAAACTGATCTGTGATTGTTTCCCTTCATATAACAGCTATAACCTGTAGAATTTCAAATCTAAAGACATAAATTAATTATTTGATTATCTTTTTCCCTCCCGAAGTTTCCATTCTTCCTGTTTACAAAATTCTTTCGTAATTGTTATTTGCTTGGTTCCACTTTTCAAGATAAGATGCATAACTTGTTTACTAGTGGGTTCATTTTTCACCCTCTTCCACAGTTAAAATTCCTTTAAAAGCTGTAAGTCTGGTGTTGCAAGCATTTATAATTTTCAAGCTAGAAATTACAAGGCACAGGTACAAGTGACAGCATGGCTTACTAAATTACCAGTATCCTCATCACTCTTCTCTGTGCCTGGAGAGGGGTAATGGAATTAGGAGTCTAAGCCTGGCATGGCCTAGGGAAGTTTTACCTCCTTCAGGGTCTGGTGTTCTGCACAGATTGTCACAGGGCTCAACCAGGCAGGCTGGCAGTGAGCATCCCCACACAGAAGAGTATCTGCATGAAAAAGAATAGCCCAAAGTAGTTTGCTATATCTTAAGAAAAGTGATTAGAATTAATAATTATTAATTCTGTATTAAGGAGAAGGAACATAGTACTCCTCCCACAATAAATTCAGTCATTTTTGTATAGCAGCTGTACACATTTTATCAATTCATGTACAGCACAACTTCATCCATTTTCCAAGCAGATTCTGCATCTTTGAACAGTGATAAAGATGATTTCCCAACAGATTATCTTCTAAAATTTTCAGAATTTCTTAATATTTGGAAAGATATCAAACACAATGGACAGTATTTCTCCTTGATGACTATATCTTGCCTCCTTCATTTTTCCACCTTCCTTCAGCTTATGTTTAACCAATTTTCAATCTTCTTTATGCTTTGTTTCACAGCTTTCACACACATAACTCCTGTACTTAGAGAAAGCTCTATTCCAACCTTTCTTAGGTTAATTCATATATTTTTTCATGACAGAACAATTAGTAGTTATTGTACATGTTTCCTGTTTTGTAATAGGCAAGAGAGCCTTAATTGAAAATATGCTAATTTTGAAAAGAAATGCTATTTTTAGAGCTGCAAATGCACTTAAACCAGCCACTTTATTCCAACAAATTATGAGTTCTCAGAGATAAGGTCTGCTGGCAAGTAAGGTGGCTGACATCCTCTCTATTGGTTTAATTTGGGACACAGTCTTTTCAATGCTGCCTCAGAGCCATCCTCCTTTAATCCCACACAACTGGTGCATTCACAAAGCAGCAAATGTCATGAAAGAATCACAGAATAGTTAAGGTTGAGCAAGACCTCTCAAGATTTATAGCTAACCTTTCCTGCTCAAAGCAGCACCCCCTTAGGTTTTACAAACCTCCATACATGGAGCTGCCACAGTCTCACTAGGTAAGACATCATCCTCTAACCCCTCCTACCCCTCCTTTTTTTTTTTTTCTTTTTTTGTTAAACAAGTTGACAAACTTTATAGGAAAAGAACCCACACTATTTTAGCAAAAAGTTCTTAGTGTCCCTTAAACTAGGATTTTTGATAAGAAGAGGTTTTTCAGGGTTGTTACATCAGGGGGATGTTCTAGTTTTGCAACAGTTCTACAAGAACTATATTAATAGCTAGTGAGGTGGATCAATTTATGTATTTGAGAAACATTTATTTCACCCACTGTGCACTTTGCATCCCTTTTATCTATGTTCTCAATTTTTTACCTGGTCTTCAAAGAAAATCATCCTTATTAATGCTCCAAGTGTGTAATGAGAAAAAAATTTCCTTTTGCCTGACCATAAGAAAATTAACAAATTAGAAAATTTGCCTGATCTGAAAATTAGCAAAGGCACAGCCCTAGAACAACAAAATATTACTTTTGTGTCCATCAGAGATTTTGTTTCCACATTTTTCTAAAGTCCGGAATTTGAAAAATATGCAAATGTCTGTGACATGACATGGGTAGAGCCCACAGAACGGGATTGCTTGAGATGAAGGCAGTAGGAATAAAGATCTTCCTCTTTAGGCAATTAGCATGTGAGGAGGGAGAGATCTCCTGAGATCTGATATCTTTCTTTCTCTCTTCTGATACAAGAAATTTCCTCTCTTTCAGTAGAAAAATAAGAGTTGCATACTAAAAACATTATTATTGCAAACCACTGTCCACCAACTTTGAAAGACTCATATATATAATTTAGAAGCAAGCAAACAACTAACTCTTATAATTTTCACACTAAAGATAAATGTTACAAGTACCTGATAGAGAAAGCCTAGGGCATCTTCAACACTGCAGTTCTCTTTTGGTCTTTCTTGGACTGCATGATGCCCCTCCAGCTAAATCCTGGTGGGTATCTCCTCTGAAGTAAGGGCAAACAGCTACTGGCTAACAGAAAGCGTAGATTTAAACAATTTATCTAGATCTTTTCCACATCTCTTGCATTTTTAAAATTCAGTCGAGTCTGCAGATGTGTTAAGGCTTTTTTTTTCCTTTTGTTTTTTTTATTTTTCCAGAGTCATCCCTTTCCTCTGCCTTGTTATCCAGGAAAGGTGCTCAGTACCCTTAGGAGAAGGGTCCTGAGAAAAAAAAAAAACACTAAAATTTTCATAGTACATAAAAATTTTATCCTAAACTCAAATCAAAACCCATTCCAATTGTGTACATATGTTCTACTAGTTAGCTCGTAACCTAAATTTGCAACAGTTTCTCTCATGACTGCCTCCAGGTTTCATTTTCCCCCTCAACACAGCTTCTGGCTATGTTATCTCTGTGCTTTTAGGTATTTATGGTTGGCCTTTTTTCAGTCCTTCTGCTCACGAGCTATGGAGACTCCAGGGACTCCAATGAACCAGAGACACCAGTAAGAATTTGGGCTGGATTACTCTTCCTTTCTACACCATGTTCCTGTGAGTTCAGTTCAGGATTAAAAACTATGTCATACAGCAAATATGAAACTCTTTTTATTTCCAATAATATACAACAAATTGTAAATTTGGCTTTTATGGTTTGCAGGTTTTATAACAAACTCACCATCTACAGCATCTTTTTTTTTTATGATAACAAATTCTGTGAAGGTGAAAGATGAAATTAATTCATCCACTAGTACCCACAAATTTGTCACTTGATTTAGACTAATGAATGTCAAAGCCAAAAGCAGAAATGTCAGGACATTTTCAATATTTATTGTCTGGTGTGAGTAAAAGAACTAGTAATGTCATTATAAGGCTGGAAAAAACAGGGATCAAAATGTGCAGTTCAGTTTACTTTTTCCACAAAGAAATTGATCACAAATGCTACAATCTGATAAGAGCAAGGTAGTCACAAAAAGTAGTTTTGTGTTGGAGGAGAAAACTAGAATATAATAGAAGAAACACTGCTAGTAAAAACAAAACTGGAAACATGAATGCTTTCAAAGAAAGACAATCTAGAGAAAAAAATCAGTATAGAAAATGTAAACTTCAAGATATTCTGCCTAAGAAAAACTTACATTTACCACTAACTTCCAGTAAGTCCAGTGTTGATACTGAACCTGCTGAGGCTGCCCAGCAGTACTATGGAAGGAAGGCAGCCCTGGTATTCCTTGTTAATGCTCCAGCAAGAGAGCTGTTCTTGCAGGCCCTGTTCTCCTGCAGCATTTTCTCACAACACAATCCAGTGCAGAACAAGTTTGGATTCCATTCTTTAATTCAAATTTCATACATTTTAAGTTAGCTTAATTTTCCTTTGGTTTATGACCAAGAAAGATGTCTCCAGCTATTTGGCTCTCTCTGCCCTCAATGAAGCACCTTCAACTTTAGCCCTGGTAAATCAACAGATTTCTGCTGTGAATCACGGCACTAACATTGATATTTCTCCCTAATTAAGATCTTAAATTCTTATCAGCTATCTGAGTAAAAGAGTTAGTAATTTGTTTACATTAATTTCCCCACTGTGCTAATTATTTTCATTGAAGGCTGAGAGAAACAGCATGTTTTTAAGTAGCGGAGTCTGGCTGGTTTTCCTGTTGGCTAAAGTAGGATTTTCAGGACATATAAATCATGATGTGAAAGGAAAGTTTATGGTTATTTCATGGAAGCAACAGATCTGGAAAGCATTAATTTGGCGTTAGGAAGCTTTTAGGTGAACAGCAAGAGAGCAAAAAATGTTTCTTGCTTAAATTGTACTAGCCACTTGCTCCATACCTTGCTTGTCTTTCCTCTTCCTATTGTTTGATGATTTGTGTAGACACCAATTCAGAATGATGGGATGTAGGAACTTTTCCATAATAGGTGATATTTCAGTAGAAGAAGGCTGTTGTGGAAATTTGATTTAACAAATCTCTACTTTAACTAATAGGGAAGAGAAGGAGGAAGGAAAGAAGCAAAGCATTCCTGGAACTAATAGGAGATTACCAATACAAAAAAGAAGCTCAAGACACAACAAGTTTATTTGACATTCCATTACTATCAAAAGGATGTGTTTTACTGGTACCCATTCTACTTCATCCTGTTCAAAAGGCAGATGTGCTGTTAAGGGTAGACAAAAAAACCAATGAGATGCAAATATGCAAGAGACAAATTATCAGGCAGGCAAATGAGCTTCTGTTTTGGTTCAGTTGAACAGGGGATTAATTTCTCATAATGGAAGTGAAATGTGCCAGATCAGGCTCCTGTATCACCAATTGCCTTCAGATTCCCACTGAACCATCATCCTCTGTATTTGCACTGAATACTCTGTGTCAGAGGTTTTTACCCACACATGGCACAGTCTCCACTTCAGTCTCCTATGGGGACAGAGATTTATAAAGGGCACATTTCTCAATAGCTGTCATTAGGTACTCCCTCCATAGGCTGTTTGAACTAGAGTCTCTTACATATGTCAGAAATTATTCCTCATGTTAGTGGTAGAGGTTTGAGGCACAGAGTACTCACCATGTCATTGTAAACACAGCTCAAACCAAAAATATTAAAGTCACAGTTCTTTGTGTTCACTCAGCAGTGTGAACTGATGGATTTCCTAGGCACAACTTTTATTAAAACACGGTGGCCAAGACTCATCCTGAAATATCATCCTGTAGTCTTCACCCTCTTTTCTGTCTGATACTCAGCAAAGTGTGCAGAGGCACCCCTGACCCAAGGACTGCAGAAATCCAGACATGAAGTCTCACTTCTGCCAGGAAATGTGGGTTTCGGTTGTACTGCACAGCAGTGTCTGCATGTGCAAAAATATGGCTCAAGAGAGTGCAAGGAAGTTCCTGGAACAGGATTGCACCAAGCCCTGTTCAGAGTAATACCAAACCAGCAGTAGAAACAACAATGGAAGTATTTAATTCAGAAGTACACTTAAACACGTGCTTATCTCACAGGAAATGATGAATCTTAAACAACCCATTTCTGTGTAGAGAAAGTATTATATCTCAACATTTTAAAATAGCATCAGATGCTTCAAAAATTATAAATCTTCTGCCCTTTGAGTACATTCCATTGAGAAACAGGACAGTATAGTATGCTGTAATTTGTCATAACTTTCCATCATTTGTTTCTTGATCTACACCTGTTTTTCTCTGATATTTAATATTGTTTTCATTACCTCCTTTCTGACAAATGTTATCTGCAGCAAAATTACTATCCTCATGATCTCAATGTCTGAGAGATTTTCTTCCTTTCACTCCTTAAATGGAAAACTATATTTGGAAAACTAATCCGAAACTTGGAAAGCAGAGATTAAACTAAGTTCACCCCAAAAGTTTTCCTTATTTGTTTATTTCATTTTTTGTTTCAGGTTTCAGCCCAGTTCTTTTCTCAAGGGAATTGATGGGACAAGGTGCTATATGAACAAAATTTTTTCAGGGCACTTGAACAGAATAACAGGCTGGACTATATCAGAATTTTAAAACCATCTGAGGAATAAAGAACATGTGATCTGCACAGAGACATTTAACTTCATACGTGGATGATGGAGAAGATTCTAATACAGAACAGCATGGAGCAAGACAGAAGACAAATTTCTGCTTTAGGGACGCAGACTGAAAACACAGGGAAACAGCAATTTGTGCTGCTCATGTGTGATTCATCTGTCACCTGTAACCACTCAAGGAGAAGACCCACCACAGTAGGCAGTGAAGCAAGACCATGCTGTCAGCACAAAGTGGCAGCAAGAACAAAGAAAGATGTTCACCTGTGAAAATGGAACTTGAGCTAACTGTGGGTATTAGCACTGATTCCAGTCTTTCTTGCTAGTAAGAAGCCAGCACTGCATGCCAAATACTGCATATAATTTCCCAGGCCTGTTTTAAAAATGAGATAATCACAAAATATGTAAGAATAAAGGAAAGAAAATTGTAAGATTTCCAGCAAAGGGAAAAATGAAATACAGGTCTATATAAACTGTGTGCAGGAGGCAGGGTGAGGAGACTTTCAGAACAATTTGTTCCTTTAAATGCAAAGTCAACTAGACACCATTGCTTACTGCTGTCACAATATAGAAAGGGAACTCTGCATAAAATTAAAAAAAAAAATTAATGTTTATGCGAAGTAAATAAGACAAGGCATTCTTTAGAGGGAAAAAATGTAGAAAGGTCTATAAATATCAAGATCAAAACATTCTGAAGCTATCAAATGATATTCTCTCCTGTTAAGAAAATTACTTCATTATTTTGCATATTAGAACTCAAACTTTTAAACACCTTCATCTGAAGCAGGTTTTGCTGACTACTATCCTGAGATAACATTAAGGCCAAATAGTTTCCCTGAGATTTCTCCAGTCTTCAGTGCCAGATAAAGAGTATTTATCTCCTGTGAAGACTGATTTGATGACAACACTGAGCAGTGTTAAAGTGGAACTTCTAGGAATATATGTCCCAAGACTAAAACAACTTTGAGGGACTGCTGCCATGAACATTTTCCCAAGTTTTTTTTAAATTTTTTTTTAAGTTTTTTTTTAAGTTTTTTCAAAAGCTTGATGAATGACCTTTGATATCATAACAGTAATGACTGACCCAAGTGGGATTTGTTTTTTGTTTGATTGGTGGTTTATTTTTTAATATTTCCTTTTAAATTTGTTTTAATGAGAGCTAATATTTTCACCCACAAAACAAGAAATTAGGTTCCCAAAGCAATCAACCATAAATTCAAGGAAATATTGCAGATATCAGGAATGGTGACAACAAAACCAAAAACTCATCCTTTAAAACTCAGCAGTTAAAAAATATTTTGAGTGTTTTAATCCAGAAAACAAAGAAAACATTTTATTTCATTATGATAAAAGCTATACAACATGCTGCACAACACTCAGAAATTTATCATTGTGGAAAGTGAACATTATAGAGATTTCTCATTTTTGTACCAAAATATATTGTTCTGCAGTTACTGCTTATCAGTGTGTTTTATGTCCTTAGAGACAATAATCTTTTGCTCTACTTACCATAATCAAGGCCCTTTTTAAAGTTATTGCTATAGCAATACACATTTTTCAGTTTGATATTTTTCCTGGATCTGCATTGATATGACCAACTTAGGCAAAAGTTAAAAATGTTCTAAGAGTAAGTACTGAAATGCACACTAATATGTTCAAGATTTTAACAAAACCACAGCAAGCTTTTATGTCTGCATAAGAAAGAGGACACAATTGTTAGCAATGTAAGCATAAGGATAGCTAAAACACAGGTACTTAACTAAGAATGTATTTAGTTAAGGACACCAAACAGAATAACTTTCCAGGAAGGAAAAAATAATGAAAAAGAAAATTTTCTATGCAGGGACATATTATTCTCCCAACATATATTATGTTTTCTCTATAGATACTCATCAGCCATAGTTTGCCTGATTGAGGAATATGAGTAGATTTCCTACCAGGAAGGCTGACTAACCTCATTTCCAGAAAGGCAGAGAGAATCTCTGGTACTCTGTATTTTGACAGAAGAAATATTTAGCTAAAATATATCACCTTCAGAAGAGGAGCCATGGATATGGGCAGCTCCAGGATGAAAGCTGTTTGTAATTGGACACTGTGCTCTGCAGCAGTTTACACCATGTGCTACTGGACAGTCAGGCACCCAATGAACACAAACTCTTCCAGGCAGCTTGGCTCCAAGTGATTATTGAAGAATGCTGGAGACCTGGATTTAAAAAGACTGGAATATCCTTAGAGGAAGGACAGAGCAGTTAAGTACCCCACCAGACACATGAAAGCACTCAGAGATACAAGGGCATAGCAAACACTCTGCCCCACCCCAAGAAACGAAGAATTGCATTTTCAATTACAAATCTATAATAGGAAAACCCAAACAGAGAGAGTTTCAGTGATTACATGTACACATTATCTGGATCATTCAATAAATGTGATCAATACACCTTCTGTTGTATTAAAGGAAACCAGCAGACAAATGTCTGGTCTCAAACAGTGTGTGAATTACGATTGCCAGAGTCCCTGCTGAAGAGCAGAGTCTGAGGAATCTAATTCCTTCTGTAAGCATAGGGTGGTCAGGGAAGAAAATGTTTCAGCAGTATTATCAATTTTAAAAGCAGTTCTGGGGACAGAAAGGATTTTGTTTAATACCAAAGGAATGTTGACTCCTTAGATGTTACAGAGGAACATGTTATGAAGGATACAGAGGTTATTTGTAGACCTAGAAAAAGGGCCAAATATATTCTACATGAATCCTCAGATGAACAGAAATATCGAGTAAACTATTAGGCTGTCATGTATGACAAAAACACAGACCAAGTCAAGCAAAAGAATCCATTACAGTACCACAGGAAAAACTGGCCCCAGAGGGGAAGAAAAATACAGAAGACCTTTTTGCAGAGCGTGTGCTTGCAAGCAAATCTATTCACTGTGTTCAGCTGTCTTTTAACAACAGACAGTAGGACTTAAGAAATCACTGCATTACTTGCTCATTCTCACTAGAGGTTATATACCTAATGGGTCTCAGTGAGTCCAGAATGTGTCTCAGCAGTTATAAGCGGTGTAAGGGATTATTTACATGCATTTAGCATGAATTTTCACCATCAGAAGCAAGCATGAGTATTATGGGAGACTGTACAGTCAAATGGATACTTTGGGGGGAAAACACAGCTGCTTTAGAAGGGATGTAAGAAGCAGAGACCTGGCTGCTGGGCTCTGGGACCACATGAACTGTCCAAGACAAAATACAGCACAGATCCTTTTATTTAACAGCCAAGCTGTACAAAATTACAAAATATCTATGCAGAGAGCCCCAAAAAATCTCCTAAGTGGCAGGTTGTTAATATGCATTTAAATTGCTCTATTACTTGGCTGTTGCTTTATCAGCAATTATTTTATGTACCATAGCTATGCATTGTTATTTGCATTACTGAAACTACTGACAGATGATGAAAGGGGGAAAAAGAGCTTTTGTGCAATCTCACCAAACCATTTGGAGATGGCTGCTCTGCTGTGCAGAGGCTGTAGCTGCAAGCTCCAAGGAGTTTAATGTAGCTATTGAACAAAGCCAACCTCTGCCAGATGGTTTGGTTTAGAATGGGTACCAAGCAACATAACCCATAAATTTTAGGTTGTTCATCTCTCAAACTATGCTTTTTATTAATTTTTTTTCCTACAATGTATTCAACTGCAGTAGAAAGAACCTGAACTTTCAAATTACTTGCAACAATGGTGGTTTTGACATGGGGATGAAAATATAATGAGAAGGAGCATTCACAGAACTTGATCACTTCTCCTGCTGGATCCAAATTTTATAGTATGAACTTTCAGGAATGCAAAGGAAACACTTGCTGACAACATGAGAGTAGCTAAAAATATTCACCAGAAGGGCGAACAGGGGATGTAATAATGAACATGCAGTTTAAAAAGTTACTTTGAACCAGGAGCTTTCTGTCTTGTCTAAATTTAAAGAGCCACCCACAAGAAGGGCAAGTGAGAAAGAGGAGTTGCAAAAACAGAAAAAATAAACACACTAAACCCCACTTCACCCCTCTGCATGTGTGAGCTGCAGCAGCAATCAATCACATTTCTCTGTTGGGACTGCTTCTGTGTCCTGGATAGGAGAGTTTGCATTAACACATTATGCTTAAGTAACTGAAGCACACCCAAAGGCTACAGTAAACTTCAGACCGATTTTGCAAACAAATAAATAAAGGTCAAGGCTGAAATTTCAGCCACTGCTTCTGGCCACACATGGCTCACTATCCCTAGAGACATGGGATGAAGCAGGCACAGTGCCGTGACACAGCCTCATGTACTGGCACAAGTAGGCAGTGTTTCCAAAATAAAGATGTGGGCAGGAGTCCCATAATCAGAAAAAAATAGGAGGGAACAGTTTCAAAAGTGACTTCAGAAGGTAATTTTGTGTCATGTGGACTCCAAAATCACTTGGAAAATATTACTTCACATCTGCTTGTTCCTGCAGGGGGGTCTGACAGCACCTCTTCCCAGTGCCAGCAGTATATTTGCTTTCAGAGACAGAAAAAACATCCAGTGTGCCAGCTTTCCAGAGACTACTTCTCTAAAGGGACATGAGGCTTGCTGGCTTGCTAGGCTGCTCTCTGCATATGCCCTGGCCTTGTGGAGCCTGCTACGATCCCTCCTAGCTGGCAGAGCAAGCCATGTACCAAACCATGCCCCAAAAGAAACATCTTGGTAAAGAAAGGGAATGGTGTGCACAAAGAACCAAAGTCTCACTACCACACTTTCCAGACTTCCAATGGCCCTATGGTCATTCACTCCCACATCTTAGAAAAAAGAAGCCAAAGCCTTAAGTTATCTTCTAAAAATCAAGACAAGAATTAGAGCTTTTGAACATAGTAGAACATTCCCATTTCTACAACCATATAATTGTTATCATTTTAGTTACTATAAATCCACTATAGTAGTTTCTAAATTATTACACTTAGCTGAAATTGAGACAACTAAGATTGTGAAAGAAAAGTGGCAAAGTAATTGTTTAGCATGGGATTCATATAAGAGAATGCCAACTAATAAACAGTAGGAAAACTGGAAAAAAGTAAATGACTAGACACTCAATTTGCATGTATAATAACCCACTATATATGCTGTAACCCCAAAGATAACATAAAGACACACTGCAAATTGTATACTCAATTTAATCTCTCGTTCTTCTATTTTACAGGTGAATTTGTAATGGAGATTTTTAAAAATTACAAAATATTGCTTTCCAATACCATTTTGTTACTCATAGATCAGAGTATACTATACCACAGCACAGTAGATGAGGTAAAAGGCTTTCATTTCATCCTTCAGAAACAGAGCATGTATTATTTCCACATTGTGAATAATGGTCAGGTTATACTACTGGCCAGTAGCAGGAGAGTTGAGGCAGCCTGTGATTTGCATTCCTCAAAGAAAAAAAGAAGAAATCTAGGCGTTTCCTCTCCCTTCTGCTTAGGGGCATACAGACTGAAGGTCTGAAACTAGTCATATCAAGAGGGAAATTTGAAAGCAAATTTTTGAGATGTCTTTAAAACTTCTATGCATTTCATGTGGCTTATCTAGATTTTTTCAGGAGGTTACAGGCTGTTGCTTTGTGACCATGCATTCTACTACTGATACTGTCCTCACAAATTCCCCAGTGGTGGTGCTTAAAAGAAGTGGTATCCAGCAGGCAAAAACACCAGCGGGTGTCAGAAACGTGTCTCCTGCAGATCCAAAGGCTTATATCACTAAAAATATTAGGGGCACCTCCTCAGAGAAAGAAAAAGATGGAGCTTTAAGCCTTCATCATTATACATTAAAATCAGGGAGGTTTCATCAGGAGAAAAGATTAAAGCAGCTGCCAGCACCTGACTTATTATTTAGGGATTCCCAAAGCATGAATCAGCCATGCTAATAACCAAAGACAAGAACCTTGAACATTGACATCAGAGATGTTAAAAATTAATGAGAAAGTCTATAACTACAAACAAAACATTGATAGATTGTTTCCTCAGTCATTGCCAGTATATTCCAATATCCAATATGAAGAGTGCAGCTACTGAACTAATTTTGTAATTTAATGTTAATTAATAGAATTGAACCATTTTTCTTTCACTCATATTGTGTTTTCATCTGCATAATACTTAATGGTAGAGCTGGAGTCAGTGGGTCTAGGTGCAGAAGAAAAACTGAGCAATCTGACCATTAAGAGATCAATGATATATTTAATGACTAAATTAAAAAAAAAGCATTTAATATCTGATGAAATGCTTTCAGATAATTTTTGTAAGAATCATCCTCGAATCTTTTCAACCATTATAACCTTTATTTGGTCTTTATATTGAATCTAATAAGGTCCAGGTAGAGGGCCCAGGACTCAGTCAAGAAAATTTTTTTTATGGTATGGAGTATTTGTACATAATTTGTGTTCCCACATTACAATGCTACACATGGTAATGTTCAGGCCAGAGAAAAACAGACAATCAAACAAGTTCATTTCAAACAGCAGCTAAAGTAAGAAAATTAATCTGTTAAACAAGTGTGACATTTGCATCCCTATAAGTTTATGGCAACAACTATGGCCTGATATATGTTACTGAAACACCAAGGTCTTAGGTTGACTTTGGCAAAGAACATCAAGGTTCTCTTCTGAATTTCTCAATTAATCTACACAGAAGAAAACTCAAAACAGCACAGCTGATTTAAGTGATAAAGGGCTTAAAATCACCTACCCCTCTAACAGATTAATATCAAATTTCAGCTTTTTCTGTATGATGCAAATTACAAATTAGAGTACAACTTTTATATGTGCAAGAAATAGGATTTAGCAGAGGCTGTTTCTGTCTTTCAGAGATAAAATTTCTCAAACATATGTTTTCGCCTCTCTTCCTCCTGTGATGTGGATATATCTTTCAAGGAATAGGTGTTTGGGTCAAAAACACTCAAACTAGAACACCCCACAGTTATTTTTAGGGATGTTCTCCCTTACTCAGAAAGCCAGCATCTAGACTGTATAATCACAACAGTAGTAAAAAGGATCTAGTTTGAAGACAAACGAAACATTTCTTCTTTTATTTTTCATTTTCTTTTTTTTTCATTCTGTGAAAAAGCAATGAGTATGGCCTGCATTTGTAACTTATTTTTGGTACTCAGTAAAATGTTATGCGGCATAGATTTTACTTTTATTGTGCTTCCAAAATGTTCTTAAATTTTTGAGTACATTAAATGCATATCTTTCACAACTCCGTAACCTTTCTTAGATCTGCACTCATATTTTGGCATTGCCTGGTGTACATCATAAAACTGAACATAAAAGATATGTTAGAACTCTGCTGATAAGCTGTTTGCTGCAAGACAAACATTTGTGACATTAAAATTCATAAGCACATACTATCAAAACTGACCATTACTCTCACTAATATTTCAACTTATTTCCAGGTTTTTACTACTTTTAAAAAAAATAACATCTCAATTTACTTGAAAATTACAACAAAGCTGACAAGCTATTGGTTATTTTAGTCAAGTCAGCCAATTTTGACCCTTTTTTAAAAAAAACTGTAAAAAGCAACACACTGTATGTTGATTACACAATGAATGATGGTTACATGTGAGTGCAATTTCCAGAAACCTGCCATTCATTTAATGTGTGTGAGCCATACATGTGGCTCATTTGTGACTCACAATTAAGCAATACTGACCAATTTCCATTGTGTTTCCTCACAGTGGGTTGACACATTAAAAAAAAAGTGATGTCAGTGTTAAATAGCTTGAATCAAAGAACAGAAACAAAAGCAAAGACGAACATATAAATTAGGAAATAATACATACTAAGTGCAGTGACAACTGTTAATTAAACCAGAAGTTTTCCTTTGGCACTAACCTGAACCAAAGATCTGTCAATAAGAATGGACACCCCTGTTAACTCTTAACCCACAAAGTCTTCCAATTTTGCTTTCAATTCTCCACTCACAAAAATCCCCTTTGCTGTTTTCCATGGCTTGCTCACTCTGAGAGCTTGCCACCCTCAGATAGTTATGCTTACTCTCGGCCCCTCAAAGGAACTCCCTTTTCAGCACAGTGATGTAATTTTTCTCTTTAGATTTCTGAAGTTGCTCCCCCTGCAGTAATGTTTCAGATGGCTGCTACCAGGCTAAGGCACACTTCCCTTTGCTAACACCCTTCAGTGGTGTCTCCTGCCTGACACTCACCTGGGAGTTTTCAGGGGCAACCAATTCCCACTCTCAAACCCCACTTTGCTCATTATCTTGGTGAACAAATTCTTGCTTCTCCAGACTATTACTGCCCTAGGCAATAGACATTTTCTTCCCCATAGAGAAGAAATGGATACTTCCCTATTAAGGGAGACCTCTCATGTGGGCTCCCCCATTATAGCTAACCTCAAATTTCAAAGCCCCAGATTTGGAGGTCCAAAACTCCATTGAATAATTTATGGTGGCCACAGTACCTGTGCCATACCAAAATCTCTACTGCTGGACTCAAAGCAAACTCCAGTGAAACGTGTGCTCAATGCAGTCTGATGTCAGACATCACTTACTTTGCTCCATCATCAGCACAGCCTCTTCCCACAGCACCACAGAGATACTCTGAGCCTCCTCTACTGTGATCAACAAGGTGACCACCCAGCAAGCAAAGGCCACACATCACAATGTGCATGCAACATGTCTATTCCCAGTGTATGTTCAGGAGACAGCTGATCTGCCCAGAAATGGCAGGGCCAATTTACTATACATGATACAGAAGTTAATTTGTCACACAGCTTCAGTCAGCCCCACAGCTGAGTCAATTAACAAAGCTCTGTATACACCAAAATGCTTGTTGCTAATCACATTGACACTTTCAATAATAAAGATGTTCCTGATGTCTTGTTTTTACTGATTCTCTTGATGACTTCAGATCAGCATACTCAATCTTCTACTTTTGTGTGTATTTACAACCTTCTGGATTGTTTTTGTTTGTTTGTTTATTCAGAATGATTCCCTTGTACCAGAATTCTTCCCTGCAATTATCACTCTTTCCAAGACTGTGGACAACTCCAGAAGCAAGAGGACCACACAGAACCTTCACAACTTCTTCAAATCCTAGCTCTTTATCAGGCATGAATCAGTGTCAATGCCTATGTCTGTGTCTTGCACCTGCATCTTCTTCTGAAAGGAAACATTCTGTGAGTCCCACAGTTATGTCCCACACTTCTTAAACTTTCCCTTTTTGATACACTTCCCCCTACCAAAAGAAAGAAAAAAAAACCAGAAAAAGGTATTGGGCTAATGGAGATTTTCTAGAACCTGCCAAATACAAAATATCCATCCTGGGTCTCACTTGCAGCAATGAAGGTGAGTCGAATGTAATTTGTGGAGGAGGGAAAAAATAATCTTTTATGTCTCAGTTCTTCTAATTAGATCACAACAATACTGCAATTTATTGTCACTCAGCACAATATTTACTCCATTGTTAAATA
This sequence comes from Chloebia gouldiae, assembly GCA_003676055.1. Taxonomy (NCBI): domain Eukaryota; kingdom Metazoa; phylum Chordata; class Aves; order Passeriformes; family Passeridae; genus Chloebia; species Chloebia gouldiae. The sequence goes on from QUSF01000003.1 coordinate 46,093,780, forward strand.
AGTCTCAAAAAAAAAAATCAGTTATTTTGCCTAGTATTTCTCCTGAGAACCAGACCACCTAAAAAAAGGTATGGTCCATAGCACAAAGTTTTTCTCAGTTTCCATAAGCACTACCCAAAGACATTTAACTACCTTCAGAATCAGGCACATCAGGAGCATCACTTATGCTCCACAAATGGAGTGTTTTGGCAGCTTTGTGACAAATGTGCCCACGCCTGGCCCATGGATCAGCCAGATGAGAGATGCCTCTCTCACCAATGCAGAAAAGGAACACCCTAGCATCTGTTGAAGGGTCCCTCTGCTAGGCATCCTTCCATAATCAATCATCATAACCCACTGAGATAGCAAGCAAAAAAGAGAAAAATTTCTTTTCAAAACTCACACTTTTCTGTTCTTAATACATTTTGAAATTGATCTGAAGGTCTCACTGTCTGAGACTCAAATATTTCTCTTCAAAAACTTAATTCTCAGCCCTGTCCCACTCCTTCTGGCATAGAGCTCAGTCTGTTTTCCAGTTGCAAATCACAGCCAGGGATGACTTTCAACAACACTGTGTCTTTATAGTTAACCAAGCAGGACCAGCTGGTTCTCCAAGGTCTCACAGGTTACATAAGTTCTCCTGAAGAGGTCAGCTCAGTCTTTCATATTTGCAGAGATAATTTGGATTCTCTGCTGTTTATTCTTTCCTCTGAGCACCTAGGGTACAGCAGAGAGCTTTCTGAAAATGAAAGTATTGAATTTTGCTGTTACTTTTCAAAATGCCTTGTCTTCCTGAAGGGGTAAAGGGCTCTGGCTGCATAGGGTATGTGATGGCTCACTTCTCAGAGTTCTGCTTTTTGACATTTGGCAGCCAGAGGAGAGCTGCAAGACTGGAGGGTGAAAAGAATAATCCACACATCACTGGACAAGCCACCTATAAAAGAAATTACTTGTGGAAATGATCAGAATCTTGTTTTTTATCCCTTTGAGAGCACTGCTTTATCTGTATTTTAAAGAGAAGCAAATGGAGCAAAGCAAAGGGATGATTAAGGGAAGACAAATGGAAGGGAGAAAACCAAACAAATCCTGAAATATGTGATCAGTACGTGATAAAGTTAGACAGCATTTACACAGAACTTTAGGGAAAACACATCTCTGTTTCTTCCAAAAGATTTTGAGATGAACACTTCACAACAGACTTTATAATCAGGCTTAAAATATTAGTCATTATTTAAGTGAAATTGGAGCTTAATTTTGCTTCTTTTTTTTTTTTTTTTTAGACCATCAAAATTAGATTGTTTCTACTTGAAAACTTTTCACAGCTATTCTGAAAAACCAGAAACTGGGTGGTGGACTATTCCAATTGTTTCTGCTTGAAAGCTTTTCACAGCTCTTCTGAAAAAACAGAAACAGTGGTAGACTCTTCAGTACACTGCAGTTCAGAATAATTTTGGGTAATTTAGGGGTAATTTTAGGATTTCATTCAAAAATGGGTTCAGACCTAGAATCCAATAAAAAAAAAGGTCTGGGCTTCTTTTTAGCCAGTGTGCCAAGCTCTTAAGGAGTCTGAGTTGCAGGCTGCTGGTCCTGCTCTTATACTGGCTTAGGGTGAGACAAGTGCAATCTCCTGAACCCAAAAACTCAGTATTTTTTGACCTTTACATTATTAATAATAAAATGTAAGAGGAAGTAAAAAACACAATCACAGCTGTAGATTATACATATATTGAATCTTATCCCAGCTAGACTATTTTTATGAATTTGGAAAGAATGTATTTTTCCCATAAAAAATGGCAAACTAATAGGCTTTCTTGTCACTGGACATACTGTCATAATTTTTCTGCACTACATTCATTCAGTCTGCAGTTCATGCATTAAAGAGTGATTTGGCAAAGTGCTTTTGAGCTCATATTGAGAATCAATGTACCTTCAGCACCTAACTAACAAGAGTGACTGGAAATTCTCACTTTGATATCTGCTTATTCACACAACTGTTGCCCTGAAAATTTGTAATCATGGCAAATTTCAAACTGTGACTCTGCAAAATATTTCTCTGTTAGGTAGCAGCTTTTCTCTATACTTTTTTAGTCCCCTCTCAATTCTTTTTCAGCAAGCAAAGGAGCAAGAAGCCTTTACTGCTCTCTGAAGCACAGGAAATAGACATCACACTTGCACATGTGAATACTTGTGGAAGAAAGAGTTTGTTTTCTCTATCAGGTGTTTTTGCAGAAAAAGCACAGGACTCCCCAGATACTTTCACAGTAGCCACAACAAATAAAACTTGTAAACTTGTTACATCTTCTGGATGTAGGACAACAAAAGGAATATGAAACACTCCTGTGTCAAGAGAAAGTTTAAACTAAAACTAGGTACTGATCTAGTTAACTTTGCTTTAGTATTCAATATTATTAGAGTTTTTGTTTGTTTGGTTGGTTTTTGTTTTTTTTTTTGTTTGTTTCTTTGTTTGAAAGAATGCTTCTGGCAAGGTCTGCATGCCCTAGAAAATCAAAACATGACCAAGTTCTAAGGTTTTCTAGCCCCTTTTTACCACTGGCTCTACCTGAGTGATTACATGCTCCAGAATTTTCTTTCCAACTACTAATTTCAAAAGATAAATTAATCTGAAAATTGAATAAGACCACTGAAGCATGAGTTCTTTTGCCTATTGTTCAAAGTCCATATGATGTTTTCAGACTTTTTTGCAGTTGACACTGAGAATTAGTTTATGTGACTGATAGTTAGCCTCATTAGCATGTTCAACTTAATGTTTGAGCCTTCTCCAATTTTCCTGTGTGACCTTATTTAAATTACTTAATTCACTTCAGTTGCCATCGTTAAAAGAAACAACAAAAAAATGAAACAAAAAAACCCACAAAAATAAACCCCCACAAAAACCCAAAAAAACCCACACAAACAAAAAAAGACCCCACCAGTTGCAGCACCAAAAGTAGCCCAACAAAAAAATCTTTCCCTATCCAGTCTCTGTATGTCTTGCTTGTGTGATGTTTTAGTTTCAGGTGTGTGGACAGATATGGCCTTGGTTATCATTAAGTTTTCCATGAGATACGGCATACATATAGTCCCTTCTTTCCAAAGCCAGAATAAAAGTGCATCATATTAACATCTAGCTGAGACCAGAGGATGTATACATCAATTTCTACTTTGTCTTCATATTTCCATAAAGCTTGAGAGCCTACCTGTAGCAAAAAGCCTTCACAGAAAATTTGCTGAAAATTTATCATTTAAAGATAAAATTGTTTTTAAAAACAGAGTCTTGTCTAAATGACATGTATTTGTTCGTAGAGCTTTCACCACATCAAAGTTACTGTGTGGTCACTTTACATAGTCCAAGACTTCCAACACTGCACAGCACTGGAGGAAGAAGCAGTGAGAAGTGAAAACGGGGTTCACAAGCACAGAAAGTGAGAGTGTTGCAGGGCAGGGAAACTCCCAGGGCTGGCTTCCACTCAGACTACCTGCATTGCTGATGCTGTTCCTGAATGGCTTCTTTAATAGCTAACCCCGGGTAATGCGTGTGCAAGTCCAGTACTAATTATTCACAGCCCTTTCCTGAAGCAAAATCTTCAGATCTGAAAAAAAGATCCTTGAGAAAATGGCTTAATCTGAAATTACTGTGACCCTCAAGCTTTCAAGGATTTATGTCGGATATTCTGTACCCACAGGCAATTTAACACAGATAGTTTGGGTACCGAGCATAGTTTCTCTTTATTGATGAGAGTGTTCTTTATTTTTCTTTTAGCTTGCCAATCACTGAAAATATTTCTTTAGCAAGGTAAAAGAAAAGACACAAAAACAATTTAAAAACACAACCCAGTTAATCTTCATTCAGATGAAGGATTCTGTAAAATATAATATTCAGACAGCCTTAATGGAATCCAAAAGAACTAACTTTCAGGGAAAAAAAAAAGCAAACCCTATTTTAGTCCTGTTTTTCCAATGGAGCAGCTAGTTTCTTACTGCAGAGATGCTAAAACTTAGGGGACAGTTTTTAAGGAGACATCCAGGGATATAGCAATGCCATTTTGTCAAGGCTAAATCTCCCAGAACCTCAAGCCTAACTGAGGGGATCAGCTAATGCATGCCATAATTTTACACAGAAAGCCCTCAAGTCTCTTGCTGCTGAATTATTTATTAGTGAGACTAGATGTTTGTCAAGGCAGATAATGGGGAAAATGTTCCCTGGAAAAAATAGATTGCATTCATTCTTTTAGTTTAAAAGAGTATCTCACTTTATGCATTGAATGATATTTTTACTCTCTGAAGTTAAAAAATATTTAATAGCTGCTCTTAATAGGTTACAGAACACTTTAAAGACTGAGAGATCTCAAAAAATGTATTTAAACTGAGGACTAGTCTGTTTTGGTAAAGAATTCTGAAATTATACATTTTTGGAAATCTACCCGAGCACACCATTTTTCTGAAGAAGTAATGATTTTTGATGAAAAAAGGTGATATTCTCATGCCAAAAATATTTCAGCTTTTGTTACTGATAAAAAAAAAAGAAAAAAAAACTGACATGGGGTGGATCATTGAACTTGGTGGCCTTAGATATAAGGAGGAGAAAATCTAGTAATACACATTGCTATTCCTGTCCAGGGACCTCTGAAGTAGCACATCTTTTCCAAAAATTCCATTGACAAGATCTCAACATTTGCCCCAAATAACTCCCCAGTTGGACAGTGAAACCCAGTCTCACTCTAGAAACACACCTTTCACAGTACCACAGAAGGCATCCTGATGTTCCTGAGGGAAGGATACTGAATTACAAACCCTGCCTAGGCAGAAATTTGTGTGTGTATTGACCAATGCCTGTGGTAACATCCAGCTTCTGAATGCAATTTATCATTTGCTCTCTAGTGGCCTGATCTGGTTTTGGATGAAGCCAGTGGAAAAACTCCTGCCAACTCTGTTGGCAACTAAATCAGGTCATAGATGGAAAGATACAGAATTTCTAACAAATTTCTAAAGCATGGAGAAACAAGAAGGCAAAATTAAGATTATATCTGGCAGCCAGTTAAAAGAACATTAAATACCCTTAAAAGTTACATTTTTAATCAAAACATGTTACACCAAAACTAAACTACAGGCATTAGTAGCATATTTATGCATTAGGCTGCACATCAGGAATAAGGTTTAGCCACATAAACTGGTAATTATGGCAAATATACATGTAGACTAGAGCTGGATCTACACTGAACAACAGAATTGGTGAGCATACTTTTGGTTTGCTTGTGACTGCCAATATCAGTAAAACAGTTACACTAAAGCTGAAAGTAGAAATCATCAATAGCTTTCAGCTGGGCTCAGGGAACTACTGAGTGAGGTCCACTGGGAAAATGCTTTAGAAGGTGCTGGGGTCTACCATTGTTGGTCATTTTTCAAGCACCACCTCCTAAGAACAGAGGAAGAGGTGATTCCTAGATGTTGGAAGTCCAACAGATGAGGAAGAATGCCAGCTTGGCTGACAAGGTAAAGCAAAAAAGGATGGTCCTTTTAGGTCAATTCCAGCCCAGATTCTGTGAACAGATTCTGTGAATCTGTTTTAATTTCTGTGATTTCTTGACACAGAACTGGAGCTCTAATGTTAAAATGCTCAATTAGAAGAAAATAATATCTCCAGAGAAAAAAATGGAGTGGGAAGGCTAAGGGGAGGGAATGTCATCATCCTACATCTACTCAATGGCAGTCTCTTAGGCACAGACAAATTTAGCAATACTGCCTAAGGCAGAAGACAGCCAGAAGTCAATAAGAAATAAAGGAAAATATTAGAATGTGGATCCTGCTATACTGCTAGAACAAGAAATGATGGAAAATATTAGGTGGTGGTTCCTGCTATGGAAGACAGGACACCTTGGCAGGCATAAGCTTCTGAGGGTCTCTGATCCTTCTACAAGGCAGGAAGAATAACCCTGGCTCCCTTTAGATACTCACTCTATTTTCTTTATTCTTACTCCATGCTACTGAGGGACTTCAGCAGCTTCTGAGAGAGCCTTTACCCAGTGGCTAATAAGTGCCACTTTCAACTGGAAATAAATTTGAGTACATGCTGATCTTTAGACTGAGCAGCAGTCTTTGGAAATACTCATACAATACCTAGAGAGTAATAACAGGACACAGTGTAGCTGTTTAAAAAGGCTATTACAGAACAACCAATTTAGTTATTAATCTATTCTTGGAAACAGAGAAGTACCATCATAGCTTATGCTTTCCAGATGACTGCTCTAATCAGACCCTGTAAGTCAGAAAGAACTCAATTTCCCCCTGTGATCAGTACATTCTTCATTAAGCTGAAAATCAGCATGAATTAATCAACCCTTAATCTGTTCATTCTAGGAGTAAAAAAATATTTCATATAAAAGAATTTCTGTTTTCTCTAGAATCTCTAATTCATCCATATTAGGCCTTGAGAGGTAGGAGAGCTGCACAGAAGGCTCTCTTCTCTCACTCAGGCAAATTCTCACCTAACTCAATAGCTGCTTGCTGTGCCACATGCAGCAAACTTCAACAAAATCCATGGTGTCTGCTTCTCTTCAAGTACATGATCCATCTCATTAAAGTGAGTGCTTCACTGTAGCTCCAGAGACTGAGAACATCCACACCTGGCTTTCTTCTTGCCACCCAAAATTTGAAATTCCTGATTTAGAAAAGGAATTCCTTGGCCACTGCTGGGAGGGAGGACACTTAGTAAAAATGGAAAGAGATAGGGCAGGCACAGAGCACTTTTCTCCCCTATGTGAACTCCAAGATCCAGCAATCAGGAATTTAGGGTTTTCTTAAAACAGAGAATGCATCCAGATCATCATATCTAATAGCAACTGATGAAAATGTGAACAACTTTGCAAGTCCCCTCTTGTAAAGCTTACATTAAACTATAGCCCTGTTCTCTGATGCCACTTGTAGTACTAACTACATAACTAATACCATAGGGCTGAGTATACTCCCTTTTGATTGCACTAGAAAAACCTACAACCATTTGAAAGCAGATGCCATTTGGATTTGAAAGAATCTACACATTTTCCCTAATATTCAGAAACTGAGACAACAACAATCACTAAAAGCATTATGACCCTAGATGTTACTTCAACTCTTATTTGGCCAAACACCATCAATGGCGTTGCACAAGACTTTCAAACAGAGAAACCTTAAAGACTTTGTGTAGCCTACTAGGGAGTGCTCAGTGGAGTTGCAAAATACAGGATTCTTTTTTTAAATCTTTTAGGGAATTGCACTGTAGAGTAAACACCTAGATCATTTGCAGAACACTGTTGAATACCAATGCATACATCTAATTTTCCCTTTTTACAGCTTGACACCACTTGTAGTCAGAGAATGGCATGTGGTGTTGACACACCTGATGGATAGGATGCCATCCAGAGGCGCCTTGACAAGCTCAAGAAGTGGGCCCATGGGAATCTCCTGAGATTTAATAAGATCGAGTAGAAGTGCTGCACCTGTGTCAGGGCAACTCCCAGTATGAATGCAGGCTGGGGGATGAACAGATCAAGAAGTGGGAAGAGGACTTGAGAGTGTCAAGAAGGACTTGGGGTGCTGGTCGATGAGAGGCTGGACATGAGCTGACAATGACAATGTGCAGTCACAGCTCAAAAAGCCAAATGTGTCCTGGGCTGCATCAAAAGCAGCATGGCCAGCAGGTCAAAGGAGGGCATTCTACCTTTCTACTTCACTACCTTTCTACTTTCTACTTCCCATTCAGCTGTGGGATGGGTTTTTGACAAAAGCTGTGGATCCCTGGAAGTGTTCAAGGCCAGGCTGTATGGGGCTGTCAGTAGCCTGGTCTAATGAAACGTGTCCCTGTCCATGGCAGGGAATTTGGGACTGGATAATCATTATGGTCCCTTCCAATACAAATCTTTCTATAACGAACTCTCTCTCACCTCTAAAAAACTCAAGTAATTTAAGAGAGAAGTTGTTTCCAGTTATGTTTTCTGTTTTGCCAATAAAGCCAGCTTTTCTTCTCTGGCAAAATTCTAAGGCATCCCAGGCAGATTGCTTGTGTTTCTCTCAGACATATAGAGTACCATACTTATGCTGGGTGTTGGGTGAATATTCCATAGCACTCAGCTGCTTTCATTAACCCAGTGTTCCACTTTATAATCAGCCTAAAGATAGCAATTTGATGGAGTTGTCAGGTTTTTCAGTAGAAAAGCATGGACCAATTCTCTCAGTTAAACCAGTTATTTTTCTTTCACTTACCTTTCAGGGGGGTGTTGACTTCCTCTGAGCCTAGACTGTGTAAACATTTTTGTGAACCCTTTTTATATGGAAACCATCTGAGCATTAAAAAGCGGCTCTTTAGATTTTCCAGGAGTTGACATTTCAGTCACTAGAAATCCTGCATACAAAATATCTTTGAATGCATGATTACATCTTTCTACGGGCCTTCCTCTAGTGGGAAATCAGTGTTCCATTTACAGGAGAAGGGCTAAAATGGTTTAAAATTTAAAGAGCTGTCATGAATTACCCCACAATAACACAAATAAAATACAAAATCTAGTTTCTAGCATCTTCCTCTTCTACAGCGCTAATGTACCAAAAAATTACCTGTCAGACAATTTACCAGGGAAAGTGCCCTACCAAGATATTCTGAAGATACATGTGAAAAATAAAGGTAATTTTCAGCAAGAACCAGATTGTAACAGGTGTGGACAAGAAAACAATCGCTCAAAGAGCTGGTTGGTGTGGGGGAAAGGGGGAAGCAGGGAGAAAGTACTGAAGCCCTGCCACTTGTCCTTTATCTTGTAGAGCCTACATGAGAGCCTTTTGTAATTTTACTTCTAGCACAGACATGCATAGACAAAGAAAGGAAAGAAAGAGAAATATCTCTGTGTCACTTTGAAGTATTATGGTGTTTAACAGATTTTGTATGAACGAACAAGTACCATCTGTACCCAACTTTGCAGAACTTGAAGTAAAGCCCGTGCAAAAAGATCTTTTTTTCAGAACAAAACCACTTATATTTTCAATAGTAGACAATGACAATTTTAGTTTATTTAACAAAGATACTTTGTGAGCAAGCAGGTAACACAGCTACAGAGACATCCTTGAGCTGGCAGGTTCCACCAAAGGGTCTGACATGTTGCCAGCAAGAGAGAGAAAAGAAGAGCTGTTTCAGCTCCTTTCTCCCATTTTATTCTTTCCATCAAAACTCATAACACATGTTCTGTATTGTTTATTTTCCAGACCTTACTTTTTTTACTGTGCCCTCATTTACACTGCCACACATTCTACACACACACACACACCTTGACTCAGCTTTCACTTTTTGCTTGTGCTAAACTAAAGTAGCTATACTGAAATCAATGATATCTGAAAAGTCATGGGAGTTAGGTGAAGACCTGGGTGACTGGCAAAAGAGATTAATAATTGCACACATTAAAAAAAAAAAAAAGGTGGAAATGTGGATCCTGGGAACTACCAACCTGTCAGCTTTACCTCTGTGCCTGGGAAGATCCTGGAACAGATCCTCCTAGGAGCTATGCTGAGGCGTGTGGAATTCAGTGGAGTGATTCAAGACAGCATGGCATCACCAAGGGCAAGACCTGCCTGACCAACCCTAGTGGCCTTCCATGATGGAGTGACTACAGCAATGGGCAAGGAAGAGTTGTGGATATTGTCTATTTGGACTTCTGCCCAGCCTTAGACATGGTCCTCACAACATCCTCTCTAAATTGGAGATGGATGGACTTGATGTGTGGACAGTTGTGGGCACGAGGAATTGGCTTGATGGTCATGTCCAGAGGGTAGTGTTAATGGCTCGGTGTACAGATGAAGGTCAGTGACAAGTGGTCTCCTTCAGGGGTCCTTATTTGGACCAGAGGTGTTTAAAGTTGTCATTGATGACATAGACACTGGTATTGAGTGTATCCTCAGAAGTTTGCAGATGACACGAAGCTGAGAAGTGCAGTTAACAAGTCTGAAGGACAGGATGCCATCCAGAGACACCTGGATAACGTAAAAATGTGAGGCAGGTCACAGGAAATTAAGAGACTCAACAAGACCGAGTGCATGGTCCTGCACCTGGGTTGGGGCCATTCCCATTATCAATACAGGCTGCGGGGATGAAGAGATTGAGGGCTGCCCTTGAAGAAGGACTTGGAGGTGCTGGTGAATGAAAAGTTTTGCACAACCCAGCAATACGTATCCTGGGCTGCATCCAAAGCAGTGAGGGAGGGGATTCTGCCCCTTTGCTCTGCTCTGATGAGACCCCACCTTGACGGCTGCATCCAGCTCTGGGGTTTTCAGCACAGAAAAGATGTGGACTTGTTGGAACAGGTCTCTCTTATCTCTCTAGAGGAGAGCCATGAAGATAATCACAGGGCTGGAGCACCTGTCTTAAGAGGAAAGAATTGGGGGTATTCAGCCTGAAGAAGAGGATGCTCTGGGAAGACCTTACTGTGACATTTCAGTACCTACCATGGTCTTATAAGAAAAATGGGAATAGATTTTTGCTAGGGCCTGTTGTGACAAGACAAGGGGTAATGGCTTTAAACTGGAGAATGGTCTATTATACTACATATAAGGAAGATTTTTTTTATTGTGAGGGTGGTGAAACACTGGAACAGGTTGTCTAGAGAAGTAGTAGATATCCCATCTCAGAATCATAGGACAGGGTTCTGAGGAACCTGGTCTAGCTGAGATGAACTAGACAAAGTTTAACAATCCCTCACAACCCAAACCATTGTATGAGTCCATAAAGCAGAAAACAATGAACTTTCACAGCATTACTCCATTTTTGGTGTTTTGATAACCAAGTTAATTAGGCAGAAATATGATCTATATTTAAAAAAATCACACCATAAACCACCAAAAACCAAACATAACAAACACAAAAAATCCCACCCCCAAACAAACAAACAAAAAAGCATGAACAAACCCAAAATATGTATGGATGTAAATGGACTCTTTATCCTTCATGCGTGTTTGGGTTTTACTTCCTTTACCTTTGCCTTGAAGTTTTATTCTATCAGCTGTTCACTTCACACTCTGAGAAACCATCTTCCCTAAAAGCATCTGATGTCATTCAGAGTTCCTACTATATTTCTCTATCCAAATTAAGATTCACTCATTACTATCACTAGAAAGCTGTCAGTGTACCTGCCTTTTAAAAAGAAAGGATACCACCCCTTCTTTCCCCTCCTCCCCCTGTTTTTGCAGGAGTGGTGTAGGGTAGCTGGGGGTGATTAGGTTTTCAGCAAGAGAATGAAAATAGGTGAGGAGAACAAGCTGGGGAGAAACTCAGATTTGAGGTATTAGTTGTTTACAGCTGAAGTCTGGGTCCAAAGCACAAAAAGTCACATTTGCTTGTGAAGAGGAAAACATATGACCATATGAAATTATGCCTGGCAAAACTGGACTCTACTTGAAAGTAAACTGTTCACTAGCATGAATTACTGTGAAATGTAACAACTTTCTTAGCACCTTGTATTTGCTTGGGAAGGAGATAAAAACATGGTCTCTATTAAAGGACAGCTACCTTGATCAGCCTTAGGGATTCCTGAGAGATTTTACTTCTGATAGGTTATGTTAGATATATTTCTCATGTAATAATGGATTGAATTTGGGTAAAACCTATCAGGCATATTCTCCACTATCTTACACCAGATCTATGCTACAGAACTATGCACAGCCATTTTACACCCAGCACAGAAATTGGGAAATAGTTCTTCTCCATTAGACTCAGCTGAAGTATTTGATTTTTACTATTATGCAGGCTTGTAATGCTGTTGATCCCATTTAGGTGTAAAGCTTTCCTCTTCAAAACCAATTTAATCTATATTTTCATACCCAGAAATGCACACAGCAGTTGTTATCCAGTGCAGATTCACCTACATTTTTACATGGATAAATAATTCCCACTGTAGTTATAAGAACCTATTTCCCTCAATCTCTCAGTGCACTTCTGTTTTTCCAGATTTATATGTAGCTTAAAGTCTGTAACATTCCTAGAAACCTGAGGAAAGTGTTAAGAAGTTCCTCAAATCAACTTTCATGGAATTAAATATTAAAGCAGTATAGTGAAAATATGCTTAGGACCCATCCATACTTCTGTTTGGAACAGCACTGCAGCCACAGAATGTGCTTTTCAACTGCCTTTCAACATAGGAGAAGCATTTGTGTTACAAATGTAGCATTTCAAATCTCAAAAGCAAAAATACAATGGAAGAAATCAATATGTGAAAGAAAAAGAATCAAGGGTTATTTAACATACAGTTCACTAAAGCACTTCAGCAAAATATTAGAGAGAAAATGCTCAGAAAGCAAATCATTTAGATAATTTCATTAAAAAAAACCTTACTGGGTTTATGGAAAGAGTAGATTACTTTCAATGAAAACTAACTATAGTTCTCACATAGCCTTTTGTTCTTGCAAATATATGTTTTAACCTAATGAAAAGGAGAAACATTATAATAATAATTGGGTGGCGCCAATTTCCCTTTAACCCCATAGGTATTGAAGCAAAGCTCTTACTTTGGGGATGCTTCAACAAAACATGAAGCAGTCCATTAATGTGGTGACCAACATCACAAAAAAACTTGATTCATGACATAAAGAATAGTAATCTTATAACGAGAAACTTAATGTTTTTGGATAGACTAATTATTAGTTTATGGTCTCCACTTGCTCTCACAGGTCACTGAGCTATGAAAAATATGAAGAACATCTGTGGCATTTGCCAAATCATGGGAGTGTTTGGAACTAGCAAACCCTGGAGAGATGTGAAATTAGAAAAATGAAAGGTTTAAACAAAGTGAGTTACTTCAGCTGACTCTGTTTCCAGGAAATTCATATAATAAAATTTGTTTCCAGGAAACGGAAATAAAGGAAATAGACCAGCTTCATTTTAAATTTTGGACATGTCTCCTCCCAGTCTTCAGAGAGTATTGCATTAGATTCATTGGTCTCTGAACTAACCCACAAACCACATACCACAAAGACATAAAATATTAAGCTAATTATGTAGCCCGGGGACATCTCTTTTTCACAGACCCTTGGCTGCTCAATAGGCTATCAATCTTTTTCTCCAGATGGTGCTGCTTCCATTCAGTTGCTCCATTGTTTCCTTTGTTATGCAAGTGGTTTCTTGATTAAAATTTGTCAACTGCCCTTCCCCTAAGCATTCTCCAAATTCAAATAATATCTGCAGTTGCTAAATGAAAAAAACCAACAAACCTCAAACAGAAAAAAACACCACTCCCAAAAAAAGTCACTCACTAAAACTATTAAATAGAGAATGAAAATGTTTTTTTTTTTCTGTATGTTGTCCCAGAAGACAGATGTAGAAAAGTTTATTGGTAATATGCCAAAGGCCAGATGTTTATCTGGCTGCCCTATATGTGTCTCTGCACCTGCCTGCTCTCTGCTGCTAGCAACATAGATAACTGAACTATTCTAATTTTCCAGCTTTTAGTCTCTACATACAGTTTTAATCCTTAGATATTCCTGAAACAAACTAGTTTGAAATGAAGCATTTCAGTTTTTGTTATCTCCCTAGTGACAGGGGACTATTTTCACCACTCTCTCACTACTAGTTCTCATCACCTTTTACTACTAGTTCCCATCGAAGTGTACCAGTATTGAAAAGAAACCACTTGAAATTCAGAGGGTTCTCTAATTGGTACTGAAGTTTTCAGCATTTAAAGTGTTGGAATGAAACCCTGTGAATAGCAAGTTTCTTAAGAAATCTTTGAGAATGCTGAGGTTCTGCTGAGGGAAGAAGTCTCAGGAGGACAGCTCTTCAGGACAGCTCTTACAATACGGTGTCCCTACTGCCTCTAGTCTTGGCCATGTAGAGACTAACAGCACATGAAAAAAACTCCACATTTTGAAGATTTTAAGACTAGAGAAGCTGCAAAGGAGGATGCTGGGGGAAAGTATGGCCCTTTTTAATTTGTCTACTTCAAATCCATGTGTTCTTGTCTATGTGCCTATTTTCAGATTTCGCTCTGAAGTGAAGAAGCCATGTGGTTATAACTTGCCTTTAAAATTAAGAGCTCCAGGAAAAGTAAGGATGCAAATATTTGCTTCAAGACACATTTCAGATACAATTCACAAGATCTATGATTGCAAAACTGGATGGATGAAGAGTTTTTCACTGGCATTCTCTACTTGAAGCTAAAGGACTGGTAGTCATTTCCTTTTTGCTAGTTACTGGGCAGAAAATAAAAATATGAAACTCTCTCAAGATATTATTATTACTCCACATATAAAGGAATTATTGCTTTTTAAGTAGACTTACTAAATTTATTTTTTCCTGTCCATATGATATATATATATATGCATATACATATATATCAAATACTGTGCAACTGTCAGAAATAGAACTTGGCAAAAGGGTAAAATAATTTACATTTAAAATGACAGGCTTATCATTTTTTTTTTTCAAAATGCAGCTCCCACAGTTAGACAAATATTTTTAGTGGGAAATTTAGAGGCTTTAAAATCAATGTAAAAGCCTGATTGACTTCTTTCAGTCAGAAATTCTTTTTCTCTGTAAAACCTCTGACAAACACTTTACCTTCAATGTCTTATAAGTGGTCTTAAATTCTCCAAATCAGCAACACTTCTTCAGTCAGGTAAGGTTTTCTCACATCCTAGGATTCACCTGTGCAACATGCACACAGGCCAGAGCCAGGATTTGATTTTTCCAAAGGGACTACAGACTCAAATTTGACTCTTCATCAAGGAAGACTAAATCTTTTTTCTGTATTTGGAAGTGGGGAAACAGAACAGGAAGTCCTAAAATAGTAATGTATTTCCAAAATCTTAGTTCAGTTCTTGCTTGGAGCTTGTGGGAAACATGATTGGATATTTCATGAACGCTTCATTTTCAAATGTAGTGTTGTAACTGCAGTGAAATATTGTGCCATATGCTCATATATCAACCATGAGAAGATAGTTTTTCAGGGTTCCACTATCAAGTAAATCTATTCCCATAAAGTACCTATAAAATTTCATTATGTGATTTATTTTGATAGTATTGTAACCATGTCATGTGCTGGCTCAAATATACATTGAGGTCTTCTGAGGGCCCTGAACTAGATTCTTCAGTACATCTATGAAGGCCAGATTTGCTTCATACCAGCTGATCTGAGTACCAGTCACAGTCTGACAAAGGAAATATGGAACTCCTGTCAAAAAAACCCATATTAACTTGGACTGCACCAAGCTTCATCCATGATGCTGGTGGTGAAACCAAACAGTTTAACAGAAAGGTTAGAAGTATATATGGTACTGCTATCATTGCAGTGAGTCTGTACCTTTAGCTCTGCTTCTTCCAGGGGCTAGGAAATATTTCCCTTTTAAACTCGGATTTCAAGCTGACTCCCAGTTTTTGTCTTGTGTTAAAGTGATATATTTTATCCTTCTCTGTCCTCACAAATACCTAAGCCATTTATTCCATAGTACACTAGACAAAGACTCATGCTTGGAAGAGAAATTTCTACAATTTTTAGCCCTTTAAACAGACAGAGGACTGAAAGTTTAAAAGGCTTGCAAAGCCTGATTGCTGTTTGTGCCTTCAATTTGCACAATGGCACTAATAAAGGATATGAGGCCATAGCAGCAAATGGATCCTGAGAAGTCCTGACATGTTTGTTTCCAGGCAAAATTTCAAAGGCTCCTATGTGGGGGTACAGGATAGAAGATATTGTCTAAAAAGTCCAAGATTACAGGTTGCAATAAGAAATCACAGGAACTAGAGCAGCATGCTGTGACAATCCAACCAGCACAGACTGGATTAGCCTTTTCAATGAAACAAACACAACCAGACACACATTATTCCAACCCCGAAGTTCCTACAAGATACACGCTTGACAAAATCTATCTAGTGAAATTTTATTTACTTTTCCAAAAGAAGTCCATCATCCAGTCCCAAAAATGGACCTATTTTACTGTTTCTATGGCAACTGTTTGCCTTTCAGAGCTACCAAATGAAATGAATGGTGAAAAATTACTTTGTATGGTAAATTGACTCCCTGTTCCTCGTCCCATATATGTAGCATTACTTCATTTAAGATGCTTAGTGGTTTAGCTCTATCATGTTTCTAAGTAGATATTTGTACTGTTTTCATATATAGCAATAATACTAAACCATGAACATCTGAGACCTTAGTAATATGCTTGCAAAATGTTTTAGATTTATGCCTGTAACAAAGTATTAATTTTGATCACATCATAAGTCAAAATGTCTTTGTGGACCATCTGGCAAGCACCCTGTTTTTTAAAATATTCTTATATTCTTGGTGGGGTCATATATAGTCCACTTCCGAGCAAACATTAAAAACTAAGTAATTATTCCATATAGGACTACACCAATGGAATATTGCTGTAGCTGCTGTTGTCTAAAGGCACAGAAGAAAAAAAGTTTTAGAAATAATGTTTTTCTTTTCTAACTTAGAAAATCTGAAAGGTGTACAAACACTTCCCCATATCTGAAACAGAACCTGCAGATTCAATAGCTGAACTGTTATATAATTCATTTTCCTCTGAAGTGGATGTAATTTTTATTTGTGATTTCTATGTGGTCTTATTTAAGTTGCCTTGAGGTTCTTTTTCATTTGTCACATCATTTAACGCAGAAATGTCCTTGTGGTGGTTATTCTTCTTTTTCTGCAGTTGTTCTTCAAGTGTTCCAAGAGCCCACTATTTTCTACAAGTTCAGCTTAAAAGTTGAACTAAACTTTCCTGTCTCATTCTTATGGTGAAAGGCCAAGGATATTTTAGATCTTGGCAGGAATATTAAATGAAAGAAAGAACTCAGCCGAGAGGCTTTAACTGAAAACTTCACCAGGAAGAAACTGAGCAAACTGAATCACAGTTTCTCAATTTTTTCTTAACAAAATAGACAATTTGCAAGGTTTCAGGTATAGAACATTTTAGGGAAGATGAACAATGTAGCAAATTTATATGAAGAATAGCTTGTTTTGGAGAAGGGAACCCTTCTTGCACACTTGCAAATTGATAAACTGACATGTGGCAATGCTGTTGTGCAAATGTTTTTCAATGCAGAGTCATACATATATAGGCAAGAATACTTACATCAGAAGTGGGTACATCACTGAAGTTAGTTCACACATCTTTATATGGGCCATGTGGTCCCTAGTCAGGACCTAAAAAAACACCTGCCATGAATAGGAAAAAAAAAATATTGAAGTTTCAGGTCTAAGTCCTCAATTGAGTAGAATAAACTTGAACTTAAATTTCAAATATCCCAACCTACTGCTCTGGTTATTGACTTATATGCTGGAAAAATCACCTTGTCTAAAGAAACTTTTCCCTCCCCTTGTGATAAAATGTAAAAGCACATTCTTTTCAATAAACTTTTTTTCTAAAGAGATTAAATAATTGCTATCCTTAGAAAAATAGTCCATTCGGACTTCCTTCTGCATCAAGCAATAGCAGGGTACTGAGAATACAAGATGTAGCTACAAAAACATGGTGTCATATGTGATTTCTTGTGAATATAAAAAAGGCCCAGATTCCTAATTTATCATCTATCTGGGAACAAGAAAAAAAGCCTTGTATTTCTGTATGTTTGTGTAAAGAGCATCCTTTTTTGGCAAGGCCAAATAATAAAGGTCTGAACTACTTTGTATACAAAAAAGTAATTATTAAAATTTGTCTAGAAACTATGTCTTCTCACTAAAATCTCACTACCAAAGTTTTAAGTCTGGTATATATCTCAGGCTTGTAAACAGCCTGAGAGGTGAGGAACTTGTTAGGAATATTATCTGGCTCACTAAACAGAAATCAGAGGTTTTTTTATCACTATTGCTACTGGCCACTCCTCTGTGCTATTTCACAAAACACTGTTAGGATGTAGCCCTTGGGACACTGCTCTGAAAACACTGCCTCAACCCCTCATGCATCACCAGTGACTGCTGAATTAAGCCAGGCAATAGCCAATAATACCATTAACAACAAAAGGCTGCTTTCTAGAGCTCTGCAGGGGAAAGCATGCTCTGTGAATAATGAGATGTTGTGGAGTGGGCTGTAAATGCTCTGTAACCGCCCCATCTGCTGGTGCGGGCTCAGGCTGCACACAGGCGCCCTGGAAACTTCCAGCTCACACCAAAACAGGTCAGTGCTTTGCTTTGGCTGGGGCTTGTGCCATGAAACACTTGGGTTCAGGCATGTCTCAAGAATAGCCCTGGCCAGGTCAGCCTTGGATCATAGGGCAAGAGTGCAGAGGGAGGAACAGTGCTGACTGCCTGGTTTGTTCCCAAACCCCTGGCAATGTTACTGACTGCTCATTAGCAAACAATTTCTTCTGTATGCATAAACAACTGTGGCATCTCCACCTTCTGAGGGATGCAGCATGTGGTGAGTATGATGCAATGAAATAGCAGCATTGATCAGCTCCAGCCCACTGATGTGCCAGCCAAGTCACTCATGATCTATTAGCAATGTATCGTGACTATAGTTAGTATTGCTAATTGCAGCATTACTATTAGAATTATTGCAGCATTCCTTAACAATTACTGCTAAATAAAATCATATGGCATATTATTATATAATAACTGACTTGAAATACAGAGAAACAATGGGAGAATGCTAAAAAGTTATCTGTATACTACCTCAGGGGGAAATAATGATGTTTGTGATTTTGTTTGACTTTTCTCAGGTACAATGAGAGACAATGAAGACCAAAGTCATATTTCTCCTTTGTAATTCTGATCAAAATTTCCTGTCACTAAGCCAGCTTTTATTTAGTATGCTTTCCATTGTGGAAGTCCCAGAGAAGTAGTTCATGTTCTGCTGATTATAAGCACAGGAGAGTTATAAGCCAGTTCATACATTTATGTTATGAATATATTCGGTTGCTTTGTAAAGAAACAAGAGTATGGCACAAGTAACATGAAAGCAAAGCCATTTGAACTTGAACTTCTCAGTTGCAGAATTTCATTTGGTTATAAACAAAAATAAAAGCAATGGAGATGGTTGTTTCCATTCCCCACTTCTCTGAATTGCTCATAAAACAGAATCCTCTAAAAACTAATGTAGGAGAATGCTCTCTTTGGAACAGTAACACTGTGTCACCATTTCATTCTATTCTATTTCAGGAAAAAATATCAAATGAGCTTATTTTGCTCTCCAGCCATCACTGGCTAGTTAAAATACCTTGAGTTAAGTAAGCATCAAAGTACTGCATTGCAGCTCAAATAGGACACATAAAAAGATTTTAGGTAGCAAGTGAGGTTCTTTACAATAAAAACAATATAGAATATTCAAAAAACCCAAAACATGATAGTATAGACAAAATGCAATTTGCACCTATTTGGTAAAGACTGCCTTTTTTGATCAAAAAACTCTTGATGGAAATGTCAGAACTCTTATCTTCAAATCTTTAGGTAAAGGGAGGAATTTTTCACCCTCAGTTTCCTCATTTTACTATGCAACACATTTCACACATTAAAAAAAAAATCCTTTTGGCAATATAGCCTAATATGCAAATATTTTCCTTTGTGTAGGACTCAGCGAGCTATAGGTCTTCTCAGGCTATCGTCTAGGACAATGATGTTATAGGAGAAAAAAGCATTTACCCTGTTAATTTTAAATTAAATTCCTCCCACTGAGATACCTTGGAAAGCACCTAAGTCCTTTTGCACTTTAAATTAGTAAACTGAAGCTCCTGGAGTACTTACAGGACTCATACAATTATATATTTGATGGGATTACAATCAGCCATATTGACAGGACCACTGAATGAAAAGGCTGTGATAAATCAATCTAACATTTTGTGTCTTTTTTTTCTTCTCAAAGAGATAAGCACTTTGGATTTGTCATTTTTGCTGGCGGAGTTGCAGTTAACACAGATGAATAAATGTACACTGTAAAGGCCCCGTCCTACCCACCACCATGTAGCTGCTTGTTCCTACACCAACCACAGTTGGGGCTTTGGACCCATCTCCACCATGTCTGCTCTTTCCACTCCCCCAGCTGCATCACGAGACTGCTCATCTAGTCCCAGTTCATTCACATTTTGTGAGGATAGCATGACACAGATCTTTCTATTATGATTAGCAGCCTAAAAAGTCACAGCTTTGCAAATCTGACTAAGCTGCTGTTCTCACGTCAGAACCCTCAAAGTTTCTGAGTACCTTTGAGGAGCAGCAGTCTGGATGGAAGCTTATCATATCTAAAATATGAACTTCTGAAGTTGGTAGGGGCCTACTGCTGATTTTAAAGGAGAAAAATCTAAGCCAAAAAATTAAGGTGCTGCACAGGCCAGCACTGAAGGCCCTTTTTGGTTCCTTGTATTTCCGGATGAAAAAAAGATAGAAAAGATTATTTAAAAATGTAACTTAACTTTGGTTAGTCTGAATTTTGCTTCCTTTTCCTTCTTCCCTCATGGTTTATTTTTGCTGTTGTATTCTGCCTTGAATCCTCCAAGTGCCGCAAAACAATGTGTGAGACACCACAAAAAAAGAAACCAAAGAAGAAAAAAAAAAAAGAAATCCCACACAAAGGGCATTAATATGGTAGCAGAACTTGTGCTTATGTGTGAAGTTGGTCTGTGAAAAAGAATTATGCTTCCTTTTAAGAGTGAGAGAATACATTTTAAGGTGTTCCTTTCTCAATCTTCAGATATGTATTCCTTAGTTATACGTGTAGAAAAATGTAAATGCCTACATTTAAAGACAGCTGATTAAAGTTTCCAGAGATGAACATCTTACAAATGAGACCTATTAACATATGAAGAAAGCAATACTGATGCACAATATCCACCCTGCATCAAATGCAAACACTGAGTTCAACACAATGTAGAACTATTAGAAGTGCTGATTTGAGAGGTACACCAAGGGATTAAAGATTATATCCAAAGAACACTGAAAATGATAACAAGGCCTATGTACACTGCAATAGGCTTTTGACTAAGTACTGTTGCAATTTCATCACAAAGAATGGATTTTTTCACCACGGTCCTCTGCAGCAGCTGTGCCACACTCCAGATTTTGTCTTCTAGAAATCCACACTAATCTTCTGTTCAAGTTTATCACCTCAACTGAGACTTTACAATTTGTGCTACTCCAAAATCTTCCCCTTCTCTCAGGACCTACTTTCTACTGTGCTTCTGCAACAAGTCCTTAGTATCTGAACTCTCACTGCAGCTTCACTAGTAGTCAAATGGAAGTAGTCAAATGAATTTATTCATGTTCTAGCAGCATTCTCTTTGTGTGTGTTAATGAAGAGCCTGCAGTAGCAGATTGGCACTAACCCAGCTGAGCTCTTTACCACTTCCAGCCACTGCTGCCAAGTTGCACAAGGCAAATGGCAATGCTTGTGAGTTGTACTAGCTGCTAAAGGAAATAGGAAATCTTTGAGCAAATTTGATCAGAAGGTTAGCCTGAGGGGAGCACAGTATTTCAATTTTCTGAACAGTTGTACTATTCTGACATTCAATCTTCATGAGAAGAAAATATGAAGCATCATATTTCTGAGGGAATGAGATCTACTCACAGTAACATCAGACCTCTTCTGTAGATGGGTGACTCCCTCAGCAATGATGCTTCAAGGTTTAGTTCTGTTTAAGGCAGAGAAGGCTAAATGCAATCTGCTGTCATGGGCAATAACTTGTAATCTTTCTTTCTCTCTAAACTGGTAAAACTTGGTTGCAAAATGTGCTTGACTAACAGCTTTGGGTTTAGGAGATTCATGGCCTGAAGTTGTGTTAGAGGAGGTTTCAGCTGCATATTAGACAGAAGTTCTTCCCCAGAGGGTGGTTGGGCACTGGAACAAGCACCCCAGGGAAGTGGTCACAGCACCAGCCTGACAAAGTTCAAGAAGTGTTTGGACAACACTCTCAGGCACATGGTGTGACTCTTGGGGTGTCCTGTATAGGACCAAGAGTTGGACTTGGTGATCTATGTGGATCCCTCCCAACTCAGCATATTCTGTGATTTTGTGCCTATTTAGGGATTTAGATTCTTTGCTTTGGCTGCTTGAGAGAGAATCTGTCTCATTTGAATTGTTCAAAAATGTCTGGGCCCTAACAACTGCATCTTTTAAAGTAAGAATGATCAGCCACATTGTTTTATTCTCTTTAACTGAGTGGCTAACATTGACTGGAAATAAAGCAAGCTATCCTCAAGGAGACAGCTTACACTTGCATCAATTCTGATAAGTAAAATCATGTATTTGTGTAGTCATTCCTGAAACATACACAGGTAATGAAATTGTTCACCCAAGTCACCACTAACAGTGAATGAACAACAAGGGCACCTTGGTCAGCTATTGAATATGGGACTGTATGAAGTGGTCTTTTTGTGTCCTGAGATAAAGGATATGGAGAAACATGGGTCTCCAAGAGACACAGCCTAACCACTCTACTCTGCAGTACTACCTCAGCTCCTATTGTGACTTTCTTCTCTAAAACCTCACAGTAGTCTGTAACCCAGGTAATTTAGCTGGCCTGAGAGCAAACGCGTGTTTTCTTTTCCTGGTTCAGCTGCACACTTCATTTTTTATGGCCCATTCTAACAGCCCTTTCAGCTGCATTTAGTCTTTTGAGAAGTCAGACTGATTTTTATTCTGGCCACTAGACATTGCTCAAGATCATACATCATGGACAGTACTTCACTGTCGTCTAAGCCACTGCTGTAGTGGTGGCTGTTTTGTAATATAAAAGCCCAGCTGTCTGCTGCTCGGTGATAAGTGCTAAAAATGGTACACTGCAATCCAAGCTACTGTAGCATTATATCCAAAAGAGGATTACAAATGGCATGGCTGTTGTAA
This sequence comes from Chloebia gouldiae, assembly GCA_003676055.1. Taxonomy (NCBI): domain Eukaryota; kingdom Metazoa; phylum Chordata; class Aves; order Passeriformes; family Passeridae; genus Chloebia; species Chloebia gouldiae. The sequence continues at coordinate 46,116,535 of QUSF01000003.1, forward strand.
GGAAGGGCTATATACAGCTGCACATATGCACTCCACTGATTCTTATCCTGGGGGTGGAGAATGGCATTTTCACTTTTAAGAAATACTTATCTCCAGAGTGTACTACTGCTACCTTGCTGCCAGTTACTGCTTCCTCACAATGAACAGAGACCATATGCTTTTAGGCTGTGACATTTGATTAATGATTCTAATACAGAGTCACCTGAGGAAAGAGTGGTGTCATTAATGTGAGAAAAAAGGAGTCAATAGCTGCAGCATTGTCTCTCCACAATATTTTGTGGGAAAGTGAGGGAAGGAAGTGAAGTATATTAGAGCTGGAGAAAAATGATCATAGCTGTCTTTAGATAGCTCCCCAGAGGGGAGGCATTTGACAGCTTTTGCATGGATGGGGCTATTCCCTTCCCCCATGCAATGGCCTCCATCTGGTTATATATCACTGAAGTAGAGTGAATCTCTGCAAAGAGGAAGATGACATCCACAGGCAAACCCAGGGACATCTGAACAAAAACATTGCAACCTTGCAACCTGAATCTCTGACAAGGCCATAAATGCCGTTCTGCTCATGGGAGACATTGAGAACATCTTGATAGTCTTGGAGGGGTTGGGACTGATGTACAGCCCTGCTGCTAGCTCATGGGCTGACCTTTCTGGTAGTTTTAATGACTCAGCTTTAACGACCCAACAAGCTGAAGAAGTAATTAGGATCAGGAGAATTATTAGCATCTTTATGTAGCAGAGTTGCTTCATGTACATAACGTTAAGAAATATCAAGCATAAATGTAAAAGTTTGATAAGTTAATTTAATTTGATAAATACAGGCCAGAAGTCACAATTTTACTAACGAATCTTCATCTAGCTTCCAGTGAAGCCAAATAGAGAAGAGGCAAAACTTAGGAACTACCTAAAGCCAAAATGAGTCTGCAAAACTGCAGAAAAAACACTTTTTTTTTTTTTCATCCAGCATTTTCCCATTCACTATGGAGTACAGCTTACACAAGTATTTGGATTACATTCAAGCCTCATTTGTATCTTATTTTCTGCTAGATACAAGAAACCTGTGTGATGTTCACAGCCTGAATCATGACAGATTTCTGAGGGCCAAGTATTATCTCTATGACTTGTTCCTTTAGTTGTTGCTATAAATATTAAAAGCCTTTGATTTAAACTCAGACCTTCCATATGAACATGCTGTGCTTTTGGACTACAAATTACTTATAATTTCAAAATACAAATGAGCAAGGAAAAAGAGGAACCAATACAGAAACTTTGCTTATTTCTCAGCTTTTTGCTCTAATAGCCCCATTCCATAGAAAAACTAGGGATAACAAATGAACCCAAATATTTCATGCTTCCCAAATAGAAAAAATGCCATATACAAGCATTAAATGTCACACAAAAGCCTGAACAACCTCACAAAAAGCCTGACCATGAGCAACAATCATCTTCAAAATGTTGAACCAAGAAAGAAAAATTCTTCAAAGGAGCACAACCCAAATATCATACTAGAAATGAGCCCAGAACAAAATTCAAGGTCCTTGTATCTTGGACACCAGTTTGAAAAACTTATCTCTGAGCCAACTAAGATTTAGGACCAAAACTCGTGAGACCAACCATCAATATTTCTTCTCCCTGAACATTGCCTAAAGACTTGTGGGTCAAAACATTCATGCCCCAGTTGTATCCAATTCTAGAGACAGTAAAAGAAAAAAAATATGATGGCACAGTTTGATTGTGACAATATGATCTTCTTGGAAATACAATAAAATAATCACAGATTATAAAATAAATGTCATCTGTTTAGTAGATACAAGGGCATTTAAAGAGTAGCTCTAACTGCCAAACTCCTGTTACTGCCTTACAGTTTAAAATTAATTGAAGAAATAAAAAAAAAACAGCGAATAAGGTTTGTAGTCTGGTTATGAAAAGTGTGTGGGGACAACAGAATTTTAAGAGCACAGTTGTAGCACTGATCTGAATTCAAAAGAAAGTAAAGTAAGGGTTGTTGAGCATCATTAATACCTCTTGTGGTGCAGCTCTTCAAAACAAAGTCGCTTGATACCAGAAAGCAGAATTGAGGCAGGCAAGCTGGGCAGCCCTGCCAAGAAGGTCATGAACTTCATTGAAGAGAGAGAGAGGCATCAGGCAGTGAGTGTACTATAACTTAGAGGATGATTTGTAATTGTCCTTTATTTTGAAGAGAAGCATGCTACAGACAGGTCTTTTAAATTAGGTAGTAACAAACAATAACACAGAAAATATTCCAGAAGGATGACAAGAAGGAACAACTCCAAAGTGCAAGGATCTGATCTGCATCATCTCCTGACTATGTTGGTTGAGATCCTTAATGCAGTACCTCTGTGGCAGTGAAACCCCCACTAAACAGTACAAAAGGGAACAGTTTCATTCTTTTATAGATGCCCCCATGCAGAAAAATATATGCAACCAGCTAGAACTGCAAGATCTCCTAAGCAACAAAATGTACATCCCACCTCAATTTATCGCTGCCTTTCCCACAGTTACACAGTTATGAGGGTCTAGGCCATCCACTAGAATACCCTAATGATAGGAATTTTGTAAAATGTCACAGACTCTCCAGTACATCCATGAAGAAAAATTTTTTTTTCTGTGTTTTTGCTCTATCTAGTGCAAATGTGTTTATTTCCAAGAGTTGCACTGATGTATCTGTCTGTGTGTGCTAACAGGGAGGCAATCCTCTCAGGCATTCAGGCAGTTCATGGAGATTTTAACTGTCATGGAAAAATACTTCTCATGCTACATAATGCTTCAAAGATCAGGTGCCCTCTTTATTTTACTCTAGGATGATTTTTTTTTCAAAGCAGTCACTGAGGTCAGTGGTTGATCTGTAAATCAGACCGTGTAAATATTCCCAATACTTAGCCCTTTAAAATGACATCCAGCTAACGATATATTCTGAGGCAAGAAGTTAATTGCTTCCACCGTCTAGAAATGCAGACACTGCCATTATTTCCTGAAGATTGTTTTTATACTTTGGATATTACACTCAGTGTCAAATAGATTATGATTTATGTCAGGCATGCTGTATGTTCATCTCAGTGCTCTCCTCCCATGAAACAAAGCCCTCACTCAGGAAAAGAAAATAACCAAAAAGGATGTACACAACTGCCTTCTTGCCCTTGACAGAAAGACATAGAGGCAACAGTGCTCACCAAGAAGTGATCAGCCTTGTGGGGTAATGGAAAAAAATTGGTCAAAACTATTCCTCCAATTTTCCAACCACACTGTCTCCTTCACAAACCTCAAAGCCTGATTTACTCTTTTTCCATCTGTATGTGAGAAAAACTTCACGAGGCTCATGAGACTTTGATAATAAGTTAATTAAGATGAAAAATAAGACTGAAAAGCTTTGCAGACTTGGTTGAGTGTCTTTCTATCTCTAATTTATCTAATGACTTTTGTCCGAGGAGTTGAATTAAAATTTTCATGGGATCAGTTATTTCACTTTTTGGGTCAAAAGACACAGCAATTACTGTTTTATTGTTTCCCTGCCTCCATCACTATTCACTTAGGGCTCAGTACTCTGCAACAACAAAAATGAACACAAAATTCATTCAAAGTTTGTTGAACTTGAAAGACTGAAGTCTCATGTAACTTCAAAGCAGATTCATGCTACAGCAGGATAAAGCTACAGCCCTTAAAGTTGAAGCAAAATACCAAATACACAGAAGTTTGAGGTTTTATAGTCAGATGAAGCAGGCTCAGCTTTCATACCCAAATTTTGTGTTTCTGGGAGGGCAGTTTGGAAGTCTTCAGATCTAATGGAGACTCACTAGAGTCAATGAAGTAATTGAGTTTTGATGTAAGAGCAGAAAAAATATCAGTGGCAAAACAAAAACGAACGTACCCACCCACCCAATCACTGTTGGTAAAAAAAAAAAAAATCTAAACTGGACATTAGAACTCAGGAAAAGGACAAAAAACCCAAAAATTCTTCTACATTGTAGGAATCCTGTGCATACCTGATAAAGAGATGGTGAAAACCACTCCTAAGAAAGATCACCAGTATTTAAATCTGAAGGTTACTGTTCTGTGAAACTCGGTTATCAAGTTTCTTCTTCCTGTTGTTTATACTGACACCTTTCTCCTGGCCCTCCCTGACTTCCTACATAGTTTATCTAGAGCCAAAGTGGATTCTGGTCTGTAAGACATCTAACTTTATCCTAACCAGACAACCCATCTCAGAATAAATTTAAAATAATCTAATAAGTAAATTACAGTAATAGTCATTTGGAAGTTGCAACATGCCAAGAGTCATTACAAAGAAGGACTTGCTATTGCACAGTTTTATCGTTTTAGGAGACACAGGGAATAACTGACTCTGTGTGGTGTGGGCTGAGATATGAGAGACATCTACTGTCAGCAACTTTAATTATGTTTCAGGGTTTATTAAATTCATGAGGTACCAATGATCTGACTGCTCTTTGGCATCTGTGAAAATCTGACTCCAGCTTCATGCTGATAAATCTTCAGCAAACTTTGCTAAAGTTTTATCACTATAGAGTTAGATTCAAGATTTTCCAACAAATTTTTGATAGAATATTACAAATTGAAGGCCTCAAACTCACTTCTGCTGTCATTTTTACCACTGGACACAATATGAGAGCTCCTGGGGATATGAGAAAAGTCCACTATCAGTTGTGTTTCATTCACTGTACGTAGACTAAATGCAGCTTGCATATCATGACAAATCAACAAATTTTACTCAATCTCCTGCCCTTGACTGGGTGAGCACTGCAGAACTGGTTTAGCCAGGTTACATTTAGATAAAACATTCTCACTCCATACTCTTTTATTAACTTTTCCTTTCCTAAAGTTTGACATCCTTATATAGAAGACAGACAACGTGAACATCCTTCATCAACTCCAACACGAGGCTTGATTGAAACTACCCCAGAAGACTGTGTTTTTTACCAGTTAAAGGAGCATGTACCCTGAAAACAAAGCAAAAGAAAACCTAACCAGAAAACAAACAACCCTTTCCTGAAAAAACAATGACTTTGCATCATTCTATCCACATTTACTGTGTATTTGTTTTGAAAATATTCCAAAGGGGACATGGTTACTTATGCCAACATTGCCAAATGCTTAATTGCATAAATGCTTCCATCTGGAGGAAGGAAAGATTTAGAGGCTGTTTAGCCAAAACAAATTACATTTTAATTCTGAGATATGAATGCATGTGCCTGGGAGATCTCAGCTATAAAGTCCGAAGTTCTCAAATGTGGGAGGTCCAACAGCTTCTGAAGTGGTCTGATAGGCTGACTGCAGGAAAAATTGCCAGAGACAGTGGGCCAAACCTTCCCCAGTTCATTTCCTCTGAAATGTGGCTGGATTCCTGGCACAAGAACTTCCACTCCCTTGCATGGGGCTGTGATAGTCTCCAAGGAGTTCTGGGCCCACAAATAGAAAACATTTTAATCTACACACCCAGCCACCAACATGTATTGCATTGTATTTTAAAGAATCTCTATTATTTTAAACAGTATCACACTCTACACAGCCAAAAATCATTTACTGTAACATTCTGATATGTATTATGTAGACAGAATGCATCTTAGTTTAGCTATTTCTAGCACCAAGTTTAAGCAAAATGCTAAGCATTTCTTCTGAAATATTTCAAAACAAGTACGAGAGTTCAAAGAACTAAAAAAAAAAATCTGTTGCAGAATGTTACAATATTTAGGCATCAGGCATATTGCAGCTAACTATATATTTTTGATGTAAAGCAGACTTAAATGAGAGAAAAGATTGCCAACACTGTTCATCTTGAAATCTCCTTTCAAAAACAGTAGACAGTGAAGTAGTATTGCATTTCCCTTTATACATGTAGGGAAGTCAAGACATGAACATATACACAACATAAAATGTAATTTTTTTTTTTTTTTATATTATATCTTATATACCAGTAGCAGATTCAAAAGCAAAATACATGTTTCCCAATAACCATTCCTGGGCTACATAGTGTAAAAAAAACCACCAAAACCCATAACAAAACCCAAATTAACCAAGCCAGGAATTTTCATCTATTTAGAGGTCAGAGTAAATAATGTGAAGCTGGCATAAATCAGTATCCTTGAAACAAGCAACACTGTTTTGTCCAACAGATCCTGCATTTGGATTAAGTGGCTTTTAGGGGCAGTACTGGCAGGATGACACCCAAGCTGACATCTCCAGCTAAGGGTCTGTTCTGCGTGCAAGTAAAGATTCTGAGCCAGAGGAGAGGAAATGAATTAGTGAATGCAAATGCCATGGTAATATGGACTTCTAGAAAGAGTATATTTTAATGAATCTGAGATGAACTCATATCATCACTCTCACATGAGGCTGGGTCATTGGAAAGGAGCCACAAAACCTTTAGACTTCAGACATTGTCTCTCTGCCGCTCATTTTTATTTTGTTTACAACTTATGGGGTTTTGTTTTTTGTTTATCTTTTCTTTTTATTCTTCCACTCATTCCATCTTTTGAAGTCTTTGTTACTATGGAAACAATTACAGAGTTGGTCTACTCATAGCCTAGTGATACCTTAGAGCAGAAAAAAATAATGAGAGAGTTTTGGGGGAAAAATGCTTAGAATTGAAATCATAAAGCAGTGTAGGACAGTCTTCTGTCTCCCCTTTAACTCTCTAATTCACTACTGATAAAATCAGAAAGATTAGTTTACCCAGTTTAAATAGGTGCTTTTGCCTGAAGAGAATTACAGGAGTACTAGAACAAACACTTAAAAACAAAGAGCAGGGCTATGACACCTCAGTATTTTGAAATGAGCAGTAGTTGGGCACAGCACAGCCTTCTGCTGGAAAAGGACCATCCCAAACTTTGAGGCATGATAGTATAAATGCTACAGACTAACAAAATAAATTTTCTCTGGACTGTTCTTTGGGATTCATAACAAGAAGCAAGAAATGGCTCAAGTCCATGAAAATTTAAAAATTTTTCACAATAAGGCAACTACATACTTACTGCTTATAAAGGATGGTATCCAGACCATGTGAGTTCCAAAACCAATGCAATGAACCTTTCTGAAGAAACACCATTTGACTCGGGATGAAGTCATATCAGGGGTATTCGAACAGTTCAGCTAAACTGAGGTTTGTACTTCAGAACACAGAATTGTTTACTTTTTTTTTTTAGTATCAATATCACTTAGCCATAAGTCATATGGCACTTAGCCTAGAGCACAGCTACTCTGAAAAGTACCCTGAAAAGGGCCAAAGAGCACACTGAAAAATCAGTCCCTGATCGTCTGCACCATTTTATTGTTAGTTCTCTTACCAGCTCTGTTCCGAACTGCTCCTGCCACCTCCCCCCAAAACATATACACTATAGAAAGAGCTAGAAATTTAATTCTGCATATATGATACAGTCAGTTCACATGATTTTGAAGTTGGGGATTTATCTGCCTCCCCTTCCTTCAGTGAAGTAGATAGAGCCATACCTTTTATATCACGGGGGCCATCAGAACATCTATGTACACACGTACCAAGCTCTTCCCCAGGGCACACGGCTGCTTTCATCCCAAAGAATAGCAACGATTGAAAAACCTGGTCACAGACAGAAATTCCAACCAAGCTCCTAAATGACCCTGAGATGCACCCTAGGGAAACACAGACTTAAAGAGAAGGTTAGAAAGGTATTTTGCCACAGAAGCTAGTTGCACAGTAGCAGCAAGATCCTGCTGCAGCTATGGAGATATAAAGGATGAGTTCACTGGGTGAAACCCTGTGGCAATATTGCAGTACATGTACTTTATAATTGGCTGCTAAAATTGGTTTACTTCAACGAGGAGATATTACTAGATGTGAGATGAATATAATATCTGATTCTCTTCATATGAAAAGGAAAGAAGTAATTTATCCAATGCCAGTTGATTGTTTCAGAGTTTTTTAGCTGTGTGGCAAGTACTTGTTTATTTGTAATATGTGGAATGATGCTTAAGAAGACAAATGTATCAAATTCTGTTTTCTCTCCATCCTAATATTTTTCTCCACTATAATTTCTCATGGCTCAGCATTAAAACAAAATTTTTTCAAAGATGTCTTTCTGCACAAGAACACTTTCTTACTTCATTTCAGATCTGTCTGTTCAAAGGCAATGGATTTTTAGGTGTATTTATTATCTTCCACTATATATGCCACTTTTCTTACATTTTTACTAACTTCTAGTCAGGAGGAAATCCCCTGAGCTTTCCTGCAATACTCTAATATACTGAATCTTATTAACTAGTGATACTTTTTTACTCCCAGAAAAAGAATTGACTCATTAAATCCACTTTGACTTCACTGTGAGTTTGGACTGAATAAGAAATATAGATATGAGTGTTGGAAACACTGGAAGTCAATTCCAGTGGAAACACTGCAGAAGTCAATTCCTGTGTGGCTTTGAGATGCAAGTGAAGTTCTTCATCAGAATGGATTAACTTTTCATTTGGTGTTTTTTATATTTGGTGTTTGACAGCCCAAATATGGGAATGATACCTTGGACAGCAGGCAGGAGCAATTCCAGCATGCCTCTCAAAAATGCAAACAAGCATGGAAGGAGATGGGTACTGTTCACACAGTTCCTTATGTTTTTTTTGTTTTGTTTTGTTTTTTTTTTTTTTTTGTACTAATTGAGGCAGGAACAACTGTGGAAAAAATGCAGCTCAAGATGCAGACTGAACTTCTCATGCTTGTAAGGATCCAGTCATGGCGCCCTACAGAGGCTTCATTACTGCCAGTGGTGGATTTGCTGCTACACAATAAAAACCATAGAGCCATATATGCTTTCCTCGTCAGAGAGCCACAGAAACAAACAGTTGCCTTGGAAATATTTCTAACAGAAGCAGATCCTTCTTTCTGGGGGTAGGATATCAGCGTCAGAATTTTAAAGACTCTATAATTCGTAAAGATCTAGAAAGTTCCACCAGCAGCAACAAAGTCTGTTCTGGTAGGTGAGGAGAGCATCTTTCAGTGTCAGTTTCATACTTATCAAAAGAACTTTATATGATTAGTTTGCATATAAAATCAGATGATCCTGATTTTATTTCACACTGAATGAAAATGTAACAATTACAAAAAAAAGTCAAATTTGCACATTTACATATTCCATGTAATCAGGAGAAATAGAGGCATGTACAGAAGCAGTAAGAGGTATCACAGCCTCTCTATGATTTGTATAATTCCTGTGTGACATTTCAGTACACTTTCTCTGAACTAAATTAAAAGCCATGAGATTATTTCAATGAACTTCATACATAGGAAACATTTCTGCATGGAAATGTATATGTTGCTGGAGAAGTGATCCTTAGCTCATAAGGTAACACTTTGGATATAAGATAAGCACTCTAACAGCATCTGTCCTCTCCCCATAGACTACAGCAGATACCTGGATGCCCATGCTAGGTTAGGCACCTTTCTTTTAGTGGCTAATATTGAGGTGAATCTCCCTTAAGAGGCTGAAAACATAAAAAAAAATATTAGTTTCAGTTTAGCTCAAAACTGGCAGGCAAGAAGACTTTGAAAGCCTGAGTGGTTTTGAATGCCGAAAAAAATGTAAAAAAATGAAATCCTTCCTGAAAAGCAAACTAATTTGGAAACTATGTTATTGTATGTAATACAATACTTCTTACTGAATTAGGTTTTCTGGACACAGATATTGTCAGGAGCAAGTTTCAAATCTCAGAATGAGAGGAAACATGGAAAATACGTCTGGGAGAGTCTTTGAGAGGACATCTAATTCCTCTCTTGCTTCAGAAAAGAATCATATCCTGTCTTACACCCAGGCTGTGCTTTGTCTGCTTTTAATACTGTCATCACTGAAATTCCCATATCCTCCCCAGGGAAGCCATGCCCATATTTCACTGACTATCTTAAATGCTAGAAAATTTCATACTGTCAAACCTGAATCCTGTTCATGGAAATTTACTTCTCATTTCTTTGATCATCTGAATACTGTATTCTCCTCTCTTTTGCAACTCCCTTGTATGTGTTTAGGGAGTGCTGTCACATGTTTCTTTAATCATTCTCTCTTTGGAAGAAGCGATCCTAGCTCTGTCAAACAGTTCTTGATTGCCAAGACCAGAAAACAGCACTGTCCCCTTGGAGCTCTCCAGTGCATGTTGCAGTGTGCTACAAATGCATGTTCTTCCAATTAATGAAATTTCATCTAAACCAAATTGCTATTCAAATAACCTATTAAGATTATTTTGTGCTATCAACTCTGAAGTATTCACTAGTGATTAAAATGACCTTTTCCATGAAGAGGAATGGAAATGCAGAGTGCTTCAAAGTCAATGAAACAATAATAGGTCTCATTCAAATCTTATTTTGTCTGGCTTGAAATTCCAGTAGCTTAGAAATACTAAGAAAGAGAACAGCTCAACATGATCATATGGAGATATAGAAAAGAATTAAATAAATGTTCTAAATAAATTTAGTAACAATGAGACACTGATTTTCCTTAAATAAGCAAGCAATAACAAAAAAATACATCTCATTTCCTTGGGATCCTTAATAGGCTGTCCAAGTTAAATTTGTTTATCATGCTATGAATCATTGCATTTCAAAAGTGAATTAATGAAATTACAGCTAATTATTATGCATAACAGTCTTATTTGATGGGAAAAAAAAGAATACATAGATGCAACAGCAACAAAAAAAATCACTGTAGTAAATAAAATTGCATCATCAACCACTTCATTTTCTCCTAGTCTAGATTATGTTTTGATTTTGTATCTGGAAGATGAATATTTTCCTATTTCACTTCCATAAGATATATTGTACATTCAGAAATTCTCCAGTTTCACATTCTACCTGCTCAGGGATCAAATTCTAGGCCCTGCTTTAGAAAGTTGTCTTCCTCCCCCAAATTGACACAATTTCTTTAAACATCTAAATTAAACTGACATGTTCTCAAAAGAATGTTTCTTACTCTACAGATCAGCACCTAGGTATGCAAAAAAAAACCAACTAACTTTAAGTGTTCATGTCAATATTCGCTCTAGCGGGTGTAAACTCTGCACCCTTTTTCTACAATTGCAATCTTTTAGTTTGAATTCAAACTTTGCATTGCCTTTGTAAAGACTTGCATTTGTATGAGCTAAGATTTCCTTATATTGAGTTTGACCAGAGACATGAATGCCTGACACAGAACAACATATAAGTTGTTTGGAATTGTCTGGTGGCTATTTAACAAACTAGTGTGACCAATAGAAGATATAGGGGTCAGCTTTACTTTTCTTTGGCATGATGGAATTATCAGAAGTTGGAAAATAAAATTCTTGGAACTTGGAATAAATGTCAGAGTGGTGTTCATTTGCCTGACATTTGAAGTCTCACATATGATTAGACCAGACAAAAAAAAAATTGCTGTAAAGTGAATTACGGAGAAGTATTTAACATTTCCATTTGGGAAGATACTTTATAGATATTGAAAGGAGTGTTAATTGCTCATTTTTATTAAGGGCTTTTTAAGAAAACATACATGTTTGCTAACAGTGCACTGTTGAATATTCTGCTGTTCAGAAAGGATTCCTCAGTTATGCCACAGAACCTTAATCTGGGTGCTGGGAAAAGACACAGTACACAATATATCAAATTAATGGAGAGTATGAAATTATCCCCAGGTTGTAAAATAGGCCAGAACAAGACAAAACTACTCTCTTGAAACTAGATGCTGGAACATTGTTCAGGAAGGCAATGTCAGGCAGTGCATGGCATTGGCTGAAGAAGGACCTAGTTCTAACAGCGTGAGAAAAGGAGCTCAAAACAAACCCCAAAGCAGAGGAGTAGCTAATATGTGACCACAGAAATACACCTTAAAACCTGAGGCAATTTCTGAGGCTGTGTTCCCAGCCTGGACAGAAAAAACTGGAGAGAACCACAGTTTACAACTTCCACAGGACTTAAACAGATACATCAATATGTCCTGGAGTTGAGTATAGTGCCCTGCATTTGCTGCCTGAGGGAAAAAACACAAACTTGAACCAACAGAGTTCCTCCCCTTCTCCTGTCTCATCAACATCTGGTATGATGGTGGAGGTATTTTATATATCAGTGATCAAAAAATTCATCAGGAGCCACTTTTGACTGCAGACAAATAAAACAGTATCAGAGTGTTTTAATTTCTACCAAAAATTAAGTGGTTCATCAATAGAGACACTTGGACTGAAAACAAAAATTAGCATTTGTCAAGAAATAAATAAATAAAGCAAAACATTTAATTTTAAATTTGTGACAGCACCATCCTAGATAGTAGTAAAAAGCATGTAAAAGCTGATTTTCCAGTAAATAAAAAGCTATGGAAGGAATTTAATGAAAAAGAGGACCTAAAATGAATATTACTCATCAGAGCAACTAATGATTTGAAGACTAATGCTCTTAGTAAGAGAAGCCAGAGTATTCTGGCTGTATGCAAAGAGAACAGATTGTTGCAAGGCAAATTAGTGCCACACAAAGTTCAGTTGTAGTACTGGAAAATGATGAGTAATTAATGATTTTCAGGTAAAAATAAAAGTACAGTGAGTGCTAACAGAAAAAAAACCTTGAAATTTAGGGGGCTCTTTTAATGAAGGATAAAACTAAAAATATATATTAAAAAAAAACAACTAAAAAAAGGAGGTGAACAAGTCTTAAATCACAGTGAATGTGTGAATATATGTATGTTAATGCTTTAGAAAAGTGGGAGAGAACATATCACAAGCCTAGTAGAAGATAATTACAGCATTTGAGTGTGAAAGGTCTCATTGTATAATATGAGCATAAAGAAAAGAAGAAACACCAAGAGTCATACATATGAATAGCAAAAGGGCTGGTAAAAATTTGGGCTGAACAGAAGCTAGTGTACAATATGAAAAATGCCCAAAACCCCACATTAGAAAAATATTTTAAAATTTGTTATTTTCATCTGCTGGAAAAGAGAATAACATTGAGATCATGTGTTCTAAAACCAAAAATAGTTTTCCGTTTTTCATCAAAAGCATATACTATTTCAGAATGAAGGGACAATCCATAGAAACTTCTGTTAAAGGGGCTATTTTCAGTAAAAAACAATTATACAAAAAATTTTACTCACATGCAAAGTTTACCTTTAGAAATATTTAAACATGGTTTTGAAGTGGATAAGTTAGTGAGAATAAAAAGACCTCTACTATCAAATACTGTCACTCTGTTGAGGTGTCTAAAATTTTTTGACTAGTAGTTTCTTAACTGTTTTTGATAAGGGGCCATGCATGGCTAACATTTTTTTTAGCATTCATCTGAACAAATGTAACTAGCAAAGCTGCAGAGAAATTGAAAGGGAAATGTCTTACTTTCTTTTCACATTCTGCAGAAAATATTAGACTATGTGTTTGGCAGACAATCTCCAGGGTTAGAAGAAAAAGGGTATTTCCCTCCTGAAATGTCAGGAGATTCTCCAAAGGCCTGCAAGACCATAAAGGATTCAGATTGCATCAAAGTATAGTAAGGAGCTGGGCTCCCAGCTGTCATTTGAATTTGAAATCTCCCATGTGATCATAAGGCTTTATTCATATTTGCATATACATATTTGCTTCACAAAGTCCAGAGATGCCCAGACTAACTCCCAAAGCAGCTCTGCAGCACACAAATTCATGAGTGTACTCCAGAACAGACTGGAGTTCTTGTCATGATCTGCAGGAGCAGATCCAGGCACCACTAAACAATTAGTGCATAAAAAAGACAGAGAATACATTTAGAGAACACTGAAGAAAAACACATCTGTTGAGAAGCAAGCTGGAATTCTGCACCTGAAAAGTTATTCTCAGGTGCAAATACGCATTGTGAGTTACAGAACTCACAAGTAAATATGATTTGTTCAAACATGCAGATTTTCCTCTAGTGCATCAGTAGCAGTCTCTTTTAAAAATTTCCATGGTGACAACTGAGCTTTAACCACCCAATTAAAATTGGGATTATACATTACTATAGATTTTTAAAAAGAGAGAAAGAAATAGTCATGCCACACAAACTCCTATAGAGCAGTGTCAAGTATTAAAGAGTTTGCACACACATCACTCCATCCTTTCACCCTTGGAGTGGAAGGTTATGCAGGTGACATTGACTACTACGTCCTGCAGGCACCCTGCAAGGGGGTATCTCCCTGCATGACAGCATCTCCAGTTCCAGCCAAATGCATGTTGGCCAAAAGGGTGTCACACAGTTCTGTCTACTCTGCAGCTCTCAGATAAATCTTGTCGACTTATTACCAAACAGGAGGTTTGAGAGCAGCCTGCCCCCCTGATTCAAGCTATGCATGAAGAGGTAGTCATCCCCTCAAGTGCCCAACTTGGCCATTCCATATTCCCACTGCCCTGGCAGTCACTGCTTATCAGACCAGACAGGAGATGGCTATTCCTGCAAGTCAGGCAGGCAAGATCTATGAGCAGCAAACAGAGATGCATGGAACCTGAATCTAAGAGCATTCCTGGGCCTCAGGGCACAACTGGACCATGTTAACTAATGAATACTATTGATAGAATCAATGAACTTACTGATAATTTGTGTTATTTATTTGTGCTAATTTATGTTTTAATTTCTGTTGTCCTTAGAGAAGAAATGCTGACTTGGTTTTTTATATTTGTCTTTAATTAATTTATCCTGGTGTGTCCTTTTTTCCCTAGTAGTGCAATATATTAAAGTATATGGGACTTGCAAAGAAAGTTGTTTGCATGAAGAGCAGACCTTATTTTTCCTCAGGAAATATTTCATCTACCATAACTATGAAAACAGCAGACTACAGAAAGCAGCAAAGAACAACACAAAGTGATTGTGAAGAGGAGCAAGAGAGCTCTCCCTATTGCCCTGAAACCCCAAAGAGAGGGAAGGAAAAGCCAAAGCTATTCTGAGAATGAGCAGAGCAGAGAGGCAGGCCTCCAAGGTACAAGAGATGCAGAATGCAGACCTCTCTGAGCTTGAACACCATTGAAAGTGAATATTGTGCTCACATTCAACTCTGATGTTCCATAAAGGCTTTAAATACAAGATCTTGCTGAGACCTTCTGGACTGAGCAGACAGTCTGTGCTGTGAAGAGCTGTTACAGCCAGAGATATGTTCTCTGTCCCTGCAGCAGAGAACATTCCTGGGATCATGATGCAGACATGTTTAAAATTTAGCTGCTTCATTTTTACGTCTTTAAACAGAAAGTGTGCTTGAAGATGTGCTTGAAATTTACCTGGGCACATTTTTTAGACATTTAATCAAAACAATTGAAAATAAAGATGTATGCAGAACATATTCTCTGATATGCAATGTCAGTGCAAACAGAAGAGATATGTAAGGTAGTCTGGGTCAGGCTGTTTCTGGAATCAAACCTTATTTCTGCTCAACATACTGAATTCCTTTCATAGCATAAATGCTCCTACAGAAAAGAACTGGGTTTGGCTTTATTGTAAATGAGTGTGTACCTAAGAGTATTTATAGGCATTTCCTGTGAATAACCCACAGAACTATTATGCAGCAATAAGCCCAGGTTGAAAATGATATAAAGAACTATTTCTGGAAAATACTTTCTCTTCATTTATATCTCCATGTTGTTTCTCCCTTTTTAAGAGAACTTTCGTGAGCATGAATCTTGGGAGACAGATGTAACTGGTAAAAAAACTTTGCTGTATGTGTGGATGACAAATCTTGCATCTGCACAAATCTTTTTATCTCTCTGTCCACCCTGTAATTTCATTTAATATTTCATTTATAAGTAAACAGAAGGTTAATACTCAATAAATAGGAACACAACGACATAACAACCAATTTGACACAAATCCATCTGCAACATTTTCACAGAGGATGTTGCATAGACTTAAGAAATGAAGAGCTGGCAGCCAAGAATAAGCAACTGATTTTCATTTCATTCCACCTTCAAGTCCTGCTAGAGCAAGACCCAAGGTGGAACAGCTAGTTGCCTAAGGGGGAAAAAATTACTATCTCACATTTATGAACTGTCTTTATTACACGTAGTTTCTTCAGTATTAACTCTCCAATCTAAGACTGCTTGAAACATCACACTGTCTAGGACTGAACAAGTTTTTGAATAATTTTTTTCTGTAACATTCAGAGACTGGGGGGGGTGGGGGCATTAGAAGAGGAAGGATTCGCCCCACTAAGGTTTGTATGTAAAACATAAAAAGAAAAAAAACCCAAATGGTACAATTTTCAACCGCTATGAATCTATCTCCAAGAGACCAAGGAAGAGGGGAGGATACAGATTTCATTAGTGCAGTCTTGAATTCTTCACCACACTCCATTAAAAATTAAGACAAAGAAATAGCAGCTTCATAATAAAATAATGAGGCTATGGATATCCATTTTTGAGTCCAGAAGGCACTTTTACTTTAATATATATTGTCATGATCATTAAAGGATCAGTTTGTTGAAAGTAAGGCAGAAATAGTCAATGTTTAATCCTAGCAATGCCAATCATCTAACTATTACAAAGCAAAACTTTCAAAAGGATCTGTCTTTGCAAGGGGTTTGAAGTGATTTTTAGGGAGGGGGTAGGGAGAGGGAGAACAGGAAAGGAACAGCCTAATGTTTCTAACCTTTCTGTAAGTATATAGTAGAAAGGGCTGTCGGGGTGAGTCACTGTGTGGGTGCTGGCAGAGCGCTGCTGAGTGGAAGAACAGTGGGGGCGGAGGGAGATTACGTGAAGTCATTGATGACTGCTTACATAAAGAGGAATTACTACACAGCAAGTGCTCTCTCTGTGCTACTACTGCTTTTCTGGGAAGCCACACAAAGCCCAGCTTTTCTGCTCCTTATGTTTGTCTGCAATTGTGGTACGCTGGGCAAACGTCAAACAGAGTCATAAAATAAACTTACATGTGAGTTATAAAATAAACTCTTGCACCTTGTATCCCTTTTTCTCAGTTTCCTGTAACATGTCCCTAAGTAGAAATGTTATAGCAAAATATACCCATTTTCCATATTGTGGCTACATTTCTAATAACAATTTTGAAATGCACGACCTTCCAGAGATAAAAGCCTTGTTCCCTCTTCTTTAAAAGCTGCATTACATTTTGGAAGTATTTTCATTTTCTGCAAACCTCTGTTCTCCATTAAGGTTTCTGTAATTCTTTTTTATCCCTGCAGACTAAAAAACGCAGGACTCTTTTTTGGACAAAGTTTCAGTAAAATAACATATGCTGATTTGCTTATTCCTTTAATCATCCTTCCTCTTCAATCCCAGACAGCTGTTTGGCAATTTGATTTGAATTCAGAAATCACTTTTTTTTTTTTTTGATAAAGGTTGGCAAAAATTGGAATTACAGTACTCTCCTATGTACCTGTGAAAAGATGTTCCTCAGTGTCTGTTACAAAAAACCCATGTCATTAACTCCCAAGACATAGGATTATTAGAACATTTCTTATTTTATGGACACAAAACACATGTTTATAATGTTCAGGGTTGAGCAGGAACTGCAGGATTTATCTCTTTATACTCCAAGCTCAAAGTAAAATATAGACCTAAACATATTAGTACAATTTCTGAACCCATGAAAGTCTCTTCATTCTCGCCACACTTTCTTGGTGAAATTAGTCATTGTTACCAGCAGAAAAACCATAAAATTAATAAAAAATTAGATATGCCACAAACTGTAGATATTCAGAAAAAAAAAGAGATTCATAACTTTTAAACAAAGTAGCATATGTGGAAGTCACAGTTAGTTTTGTAAATAGTGTTATCTAGTTCTACTCTTCTAGTTCTGACTGCTCAGGTACTTCCTTGGAGTTTGCAGTTTTCTATGATGGAGGAAGGTCCTGAGCACTGTGTTGAAGGTTGGCCAGGATAGTCAGGTCAGATGAAATGGCAGCCCCTTTTTTTGTGCAAGTAAGTAAAACTTAAGTAAAACTGGAGCAGTTCCTGCAGAGAGATACCAAAAATTTTCTGGGCGAAAACCTTGATGAAAATCATTAGAAATTTTGAGCTCTAGGAAAATTCTTATTGAAGATCCAACAAATATTGAAACAAAGTTCCTGGAAAATTAGAACAGCATCTGCGTCAAGTCAAGGAAAGATACAGGATAAATATAATTTTAAAATCTGTGGGGTATGCAGAGCTGTTCTTGGTGCCAAAATCTCCAAGCTGCTCTGAATCTGCCACTTAAAGTCCCTGTCCAATTCTCCTGAAACTCCACCCACAAAGTCTTAAAATTCTCAATTTTTTTTTGAATCCTTTTCATCTTTCTAGAAGCACCTTGAAACCCTTCTCAAGACCATTTATAGGAATTGTACCAGGACATGCAGACAAATGACTCACATCTACAATGAAAGAGCACAGTACAAACTTGGGAAGAAACAGCCCATGTTTCATATTAACAAGTTCTCTAATGCACATATCTGTAAAAGGCAATGAATAAGGCATAGAGGTCTGGGTCCTGAATTATATAATCAGCATTGTTCAATAAAGATAATTTTAGCTAACAGATGCTTTTTTCCCAATTAACTTGTGTCACCTCAATATAAATAGGTGGACTTCATAGCTTCCTTATGTCACTATGTTTATAACTCTTTGAATGCCAGAAAGTAAGCCAGACAACTTTATTTCCAGAACTGCTTTTAAATCCTTCTACTGGCTCAAAAGCATTGTTATTTCTGTTTAACATATGATCAAGCTTAAACACTCAGGAGTTTAAATGATCTGGCTCAAAATCACATAGAAAGTTGACAGCAGAGTCAGATTTTCTGATCCTTAGCTCACCAGATTTTTCCTCTTCTGAAAATAACACGTTGATAATACAATGATCATATTGATTAGCTATTACAATCAAAATGTAGTCTGCTGTTCCAGATGGCAGCCTCACTAATCTGGTGAAACATGTCTCAAGAGAAAAAAATGTTTGCCAGTGCTCTCAATTCCATTACTTTAGTAACAGAAGTATAAAAATTAAAGCTTTTCTTCCCCTCGAAAAACATCATAACAGCCACATGTCATAGAAGACTAAATTAGCAACACTTTGCATCCTCACTGAGTAGTGGAAATGGGAGTCTGTTAAGCTGGGTGTTTGCTGGTAGCTCCTAAGGGGAAGTAATTATTAAAACCTGGCATGTACCTGTTCTACTGAGACTTGAATTGCCATTCAAAAATTATTAGAGACTGGAAAATAAAGAAAAAAATCACCCAAGGATTATTAAATACAGCCCTCAAGAAAGAAAAAGCCTATCAAGCTTGCTTATAATGTGTCTGAAAGAGGGGAAAAAACTAAAATTGTTGAAAAAAAAAACTTACAAAGAGCCTGATCCAATAAAAACACTACTCACAGAAGTCGGTGTCCATGATACCTTACTGCAGAAAGTTGGTCTTTGTGTCTGTGAAGAAGATCTGATTTTCAGGCTGGACAAATTTAGGCTGCAGTATCCTACTTTGCAGTCTAGACTGGACTGTGGGAGGGATATGTCATTTCTTTATTGTAGTTCATCCCGATGAGGGAGGAAGACTGGAAGTGGAGTTGGCAGAAGAGAAAGCCCAGTACCATCAGTGAGCAGCCTGTATAACACCAGTTAGTGCTAGAACTAGAAGCAGTGCAGGACAGAGATGAGTTTTGGAGGCCATAGAAAAGATTAATAGAATCTGCTTCATTGTTGACTTAGATGGGATCCAGTTCTGGAGTTACATATGCTACTCCCAGGAATTCCCCAAAGATTTATATCTCAGGATATCTTCCTCCTTTCTGCCTCTGGGCCTTCCAGAACCTTCCTCCAATGTGCTTGGCCTGAGAAGGACGAGGGCTATTGTACTCTACTCCAAAGGAGGGCAACACCTTTCCCTTCCTGCCCTGCCAGTGTGGCAGTAGCAGCTTGGGCTGGGTCATTCTTTGGAAACATAAAACTTATCAAAGGTAGCCCTGGTGTGTTTACCTGGTCACTAAAACAAGGCTGCAAACATGTCCTTAGAAGATAGGGATTAAATGAGATGGTTTATGAGGGTCCAGCCACTAAACAGGTTAGAGAATAACACAGCAACCTGCCCAGGTCACTGTGCAGGAAGGGAGAAATAGATTTAGCTGACCCATGGAGTGCTGACACTACTGCCAGTGAGGTTTCTCACTTGCTAGAATAAAAAGTAATCATCCTAAAGGGCTTTGCACTCCAACAATGCAATCATCTCCCTGACACTCAGCCTGAACTACCCCTTTGGGCAAGCCACCCATCCTAATTTGTCTGAACTTTATGAAAAAGGTTCCATCTATCTTTAATCACATTTCTCACCTATGTTGACAATTGAGTTTTTTTTAAAAATAACAACAAAATACAACCAAACTCAACCAAAAAAAAAACAACTTTGGGTCTCATACACATAACAGTGCATAAGAGAAGTGGGAGATAGCAAAAATATGTTGAGATAATGAAGAAAAAGGTATAACATGAATAGATGAAAGAAGAAAGGAAGGATCATCTCATTAGAAAGCATCAAAACATTACAAAATATTTAAAAAGTTATTTGATAAGAAAAAAATGTATGATTTTCAAAATACAAGGTCTTTTTCAAAAAGTTCAGCAAATTTTAACATATTTAACAATATTTACCAATTTAACTTGATTAGGTGACTTAAGGAAAGAGAAATTTAAATCACAGCTTAACAAGGTCACAGCATCACAATGCATAGGCTGACAGCCTGCTACATTTTTCTAGTCATTATTGAACAAAGGAATATGTAATTTTAGCTACAGGATAGAAAAGTTCTCTCATATGTTTGTTACTCCAACAAGAGTTTAATGATTTCACCTGAACACTTAAAGTTGTTCCCATAATCTCTTATAGTTTTTGTTTTTTTGTTTTTTTTTTTTTTGGTAAAATATCATTATATTACTTAGCTGTGTGCTTTCATTTTTCAGTGTCCCCAATTTGAAGAAACAGCACATGGTATAAATATAGATTAAGAACATTCAGATCATTACTCTCACAGTAAACCAATAAAATTAGTTCTATTGGATGCGACTGTCAAAATTGAACAATGTAATTAAATTATTTTAAGCTCTCTTTACAAGACCAGGAAAGGAGAATCACAGCTTCATAAACAAATGATTCCTAAAACAAAAACTAAAGAACAACCTGTTATCAATCACAGGATGACTATGAGCCGGTGATTAGATTTACTATGGAAAATGAAAGATATGTTCCTTTATGTAACTAGAAAGGTATTTTCAGTTGAAAAAGAGAAACATTATCCAGCATCCTGAGACATCTGGCATACCAAGTGTATTCTGGGACATCAATATTCAAGAAAAAAAAACCAAAAGGGAATTTACACTGGAGCAGTAACAGAGAAGGGCAATCAGAAATTCATAAAAATGACAAGTCTGTACTGCTAGAGGAGACTGCAAATGCTCAATTTCATCATGTGGGAACACGCTGAAACATCACTGTTAGCTCTGTACATCTATTTTACTAGAATAATAAATTACTAGGTAAAGATAATAGTAGATTTACTATGCAAGTAGGTAGTAAATTGCATTTATGAAGACTAATTATCAGTGACTGACTTTCTGATTAGTGAGTTACATCAAGAGCATTCTGGTCTACTCTGGGCCTGAGGCTTTCCAGATTTAACTCAATGGTTTGGAAAGGATAAGAAAAAAATGCTCATTTAATCTGCAAATTCAGAAAGTTAGAGAGGTGGCAAACACAGTGCATAAGAGGGAGAAAATTCAAAGCTATCTTGAAAATGGAAGAATTGGTCTGGACTAAAAAGATTGTAATTCAGTAAGGGAAATTAAAAACTGCACATAGGTAGGCATAATCATCATAGAGGGACTAAATAGCATCGATATTGCAGTAAGGAACTAAGATATCATTGTCAATCACAAGATAAATATAAGACTAAAATTTGTTTAAAACGTCCATATGAGAATGTAGCAGGAGTACTGTCTGTGAAATGAAGCAGTCCTTTATCAGTAAGGCCTCAGTTGGCATACAAATATAATTTAGGAAGGATACAGTTCAATTAAAGGGAGGATGAAAGACACTAAAGAGAATTTTTAGACACTTGGAAAACATATCCTATAAGCAACAGCAGAAGAATTCAGGTTATTTACTTTGGAGAAGAGACAATTGAGGAGAAATATGATAATAGTCCTTAATATTTGAAATGCAGCTGTACTCAGAAAAAGGATAAATATTTTCCCACATTCATTAAAGATGGAAAAAGAAGTAAGGAACTTAAAAAAAGGGTATATTTAGCATTACTATTGAGAAAAAAATATCTACCAATAGGATAAGGAAGCATCATAACAAAAGGATTTTATGATTTCTGATATTCTGCTGCTGGTCTACGAATTTGAGAATTATTGGTCAAGACTGATATAGATAATATTGCCATAATTCAGTCCTTCCCTGCTGCACTCACTCCTTCATCTCAGCAGACTGCAGCTCTGCACCCTACAACATTGACCCATCACTGACCAAAGTCAGACATTGTGGTGGTGCCTGGGTTCGGGAAACAGTTGTACTAATTGTATTAACTCTACAAACTGATGACCAGCAAAGAAGAAAGATTTCTTCTGGATTCTTGAACACCAATCCTTGTTATATTTGGCTTTTCCCTCATCTTCTGATGTCTGGGCCTCTGCCAGAGCATTGGATGAAACAGCTCTTCTTGAGAGTTCAGAGCCCAGGAGAATTGCTCCCCCAGGCTTTCGTCAGAGCGTGCTGCTGCCTCCATTTCTGTGCCACCGATTGCTCAGGTGACAATCCTGCCACAGACAGCAGTGCCAGCATGTGAGCTTAACTCCCTGGCACCATCAGGAACTCTTCTGGAAGCACTCACAGGGTGCTATTCAACAGCATAGGAAATCCTTTCCCTAAAGAATGTGGCTGGCTAGTACTCCAAAAGGCTCTCCGAAGTGATGGTGTCTGAGCATGCTGACAGCTGTAATTAGCATTCTTTTTAAAATCTTCACTAGGGCTGTGGGGACAAACTCTAATTCCTTCAGCAGGTTTCAGTGTTTCTCTAGTTCTCACTTTGATAGCTGGTCTAGTGGATCAGTGTCTTTTGATGTTTTTCTCTGGCAAAACAGTCCTGACACCAGAGACAGAAGAAACCTCTCCTACAGAGATAAGCCTTGTTATTAGAAGAGGTTTGAATAACAATTTTTCTTTTCCTGTTCTCCTGCTAGAAACTCCCTTTCAACCTGTCTCACTTGCACCTTCATGAAAACACCCATGTGGTGGCATGTCTCACAGTCATCTGAACAATATTGATTTCCCTTCATCCACTACACACCTGTTTTCTGAAGTGATTGTGCCAGACACTGCGGAGAGAAAGGCAGTTAACAGCAAGGATAACACACAGCAAATTAGAAGCATTTTCTGGGTTCTTGCAATGAATATTCCCTTTCTTCAGCATCTTTGTTTTCCACATGGAGCAACAAACCTCCAGCTGGGAAAAACAGTGCTAGTGTGTTGTCCTCAGAGGAACAGTAGTGATTTATATCAACTGAGGACCAAGCAGAATTAATAGAAGAAGAAACAGAGACAAATTCTCGTAAGTTTGCACACTGAACACTAAATCTAGGCAATTTAACACCGGCCAGTTACAATGGTAACAGATACTTCTTTCTCTACCAATCCAACTGCTGTCCATTCTGGAGGGGCTATTTCCTATAGGAGCCCACTCTGGGAGAGAGCTCAGGGGGGGCAATGCCTCCTCAGCACAGAGGCTAGCACTGCTCCACTCCAGAAAAAAGTTAGGAGCACAACAAAGGCCTCCTACAGGACCCATCTGTTTTTTTCCCAGGCACATGTGAACAAACACTGCAGCTCTACTGAGATGCATAGATGCAGTGCTGTCTTATAGCCCCTTTTGCATTCCCTATTCTTTTGGCTGAAATGCTGAAGAGCTTCTTTGGGACGCTCAATTATGTCTCTCTTTCCAAAACTGGAAGAATTTGTGCAGGAAATTCATAACACATAGGAGATCTTGGCAGAAATTTTGTTCAGAATACAGGTTCCCTACCACGAAGTAGCTAAATAATCTGCATGCCTCTGATTACGTCCAGATCATCAGAAAGACTGATAACACTGTTGAAGTCTTTCCCTGTGACTTCAGCACTCTATTTTGTCACATGGCATACAATTTGAAGAAGTATCTAATCTCCAAACTTGAAACATTATCGTTTTGAGGCTTGTGGTATCCATCTTCCAGAGCAAACAAGATTACACTGACAAACTCTCTATTCAAAGGCACTCTTTGTCACTGTTGGATCTACCTTGAACTGCATTTACAAACCAGATTGTCATGACAATCACAGCTAATAAAATTTTCTCATGAATATGAACTTTCTACCTATCTGGGTGAATTGTTTTTTGTCTGAAGGACAATGCATCTTAGAGCAGCATGCCATTGCTAGCAGATATTTCAGTGGGTCATAGATTTCCAGTACAACTCCCAGTGTTTGAAGTCCCTGATAGCAGCCTGGGGAAATACTTGTATGGATAATATCTCAATATTTTTGTCAGATAACTAAGTATTTCAAAATGAACTCATCAAAACATCCCTGCAAGGTTAATAACAGTGTAATTAAGCTAGTGAACTACATCAATCTGCTTAGCTGGTGTGAATATGAACCTCACTTGATTGACACATCTTGTGCAAAAGAAATTGAAATAGGAAAAGGGATGCACTGCCACAGGAGGTAGTTTTAGCTGCAGTGAATGAGAGCTAAACCTGTTGACATAACTTCAGTAAGAATCCAAGATTTATGTAATTTGAAAGCAGAGAAAATAATGAATTTGTGGAAAAGACATTGTAGGATGTCCAAAGGAACACAAAACAAAGAGGCACACTTAGGCTGCTATGTCTATTTAGCTACAGATATAAGATTAACAGCTGAAATTGAAACTTTAATTTAGCATTTAACGTAATGCATGAAGGAGCCTTCTATAATGTTGCCTACTTCTGCAGGCTCCTGGAGAGATACAGTTTTACATCAGAAGCATCAATTAGATCCTCCAGTGTGTTATTCAATACTTTGGCAGTAGAAAAGTAAAACCAAACAGCAGCCTTGCCCGTTTCTCCTATTCCTATAAAAAAGAAAGTAACCACATCCCCTTAAGAAAAGCCTTTTTTTTTCTTGGAGTGAAAATAGATAATAGACCACTGTTCTCCTAATCTTTTCCTTTGAATGAATGCAGGGACCATTCTTCCCATTGTTCTCATGCCTGTACGCCTGTCTCACCCAGCTGGATGTCAGGAAAAAGCTGGGTGGATATGACTCCCTGGTGGGTGGTCTAAGAAGGAACAATGTTGTGCAGCTGATAAAGAAACGGGTTCATGGCTGAAGGACCTGAGGGAGATGCTTCATTAAAAGCCAGAAGAGCTGTTTGGGTTAGACACATCCTTGGAAAATTTTTTGTTGTTGAGAAATACTTTTGATGTAGGTAGCTCAGTGTACAGCTGCAGTGCCAGCTGCAGATTGAATTCGGGGTGCCAGGAACCCAAGGCAAGAAAACATGAACAGGAGCAGACCCTTTGCACAAGAAAGGGGACCTGTGGGATCAGCCAGGTGACCTGACAGAACAGGAGCCAATGACTCTGGAGGAAGATCCCACACACTGGCATGGAGAGCCTGTGAGAGTATAAAAGCCAGGGATTTCCTTTGTTTGGGATCCCTCCTCACAGGCTTGATCTTACAAGTTTACAGCTTGAGCTGTAATTTCTTTTTTTTTTTTTTTTTTTTTTGCACAAAGATAAAATTACTTAAAAGAACCAGAGGTCTGAGGCTCTGCTATGGGAAACCTATGGTGAAATCAGTAAGGAAACCTTGTCTGACAGTGCATGAGTGGTGTGTCTAGGGAGCACCTATAAGCTCACCAGAGCCACTGCTGCAAAGGGGCTTCAGTGACAGCACTGAAAGTCTCAGGCAGTGGGAATGCGACTGTCAGCGTGATTGGACAGACAGGAGAGTTTCCTTAACAACTTTGCTTGGTGGAAAACACAGAAATAATTTATTTGGAATGTGTAAGAGCAAAAAGTACCATGCAGTTGCATGGTGATTGATACTGTGCTCTGCAACACTCTCACATTTGTGCCTAGACACCTGGGAGCATTAGTCTTTACCCAGTGATAGTTTTCCTTATATAAGTCAAGTGAAGGAGAAAGTATTGGTCAAAAGGCAGATCTATTAGAATAACAAATTACCTCTCCCCCAACACATCTTCTCAAATCCATGTTAAATTCCACAGAGGTAAAACTTGGGAGCTGGAAATTTTTGAGGCAAAAGCTATATTCCTATATTTTTCTTAGGAGGTCTGCTGCACCATACTCATTTAAGCAGGGGAATAAATTCCCACTTCCTCTCCTGTCCTTCATTTTGCCTCTCATCCTGGAGCAAAGCTTATTCTCTCCCCTTGTGCACAAATGTCTCCTTGATGGAGGCAGTCTAGTTTCTACTGAAGGCATCTCTTCCCCTCTCATGGAGTTAGCTTGCAGGTTTTAAAAACAAAATAGGACAAAACATTGTTACCTTGAGGCTGTGATACAACTGTCTCCTACTGAATAATCAATTGTACCCAGCCAGAGAAAGTTAGCTTGCTTCATAATGATTCCACCACCCTCTGGAAAAGCACTGTGCAGCACAATATCCTGGAAGTCACCTGGCAGTAACTAGTATCTCCTTCTTATATTTATGTTTCAATAATTGGCTTTAGCACTTTGCCACACATCTGTTGTACATGCATTTAATGTTTTTTCTTTTTTCTTTTTATTTTTTTCATCGTGGAACCACAATTTAGCCCTCAATTTAATTGAAGAGGTTGCACTCTCTTCTCTCGCCCTGTAACAGTGGCATTCAAACTGCAGCTGGGAAAAGGGAATATGCAAAAATACTCATTACTGAAAGAGTTCTGCTAGCACACTCGGCTAGCTCTAGCACTGACTAGATAATACATTATTTCTGAAGAAAAAGGTGTCAAAAAAGCATAGAGAGAGGTTTAGCAGCTCACTAGATTTCAGGTGGTGTTTCACCAGGTTGACTTCTCAAACTCCTCAAAATGGCTACCTGCCACAAAATCATTAGAACTACGCTGCTTTACATCAAGTGAAGGCTGAACTACCCACATCCAGGAAGATGTATTCTTTTTTTCATACAGGTGGGGAGGAAGTGTAAGTCTAAACTAACAAACAAAAAAAAAAGGTCAGAATATAGGTGCTACAATTCTGCTTTTATATCCTCAATATCTGCAGATTTCTTTAACAACAACAGCATTCAAGAAAAAGTTAGGAATTATTCACTCAACTGGTAATCAAAACCAAACAAAAGTCAAGCTGACTTTTAGTTTATCTACAGTATCCATTTAGTTTATCTATAGTATTAATAACTTCTTCTGAGATTCATGGCCAGAATAAAAGCCCAAGAGAGAATATTTAGCAAAAGTTGAGATAGAAATGCTGCAGAAGAGAAAACACTGTGTATTAGAAAATGAGTGACTGCATTCTGCAGAGGCTGGTTTGAATTTTACACTTCCTGTATGCTTCCATTTCTGCAATTCGTGGTATGACTACATGAACAAAATAAGCAAATATTTACATTTATAAATCAATCCTTTTTCAGTTAAGATGTCCGTCATGTGCAATCATTTATTTTAAATCATTGAGTGTAAAAAAAATAAAGTGGTTAAATACTTGTGCCACTGGAGTCAAACATTGTGGTCACATTTGGTTTTAGGGTGATTTTCACCTTGCAGGTGCTTGTGTTTACTGCTGCGCTCCACTGACAGCAGCAGAGGTCTAGATTGTGTGTTCAATAAATGCTGCTAGTAACTATCTTCCTGGCCTATGCCACAAACAAACAGGAAAAGAATGCCTCCATAGCCAACCCTCTCCCTCCATATGGCAGCTTACATAGCCACCAAGACACACTTTTTCTTTAAAGCAAACACTTTTCCCACTTTCTTGTTACTCTTCCCATATACCAGATGTCTATAAGATGAGAACATACTTATTTCTCCCTTCATGATCTATTACACAGACACAAATTTGGTGTAACTCTGTTCCCTTGGTGGCTGAAAAAATGTTATGCCTGTGAATTGCATGCAGATTGTGGCTATTGGCATGCATTTTTAAGATGTTATACTCAGATTTGGGAAGGAAGGAAATCACTTCTCTCCTCAGCAGAGATGGTCCCTTTCTAGCCAATATCAGCACCTTGAAACTGATTGTTTACTCGTTGCCACCCAGTGGGCAAAGAATTTAATTTTCACATCTTTGATCAAATTCCACTGGTATCCATTGAAACTAATTTCTTGATGGCAGTAGCATATTCATGTATTCATCAGCTTCCATGTGGGAAATTCAGGCAGATTTAACTGTCCTCACATTTACTCAACCAGCCATCAAGTGCTCACATGCATGCTCCCTTCAGGAAGTACCCTCTGCCTACAGTACAAATGGGTCACACCACTTTGCTCTCCATGTCCACACAGTGTCTGTCCAGGAACTGGTAATCATTGCACAGAGGAAAAGAAGAAGCCTAGTGTTTCACTGCCCCTTGTGTTTTTCTGTGATTTACAACAAGGTTTGCACCTAGCCAAGCTAGGAATGGAGACCCACCCCTTCCCAGAGCTATTAGATGATCTGAGAAGGAAAACCTCATTTAAAGTGTTAAATATTCCATGTGAGGTTACCATCTATGCACAGCCCAGTACCTAAAGAAGTACTCAAGCCAGAAACACAAATAATGAGTAGCAATTGTAGTTTGATTCTTCACTGGCTTTTTGTCTGTGTTTAGCTGGCATCCTGTGAGATCAGGTCATTCAAAAGTCACAGCACGGACCCATCCTTGGAAGCTCTTCCTTTAAGCTTCAACATACCTAAGAACTGGTGATGGGCTCAACTGACCAGCTAGTTTATTCCTTCATCCTAAACCAAAACAAACTGTATTTTATTCCTGACAGATATTTATAAAACCCGTTCCTAAAAATAATTTTTAGAGAAGGATGCTTTTCTCAGGCGTCCAGTTCCTGAGATTTGCTGCTAGTAGATTTTAATGACTATTGCAGTGAGCTGGCTGAGACTTTTGTACCTTCATTATGACCAAAAATTTCCAAATATTTTTATTTTCAGCTTAGAAAGTTTGGGAAAAAGAAATTAAATGCCTCACCTAGGCTTCACATTTTTTTTTTTGTAACCAGTTATTCAGTGACATTTTCCTTTTTCACAACCATATGGAATAAGCATTATTTTAGGGGAGTTATCTGTCATTAGGATCAAGAGTAGAGACAAGTAGTTTTTAAATAATGTATTTCAATATTAGAAAAAATATCTTTATTGCTACTCCCTACTGTTGTCATGGTTTCTGAACACACAAGAGTATTATTAATGTTCAGTTTAACACTTCTAATAAATATCTGCTGTTCCCCGTTGGTCAGTGTTTTCTGGATTTATTTTCTCCCCTAACAAAACATTAACAGAACCACAGATTGCAATTAGTGTTATGAACTCTTTAAAATGCTGCCTACATTTTACTCTTCATTTAACATATGATTTTATTTTTAAAAAATCGTCTAATGGTAGGTAGGAATCTAAACAATCCCTCAACCCACAGTTCTGAGCGCACATACTTCATAAGGGGCAGTAATAAGTGGGTAAAAAAAAGCCAAACATAGCAACAAAGAAAAAAATTTAAAAAAACCTAACCCAAACCCAAATTAAAACAAAAGCAGACAGAGTTATTTTATAACAATTACATTAGACAGTCTCTGAGTATGAAGAAAAAGCATACTTTTCCCCACTGAAGCAACAGGATTTGGAAAGGGAGAGAATATGAAAGCATTTTTTAAATCCCTACCCATAACACATTTAAGACCATTTACAATTTATTCCTTCATACCAGCATTGCCAACTTAAGACAAGAAGAGTTTATGGAAAGAATCATGGACCACCCTTCTCAAAACAAACTTCATCTTAGCCTGATGGAAAGTATTATAAATATCAAAACAGGACATTTTCTAGTAAATTACTTTTTCACTGGAAAATGCTGATTCAGTGACACTGAACTATGATGAAGGAAAATATTTGTTTAATTAACAATTTTGTGCAAGAAACAATTGAAATGCCCTATTTAAACCAAATTGTTCCCACAAATAAAAAGAAACAATCTTTTTTTTCCTGTGCTAGGAAACTCAAATTTTTTTCAGGATCACTCCACCCTTCACAATGGAATATTTTTAATTCACTGTGGCTGTGCTTTACAATCATATGATAATTGGGTGGAGCAATTTTGGCCAGTTCTGACCTTCATATTAGTTTCAGTTTTTAAAGCCCTCTTTGAAGGACACTTCTGCCATGCTTATATAATAAAGGGAATTGTTAAACATTGGCACTGGTGGTAACTATTCTCAATTACTCTCACTGCTTCCACACTCCATTACCCATCCTGGGATGTGAAACAGAACCAGCAAAGTGAAAGCTGCTAATTCTTGGGTAAAAAAAGCACTCATTTAAAAAAAGACACAATGAGATTTGGGTTTTGTTTTGTTTTTTGTACTATCACCTGTCTCTTCTTTGTTACTGACTTTTGAACCTGCTGCCAAAATGCAAGAAGATTTCAGCAAGGAGGATAGCTCAACCATATTGAATTCTCTCATCAGGCAGATTGAAAAGGGGTTAATATAACACTGCAATCAAGGAAATTGAGGTGTGAGTGTGCACCTTGTTAGGCAGCAGAGAATCCTAAGGACACACTCATATATATTTTAACCATGAGAAAAACTTCAGTCTGAGCTTCTACCTTCTCAGTTGACCCCTCAACTTGATGAGCTTTAGGACACAGTCTATATATGATTCTATATAATTCCATATGAATCTATATGATTACATAATCTCACTGTTCAGGAGAGAATTCATTAGAGCTATAAAACTCTTTGCTCATAATTACTAGAAAACAGTTCTGGAAGTTACTGGGAAACAAACTCTTCCTATATGGGAAAGCATTCTGCTTCGACAAACAGACACATGGGGAATGGAAAAACACAGACAGTGCTGATGTGAATAACTTCTGGTGACTTTTAAAGCTATAATGATGCCTCCTTTTTTTTTGCCTCCCATAGAAATAGAAGGAAATTGCTGCTTGATAGCTGCAGTAAACCAAGCAACATATGAAGATGTGCTAGAAATGGTAACAAGATGAGCTGTTCCAGTGTGGGGACTAGGAGAGCAGATTCAGACTGCTGACGTGTATCCACAAAATGAGTTTGGAGAGCCCTGGCAGGCTCCTTCCCATGAGACAAGCCCAAGCCACATCATCCAGACAGGAAAGAGCAGGTGCTGGAGCTGACTCTTGCTCACAGACACTGAGGAGCTGAGGAGATGGATTATTGCTTCTGCAACAGCAAAAGAAAAGGCAATGTTGTGTACTTTTAAAAAAAAAAAAAATAATGGTGGCAATTAATTTATTACTCCAATGAAGAAATCTACCCCTGCATCACCAAGATCAGATATCAGGATGTATGTTACAGACTTTAGGACAGGCTGCTCAAATCTAATCAGATTTTGTAAACTGTGCTGACTGGTTTTATTTTCTGAGATATATCTGTCTATATATTTTTTATAAAAACTTACATATTTGTAAAACTCATACATTTTATATATTAAGCATATATGCATAAATATAGATTCTTGTATAATTACTTATACATAGATATATAAAAAAAGAACACATTAAAAAAATTATCTATTTTCTCCTAGAATAGTGCACTTTTAATGCACAGAAAATGTAGCTGTCAGAAGGAAAAAAAATCATAGCTTCCTCTGACCCAGTACATTTTTATCGTTAAATAAAACACTTTTGAATGGGCAAGCACCAAGGGGAGAAAGAGTTCTCATCACTAGAAACCTTGAATTTAATCTCAAGACTATGAAATGGTTTATTCTGCTCATCAATTTGAGAGCAGTCAAGAATTAGACACTTGGATTATTTATGTGGTGTTTTTTGAAGTCTCTTTGAGAAA
This sequence comes from Chloebia gouldiae, assembly GCA_003676055.1. Lineage (NCBI taxonomy): Eukaryota > Metazoa > Chordata > Aves > Passeriformes > Passeridae > Chloebia > Chloebia gouldiae. The sequence goes on from QUSF01000003.1 coordinate 46,148,512, forward strand.
GCCAAACTCTTTCCCTTTCATAATTCTCAGTAGTAGAGTCGTTCCTAGAAGATAAATTAAGTCAGTTACAACTTTGTAATCCTGTTGTATTCTAATTACATCCTGGACAGCATCTGTCCTAACATATTTTCTTCAAAAGGATTTGAAAATATTAATCATTACTTCAAATTTATTAAGTGTTTAGATGATAATTAATGACATGAAGAGGCATTCAGCTAAGTCTCATCTGAACTTCTCCCTATAGCTGAACATAATGAAAATCAGAAAATCAGTAAGCATTATTTTCACTGCTAGAGGTGGAAGATCTGATAATGCATTGTGTAAGCCTGTTTTTCCAGCAAGAATCTGCTATTTTTCCAAAGACTTTAGAAGGACTGGGCTAGAAAGAAGTACATATTAAAGTATGAATGAGTAAAAAAGCATGCACCAGTTAAGCTTTTTGGCAATTTTTGTCAATTTTTGCAGTTGGTTTTTGTAATTAGTTGCATTATACAAGATGAAGCTGTGCACTCTGACCATAATACCCCTCTCTGATCACGCACCTCCACTTGTCCTGATTACAAGGAATATGTAAATGTGTGTTGATTATGTTTCATTGTGAAAAAGAATACAATTATTACAGAAAAAAATATGTCTAGGCTTTTCCAAAAGTGATAATTGTCATCTAGTTTTCAATAGAGGAAATTATCACTGAAAGTTCATACCACTGATAACTGCCACTCTGGTCCTGAGAAATGCTTAGCCACCTCATTATGGAGGGGTCACTCCCACTGCAGCTCATCTTAAATGATTTTTGAATTCCCTCCTTGGATAAAATGGATCCATTTCTCCCCATTGAAGCTGTATCCAACATAAATATTTCTTGATGAGGCTGTTTTCATAAGAAAATCTGGCACGACTCCACAGATGGTGCATGTGTTTTTGTAAATGCATCAAGGGTTGCAGTGAAGTGCCATAAAATAGAGCCCCTGGTAGAGAAGATCTCGAAGAAAGTGATGAGTTTAGTTCATATTTCAACTTTCAATTCTTTAAATCTTTTTTTCCAGTTGTTCCTTCTCTCACCACAAGAAAGGGTGTAATCTGAAGAGCACACACCTATGTTAGTCTATATGCACACTTGAGGGTCCTAAGTAAAACAGCTCTGCCTGCTTGTTCATGAGAATTAGGGAATAATTTCTACATCTGAGCAGTCAAACAGCCAATACAAATTCAACCAAGTGTTTCTCTCTCCTGATGGATAATTTCAGTTGAATGTCAAAGCCACAGGAGAACCTCCTTCAGTGTGTTCAGATTTTATGTATATCTTGTGCCCAATTATGTATTTCTAACTTAATGCAAACATTCCCTCCCAAAGAAGACAAATGTGACATGGTTATACAGACTATGTCAAGCTGAAGTTTATTCTGACAACTAAACTGACACTTGCTAAGTAACATTTAATCTACGTGTCATCATAATTTATACTGGTTTTTCTATCACTGAATGAAAGGCATTCCAGCTAACTTCTAAGGTACAAAGGAAGGTTTAGGGGATGTTCAGACTTGAAGGAGTACAAGTAGAATTTACAAGCATACTGAAAAATAATGTCTGTAGTTTGTTCTTGAACAAACAGTTAAAGACAGATGAAACAATATAGCACTGCCATGCTGTATTCCCAGACAAATGATTACAAATTATAGTGGAAAAAATGTTAGAAGAGAAAAAACCAATTTTGACAGAACATAATACACATCATGTGCTCAGCATCCTTATCTAATATAGTGGGGGTTAAAATCAGGACCACAAACCTATATTGTCTGTCTAAACAATCAAGGAACACCAACTACATTCAGGAATCCTAGACTTTCTGAAAGGGATTGATAATTAGATCATCACATAATTTCTTTTCACTTCCACCAGGTTACATTATAGAGTATTACAGAGGTAGAAAGCACTGTAGCTCTTACACTTGGCTCCCATGTTAAATGTTCCTCCTTTAAGACCACATTGCAGCCAAGGGCACACCAGAGTTTTCCAAGGTCAAGGTCTGCTTTCAGTAGCTCCATGAGAGGAAGCTTTAAGCCTAGCTACTATTTGCAGTATTTTTAAAGAGTTTGGCTTAGGCTGATAACAACTCTTACTCTAGAGAGCTGAAAACATAAAACATCCTGAGCTAGAAGGGACCCACCAGTATCATTGTGTCCGACTCCTGGCCCTGCACAGGACACCCCAAGAGTTACACCATGTGCCTGAGAGCATTGTCTGAATGCTTCTTGAACTCTGTTAGGCTTGGTGCTGTGACCACTTTGGGGAGCCTGTTCTGGTGCCCAAACACCTTCTGGGTGAAGAACACTTTTCTAATATTCCACCTACACCTCCCTGACACAACATTCCCTTGGGTTCTGTCACTGGTCGTTGTGGAACCCCACCGGTGACTGGTCGTCAGCCTGATGGAACTACGTTTGCCCTTTATGCCTGACCTACGAGCCAGTTGCTTACCCATGGGGAGCTTATCCAGCTGTGTGTTGGACACTTTGTCCAGAAGGTTACTCTGAGAGTCATTACCAAAAGCTTTACTGAAATCAAAATGATTACATCAATTAGTTTCCCTTAATCAACTAGGTGATTAAGGGAACCTTGTCATAAAAGGAAGTTAAGTTTGACAAGCAGGACTTTCCCCTCATGAAGCTGTGCTGGCTGGGATCAATGAAAATGTTGTCCTTCAGATGTTTTTCAATACCTCCAAAGGTGATTTCTCCATAATTTTTCCAGTCACTGAAGTGAAACTGACAGGTCTATGGTTACCAGAGTCATCATTTTTGCCCTTCTTGAAAATTAGGACAATGTTAGTCAGCTCCCAGTCAACTCAAGATGCCTAAGGTTGTTCAAAAAATCTTTGAGTCCTCACAATGACATCAGCCAGCTAAACAGCTGAGTATTGTCAGATGAATCCCATCAGGCCTCATAGACTTTTAAGGGTGCAGCTGAACCCCACAAAGTTCTGCAGGTTCAAGGTCAACTCAAAGTACTGTACAAGTTCGGGTCGACTGGGAGATTACCTTTTTTGCCACCATGGTCCTCCAGCTCAGGGTACTGACTTCCCCTTGGTTTGTCACCAGTATTGAAGACAGATGCAAAGAAAATATTAATTAGCTCTGCCTTGTCCATGTCCCTGTCTATGAGGTGACCACCCTCATTCTCTAGTGGGCTGATGTTATTTTTACACTTCCTTTTGCCATTAATGCATTTGAAAAACCTCTTTTTTTTCCCCCACATTTCTGATCAGCTTCATCTCCAAATGAACTTTGACCATACAAATTTTCTGCCTAGAGTGGCAAGGAGAATCTTTGTATTCCTCTCTTGTCACCTGACCTTGCTTCCACTGGTTATACACCTTCCTTCATTTGTCTTATCTCCAAAAGAAGATCTCTGCTCAGCCAAATCAGCCTTCTGAATTGACACTTTGCCCTTTTACACCTTATTATCTAGTTTAAAGCTCTAATGATAAGATAGCTCTTATAGCTCTAGTGCTAAAATCCCTTTTCCCTTCTAAGAAGCATCCCATCAGGTGACACTAGACCAAGCTCTGCATGTTCAAAGCCTGAACATTGGTGATGGATAAATAATGCTTCCACTTAATGGTTGCCTGATCCCAGTTCACACCAGTGTAACCAGCAATTGCAGAGCAGGAATACTTAGACCTCATAAGTGAGGTAGGGAAGCACAGAGGAAAGGTACAGCTGTGTTGGGTAAACCAGGTCTAGATGAGACCTGGTCAGTCCTCCCCAGCCATAAAAATCCAGTCACACAATTGCACCACCACACCTTCAGCACTGTTTTTCCACATTGGAAGTTATAATCATGATTTTTCTAATCATCCACAACTAGCACTGACATAGAGGAAAGAAGAAAATATTACAGTTTTTTTTAAAAGAGGCCTGACTTGAAACAGAGTTGTACTGTTAGAGCTGTAGTTGACAAAAACACATTTATGGATAGAAAGGACACGGAGATTCTGTTTGTTTTCTCTGTTGCAACTACACATTAAGTGTACAGCAGCAGCTCTCCTTTTCAAACAAGTTTCTGTGTGCATATTACGGTAACATTAGGCATGCATAGTTGCAGAGGGCAGATTTAAAATAGGAATAAATCATCACAGCTTTGAGAAAAATCACTGTAATCTTTTTAAGAAACGCTTAGGTGCCCAACTAGAGAAATTGATGTCATGGCTGTGAAGTCAATGAATGATGATGAATTAGTTAATGCAGGTTTTGTCAGCTGAGGGACTGTCCTCCTCCTCCCTCACCTACTGACTTCCTAATTTATCTATCACTTTCCAAGGCTGATCAGTCACAGCAGAATGTACCACAGGTGCAGAGGAAGTTAAAAGGGTGCACGTTAAACCTACCCGAGTGCCGGCACTGATTCGAGCTAAGGATGGTCTGCTTCTCTTGGTGCATATCACACATTATATCTGAGTTCACTCCACATAATCCTTCCACAAGATATTATCAAATATTCCTTATCAGAAGTCCTTCACTTTAAGCACAAAAATTATCAGTAAATTAAAACTTTCTGGAAAACTAAACCTGACAGCATATTCCTGTAATGCAATATGACAAAAGATCAAAATTCAAATAACACTTCACTCCAGCTGATCACAGTGTAACAGTTCCTCGGGATTATTTCAAGTAACTTTGGTTTCCCATGGAAACTTTTGAGGTTCCTTTTAAAATCTAAAGTTAAATATATTTCAGTCTTTCTAGGAAACCAGAAATTAAGGAACGTGTGTTCCATCCCTATGACTTACATCTAAGCAGTCACTTCTGATATTTTTGTGACTCCAGCTGTAAGATGCAAGAAAGAAAATACCTAGCTTTTACCAAATTATGTGAAGCAGAAAATTATCTGTCACATAGGCGCTTTGCATAGTTTTAAAATTAGAGAATACACGCAGTACAAACGCAAGATGTCTGACAAAAATATTGTAACATTTTGTTGCAGCTATTTTCCCCCCACTCTGATTTCTCACACATGGTATTTTGGAGGAAACAGGAAGAAGTGTTTTTCTCATTCTGCTTGCTGCTGCAAGTCAGCAGCCCAGAACTTCTCCAAGAGTATATTTGTGAGCAAATCTGTGCAAAACACTCTCAAAATAGAATTCTTCTCTTTCATATTTTACATGTGGTTTTCAAAATTACAAATCACTGCTCTGCTCACATAGGAAAGGTATAAATATATGTTGAATCTAATGCCTCAGTTTGGATGGTCCAAGCCTCATTAAAATTGTCTTGACTATATCTCTCTGCTAAACCAGCAATAACACTGTCAGCTCTTGTCTGCATAAAATGTAGGTACAACAAGCTCCACTTGCTTTCAGGAAAGGGCAGAACTTTACCTTTCATGAAACATGTAATAGAATACAAATAGCCACTGGCATGTTCAATACCTGACCGATTGCTTCTCAGCACATTTGGCAGGCGCTTACCATCAGCTGACTTGGATTTAATTCACAGCTACTTAGGTAATGCAAGATACTATTTTAAAATCCTGTGTTAAAATTAGGATCTAAGAAGGAAAAATAAAAGCCCTTGTTTGTCCTGAATACAGGACAGAAGAAGACACTAAATGTCTAGATATTTTTTTAAAAGCCAAAAGGAATCTACAACATATTTTACAATTGCAAACAGATTGATTGCTGTGAGGGAAATACTTAACGAGTATGCAAACCTACAGAGTTGTACATTTTTTAGTGCTTATTGATTTCATCTTCTTGTGTTTAATAGAGAAATATTCTCTATCAAGATTTAAAGCTGTCTTGATGTTCAAAAATATACTGTTTTTAATTTCCTTGCTTGCCAAAATCAGTAAGAACATTGTCCCTAGTACACAGTATAGATGAAGTGTATCACTAGTCTGATGGCTTTTACTTTGCAGTTGAACATTAAGCCAGTTTTTTTTACATCAGAGTATTTTTGGATGTTTCTATAGTTATCTTAAATTGGATATTTTTTACAAGACTGTAACATAATTTAAGAAATCTGATCCTGACAAGATCATGACAGCTCCTTTGAAGATGGAAGAAGATACTTTTCCAGATTCCAGTTAGAGGATTGACTGACTGTAATATGGTTTCCTAGTGAGATTTATACACAGCAGTAAACAAGGATTGATTATTCTGCCATATTAGCATGGTGATACAACTAATCAAGCACTGAAACTAATTTGCTTACTTTGTTGATTTTGACACATACACTATTTCACTATTAGCTATTACAAATTTTGCTAGCTCAGTTGAATAATGTGAGCTACTTAGTTTTAGTGACAAACTTTCTTGTTTGTGAAGATTTGTAACCTGGAAGTTCTAAATAGAAGCTGATGTTTGCTTGTTTTTCGGAAGGCAGCATGCATCCACATCTTCTCCCTGTGAATACCCAGGATAAATATCAAGTGGCTGGCCTGACATCCTGAGCTCTGCTAACAAGTTGGTTTCTCACTCCACGCTAACAGGAAAGCATCCAGCACACTAATCACACTGTTTTTTTCAGTAGCAGCTATTTTTTTTTCACAATCCTGCCTCTGGCTTTTATTTGAGCGCTACTGAAAGGAAAGAGACAGGAAAGAAATAAGAACATTTTCTCCTCAAAAAGCCCATCCAAGACACTCTGAGGAGCAGCACTATTTTTAAAAGGGTAAAAATGTCCCCAAAGCAAAATACAAGTTATAGCGTGTAATATCACAGTTCCTCATTATTTTTTTCCTACCATAAATGTCACAGGACTGACCAATACTAGTACAAAACAAATTCATTTGAAAGAGCAATGGATGATCTCAACTTATTGTGACTACAGCCCCAACAATAATACTTTTGTGTGTGTGTGTGTGTGCACACAGATATTTTAATTTCTGTGCAATAGATCCAGCATCTCCCTTAACACCATAGGTTACCATCCAGCTAAAAGTTGTGTTTTCAAGGACTACCACTAGTGCCTGGGCTACACCAATGCCACAGCTATGCCAATGATCTCAGGTAAATTTGTCATGTTGGGAGGGGGTAGGGAGAAGTCAAACCTCTGAACAACCTCTGGAACTCCATTTTGCCTCACTCAAGGTGATGGTAGACAATGAGACATTTTTCTGTATGACACTTGTACACAATCAAGCAATTCCACTACACAAATTATCTGAAACATTTAGCACTTTTTTATGCATTATTTCTGCTTGGCATCATAATCACAATCAGACCCTCACCCTTATGCATCCTTGGCAGGATCCGAAGTATGCTGCTTCCCAGAGCACAACTAGCCTTTCATACAGGGTGAGTGTCAGGTTTGTTTCATGAAAAGCTCTGAGGGAAACCAGCTGTCTCTCCACAAGGATTACTTCTCAGGTGGAAATATTCTCTATATCTATAAAGAAGCTGAGCAAGGAAATGGATTTAATCTTGTATAAGGCATATCATGAGTCACAAAAAGGAAATTAGCTGCTATTCAAAACCTCCATATATAATCATCTACATGGTACCCACATGATACAAATGTGTGATTGTCATTGCATCCTTCAATTGTGAGGAGAGCAGCAATGCAATGAACTTATTTTCAAATCTCTACTTACTGGCACAGTGTAACTTAATCTTTTTATGGAGAAAGCCTTAATATTTTCATTCAAGCCTTAAGAACATGGGAAAACAGAGAAAGCAACACTAATACATCCTTTGAAAATAAATACAAACTAATTAGCTACTTAGTGAGGTAGCCAATTTGCTATTTACATAATTCTTGTTTGAATAAGTGTGAAAGAAATGTCTGGTGGCACTACAAGCTCTTTAAGACAAAATATTATATTCACTACCAATAAAGTTAAGTCTTGTTTCTTCCCATGAAATTAGGGATAGATCTTTAATAGCAGTAGCTAATTTATAAGGAAATGAGGAAACATAACATTTTACACCCTGAAAATGTTGCAAACGTGTCCTTTTTCAGGACAGAGCATACAGTATTTCCTTTTACCCTGTGTCTGCAGGTACAGCGAGAAGAGCGTGAAGTCAACTACTTCTCTGGTATTTCATGGGAGAATAGGGCAGACAACAAGGAAAGAGTCTCTTCCCTCACCTACCAATGTACTACACACTGCTACTTTTCAGGCTAACATCACAGTATTTTGTGTCCCAGGTACTCACTGTGGTTATTAACCCCTAAAGCTCTCACTTGAGTGGGAAAGAGGAAAGACAAATAAGCTGAATAGTTTTCCTGTGTAGTTCTCTCCTCTCCTGCATATCCATGGAGCTCTCCCTCTGGACATGCCAGTCTGTTTTTATTACCAGCATTTTTCAAGAGCAAGAGAACAAATACTGAGAAAGAAAAGGGTTGGAAAACATGGTTTAACATGTCAGTTTTAGCTATCTCTGGAGTATGAATGCTTTGTTGAAGTCCTAGAGAGAAAATCCTACTTATTTTAATGGAACTAAAATTTTATTTAATGAACAGAGGTGGTCTTTAATAAGTTAAAGATCCTACTGATTCATCTGCAGTGGGAAAGACCTCTACATAAGCCCCTGCCTACACACACATTATTAGACATCAGAAAATCCACTCTGAGGGTTTTGGAGGAGGTGGCAGGGAAATTGAAACTTGGAATATTGTTAATCAAATTCTGACAATGGAAAAAGATAACTACAGAGCATTTCACTAATGAAGACAAATCATTTCAAACGCATTCACAGATAACAAATGCATTGCCTCCTCTTTTACTTCCACTAAACTGATTTTCACCAGTGTAAGAGAACAAAACAAACTCCTATCTATAAAGCATAGCTATGGAAGTATGATGTGCTGCAACATTTAAAAGCAGCCCTGCTAAAAAAGGACAGAATTGTTACACACAACCATCTACACTAAATTAAGGACCTCAAAATTCAAGGTTGATTACTGTTACCTATTTTTGACATGCTGATGTCCTATATTAAAAAAACCCTAGTAACATTTCTGGAGGCATATTGACTCAGTATCTGAAGAAATCTTTCAAATATTGAGTGGGTTAATTTTTTGCTCAACAGAGAATCTTAAAGGGCTCCTATTACTTAAATACCTCCCCCCAGAGCCTTTTTTTTTTTTTTTGTGGACTTTTAACTTTTATTAAGTTTCAGAGCCACAGAGCCTCTCCCTGTCAAAACCACTCAGATTAAATCACAGCACAAAGCAGTAAATGGTCCTTCAGTGAAAAACCCTCTCAGGCTAGTCACAAGAATAAAGCAGGCTTGAAAACACTACATAGTGTTTGTAGGTTTTTTTAAGAGTACTAGATGTAGATGAGGAAATTATAGTGTTGGATTATATGAGAATGCATTGTGGAATTCTTGCAGCATTCATTTGCTGTGTGACTGACAGCTCCTGTATAGCTGGGGGGTGGCAGGAGGCGTGGGAAGTGAGGAAACCACAAACTGATGAGATACTTGTGGCTGTGACAGGTAGCAGGAGAAGCCATGAAGATAACGATCAGCCAGGGAATGGTGGTAGCTATTCTAACAACTATTTTACTATCAAATGAGACAGTAGTCATAGAAAACTTGGAAGGTAGAAACCCAGACATGATGATAAGTATAAAAGACAGTTCCTCAGAAAAAGAGGGGGATTTTAATTATTAACAAGAGGAAGGACAGATTAATGTAATTTGTGAGTAGGTGGAAATAGCACAGAAGTGTGCTGAGGAAGTAGCTTGATTCAAGTGACAGTCTTGAAAGATGTATGCCATATTTGAATATGTAGGTACTAATTGGAAACAAATAGTAGCCTCTTCCTTCAATGTAACACTTCAACAAAGATAACCTGAAATATTCTATCAGAATACATGAAAATAGATAATAGTCACTCTTATACACTGCTTAGAAAAAACCAAATACTACTTGACTAGCCCAACAAATACAATTAAAAACCAAAACCCATATAATAATACATGAATTTATTGGAAACATGCACTGAAAACCTCTGTTGATCTGTCTTCAAGGAAAGAAACATCAACTTAGAGAAAAAAAATTCAAAGTAAGTATTAAGTAAGACAACAGTTTTAAGAATCAAAATCCACAAAACAATGTTGCCTATTATTGATTATTTGAATACAGAACAAATGATAAACCCCATGAAGCACAACTGGCATTCTCAGGGGTCACTAGGAAACATACTTGAAATTTCTACAGCTACCAGTTTTGTTATTAAAGATGAAATTTGCATTTAAACATACTGCTTACATTTGTCATTCTCCTTTGCAGTATCTTTGACCTGATCTGTTTTAAAGGAACACATTGATCCAGTGATTTCATTTTACAGAGCTTTGTTTTTAAACCATACATTTATCCCAAATAATGTGATTCAAAAATGAAAATTGAAAACCAATATCATCTATTGATATCTTTATCTCACACTTCCTGTAAAAGAAGTGGTGTGGCTTAAGTACACAGCACCAGGTTATTTTAGTTTGGTTTTTGGAGAAAACAATGGAAATATGAAAGAGAGCAAAAGAGGACTGCAGAACTGCTTCTTTTGCAGATGAAGAAGTTTAAACTATTCAGCCTATCAAAGTGAAGGCTGGGAAGTAATTTGATCACTGTGTGCCAGTGCTTTCACTTGATGAAAATATTTAATGGCAGGGTGTGAATTTAAAGGCCCCAAGTTGGGCAACTCCCTGGGGGCTCTCCTGGCAGGGGAGACCCTCCTGGAGCAGTTCAGTGTCAGGACTGAGAGATGCATTGGACTTTTTCCGTCTTCATCTTCTGTTCATTGTTATCTTATCAAAACTTCAGCACACTGTCTGCACCAGACTCTACGTGCAGAAAAACAGCACAAAAATGGCCAACAGTCTCTTGTTACAAGGCCTTTTAAGCCCAATAAAAAACTAAGCTACCCAATTAAGAAGTGACACCTAAATTATTTTCCTTTCTAACCCAATAACTGACCCCTAAAGACCCGCAATGCAGATTTTTCTACCCAATTACAAGATACCACCCAAACCCAAGAAGATGAAGGAAGAAGGAAGTAAAATGAACTTGAGACAACACCCTGTATCCTCCATCTTTTATCCATCTCTAACATACTAAAAATCCTAAAACCTAAATTTCTCACCCATGTACTCTCTACAATCTCTACAATCTATTTCACACTTTTGTGGTTTCTAGTTTACCTTGAGGCTTTGGAAGTTTTCTCCATGAATGAGGGTCAAAGTCAGTGCTCCCCTGGGGGTCAGGACACCACAGAGCAGACAGAGATATATTCCCAGTGCTCTGGGTTTCCACAGCAGGGGACTTGTTGACTGTTTTAATGATAAGGTAGGAAAATTAAATTTGGTCTATGCTAGAGCTAAGAACATTGAAGTTTGAAAGATGGTGCAGTCTCCCAGGAACCAGGGCAATTGAACATTTCAGTCAGGGAGGCAACATCACAGGTGTTGAGTTCAGCTACAGCACAGCTGTGAAGTTTTCATATTTTGTCCCATTTGAGTTCAAGACTTAAAATATCGGTTTGATTTCAGAAATTGCTCAAACCTATTTTAATTTTGAGCTGTAGTAATGCTAATGATCAAAGGCTACATGCTTGTAAAGGGGGCAAATTTACCACCATAGTGGGAGGAAAGTTATTCTGCTTTAAAGTAAGAAAACATAACAGAACCAAGCTTTTGTGGAAACGTAGGCTGAGGGTATGAGGTATGGAAACCTGCCTCATCTCATTCATATTTTTGTGTCCACATTAAGACCATAACTCTAATAAAACATTAAGCCTCTGTGCTTAAACTGACAATGCTAAGATTCAGGGGAAAAACTTCCCTTCAGAGAAGATGGTCAGCTTCTTGCAGAGCTGTGTGATTTTTCTTATTTTAGGATTATTTAGGCTTCCTTAGCATAAGTAGATCTCTGTCTGTCATCAATCCTTGTGTCATACAGTTCATCTGTCTTGAGACATGAAGGATTTGCCAAAACAAAAATATTTGGCTAAAAGAGGACCAGCTAAGGAAAAAAAAAAAAAAGAAGATTAAGGCAGTACAGCCCAAATTTGACAGTTTCCACATCTTCCAGTTTTCATTACTTCCTTCCTCAGAAACAACACAATATGCTCTCACAATACATGTGAACACCTACTAACTCCTTCCCCTCTGTGCCCATTGTGGGTGTTCAGACAGTTTCTAATGTATATGTGCTCTTATCCTGCTTAATAACAGCAGCAAGAGGTCTGCTCTCAATCAGACATTTTCTTGCATTCATTAACACAAATTGGAGACCTTCATTGTTGGTAACTTGGATGACCAACAAAATCTTGGCTGTTTTGACTAGCTGAGATATTTTCTCCCCTGCAGCTTGGAAATAGGAACAGGTGATCTCAAAATATCCTGAAAGTATGCACTCTGTTTCTTGCTCTATGATACCACTTTTGAGGGTGTGCCAAGATATGTCAAATTACCTGGTGAATATTTACAAAATATAAGTTCATTTGTCAGCATCATTACTGGTGGAAGCAAGGACCAAAAATAGTTTTCTGGGAGAAAAGTAAGTCTTATGTTCTCTTTGCTGCTTGCTCTTATTATGTAATACCCATTGAGTTTGCAAGAAAATGTGCATTTATCAACTCCTTAAATATTTTTTTACAGTTAATTGAACCAACTCCAGTGAATAATGCTGAAATTGTGCATGCACCACTACTCAAACTGATTTCAGGTGTTTTTTTTTTTAAACTACCCACATACTAAGGACTGCTTCCCAAGTTAATGCCTCATTAACTCAAGGCATAAAACCCCCCAAAAACAACAAATTCATGGTAAATACAAGATCCACAATTGCATATATTTTGTACACTACATTTAACTGATCTGTGAGAAAATACAACCTTAAAATGTTTTTGTGAACTATCCCTTCCCTTTAGCTGTTCTTTATACATACACATTTTTGGTTAAATTCTTTTTGAATGGATATGAATGAACCAGACATTTGAAAAGGTAGTTAGTTATCTGAGCTCAGGATAAACAAACAGAGGTCTAGCTATATTATGCAGGCAAAGCCTGAACAGTGCCAAACTCCATCTAAAAATACATCATTTGTCCCCACCACAAACTGAATAAGAAGGCCTCCAGTAATGTTTGAAGACTGGTCTTTAGTTTAATGACACTGAAGCTTATAGGATATGAAAAGACTGCTTCTTATTCGGTTAGATGAGATGTGAACTACTCTCCTTGCATTTGTCAAGCGTTTGGAGTATTGTAGCCAGAATCAATTAATGGCTGAAAATAGATTTGGGAATGGTGCTAAACAGACACAATGGTGGGTGAGGCATCCTGTGGGAAATATCAAGGGCCAGGACATGCCTCTGCATTGACAGGCTGGGTGGAAAGACACATCCAAAGAAACAGAATATTTCCTAACTTTAGAACCGAGATGACCACGTGGAAATTGCAAAAAAAGAGCAGCCCATGTTTTCTAATGCAAAACAAATTCAAACTGCTTGGCATTTTCTTCTTTTTATTCTATCACACATGCACTTGAAGTAAGCTAATAACTCCTTTCTTATCTCCTAGCTCAGCTCCCCAGGGAAAGAGCCTATACCTGGAGCATTTCCTTTTGCCCTATCCCAAATTCCACAAACCTACATGTCTTTGCATTCCTGAGCCAAAGCATGCTCAGGGCAGGCACCAGCATTTTGTTATTTGCAGCATGACTTGGGATGGCAGCTACAAGGAGAGCAGCAATGCCAAGAGACTTCTCCATGTCTGACAAAAACAATGAGTACCCTGCAGTAAAGCACAATGACAAGAAGAAAAGGAAAATAAATCTGTGCTAGACGTTGCTCTTCTTTTGTTTTTAGACCAGGTAAAGCCCAAAAGGGCTTTGGAAGAAGGGAGAAAGATAACCTAAGAAATTATGTCAGGGTCTGTGCATCGGGTCCCGGGAATAACAGAGACGGCATAGGATAGCTGTATGTTAACAGATTCCCTTACTTCTTAGGCTTTTCTGCTTCCAGACAAAATGGAATTGACAGTGTCCTTTTATACTATTCTGTTCCCATTTCCTGCCAAAAGAGAGAATGATTTATTTCTTTGGAAATATCCAAGCAAACAAACAAAACCAACAAACCCCCAAATTAACTGCTGATTCTGTTTCAGCTTTTCTCCCAAAACAACCTTACAATTCTTTACATAAAAATAAAACATATTTATTTTGCTTGGATTTTATATGCCTTGAGTGAAAATAAACAAACAAAAAGCATTCCAGGGACAGCAAAACCAAGTAAGTGAGTATTCCAAGAGATGCGTATTTCTGAGTGGATTTCCTCCTGTTTGCTAACCGATGAATGCTGACTCTTTCTCCTCCACAAGAATGTTAACAGGGTTTCTCTCCATCGCCCAGCTGTCAATTTCTGTGCCCCTCTGCCAAATGCCACTAGAATTGACCAAAAGTAGTTCAAAAGTTAAACGCAAAAATCTGACAGACATACAGAAAGCGAACATGACTCCAAAAGCTTCATTTCCTTAGGAGAATAAACAAAAAACACAGTTAAATTTAATTTAGATACTCAAGGATAAATATATGATCTTGTGTAAAAGAAGAGTAGGAACAAAACAGAAAAGGATTTCAAGAGTAATTCATGTTTAGTCTGGTAGCTGAAATGGACACACAACTGTGAGCCTTATAAATAACCTCCTTCACTTCAAAACAAGAATTTTGCACCTCTGAGAGCTGCTTACCCCAACAACATAAGCAAAGTATTGCTAGTTATTGATTGCATTAACCACAAATCCAAATTATGAATAAAATGTCATATTGATGTGATGGCAGATACTACTGATCTTTAAAAAAGAGGATTTAGAGGGGGACTGCAATCATGATAACATAAGAACTGTATCAAGGGCAACACACAACTACTGCCAGTGATTAACTAAACTGTAAAATTTGTCTCATGCTAGGAAATAGCTCCATCTCCTGTTCCACATACAGAAGTCCTCAAAATCATAATTTAAACAAATAAGCAAGAAAAACCCACTACACAGCTGCTCCTTAAAAGTCTTTAAAGAGAAAATAAAATTGAAGCTTATGTCTACAAAATTAATCCCTCTCATATACACATTTAAATATCTGTTTATCTTGCTGCAAAAAAGCATTAGCAAAAAATATTCAAGTAGCTACTAAGAGAAAGATGTTCCTTTTTGTCAAAGCATTTTAAGAAACTAAGATATGTGATGGTCTCAGCTCCCCCCTAAAAAGTGTCATGTGGTTGGAACATAAATCTGTCCCATGCACTGTGGAGTAGGCTTTGTTCACAATTTTGGAACGTGCTTTAAAGCTTTTGCTCCACAACATGGCCAATGTTATTTGCTCTTCCAATCTCTCCAGTGACATCATTATCCAACTGGATGCTTAGATGAAGTCAATAGGAGTGTTGTCATAAATCTTATTGCAAAGTTTTCCCTTGAGGTTGAGCAAAAATATTTGGGAAAGTGGGGTGCAATACTTGCTCTCATCGCAATATATATTTTTATACTAGCAAGTAGGGAGAGCTCTGCTACCCACCAAGCAGCCTTATCAGTAACAAAACTGGCATAGAAGCCATGCAGGACAGCATTATTTTATTCTTCTACCAATTCACCCACCTAAGAGGGCTTGTCCTGCCACTGAGACCAGTGGGGAAATTCTCCTTCTACCTATCCAGGAAGGCAGGAAGGAGTCTTTATCCACAGCTCTGGCAGGGAAGATAAAACAAGCATGTTTAGACAAGACTAATTGACAGCCTACTTCCAGGAGTGGGAAGGTGAGAACCAAATCAGATGCAGAATTCAAGACAATGATAGTAAACTGAAATTGTAGCAAAGGGACTCAAGTATATATTACAGAATAGCATGCCAGCTGAGGGCTCAGAAGGATTCAGATAATCACTTGCATACCCATTAAGAAATTTTAAAGATGCACCCTTCCTTGAACAAGGCAGTATTTTGCAGTGCTGCAAATGCAAGTGGAGAAGGAAAACTCAATCTTTCCTATATTTCTGTGCTGTGAAGCCATTAGACTCATCATTCTTTGCAGTGCAGGAGTTTGCAAGGAACTGTGATCCTCCTCCTATACAATACAAACTCTGCACTTCTCTGGTGCCAGTAAGACATCTTCACTTTCAGAGCATTAGGTAACAGCTGTGACCTATGTTTCAAATATTGACAAAAGTAAATTTACACAAATAGGCTTTTATTGAAGTCTATTAATAAATAAATAGCTATTTTGTCTCTGTACCTCATCATTTATTTTTGTCTGCTTATTGAGAAAAAGTAGGGGTAAATACAACTTCCTCTAAGTGTGCAGGACCAAGCCTAGGCTTTCCTCCAGTTAACACCTAACCACAGAGGAGCACAAGCTCCAGCAGATATTTGACTTCCAAGATCACAGTGAAAGGTTTCACAGCTTTTGAATAACTCTTTTTGCTACTTATTTATTAACTATCTTTATCATTTGCCCTTTACAGCCTCCTTGGATGTCTTTAAATCTGCATTTAACCTATACCAGAATAACCTAGCATTCAAATAGAAGGCAGCTGACTTATGAATGGAGAAGCTGGCAGAGGTTGGCAGAAAGAAAAAGGGTCCTAAATGCTTAATTTATTTGTCCATAAATTGCAATGGAGATGGAGGAATTCCAGTCATTCTATACCCCTCCATCAGCCTGCTGGCAGAGGAAAGAAAATTTATGCTGAGCATCTTAAATCTTTCAAGAGAGTCAGGTGGTGCACTGCTTGCACTTGAATACTGGCAACCAAGTATTTCCCTGCTGGGAGTTCATACCCTCTTGAGGAACTCTGTCTCAAGATACAGTCTGCTTACTGGACAAGAGGTAGTCTTCTTATCTTCTCCTGGGGGTAATGCAGGCTGAAATCTTGCTTGCACCCTTAAAGCACTAAAGTTCTAAAGTTCTGTATGTAGCATGGGATTACATATATAAATATATGGGATATGAGTCTGTTCTGCACTTTTCTGTAAGGCCCAGTGCGGTTACTTCACAAAGTCTGCTCAGTCTGTTATTTCACATCAGATGAGTTAGCAAGATAAAAATTCAGCTCTGCAGAGCTAGGAGTAACACAATTCTCATGTATCATACAATTCATTCAAACTTTGACACTGATAATACTTAAGACTATTTCACAGCCTGAGAAGGTAAAAACCACTGTTGTCTACTTTTAAATGCCCAGCACCCGGCATAAGGTTGGTGGATCTGTAGGGAGCATCTGTCAAGTATGTGCCCTTTGAAAATGTATGAAAACCAAGCAGTTTTGATCATACACCTGTAAAACTACAGTATTGGTTGATTGTATTCCACTGCAGAACGTAACATGTCTCCTCACTTTCTTTCCACTGCAAGTATCAGTCTTCTCAGCTAAGAGCTCCTGAGCAAGGAGATCAGAGCAGTACAACAGCAATTTATGAGCAACCACTTATTCCTGTAGGCTTGTGAAAGAGCACCTTGACAAGTGTTGCCTACCTTAGCCTGTGCCATTCCAGATATTACAGGGCTAGCAGGATGTCTTCACAGTGGGAGCTAGTCTCAATCCAAGTATCACTGCCCAAGGTCTCTGGGAGCAAAAGAGTTGTAAAGGATTTAGAGTGGATTAAAGGAGAAGGAAATATTTGCAGCTCCTGACAGCTTCCTCTAAGAGTGCTATAATAAAACAAACAGTTGTACAAGAACTCCCTCAAACAAAAAGCATTGCAGCACATAAAGCAAAAGAATATATAAAATCAAGCCTGTTTAGAATAGCAGCATGGGCTGTCTGGACTCCTTTTTGTTGAGGCATTGGTTTTCACATAATTTTGATGTCTCTCTTTGAAGACAGTAAGGCTGAACAAAGGCCAGTCAGGAATAAATCCAGGGAGAGGAGAGAAAAAAGGTGCGCAGTTGCATTGCTTGTTAGTATTTCCCAGAGCAGCACACAGAGATGTATTGCAGGAGAAGGAGGTCTGTCTCCTGTGTGGTACAGCCTCTGCCAAGGCAGATGTCAGGCTGAGCACCTCACTCTGGCATCATCACACTGAGCTATGACTATCTTTCTTCCAGCATCTCTGGAGCACTATAGAGTCACAGTCTTGTCCAAGGGGCTCACCCCACCTCTCTCATGTTGACTGTACTGCAGAGTATTCTGCTGTTCCAAAAGGAATGCTGAGCTTTGGTCAGAGACACTAACCCAAGATTCAACAGCTTGAGCTATAATTCCTAGTTCACATGCTTCCTATGAAATTTTTGGTAAATCACTTCATGCATTTGGCTTTATCCTCTACTGTGATTATTTACATTTACTTTCTCTGCCCAAAAACTAGCCAAGCAGCAAGCATACCTGACCTCTGTGACTCCTGCTGCCTTACAGCACACACAATGCCAAACTCCCTCAAAGTGACAGTGTGCTCCTTATATCAATCTGTAACAATACCCCTGCTGATTATCAATGCCTCTTCCTGGGTAGATCACTCAATTCCAGCAGGTGAAGCCTTCACTATATAACAGTTATTCTCTTGCAGGTGAGATTTTGAAAGAGCTGCTATTAAGAGATGGTGAACGAAGCAGAGCAAGAGAAGAGATCACTTTGAATGACAGAATGGAATACACTGGGGTATAGCCCTATCCCAAAAGTGTGGTGAAAATGTTCTCACCTACAGAAATAACAATTCTCGGAGCTTCAGGTTTTTAAATATGATATATATATATTAGAAGTAGAGTTGGTTAAGTAGTTCAAATAGCTAAACTCTCCAGTGTACAAGGCTATCATTTTAGATAATGAGACATTTCTCCATTTTCCAAAAGGTTAAAGACAGACTCTATAAATTCTGCATCTAGCAGCCCAGGGAGGCTTCTCCTAACGGCCCCCACAGATATAATTTCATTGTCTGGAATGCATCAGGATCAGTTAATGCTGATGAAGTGTAAGGCTTTGTGTTCAGAATAAAAGTAGGAGCAGGTAAGGCTTCATGACTTGAAACTGCAAAACAGCTTTTCTGCAAATAAACTGCAGTAGGGGAGAAGAAATTAACTGTCAATATCTACAATGACACCAGAAAATAACTACTAGAAAACAATAACTGTGAGGGGAATGTACAAGGTCATCTTCATACTCTGCATTGTATAAAAGTTGATATCTGCAAACCAGACTCCCTGGGCCAACCTGCATTTCACAGAGCAGGTGGCAATGCTGCCCTTTAGGTACCAGCAAGCCAGAGGATGTGTCCCTAAGCCATCTGGAGCTCTGTCAGTATACACTCACGCTGGAAACAAAATGCACAAAGATTTGCATGACTGATTTTCTGCTCCATGCTCTGGTGAGGACAGCAGAGATGAGCAGCCTTGACCTGCTGACCACTTGTGACAAGAATTTACTTGACAACAGAGACCTTCAGGTAGCCAGATGAAACCAGCCATCTGTCAGCTGTGAATCTGCAGCCAGCCACTGCATGAAAAGGTAAAAATCAAAAGAGAGGAAAAAACAAAACAAAACAAACAAACAAAATAAAACCACAAAAGAAACTAAGTCAAAGAAAGGACAGAGAAAGAACAGTACAAGCTGTGCTGCAGATATTTATTTTTCCTTACAACAACAGAGGGCGGTAATCCTCCATGCTGTCCACAGTCCTGGTCTGCTTCAAGCCCAATGTGATACCCTGGAGGTGCTCAGCTCTCCCTTCAGCAAAAAGCAGCAGCTTTACTTCTAGGGAACAACACATTTTTATGTGTTCTAGCTTACCAGAAGCAAGAGGCAAGAAAACTAATGGTGGCTTGGGGCAGTAAAACAGACATCGCTCCTCCCTTGTTAAATGGTAAATTTTTTCAGGTGGAAATGCAGAACTATTTTACACTGGCATACATCCACAGAAAAGCAATTAAAAAAAAAAAAACCAAAAAAAAAACACCTCACACCAGCCCATTAAGCAGGCTTTGAGGTCTGCTAGAGTAGCAATCTTCTCTCATGGGACACAGAGGCTCTTTCTGCTCCCTTCCCTCTAGGCACTGAGCCCCTTAAGAGGGCTCTGCATGCTCCCGGCATGAAGGGCCATGCTACTGCCAAGAGTACCAGGCACATTGTCAGCTCTGGACCATAGAAATTCCACACTGCTCTAGCTGATCACCTCTATCTTGAATCCAGTTGGGCCCCCTAGGGGGAACCCAAGCATTGGACTCAAAATGCCATCAGAGTAGAACAAGGGAAATGACATGTTGAAAGTCTTTAGGGTTTACAAAAGAACAAGCAGGTAAGACTTGGACAGTTATGTGGCACATAGCCCACCTTGAAGCTTAATTTCTTGATCTGGAAACAAAAACATCACCAGATTATGTGCTGGAAGTTGCATTTGGTGTTTATTAAAAAAAAAAAATGGGGAATGGCAATAAATCCAGACAGTTCTCCTGCAGCCCCTCTGTTCAGAAGTACTCTGACACAAGCATGAGCACCTGCTACAATGAAAATTAGGTTATCTGTCCTCTGTAAGATATACCTGGGGCCAGGGAGAAGAAAAGAAAAAATCCTATGAAATGCAGAAGGGCACTGTGTATTCCCACATCTGCCCTGTAAAGCTAGAGTCCACCTAAACAATCAGTGCAAAAAAATAGCAATGTTGGACAGTCCCCATTTGATAGGGCAGTCTTTTTATTCATTATGTAAAGGCTGTGGAGATCATATGCCTCGTCCAAAGCCACAAGGTAAGTCCAGGACAACACCAAGAGCAAAATCTGCACCCCCAGAGTCTCTGGGGCTAATGCTATACTGCCACATCCACTGTCCAAGAGCTTACTCTCTGGGCCATGAAAGGATAATCAAACATTTCCTGCTCAAAGCATAGGCCGTATTTCAGAGAATTTTTGTGTCTCAGATCTTCACATAGCCATTTCTGCTCCAAAAAATTGACTGAGTGGCAGATCCATAAAAAAAAGTGTTTTACATTAGTTCATGTTAGCCCCTAAGCTCTGATATTCAGGAAAGTATTGAAGGACAACAGTCTGGATCTTAGTTTCAGCAACATCAATGTTTCCTTTGTGAACTCCAGAAAGTAGTCACAAATGTAGTCAAGCCCTGTCACTGTCAGGTGCTCAAATTTTATCTCAAGGAAAACAGGTTAAACACATACTCCTTGGAAAAGAAGAAATTTTGATTCAAAGTGGCAGAGAGACAGACTCACAATGAGCTCAGCATAGAAAAACACAACTCATGATCCTGTGTTGCATAAAGAGATCAGTAGCTGCTGAATTATACATGTATAATTTATGCCGCTGAATCAGCCATGTACCAAATTTGCAGTTTTAACTATTAATGCAAATGTAAAAAAACCCCCACATTTAAACTAAATGCATATATCTACAAATTATACCAGTCACAGAGTAAACTGATCATCTGGGCAAAACTCTGAACTGGTCAGAGGGCCTATTTTTTTTTTTCTGACCAGAATTGTATTTGAAATCAGCCAAAGTTTTGTTGAAATAACTGTTATAGCTGTTTTCATTTTTCAGTTAGCAATCTAGTTATGAATAAATAATGAAGGTTCCATTTATTTAAAAACATATTCAACATCTCTTCTCTTGGAAGTCCCACAGGGTGAACATACAGCTCTACTTGCCTGTTTACCTCGCACTTAAGAACATGGTGCCAGAATATAAAGATTGGAGTGGTGACCAAAGTACATCTATACCCTCCCACCCCACCTTCCCCCTGCCAAAAACTTACCATGGCAACAGAAACTACCATTTATTCACATTGTCTTCACAAGATTAAGTGTGCTGAAACTTTCAGTGTTGAAATCAAGCAACTAGACAGAAAACATGATTTTCTTCTCCCAAACAAGTCTACACTTTTGGATTTTGTTGAATCTAAGTTTTCAATAAAAGTGCAGGAAATGCTTTTGTAAAGAAAGAGTATTCATCTGCTATGGGATTTTATTTTTATTAACTGTTCGAAGAGAAAATTCTGCCTACCCCTGGTGCCAGACAAAGGGTGCCAGGGCAGTGTGTTCGAATTTGCAGCTGTTTGAAGTTGCATAGTTTGGCAGACAATACCCCAAATGCTTCCTTTCTTGCTATTTCAAGACATTAGAGGAAATCCACCATTACAATTGTTCATAACCAGTGGCTGATCTGAGCACTGTGTGCTCTGTATATAATGGGAGGGGAACTGATAGGAGCAGAAGAGCACACCAGCTGTTTTCCTGGAACCCATACAAAGGCCTTTGCCAGTAGTCTGACACATCTGCAGAATCAGATATGGGATCTTTTTGTTTTTGCTCCCTGTATCAGCTGGTGCAGAAGCTTAATCTGACCATTTTATCAATACAGAAAAGCAAAATCTGGAGTCTTGCTGTTCAACCTTGCTTTTAACTACGAATTACCACTCGACATTGATTAGAACAGCAAAATACTATATCTGAAAATTATGCCCATATTTATACAGAGAAAAATATTTTCAAGGGAATGTATTCTCATACAGAGGACATAATCTGATAATTAAGGTTGATATTTTCCCTCAAAAAAATTTTAAACCAGTTATTTGAAGACGTTGCATACCTTAGTTCTGGACACCAGAGTCTGGCCCTCCTATAAGCAAGTCCAGGGCAGTTTTTCAAGCTGGCTGTCTGTTTCTGTGCACCTCACAAACCAGATTAGGAAGGACTACAGTATTCAGTTTGCACAATCCAGAGGCTTTGCAAGAGCATGTTATGCTAGTCTGGCAAAACTCTCTAGCAGCTCAGGATATATCCTGATCAGAAGGATAAAGACTGTTTGAAAATAACACCTAGGTTGAGGCCCTGTTCTTTGTGTCAAGGAAAGATATTCCCATATTACAAAAGAAGTAGGAGCGGCCATTAGAAGGCCACCCAGTGATGACACTGGAGAGAAGGACAGAAAGTTTAATTTAAGTGCTATTATCATTATTATTACCACAATATCAAACTAATTTGTGGCCTTGTCACATAAAATGGAGAGTGTCAAAACCATCTGGGGGACAAAATAAATCTTTCAGGAGCAGGCACACCCATAGCTTCTAAAACTGGTGGAACAGAAGGAGGAAAACCACTCTGAGTGCAGGAGTGGCAGGACATCCCTGACAGCAGGAGGATCCCTAGAGCTGCCTGCAGGAGGGGACAGCTCTTAGCCAGGGACACAGCAGAGTTATGTCCTGCCTGCCAGTGAGCCTGTCAACAGCAGGGACAAGGAGAGATGGGCAAAAGCCTTGACCCTCCCTAATTATGGGAAATGTTCATTCCTCTAAGCAAACAGCTGTGTGGAGTTGATGAAAGATGGGCTATTTCATTTCAGGATATGATACCAAACTGTATCTTTACAGAAAAACATCTTTGCTTCCATATGATTTTTTAATGGCTTTTCATTTATTTATTTTAAATTTGAAACAGATTTTGTTTCTTAAGGTCGAGAGCACTCAGTTTACTCAGCTATTTTTAGTAATGCTGGACAGATTCATTGAATTATTCTGTGAATTATTCATAGTGCCAAGAAACAACTTGGGCATTCCTATGATATTTGAAGATAATGACAGCTTCTCACATTTTTGCTGTGCAACTGCAAATCCAGGCTCCAGCAAGAGTCTCACAGGTTTGTCAAGGGAGGCCAGAAAAAAGCCTGTGTGTTTTCCCCTGTGTTCAAGTGCTGGAAACATCGTGAAAATCAGTAAGGCTTATTAAAATGAAGACAAAATATCCTGTTGTGGAGGCTTTTTAATTTTATTATGGTTTACTGTGTCACTCTTACCTGATAAAAGTTTTTATTTTTGTGTTTTCTGGGCTTAAAATAATGCCACAGCTACCAAAGCTGACAAAAAGTCAGTCTCCTCAGAGCAGAGAAAGGAACAGCAGAGAGGAAACTGCTGCTGATTGTTCTGGAAATATCCTCCACCCAAGTTACTAATTACACACTCCGTTGATCACGTATAATTATGATCTGAAAAGAAATTCTACACCCTAGCAATTTAGCTGGTGTTTCTTTTTTAAAGTCAACCATTTCCACTCTAATGAACCTCAGTATGAAGTAGCAAAACCTTGGAGGGAAAGGCTACAGACATGAAAATGAGTGCTTGCTGTCTCATTAACATTTTACTTGCTTGGCTAGGAGTCCTTTTGTTACAGGAAGCTAAGTGGTTTTATGGCCAACTCTCCTGAATCTGTAATAATATCCAATATGTGTGTAAGTGATTTCTGCTTTTAAGCCACTGAGCCTCTAAATAATCTCCACTAAAGCTAATGTATCCACAGTCAATGTGCAGCTCTTGCTAAAATTCAAGTAATTGCTGCCTTGGCCAGCTCCACAGCACAACTCTAAACCTGTCATTTGGCAGCTGTTAATATTTATAAATTGATGGATCCAACCTGTCACATATGGTCTCCCTGAAAGCAAGTGTATATCGGGAGCTAAAATTTTCTTTCCAGTCAGTAAAAAGTTAATGCCAGGCTGAGGTGCCCCAACACAGATCTAAGCCCACAGGAACCACAGAAGAGAGATTCCCTGCACATATAAAATAGAAAACACCCATGACACACATTTCTGGTCTTTTCTTCAAGAAAGCTAAAGCCTGGGTTTAACACAGGCTTTAAAGAAGAGTTGCAGGGGACCACAAGAAGTACTAAGCACTAAAACCTACATTTAATACAAATCTGCAAAATTAATATAGCATATATTTAACTGAAATAAATCACAGTTAAAACTCCTAAGGCAGTGGGATCCTTCGTGACTGCAAAACCAGCCAAAACTGCTGCTTCATGGCTCTAGAAATAATTCATGATATAAAACCAGGTCAAATATGAAAATTAAGAGAGAGCTACCTCTCAGTGAACAACTATATGTGAGAAATGTGCTTCTCCTGAGCCCTGCTCTCACCTTGTCAGTGGGCAATCAGTTCCAAACAAGAACAGATTAAATGAGTGTGAAGAGTGTCAAAATAAAATGGGGCTATCAATCCTCTTCCACTGGTGATGAAAGCTGTAAAGCAGGTGTATGAATAAAAAACTATCAGTAGCAAGGACTCAGCCTTCTGAAAGCAAAGACAAGCACAGAAATTAAAACTATATAAGCCACTAATTAATATTTCTAAATAGGACTGTTATCTGTTCTTTCCATCCTTCCATAGAAATTAAGGCCAGTTTGTTTTTTAAAAGCATTTTCAGCATGCATTTTTAGAACATGAGACATATCTCAAAAGGAACATGAGACATATCTCTACAGTGGATGCCTTTGGGCTACCTCCTCAGAGGCCAGGGCCAGTCATGCTCAGAGTTCCTAAGAGGATGAAGGCTATCCACTACAAGAGCCTCTCAAAAATTTCCTACCACCTTCAATGGTACTGGAAGCCAAAGTTTCCTCAGAAGATTTAATTTCTGCATGATGACTTATTCTAAGGCAGGAGTAAAGGGGTTTGCAGTAAAGAATAATTTTTGCTCACACTAGTGTACATTAGATCATTTCCACCATTGCTTATGTTATCCCTTTGAAATCTTATTTCTGCTTCAGCTGTATTTATACTTCATTGTCTCAATACTCTTCTGTTTGAAAGTGTGAAGTGTTATGGAAACACAACAGAAGACTGCTTGTCATGGATTCTTAACTGCTCAACTCAAACTTGCCTTATGAGCTTTGGGTTGAAGTGGATATTGATGGACTACTCACACAAAAATATTGTCACTGTGAAAACTTATTTTACTCAATAAATCCTTATTCGAATAACAGAGACTAGGTACCAGATTGGTTCCATGTACCTTTCCATAGACAGGCCAGGCATTTGAAGTATAGCATCACTTCCAACAACAACTAGGAAAACAAATAGTCTCACAGAGACCAAAGAAAAGACTAAGTAGGAGCCTGGGATTGTACTACAGTAGAAAGCAGCAGAAGCTGGAAGAAAAGGTAAAAAACTGATGAAAGAGAGTCAATTTGAGAAAAAAGCATGCCCATCTGTGGCAGGGTTTTGAGAGCATTGTATGTTCAGAAGGGTTGAAAGATTTGTGTAAAAAAGCAAGTTTAACTTCCACTGTTTGAAAATCATATGTCAAAATATAAGTTTTGTTATCAAATTTTCAATTTGCTTGGTTTTATAAAAGGAAAAAACTACTGAGAAGCATTTTTCAAAATATTGATTTTAGACATGCACAGGAACTTTGGCATTGTGGACAAAGTTACACTGAGTCACATGTAGAAGTGATGGCAAACATCATACTGAACAAATGCTCTTCCTCTGTGAATGTTTGTACACCTCTTTTCCAGTCTTAAACTGAGACAAACACTTTTTTTATCATCCAGTTTCCTAAAGTCGCTCCAGTTCTTCAGAAACAACTCCTAAGAAGATATTTCTCCAAGACAGACTGAGTAAGGCTCTCCTTCTGCATCTTGACCATCTCAAAAGAGAGCTGAGATCTCAAGATATATGCCTTGTTGCCAGAGTGGGAGAAGAGTCTCTCTTGATCCACACCTGCCATAGCTAGATTAGAGTTTCTAAATTTTTTTTGCCAGATTATCCAGACCTTGTATTGTTGTTCAAGCAACAGATCTGAAGCTGTAAAAGAGTCCAGTTCTACAGAAAAGAATGGAAAGCATATTCAAAGAGTAGAATGCAGTCTTTGTTATTTGATTTCAGCTGTTTCCCTGACACATTAAGCAGCATCACATGAATATGACCTTACAAAACACTGCATGAGAATATAAATCTAATTCACCCTTTGTCTGTTGAGAGCCAGGAACCTTAATTTCAAAAGCCTGACCACATAAAATTGTACAGACCTCAATAAACACATACAGAGCAGTTCTGATATGAGGGTTCTGATTTTGGCTTATCAGAGGCCAAAAATCTGTCATTCACAGAATATTGTCTCAAATATATCACATAGGAAAGGTCTCAGTGCTGAAAGACCTTCTATCACAGACATCCTACTACAGCATCCCAAATTGTTCCAGCAGTTACATGCTGTACCAGAAACAGTTGTGTCATTGTTACTGATATTGACTAATTTTATATTTCAGTCTTTGGTTTATCTTTCAGAAAACTTCTTGTTTAATTTGTTGTGGTTCAAACCACAAAAACGCTGCAAAATTTAATCCTTCCCAGAGTGAAATTCATATCTGGGAATAAAATGCATTAGTTTCCCTACACGACAGGGGTAGTCTCTTACCTCTGAATGATACAGATTGCTGGTATGCAATAGAAGGCTAGTCAGGGGAAATCCTAAGCACAGAGCCACACCTGCATCTCTGATAGCTGGGAATTACTCATCTCTGGCTTTTGAAGATCTGTAACCTCACACTTATCAGGGGAGAATCATCTCTCTAAAGGTAAAAGTCGGTGTCTCTTTCTGTAGAAAAGCTATGGAGGACACAGCCTTCTTCTAAAATAAATGCAAGAGTGGTGATAACTGGCTTTTAAATCAGCTTACTGACAGAGCACCCACATGGGAATCTGAAGTCATGTTTAAATCCATCCAGGGAGCAGAGAATAGAGGAAGCCCACATTCACAGCAACATTTTCATCTTTAAAACATGTGCCCAACACTGGTATATATGGAGACCTATATTCCATGTTGTTTTCTCACTCCCTAGCCTCTCAAATTGTTTCCTGCAGAGAGACACAGTTTCACAAACTAGGCAAAAAGTGCTTCCCAGCTACAGAAATATCTCAAGAAATTCTTATAATTATGGCACTGTTCTAGGAAATGAAATCACAGTGAACTTCAGTCCTGCAATTCCCAGGCAAGTGCCCAGCTTAGTAGGAAGTCACACTGTCATAAACTGCCCTGTATTTAAGATGGAGCCCAATGCTGCATCCTTTCATCCATCATTCTTACAGCCCTCACCAATGGAAACTGGGGAACAGACAGGGAGGGGATCATATGCTGAGGGTGTTAGTCAGGCCAAGACACAGGCTAGGCACCATTCTCCTGCCAAGAGAGAGAGAATTCTGATCTGCAGTCCTGAGGAGAGCTTAGAAGCTGAACAGGGGAAGTAGCTGTGAAATACAGGCATCTCCAGCCACTACAGCAGGCAAGAGGAAGGTTTTCAAGAGTACACCTTTAGATGCAGAGATCTGAATACCACCTGGATGCTATGTCAGGCATTTTAGGAGCTAGAGATTCTACAGGTTCCATAATAAAGTCATGCCTTTTCTCCTGGATTGCACAAAGAGGCTGATTTCAGGTTTAGTCTTCTTTCTCATGCTCCATTCTTGAAGCTGTTTTTTAAGCTCAAAATGTGTGAACTTACTGGGAAAAAGAGAGGCACATTAGCTCCCCTGTAAAATACATGGCAACAAAATCCTTAGAGGACACAGTAACATCCCTCCAGGTGTTTTATTGAGTTTTTGTTTGTTTTGTTTTTTTCTTTTTTTTTCCTTTTCCTTCTCTTTTTTGTACCTTTTTTTTTTTGTCAGAAACAAAGAAACCATGAAGGAATAGATATCACTACCTCTAAAAGTATATAAAAGGATATACCTAGAGTTTTCTAGCTAAAAATCAAATGGGAACTTTTAGATGCATCTAGTGATAAGAAATTAATTAAGTGTCTTATGTCCTCTGAAGTATTTCATCATTAACTTTGGTAAGATTTGCTATTTCTACCTTTTTTTGTGCCATATGCAAATAAAATGTGGTGATCCACAAGAGAATCCAAGCCTACTTTTCTGCTAAGACAATCAGCTTAATGAATAATTAGTAGAAGAATATTAGTAACATTAATGCTTAATGAGTTAAATCTTCTTTGCATCATATCCTCTAGTTTCCCCAGCTTGCTAAATAAAAGTTTATTGTCTTAAATTAAAGGACATTTATGAAATGAAAGATAATAAAATTGCAGAGAAGAAAAAGTTAATCAAGATAATTAAAATGAAAAATTATTAGAATCATTCACTTTCACCTGCATTTGCAGTATAGCTGGACTAAGTTTCTAATTAAATGAGAAAGTATGTGAAGTGCAGTTCAGCTGATTTGCATTTATGGAACTGGAAGAAAATATTACCTTATTAAAGTGAATTTCAGAGGAAATGTCATAGCACAGAGGTTGGCCTGACTTGACTTTCTAGTAGATTACGCAGTCCTTTATAAATTTGACTGCTTCACAGAGCCAGCTCCTCTGTGGCTCTAAATCAGCATGGTCTCACTGAAGTTAATGAAGCCACATCAATTTATACCAGGTAAGCATTTGCCCACTAACACTTTGAGTGTATATGTTGCTGCACAGAGCAAAATTCAACTACATTTACCACTGTGTACACCTGAGAAGGATGCCAATGAAAGGTGGTGTAATGCTGCTGTGCTCAACTAAATTTAACCAAATTTTGCTGCTTGGACAGAGGCTGTAGCACACTGTCTGCCTCTGAGGATATATTCCTGCAGATACATACATGAAAACAAGCTAGATGATATTTGCTGGCCTTGACTACCGCTGCTCACAGTGCTGTACACAGCACTTGTTAAAACTACCAATGACTCCAATTTGTGGCAGACCTGAAGCTGAGCTGACCTCATATGCTCACAGCTGGAAAGGAGAAGGGGATTGTGCTGCCACTGCATAGTGTGATGCATGTTCCCCTTCATGGTGATATCTCTGTGCTTTTGTACCTGAACTCTCAACAGTGAGATTAACAGAGCTGTATGGTTGCAGTAAAAACATGGAAACCAAGCCCTGTTTCACTGTCAGAAAGCAACAGCTTGTTAATGCTTTAAAAAATGAGATAGCCTGCGGCTAACCCTGTATTGCCTTTCTGCCTGTGTACATATTCCTGATGCAATATGATGGAGGGTATTCAAGATATTTCATTCTGATTAAGTTAATGTAAGACAAACCTCATATTTTAAACTCCTGAGGCAGGAGGAAAGATTTCAAGATTTGAAAAATGTATTTAATCTCACAGATGGAGCCAAAAAGAACTCTAACTATGGGCATCTGCTACAACATCACAAGTACATTTAGATTATAAAAATGTAATACTTGACATCAGGAGAGTATTCACCATGTCTCTTTAAGGAACCAGGATTCAGTCTATTGAAGCAGCAAATGCTATTCCAGCTATTTTCACTTATATTCTCTACAAAAGAAAATGACCACTTCTGCCATCACTTTGCTGGGGAAACCACAGCTGGTTTTGTGATGCATTCTGCGGTCAATGATTCAGCTGTCAAAGTTGTATTACATCAGAGACAACAAACACCTGCTGGCAGAGATAACAAGTCAACCCAATAGAAGAGTAGCTTTGGAGACAGAAGGTTCATTTCCAACACTGCTTCATTCACTGCAGCTACAGGCCTGAATTAGCCTTGCAAAACTGTCAGGAAAACTTATCAGACCAAGCATGAAATTAATTATACAACTCACTATTGGTGATGATCCTTAATGGTGATGACAAGAAATATTGATGACATTCAGTTTACTCGCCAAGTTGATTGCTCAGACCAGATAAACTGTAACAGTTTTGTGGAGTAGTTTCGGCTCATAAACTCAAACTACAGCCTCATCATAGCACCATATCAAACAATGCAGTCACAGTCATTAGGGGCTGTTCAACCCAGTCTTTTTCTCAGCTGCCAGGAGTGGGCAGATATCTAAATGGCCCAGAACACCCTCACTGTTAAACACGTGTCACCAGCTCAAATGACCTTCTGGTCCTACTTGATTCCAAGTTCATTATTTTGGCTTCCTTTTATTTTTATTTTAAATGTCTTTGAGTTTATTGTTAACTATGGAATTATATATGTATTTGGAAAATCCATTTTATAAAAACTATATTTCTTTAATATTAGGTGTGCAAAACCTATAGTTGACTTCTTTGCTACTTGCCACAGGAACACTTTTAAATGCTTTGAGCAAACTCGTGAAGATTAAAGATGATATTCTACCAAATAGACTAAATAACATGCAGCAACTATCACAAAAATTATTTACTAAAGTGAGGAAGGCAAAGAAACTCATAAGGCAGGTCACTTAAAAGACATTCCCTCCCAAAAATTGAGGAAGTGGTGCAGGTAATATTCCTTTTATCTGGCCAGCTGTGTCACTGCCATGCAGCAGTGCTGCAAGGGTGTGGAGAGGAGGAAAAATAAAAAAGGAGTAGCAAGAAAAAGAGGCCAAGGAAGAGAGAGCACCTGGCTTCCTGCCTGGGCTTGGAACACAGACCTTGCCTTCTTCAGTGTCTCAATGCGTTACACAGGTTGCAGGTGACACAGAATGTACCAGCACAGAGAATTTGTTACAGGAGGATTTGAGTACAGGACACTTTTGGAGTTGTATTAGATGTTGGTAGTGAGTTACCTGGCAGAGTGAGGGGTGGGGGGAAGTGATGGATGCAGCCCTGTGAGCCTGGAGGAGATGCTACAGGCCACAGCTTGCTAAGGACTTGTCACCTGGCGAACATAGGCTTGGTATATCTGAGGATGCCAGAGGTGCACATCACAAGTCTCCAGACACTGCAATGGGTGCTTGAAGATGGAGGTCAAGAGAAAGACTGGTCATCAGGGCTAGAGAAATTTTTATCAAGAGGCAAATTTTTTAATCATGTAGGTTTTCACAGGTGGCCATTAAATCTGTGATTACAGTGCTTTGACAGCATCTTTATATTCACCCTTAGAATCTATCAAAGCCACATGAAATGACTAGTACTACTACTGCTAGAAAATGAAAAAGCACCAAAAAGCCCAAATTTCCTAAAGCTCCGAGCACCTGAGGTACTCAAACTTGTTATTCCTGGAAAATCAACAGCATCTCAAAATCAGTTGAAACCTAGAAAGCACACTGGAAGTTGATATTACTGTAAATGTGTATGCATGCACTGAGATGAAATTATACCCACAGGAAGATGCTGAAGGAAGAAGATTCCTACAAGGAGGAGGGAAAAAAAGAAGAAAAATAAGAAAATCCTGTATACACAAGAACAGGTACAGCTGAGAAAAAAAATTCCATGCTTTACTCAAGATTGAAGTCTTCTCTTTAAAATACAAAGCATTATCTTTTTCTAGTCTCACAGGAAATGTTAAACAAAAATATATCTTGAGACACTTTGTAGCATCGTTTGCTATGAAACCAAGAGCCATTCTCCAAAAATCCACATTATTTGGGTGTGTTCAGTCTGTGGAGAAGTTGGAAAGCAGTAGGCTGCAAGCTGATCATGCATGGCCTTGAAGGCATATAGAGAAGCCAAGAGGGACAAGTTTAGCTTGTACTATTTAATCCTGTGACTTCCCATTTATGATCAGCTGACAAGACATGCTTCAACTGTTTGATCATACCTAGTTATCCTTCTAGCTGCACCTCTACTGGTTTTCAACTGGCTTCACACAGCAGCATGATTCTTTAAAACTTATAGCACATTCCCATGCAGGCTGCTATGAAATGGAGGAGTTGGAAGAGGGAGGAGGCATAAACATCTCCTTGGCTTTCCTGTACTTCTCTAATCTATGATGATTACAAAACATTAAAACAATCTCTAGAAAAGACTTAGTACTGAAAGACCGTCATGCTAAAATGAGTGTTGTATTCACAGCTGTGAGCTCATGAGGGATTTTTTTTTCAAATCTCTTAAAGTATCAAGAAAACTGTACCATAGATCAGATTTAGTGAACTTCTAATTTTTTACTGAAAATGGTTATTACATAATTTAATCCTAAATGTAAGATAAAGGAAATCTGCAGTGAATTACTTAGTGTCAGGATTATATAAATCAGTGGAATACTGCAGCACTTTAATAACTGCACTTAGTAATGCTCTTGTTTTCTTCTTCTCTTACACAGACTCTGCTTTGGTTTTCTAGGGCATGTATCCAAATGTACATGAACTACACAGAAATTCCTTCTTCCAGAGACATCAGATATTCATTCTCTTTCCTATCCCTTTTCAGTAGTTCAGCATTACATGCTTGAACTTTTTATTTTCCTGCTGCAAGTGCAATAGCAATGAGGTAAGATTTGAATTCAAGTAGGAAATATTCTGTTTCTAGTGTCTGATGTTTAAGTGTGATTCCTTTGAATTCACTTGGGTATGTACCTGTCTGTCAAGGAAAAATTCTGTTAACAGGGTGCTAGTTCTGCTCATTTCTGAGCATTATCTATTGAGGTTGAGCTTTAGCAGGACAAAGAAATAGACTTGATTCTATATCTACAAATACAAGGAATGAGAAAGGAAGAAGAGGGGATTAATTATATACACAAAGGAAATGCTATTAAGAGAACTAGGGTGTGTATCAGAAATAGCATTCTGTTGGAAAGACGTGGGTGTAAAATAGAGAGGTGGTTAAAAAAAATATGGTAATGGAATTTCTAGATAGAGACACATTATCCAACTCTGTTTTTAAAAGCCTTGCCTGGGATAACAGTGCACTGATCATCAAGGTAGCTAGAGTTAGACATGTCTAGCCTCTGTTTAAAAGGGCCTGTACTCTGTTGCTACTAAAAGCAACAGAAAAACCTGCAGTGATGCTTTCCATGCATCAGGTAGGCTGACTCTGGAAGGTGGGGGTTGAAGAAAACCTTCCAGCTGCAAGGTAACACTGACAATTGCAAAGTCAAAGCCTTTGCATGGCAATTCTGCTGATGCCACTGTTTATGGTTCCATGCTAGGAAGCAGGTGGGGAAATTAGACTGTTCCTGGAGTGGAATGAAAGAAATGCTACAGCTTTTCTTCATCACTCTGATTTTTTCCATTTCCTACAGGAGGGATAGACAACTGCAGGGCAAAAAATTACAATGGCAAGATGAAAAATAGCAGCAGGGAAAGATAGAAACTCTGAAAGGTATCACCAAAAGCAGTCACATGGAAAGTAGTGGAAGAATTGGAGGAGAGGAGAGAGAAAAAAGGCATTTAGATAGGGTGAGACAAATGGGTGTATGGATGCTTGTAAAGACAAAGAAAAATAACTGCAAAAAACAACTACTTAAAAAGAAACTTAAAGAGACAGTAGTGAGTGGATATGAAGGACATGAGTGGATGAAATGTCCACGGACCTGAAATAATGCTGGCTAGAGCTGAAATGATGCAGCAAAATGAAAATAAAAAGAGATCCTGGAAGTGTTTGGAGTAAATTATGTTATATGTGTGTGTGCTATTGCACTAGGGCACATCTTACATGTACCACTATTTATTAATATGAAAGTGTTAAAAGTCCTTATTCT
Source organism: Chloebia gouldiae (assembly GCA_003676055.1). Lineage (NCBI taxonomy): Eukaryota > Metazoa > Chordata > Aves > Passeriformes > Passeridae > Chloebia > Chloebia gouldiae. The sequence goes on from QUSF01000003.1 coordinate 46,182,616, forward strand.
TCTAACTGGTCTCTCTCTCCTCTGAACCCCTCTTTCTCTTCTGATTAGCTCTTTTAGACCGTTCTTTGTTCTACTCCAAGTCTTAGCATTTAATCCTGCTTCTAGCACTAAGTCATCTTTATTTGATGTGGTCATCTGTGAAGTTCTGACTTGTGGCTTAAAGTTTTAATATCCAGCTATTTTGTAAAATACCCATATATCAAATATATCAATAGTTCTAGGAAATTTGGCAAAGTCTGTTTGTGAATACTTACTGGTGGAAAAATACTGGCTAGAACTTCCTCCTTCATGTATTTGGTATCCACTATTCTCTGGTGGATTTTATCTTTAGGAACGTCCATAGATAAATTATCATAAATTATCCAGGCAAATGGGAAATAATACTGAAACAGCCATAATACATTGTTTTGGCTGGAATGCTGCAGCCAGGACATTCAATCAGTACATGGCCTCTAGCTCACCATGAAAATATCATTGTAAATGCAGTAGCAGAAACACCTAACAGGTTGGAATATGCTCCTAAAGACAACTTGTTAAATAACTTTGAATACAAATGTCTTCAAACCAGAGGCATGTGCATCATTCAGACAATTAAAAAAAAACCAAAACCCAAAACCACCTTATTCAGGTAAAGTTTGCATTAGGTGTCTAGCTCATGGAGGTTTCCTTATGCTGCAGAGTTCACAGGTTTACAGATTTAGAAAGATGCTAAAACTTCCTGAGGCAGCACCTAGTTCTTCCTAAGTGTCAAAAAGCATAAAGGGAAGGTGTGGGAAAAACTCAGAAATCTGGCTATAACATGCTAATTACAGGTAGAAGAGATGTTAATGCTGTAGGTTTTTATTTAAATGATAACTTTGTTTCCAGCTCCGACTTGAATAAAAATAACTTACAGTGGACTGCAGGTGATTAGGTGAGGCTGCCTGAGCCTTCCTCAGAGATAAGGAGTAGAAATACCATGCAGGTACTCTACTCCTGTAAGTTCAGGTCTATTTGAAAGTGTCAAGAATTAGCATGTGCATCTTGATAAGCTGACAATTTGCAGGGAAAGTTGATGCTGCAAATGCCAGCTTCTGAGGAGAAGCTCTTTGCAGATCCACCTAGGAGGGTACGGGCAGCTAAGAAACAATCCACAATTTATCTCCCAGATCCCTGCCCTGGTACTTTTCTACAACATTTATTTTGGGTGTAGAAGGAAACCCATCACTTCAAACATAATAAAACCACCTAGAATTAAAAGATCACCTATCCTAAAAATCAAACTTTTTTACTAGCATGGAATCTAGAATCACAAGTAGGGATGCATTTATGAAAGTTTGACAGTTTGAGCTAGTGATTTACCTGTTTCACCCTTTTAAATAAAAATTTCATCATGTTGAACAAGAACATTTACATTTCACCTATGCAAACCTACGCTGGCTGATATTTCATGTGACAGCAGACCTTACCTAAAAGTAAGACTATCCTATATGACCTCGTAACCTGGTAAATGCTGTTGATATCATCTCCTTTGTCCAAATTAATTTAGTCATTCTGAAGTTTAATACCTGTTGAGGCAGTTTTATCAACTGAAATTGCAGGAGAACATAATTAGCCAAGCTTTTCATGGCAGTTTTTTATTGCCTTTAGAGACAGTGTTTCATTCTTTCTATGACTACCAACACAACATATCTTACATGACTGCCCTATTTGGTAATTGTCTGAGCAAATTGATTTCTTACCAGCAGTACTGCTCAAATGACACAGTTCTGAAGGACACTAAACAAAAACAAAACAAATCAAGACAGCTATTACACCAGCAGTGTAATTTGTTTACTGTTCTTCCCACTTCCCCAGTAAAAATAACATTCTTTTTGTTATAGACCAGTATGACTGCAGATAAGTGATTTTATATGCTAATTGATCAATTCTATTCTTTTCATACAGTGTAAATAAAGAATAAAAGGTGCCAGATAACTGATGATTAAGTTTCAGTTAAATTAACTAAATAACCAAAAAGCTGCTAGAATATTCCACAATAAACAGCAGGCAAAAGGATCTGAGCATCTACAAGGGAAAACAAGGTCATACTTGAGGTGAAGAACCTGGTTAATTCTCAGATTTTTAAATACCTAGATAAGCCCCAAGATCTTTAAAATTGTTAATTCAGTTGACATTTTGGTGCCTGAAACATATAACTTTGCACACTATCTCTAGTATATGACTTCAGACATATCTGTGAAATATACCGAAAAATTCCAAAAACCATTTCTGAGAATGAATGAATTTCCACACCACTGGGTTGATGGAAATACATTGGAAAGTCTGGACATGGTCTTAAATGTTTTATAATCTGTATTTTTTCTGAAATAAATAGTTTCTAGGCAGTCATTCAGGGACTTCACAATGTACCATCAGATGAGCCATATAAATCAAGTAAAGTTTAAGATCTAAACCCTCTAAATCCACAGAAATAAAATACAGTTCGAGTTATAAGAAGTGGCAGGACATCTTTCAAGTACTGATACATTGTGTCTCAATTGTACTGAAGGATGATAACACATAATGGTGCAGGAATAACATAATTCATTAGCATTGATACACACTAGTAGGTAATGAAATTATTCAAAGCTGCAGTGTCATTAATCTCTGCCAAGTGACACAAACGAAACGAAATATCTGAAGACCGTATTGCAGAAAAACCTAAATGGAGAACATTCTGAAGAATATGATCTGCATGCAAAACACATTGTTTTTAGTCACCTCAGTCAAGTAATACAGTCATTTTAATAATGGCATAGCACAGGTTTGTAAACCAGTTTTATGAAGAAAAGGCTATAAATCCCACTGTGGTTGCCATTTAACCTTTTTCCATTTGAATTCCTCGAGAAGTGGGAAGACACAAATGTGGTCAGATGAGCAGAGGGGAAGAGGTTGCATTCCTCAGCTACAGGGATGCAATATTTGGAGCTGCAGTGAGTCCTGGGCAAAATTCTGCTTAGATAGTGTCTGCTGATGGTGAGCACAGAAGAAGGATGGGGTAGAAGGTGGATGGGGTAGATTTCACCATATAAAGTGGATCTATATAAAAACAGGTTTAGGTGTAAATGGGAAATATCAAAACAAGCTGGAAACCAGGAAGTGGTGAGTTGAGGTGGATCCATATTGATTTGCTGTGTGAAAGAGATAGCAGGGGAACAAAAAGGACAGAAAAACAGCACAAAAGGCAAAAAATAAAAAATGCAATAAGGTATCCAGAGAAAGAAAAGAGCAAGCAGAAGCTACATTCCAATTATACAGCGTTGGGACCTGAAAGGGTGAATAGGTTTTTATTTCAACATGCCAAAATTTATTCTGCTGGCAGCAAAGAGATTAGCAACACAAAAGATAAATGTTAGACTGTCATTAGACTTTTGGAACTCATTGCACACATTCCTGCTGTCATATTTCAGCATCCCATTAGAAATCACTGGTATTAAAGGCCATTTCAAAGTGGGACCTTCCTGAAAGTGTTTTAGAGCAGAACTGATCTTTCATGATGACAGGGGAAAAATCTCAATTCGCTCAGGAGACTGCTCCTGCTTCAGCTTCTAAATTAATCTGGGACCAAATGCCCAGACAGACACACACTGCTAATGACAGAAGCCTTTTGCTTGTAAGAAACAGCATTTTTTTCTAATTAAAAAGAAATCTTGCACATGATACAAGGGAGAGTCTGATTACCTAAGAGACTGGTTCAATAGCTAGAGTTGTTGTTGTAGCAGCCATGGGATTCCCAGAAGTGATGCTACAAAGAACCCCAGTTCAGCATTGATTACTGTACACAGAAACACAGCATACTACCATCCATCCCAGAAAGTAGAGCCTTAGCCAAGGAAGTCTCAGAAATTGAGATTTGATCACAATGACCGTCACTCTTATTTTTAGTAAAAAGAGAAATGCTGACCCATGACTCTATATGGCTAGCTTCAAAGAGAACATTTTGCTTTAACAGGAAAAAAGTGGTTAAGCACTTGCTGCATTTGGACAATCTATGAACTCAAAAGGGATGGTACAAAATTTGAGTGTCTTACACTTTTCTTCAGTGTTTTACATATTAATACAATACAACACCGTTACTTTGAAAATTAGAAGCTATCTTTGACACAGAGTATCATCCACTGGCTTAAAGTGTCAGACTGATTGGGTCTTCTGGACCTCACTATCCAAATTCCTGACCCTTAGATGACTGCAGGTCTGTCTTGTGATTGTGCTCATCCCAGGCATAAGTATGCATAGTAAAGCAGCTTCTATGCATGTAAACCATGTATGATGTCACACCTGAACCTCAGTATGCTGCTTTGGAGATGCAGAATTGAGCAAGCATGGAGTCTGCCAGACAAGAAACATAAGACATTAGTTTGATTCATAGTTGTGTTCAGACATTAAAAATGCCATTTTTTTTAAGTGTGCTTCCACTGAAATATTCTTTAAAACTTTTTGTGTGATGGGGTAATCCCAGTTTCAACTTCTTGTAGTTTCCCAGTGTGGGGAAAGAGAAAATATTGATACTAAGAATCATCATTTTAATTACTCTTCTGAATGTGTAGATTCCCACTACTATGAATGGAGATCAAGAGACTCTTTGAGAGGTTGATTCAGAACTGGAGGCTGAACTTTGTGACTTCAGCAGTTCTGTTGGAAGTTATCCCACCAAACCCTTTTATTCTAACCCTGTCACTGCTTACTCCCAGAAGTTTTATGTGCTTCTTTAAGTGCTGCTCTTGGTAAAGACTTCAATTCCAGTCTGTGCACAGAGCTAGCACCAACTCATGCACTACATGAGTTTTACTTTATAGGCAACCAAGGAGATTTGCTTACAGCAGCCTCACTACCACTGACTCTTATTCCTTCATGGCAGCAAGAGACTGTTTCCATTATTACACCCACTTTAAACTTTTAGATCCATTCATTAGGGCGTGAGTACAGTTTCTAGGAAAGTACACTGGGCTGAGCTTTACATGGAATTCTTCACTCTAGTATTTAACTACATAATCACTCTTGCTTAATAAAAACTGACATTAAATTCTGTTTCTGCTGAAGTACACTACAGTGATTCTCCTGGAGATTATTTGATTGTAATGTCAATAAATCAGTCACCAGGTTAGAAAAGCCAAACAACAACAAATCCCCAGCAAAATAATTAATGTGGTCAAGTGTAGGAATCGTAATATAGGGAGGAAAGAAGCACATCAAAAGGCTTGGAAGCTAAGGTATTGAGCCTTGTTTAGTAATGATTGCATTATTGCCCTCATTTGCTCACCATCAACAAAGCAAGCCAACCTCTCCCACTACTAATCAAGACACAAATATGTGGGAAGATGTATTCCCACCCTGGGAATAACTACAAGACAAAAAACAAAAATTTTCAGCTGGTATAAAATTGCAAGTGACATACACCATTTTGCAGACTATTACAGCCAGAAAAGAGGCAGCCCATTTCCCCCTGTGTTAGTGGCTTGCTGACTTTCTGAGCTGCAGCTACTACATTGGCATGTCAGGGTGAAGAAGGATGAGAACCAGCCTTTGAAAGCAAACAAAATGTGTGTAAAGGATGTTGCCCCTTTAGTCAGCAAAGGGTTAACTATCTGTCATTGCAGAACAAAATGAAGTAATCAGACAACTCCAGGCTTTCTTCACAGTACAGAGTCACAATAAGAGCTTGGACTTGAGGTCAGTATTGAGAGAAAGAACTCAGATTCCCAAACTTGCAGCAAACTGATAATTTTTTTTCTGGAGTGTAATGGGAAATCCTAATATTGTAAAAATAGTCTATGCAAAAGAAGTGTTGATAAAAGGACAAAAATAGTTATGACCAGACCTCTGATTTGATATCTTCTAATGAGAAAATGAAGGGCACGCATATGAGTAATCTACCTTGACCACATGCATCTCTGTAGATTGAAGGAAAAACAATGTCAAAAAATTTAAGACAAGGAAAAGACTTTCACAGAACCCAATTATTATTCAGTTTGTCTTCAAATAGAAAGCTGCAGCTTTCAGTTTAGCAAAGATAAAGTATATTGTTTGTATAAAGGCTTTTAATGCACAGCTACTCCAAAAAATTACTTGGCCCCCAAGTATAGCCCAATTTCCATCCACCAAGATTGCAGCAAAGCACTTAAAGCACACAAGGTCAAGCAGAAGACGGAAACTCAAAGATGACAGCAGAAGGCTACACAAAGCCTTCTTTCACCACCCAGTAGCTTTTTGTGGTGGACTACAGATATGAATCAGGCTCACCAAGCATTGCCAGTCACACTAAATTCCCTGTAAGGAAGGGAGTTCACTCAGCTGTATTTTGCCTGGTCTAGCACAGCATATTCTCCCAAAGTTTTCCAGCTGAAAATTCCACCACAGTGCTTCTCCACTCTGAACCTGAAGCCCACCTGGAACCACCTTGCAGCATCTCCTCCTGCCCTCATTGATGGCATGATCTAGTTCTGATACTACAGCTTCAAGGACACTAAGTCAAGAGGGCAGCCACTCAAATCAATTTTCCCACAGCAGCCACCTTGTTACCCTAAGCCAAGTGGGACAATTGCTTGGTGTTCTACAGCAATATTTCCTAGTGTCAGGAACATATGTTGCTCTCAGCAACATTTGCTATATTCAGGTTTGTACTCATCTGTCAAGAAAGTTTGTTTTGCAGGCTTTGCTTTTGCTTAATAGTTATTTTCTCAGCACCCACGAGACATCCTCTAGGAACAAATCTGTAGCAGATGCCAAAGTCTGACTCACTCATTTCTTTAATACTGTAGTTCTAGTTTCCCTTTCCTGAAAAATTCCAATTGTGTAGTTTCTCCTCTCAAACATATACAACCAAGTGTATCCATTATCAACTGGCCTTTCTCAGCTAGAGGAATTTCTTCAAGAAACATCATCTTACTGATAATTTCATCTAATGGACTCCTGTAGATATTGCCTTGACCTTCAGCCGAAACCTCAACATAAAAGGCAACTCCTGCACAGCCTTTACAATATCTTATTCACCTATTTCCCTTGCAGTAGACAACAAAATTATGGTTTTGAGCAAGGGAAATAATAATAAAAAAAAAGTCGTCTCTCTCAGCCATTTAATAATGGAGTACCTAATAGCATGTGGACTAGTCACTCACAGCACTGCAGGATGCTTTCTATACATCTACAGAAACAGCAGTCAACCTGCTTTGCAATGGTATTTGTTGACAGCTGGCTACTTTTCCTATGTCATCCTGAGTAACATATTCCCCAATACTGTATGTCAATAGCTGTCCTTCTGCTGGGTACCTTGCTGCAGCAGGGGACTCACTGCAACACACATTGCAAGTGTGGAGCTAAGGTTGCTCTGCCTTGGCTGTTAATCCCTCCTGCTATGACTGACTGTTGGCCATTTAAAGCTTGTTCATGAGGAAATGTTGCAAGGACTACAGGAGCCTAAGATACGTAGGCCACAAGAAACCACACAGATTGAGAAGGTCTTTCTTGATAAATACACTTGGTGCAGTTGTCCTAAAGGAAAACAGCCAGTTCAGCAATCTATGGTGACAGATAGTTACTAAGTTTTACAACATTACACCAAACTTATGGGGAAATAACTTCTGGTATTGCCCCAGATTTCATCAATTTCATATTTCTTCAGGTTCAACATTTACTATTCTAGCAGGTCTAGCAATTTGTTCCACTGATAAGGTGCTGGAACTACTTTTACAGATATGTCCATGACATGTCACGAAAGCTCTCCAGACTCTCTCAAAAGCCTGACTGCTGCTTTGCAGACAACCATATACATCTCCGAAGCACAGCAGACTATTTCTGTACCCTAGACAAATAACTGTCTGTTAGGGGTGTACTTTTGTCACTTCTGGTTTCAAATCCATCCCTTTTGGTACAAGGGCAACTGTCTCTGAACTGCTTTTCATTGCATAAGCAAGCCCTGAAGATATTTGTTCTCAGGACTTTTTCCCAGTAACTGTCAGTATTTTAATGACAGAGCCTGAATAATTTAATGACAATATTTTTATTTAATGCCAGTGACAATATTTTAATGACAAAGCCTGGCAAAATGAGGCTGGGAATAATTATGCAGCTAAACCAGCATTTTTCTGAAGAAATTTAATGTGCAAGAACAGATTGAGACTAGTGAAGTATCAGGTTGGTTATAACCCAGTAATAGAGGCTTCACACTGTCAGTCCAGTCACTTGTCCATATGACAGAAATTATTTGGCAGTTCCTATGACTGGGCTGCAATAGCATGCAACCTCCAGTGAGAGGGACAGCAGCACACACTGACCTGCATTTCATATGGAAATAACATAGAACAAAAGATTTGCCAGTTCAAAACTCCTTGTGGAGAAAGAGCCTGAGAGCCTCTGTGAAACCTGATAAGTATCTAAATTTTCCTCAGGAAGAATTCGTATAATTATTTAACTACATCCTTAAGTATGACATCAATGAACACAGAAAAGCCTGATCAGATAATAAGGTACTCTAAGACCTGTGAGAAGGACAAGGAAAATCTCAAGACACCTTTTTCGTGTTTTGCATTAAAAAGGGCCTAGATAATTCTTAGGAAGGGAAAAACCTTTTTCATACCAAGATCTGATAAGCTATGTGTGCTATTAGCCCACAGGAGAAGCGAGGTAATAACCACTTAACTATACACTCTTCCTTTGCCATTTAGGCAATAATAAATTCTCTCACATTTCCTGGTGACCAGGTGTTCATGTACAGAAAGTTGCACTTATAACCCAAGCTGTACACACCAAATGTTTACTTAGAGCCCAGATGTCATCTGGTATATTAAAGTGTTATGGACAGTGTGATATGCCTAAAAGCATTGAAAGTGTCTTTGTCATAAAGGGTGGCTCCTTTCCTTAGAACTCGCCCCATCTCCACACAGGTAAATTTAAAGTTCCCCCCACCCTGAAAAAAAAAATCCCCCCCCACAAAAAAAACCTAAAAACAAAACAAACAAACAAAAAAAAAACCCAAAAACAAAACCAAAAAACCACAAAAAAAACCAAACAAAAAACCAAAGGGAAAAAAACCTAAAAAACCAACCCCTCCCCCCAAAAAAACCACCCCAAAATCAAAAATAAAACAAAAAAACCCTCCAAGCTGCTGTCCTTCGGAACAGTTTTGTAAGCTTGCTCAGCATTATAAGCCTTATCTAAATCCTTTGCAAGCAGAAAATTTAATTCTCAAGCCATTTATGCTGAAGCCATCAGTAATATTGGCCAGTGTGTGCATCATCACAAACTAGCTTAAACTATAGCTGTGACACTTGGAAAGATAAGCAGGTAGAAGAATTACCAAGTACTCCTTATATTTGGATTTTGCACAAAGGAATGCTAATATATTTCTAAACCGGTGCAGGGTTGGGGGAAGGAAACCGAGTACCATGATTTTTCAGTGGTTTTAAGAAAAAAAATGGGAGCCTTTAAACATTTTCCCTTACTTTGTGTGTTATAAGATTTCTTTTTTTTTTCCCAGGCATTAGATTTAAATCTAAAGTACTAATTTTCTTTATGTAAGTGTGAAATAAGTATTTCTACCTTATGAACACTCTAGATAAACATATTATAACAATTCATCATACTGTTCCATAAATTGCAGGAAACACCATCATCTTAAATGCATGTTTCATTCAAGATCCCAGCTCATTTCAAACTTAGGGTAAAAAAAAAAGATGAAATCATAAGAACTAATAACCAAAGACACTTTTATGAGTCTCAGTGCTCCTGACTCTCCAAGTTCTGTAACAACAATAGAAACTCACTTAGAGAATAATGATGTTCTCAATATTTTTTTCCTGTGGCTGCCATTTATACAGTCCTAAGGGTGCTGTCTGAGAAAATAACAAGAGCTACTACAGAACAGCTTGTTGTCAGCATTGAACATCAGCCTAAGTGAAATAGAGATCAACATGAAGTGCACTTTAAAAAGTTTCTCTTCAGACCTCAGGTATATGCCTAATGGCAGAAATTCTTCAAACAGCTGGAGACATCCCATCCTTCCTGCTCGCACATCACCCCCTGCATTCAGCAAACTGAATTGAGGCAGCAACATTTTAATCAGATGCTGCATCTGAACCATTAACACTTTCTTTACCTCTTTATTTCTGATATATGGAAGAATTAGCAGAATTATTTTTAGAGATACCATGGCTAGAAGAGTAAGTGGGTAGTGGACATCTCTACCAAGAGACGTCCTAGGGAGATAATTTCTTTTCCCCTCATGTCAGATAGGTCAGACAACTTAATGTTATGTCTACTGCGTAGAAAGTTGTTTTGTTGGGCATGTCATAAAATAAATATCCTGTTGCATCTTTTATTCAGATAAACAGTTAAGTTTAGGGATATAGTAAAATTGCACCACTGTACAACTGACAACTGGGAGGAGAAACACCCAGTGTGTGCTGCCATTGACCTGCTAACCACATGTAGTTAACAGTTATTATCAATATTACTTTGGGATGACCTAATTGCAGTTTTCCAGAATCTTGAAGTGAGCCTACGAGAGAGAGAGAGAGACTTCTTCCACTAGCATGTAGTGCCAGGACAAGTGGGAATGGGCTTAAACTGATAGAAGGACTTGGTTAGATATTAGGAAGAAATTCTTTACTGTAAGGGTGGTAAGGCATTGGAACAGGCTGTCCAGAGAACTGTGGATGCCCCATCCCTGGAAATGTTCAAGGGCAGGCTGGAGAAGGCTTTGAGCAACCTGGTCTAGTGGAAATTGTCCCTGCTCATGGCAGAATTCTTGAATCTTTTAAGTGCTTTCCAGCCCAAACCATTCTATGATTCATTACTATTTTACATGTGGTGTGCTTTTTTCTTCCACAGTCAACAAATAATGCATTTCGCTGTGATAACTATAACTTACATGGTTTCAGACCTATGTCTTTTTGGACAGTACATGGGAGAAGATGCTTACTACCACCAGGGGTATATTTTGGAGAACAAACTGTTCTGCTATTTAGGAAGTGAGGTAAAAACAAAGTCATTCCATTGAATCTCACCCCACAGCCTCCTCTACACAGAGGCAATAAATTGTTGCACATACCATAGTCATTCTGATATTTCTCTGGCTTAATCGCTTGGGCACTTTCTGAAACTCTACATTAACCTTCAGGGGTCACTTCATTTAATGAGTTGGATAAACTGTTTCATCAATTTGCTTTCAAATTATGAAAATACAAAAGTAATCCTTGTGAATTCATGAGTCCTTCTGTGTTCCTCTTTATAAGCTGTAAAATAGATAATTTATGATGCACTTAGAAATTACAGAATAGTTTAGATACTGGATTGCTAAGACACTAAGAAGGGATGTAGATAAGCGTGGAAGTGAATTTATGGACATAAACGATGCAGCATTTTCCAGGTTGCCTTTTACTGTCTCTTAAGACTTCAGTAAGTTCAGGCACCCACTTTTTTTTATTTGTTTTTGTTTTTTCTAACATGTGTAGGTCCACATGGAGCAAAGTCATACACACCAACAGCTGGATGCTAGATTCAAACCCCTTTAACTTGAAGACGACACCATTCCTAATCAGTATGAACTTCCAGGCTTCTCCATGCACTGCACCCCTCACCAACTCACCTCTTGCAGCTGGCTGCTCTGCCCTGTCTCCTTGCTTTTGGAGGTGGGATCCTTCCCTGCATCACTGTGCATCCTACTCCAATGCAGCCATCTTGTACACAGAGCATTTACAGAGTCACAATAAGCACGAGACACAAATGGTTCAGTCGGGGTTTAGAGAGCACCCGATTTCTGGCCATTAGTCATGTTAAAAGGGTCACAGCTGGACACGGCATTTTCAGGCAGGGCATTTTCCTCATTAAGAAAAAAAAGAGAATAAAAAGACATCATCTCTGAAGAGGTAACTCTTCAGATACAGGTAACTCCTACTGGCTTGTCTCCAGGGGAAACAATACGTCTCTTGACTGCAATATTTACTCCTATAATTTGTGATTTAACATTTCATCATCCAAGTGCTAGATATTTTCTTTGAATTGTAAACAATTTTGCTTGCATCTCATCTCTTCAATTCTGCCTTAAATTGTAATTCTTTCCAGTTAAATAGGACATCACTTTAAAGTGTACTATTTGTGCGGCAAAGGTAAACACAGGCATCAGATCAACTAAAACCTTAAAGATCTGTGTATGTATAAATCAACTTTTTTGCCATTTCCACTTGACCATAGCTCATCCACATAGTCTTTTCTCTAGTACTTAATTATGATGAAATTGAGAAGTTTCCAGACAATTATCCTCTTTCATCACTAGCAGTACAGTAAATTAAGATAAAACTATCACAGAAAATGCTGAGCTGGAAAGGACCCACAAGGATCAGCAAAGTCCAATCCCTCACCCTCACAGGGCAGCCCGAAGAATCAAACCATGCACCTGAGAGCATTGTCCAAACACTTCTTGAACTCTGTCAGGCTTAGAGCTGTGACTACATCCCTAGGGATCCTGCCTGACCACCCTCTGGGTGAAGAAACTTTTTTGAATATCCAATCTAAATGTCTTCTGACACAATTTTAGGCCATTCCCTCAGGTCTGTCTTTCCTCTTGACACAGTGCTTGACTGTGTCAAGAAGACTGAATAAATTTCAGTTGAGTACTTCCAGTATATTTCATGCTTGTCCCATGTAAAACGATGGAACCTTGGAGCTCACTTGAAGTATAATATGAATATGACTTAAGATACCGCTAATAAATTTTCCCATGCAGAATTTGTCACCTTAAACCTGTAGGTTACTATGGTATTCCATCTTAAGATAGGAACATGGAGCATGCACTGGTTTAATTTATCTGTATAAAACAGTGTTTACTGCCAGGCTACTGCCTAGACAGTCATTAGGCTGTATTAACATTCAGTAAAGAGTTTTATTTATTGCCTGACCAGAAGATGGCCCTATACAGCCATGTCTGGAGGACAACAGCACTTTTTTCTTCATTCAAAATTAAGCAGGGACAAGAACTACACCTGGGGACAAAAAAGTGCAAGAAGCAAGAAGTTTCCTCACTTCCCTCCTCCTGATGCCTTATTTAAATATTGCTTTCATGAATTACAAACTCTGAAAGCTGAAGGCCTCTCCAAGAAAAAAAACAGCAGAGGCTTCTCCCCAGACATGGTCATGGAAAACATCTAAAACAATATCTGAATTTTTGTAAGGAACATGGATCCCAGACAGAGAGATGGGTGAAACTAAAGATAACTTGTTGAACCATTTTGCTATTAAGCCTTTTTGTCATTGGTCTCTGCCTGCAGACCTAAGATTTGTCAATTTTGCCTTACAGCAAATGAAATTTGTTCTTCTCTAGAACTAAGATGTTGATCCATTAATATGTTGTTACAAAAGAGCTGGAAGCAGCCACAGGACCTGGAGGGAGGTCCCTGTTCCCAGGAAGGACAGTCCATACAGAGGCTAAAGTCACCATTCACACCTTTCATAACATTCAAGTACATGTCATGGCTCTTTCATTGAGAAGTTGCTGACCAGTTTATGCTCTGAGATGTCTGAAAATTGGTATGGGACAATGTTATTAGCCAGGCCATTACTGATTGCAGCAGGTTGTCATTAGAGTCCTTTAATCAACTCCTTTGAATTGAGGACCCTTTGCAAATCCTGGCTTCAGACGTTGACTCAGCAAAGACAGGGAGCTCCAAGAGAAGCACATCTGAATTAAGATCTGGCTAGATTTTCTTTTTTTCCTTCAAAGCTTGTCAATTAGTACTACATACATGCAAAGAATTTGGGTGGAGTAAAGTCTAAGCTGGGGCACAGGTGCTACACAATACCTAGATGGACTGATTCCCTAATTCAGTGCAACCTTAGGACAGCTTCTTGCTTTTGGCTTTCTTATACAGTCATGGCCCAAACAAAAGCTTTCTTCAGCCCACCACATTTCTATTTCAGATTAATGCTTTAAATATATGGCTTTATGTCTTACCTGCTTCCCGGGAGAAGAGAACAGCAAGAAGCATTGTATTCTCATGAGTCTCAAAATGAAGGACAACCCCCCCGCCACACACAACCCCCATGTTCCACACAGGTTGAAACAAGTCATTTAATCAACAGGTTTTATGTGCTTTTCCAAAATGTGGACATCATTAAGGTATTCACTAGCAGTTTGTTGGGATAGGGGCAGAAGGGCTTCTATCATGGAAACACTAATGCCTGCATTTTTTTTATGAACACAGTAACAGTGATGAAACTACAGTATCAATGGGTTTCTAAACTTTACATTTGCTAGTCCTCATGAATGCACCACATCTAAGGACAATCTAACTTCTCTTTCATTCATTTTCCCATTTTTTATAGAATATTCTTTAAGCTGCTAGAAAGGGTACCTTTCAGACTTAAAGGCAATACTGCTTACAACAGTTAGAAGAAGAGAGGAGGCAGGAGAGCTCAGATATTTCTTTAAAGATCATAACAAGAGGGAATAAAAAAAAAATCCTTTCACTCCATTAAATACATAGCATATAAAAAAACTAGCTAAGTTGGAAATGTCTGCCTATTACATGGCCAAATTAAATACATAGATAATTGGCACTAAGTTAAACTCCCATCTAAAGGATTGTGAAATCACAGATGGGAGAAGGGAAATGAGGAGGAGCTGTAAAGTTAGCCCTGATTACACCTTGTTTGACTTGCCCGTTTGCAGAGCTAATCCTTTGCTAACATATCTGTTCTCAGAGATATGAACTCATTTTTATAAGGCTGAATCATTTTTTGTCTAATGTCATATGCAGGGTGGTTTTGACTTGATCTCAGGTCTGGGAGGTGGTGGCAGGTTGTTTTACTGTGCTTCAGAATAATGAATCTTTAATCACATTGATGGGGAAAAGTTAATAGAAAAATTAATGAAAACACAACATCAGCGTCTGGGATGTGTAATGAATAATAATAAAGAGAACAACAGATGCAGTCTGGTTGATGGCCCAATTTAAAATACTTCATGCCCAATTACAGACACACTCATTTTCTATAAGGCAGACAGTTGGATAAGAAATAGACTATAATTTTCTGCTTTATAACTGCTGTATAGAATACCTAAGGTCATAACATGGATGATTCACCAAACACAGCACTTCTTATAGGTCAGATGTGTGACAGAGAGCTCCAGTTCTCACCAGGCATGCAAAGGTACAACCAAGAGAAGCCTGGGGTAGCCTTGTGAAAGAAAAACTGCAAAAGTGAATCTACTTTTCTAGAAATCACCAAAGCCAGAAGAGTTTGTCCTTGAACTGCATCACTCAGATACAGATTTCCTAGCTAAGAAAGAAGGCTGGGATACAAGCATGTCCTGCACAACTATGAACTCCAAATTTTCCACTGTTTCTTCCCACCCATGTCATCTATATCTGTCCCTGCTTAACTTGCACAAGATAAACTTTTTGCTATAGATAAGCCAGCAGAATGTCCTTAATTTTGGTTACACCCTCTCTTTGATGTCCTAGTTATTCCTCTCACCCAGGCAGAAATACAGGTCTCTTTTACTCAAAGAACTCCAGGATGTAAATTTTGTCTCTCCTTCAAAAACCCCCTGTGATTTAAATTTGAAAAAAAAAAAATCTACCCCAAAAGAGGTCTACAGCAGTAGCAAAATCAAAAAAGTAACAAAATTAGTGACGACCAAAAAACCCCAACCACCTCATCATAAAAGGTCCAGACCAAACTGTTCAGTTCAACATAGCTAAGTACAACATTGTGATTTCAAGTCCTCCATCATAAACAACACTTTGAAAGTTTCTGGCCACATGTATCTGAATACAAAATTCTACGTGCGTTCCTTACTCCTGTTTTCACAGGGCACTGTTGAGGCTTCAGAAGGATGTTTTTGGTGTTTGTTTTGGGGGTTTTATTGATCGAGCTCAAACTGGGGCTTAGTTCAACCTCTGATTAATTGGTATTTTTGAATGAGAGAACAGTCTGTTGGGAAATTTCTGGCTGGATATACTTCATAATATTGTTTCAGTTGGAAAAGGCCTTTAAAGGTCATCAGGTTCAACCATTAACCTAACACTGCCAAGTCCACCACCAAATCACATCCCTAAGTGCCACATTTACGCCTTTTACTTGAGGCCTTTGTAAAGATGAAGTTCAATATTACTTTAGGAAATTATTTATGATAGGCTGAGTGCCTTAAAACAAGTCCAAAAATGGCAAAACCCCTACATATTAGTTTCATCCAGTACAAACTTGTATAAAGCTGACTTCAGATTGCTCCTAGTATGTACTCCTTCTGCCTGTTGTGATCACTGGGTCAAAACACCTCAGAGAAACAATTGCTTGGCTTATTAAACCCATCTGGATAGCACTGAAGTGCAAGGTCACTATTTTAACAGGATCTAGTTTAGTGATTCTCTCTCTTATTGATTTGGGCAGAACATAAGGGCTAGAAGTGAAGTTTAAAAAAAGGCAATATGAAGTTAACTACTTTTGTTTGCAACCCAGGGCAAAAATACAGTGAGGTCTGAAATAAGTCCTCTTTTATCAGCTGCTGCCTTAATCGGTCTGGATATATAAAGATATTAACCATCCCTATGGTTATTTTATCTAAACTAAATATTCTGTATTATTGGGAGGATAATTTTCAAAGTAATGAACTTGTAAATAAACACTTTTGAAAGTACCTAGTTAGAAATGGGGTTTCATATCTTTTACTGGGCGTCCTACAGACACAGAAAATAGCAACAATAAAGTCTCAAAATGACACATTATCAAAAACAGGAACATATCAAGAATCCTATCGTATTATCACACCTAGAACAAAGACCATACTGACAGTTAAACAATAATCTGCAGATACCAAAGGAGAAAAATAGGCTGTAGTGAATCAGAGCAAAGTCAGTCCAGCACTTAGTTCTCTCTCTGACTGAGCCAAAAAAGAAACATTTTAGGAAGAGTCTAAGACAGGGAAAACATATCCTGCTCCTTCCCTGTTCCTATAATGATACTCTCCAAGCCCCTGAGGGTCTAAAACTCAGAGGACTTTTCAAGCCAGTGACAATGCTTTTGGCTAAATATTATCAAATTTTTCTTCCAGAATTTTGCCTATAAATTGGGGCCACCAAGGGGAGCATGTGGCAAAGAACGACAGAGTTTCAACTGATGTGATTTAAAAAAAAAGAATAAATTAAGGGAAAAAAATCTTTCTTGACCAAACCAGAAATAAAGTTAGCAAGGAAACCCCAAAAATTATTCTTAGACAGGAAGCTGTTTCCTGTCAACCTCCCACTACATCATAGAGCTATAGAATTTTCTGCTCTGTAAAGAAATTACTAATTGCAAAGAGAAGCCAATATTAACAAAAACATTGCCAAAATACCTCCCCTATTTATGGGTACTTGGTACCTTTTACTGGTACTTCCCTCTAAGACACTGTGAAACATACAGGACTTGCATAATCAATCCATAGATAGTAACAGGAGAACATGCTATGGGATGCCACGCCACAACAGCACATGTGCAAGAAATTAGTGCATATACATTTGCAGTCTCGATCACATAACCCTTCATGAATTCTAATGCATACAGGAAGCAGCCAGCTATCTCAAGCAATTTTATTTCTGCTGCTCCTGGGTGAAATGTCATCTCTGACATTAGCTTTGCACTGCTTCGCTACAAAAGCTTGTGCCCATCAGAAGAAGATGAGATTCTCCAACAGCAGAGGCATGAGCTAGCAGGGCATAGGTGACATGATGGCACTAGGTATGTCTAAGAGCAGCACAATTACTGTGAGGTCTTTATCAGTAACAGAAGCAGGGCAGTGGTTGATGAAGAACACCCTACTTTCAGATGGAAGTGAACTCTTATGTCATGGACAACACATGAAATGGAAATGATAGAGACACATGATAGAAAACAACTCCACAAGTTTTATTTGACCCAGATAATCTTTCCAGCATTCTATCAGACAGCCATGAGCACGTACAACTGGCATACAGCCACGGCAGCATTCACTAAGCCATCTCGAGCAATAGGATGAAATGACAACAAGCAGAACTCTCCTACACTTAAAAAAAATATTGCTGCTTTCCCATGCTGCTCTTAAGAGAAGCAATAGTTCCCTAAGCTAACATTACATTTAAGTGATCTTGTTGATGAAACAATGTGAAAGAAGGATTAGTAATTTTTGTGTTGCCAAGTCCCTCAAAGCTGCAATGTATTTACCCTCTGTGCAGATTTCATCAACCTTCTGCAGTGGGCTCCTCTGCCAAGCAGCTGGAGTGAGGCAATATAAACAACAGCAAGCACGGAGGGTGTATATGAGGCAAGGACTTCAGTTTGTCACAGCCCAAGGCCTTAGGAAAGGACCTGATCTGAGATTCAGGCTACACAGAAGTAGGGTTAGAACCTCTGTCATAAAAATGTAATAGGAGAACTGGAGACCTAGGAGAAAATGGCAGGGCCACAACTTTGGGGAGATGCATAGAGAAGCTCTGCAATATGCTGGAAATTTGTACCACTACTGCTCATGCTTAGGTCTCCCCAGCACACATGTTATGCCCTTCAAAGTATGTCACAATATTTATGAATTGATTTATGCATGTTCCCTGTTCATTACAGTAGGAAATATATACCTCTGTTTACCAACATGGAAACCAATCAAAAAAATTCACCACTTCTCAGATACCAGACCTACATAATGCTAGCTAGAATTGGTACTCACCAGTATTGACTACCATTAGTCTTTACCCACTAATTTTTTTCCTTCCCAAGGAAGGAATGCAAGCCATCAGGAAGATCAATTATATTCAGCTGACCCAGCACTACCACCAATGACTGTAAGTAATTCACAGCTGTTCTTTAACAAAGACAAGAGTTAGTCAGAGAGCATCATGTCCCAGCCCCCCTGAATTAGCAGCAAAGCCCTTATGGATGTTTGTGGAATACAGATTTTGTTTATTAGGGTTTATCTGTGAGGTACATGTGATCAAAGTTCTAGTTAATGACCAAAAGCATGACAATAGAATGTTTGCCCATCTCTTTCTTATTTTGCAGCATTCCTGTAAGACTGGGGTGGCACGCTGACACATTTGCTGCCAGCTAAATCTTTGTTCCCTTCCTTAGAACCCTGCAGAAATGTTTGTGGAGCAGAAATCATTCAGAAAGCAACAGAGTGCTGAATAGAGGTCAGCTTCCAGCTTGGGAAAGGGGTTATGACTTCTGGAAAGATCAAAAAAAGTGGGTTTGGACAAACAAAAACACATGAAATAGCTACAGGTCCCTGACCCTTTTTCAAGCCTCTCAAACTTGTCAGCTTAGTTACATAAAATGGTCTCCTCTAAGTAACAGGAACACCAGCTATGAAGCAGAAAAAAAATTCTGGATCAATCCCTGTTGCTTATACACATCATGTATGTATAATACCTGCCCAAATCTCTCCATGCTACAGTCACTTCAGAAAGTCTTGCCAGAGGGTCTCAAAGGCCTTGATGGGCATGGCTCCAAACCATGCATACAGGGACAAGGGGACAGTATTTCTATATAGTTTTACAGCCATCCACGAATGAAAGCAACAGGCTGACACAGTTCTTTGGACACAGTTCCTTCACAAGGAAGGTCCCTTTTGGGCAGTATTTCCTCTGTTTTCATGCTTAGCTTGGTTTTTACACAAGAAAACATCATAAGCATCATGATGATTAGCTATTCCACCCCCTTAAAGTGTCCCACAAGGACACTGACTTTGGTCACAGGCCCCACAAGAAACTGAATGTGTGTGTCCAGGTGGGAGCACCATGGAAAGGTAAGATGAATGAGCTATCAAAGACTGGCATTAGCATAGAGGAAATCCCAATGAGCCCACTCTCACGCTGTTAAACTACAGCAAACTGAGAACACAATTCTCAAATACAGCCTCCCCAGGAGACTTCATGTGCTTTATGTTCTTCAAACTTGCCTTGTTGAGGAAATCTAATTTCACGGTAGGTCTGATGTCGACAGGGGTGGGGAGGGAATCTGAGATTTTTTTTATCCCTTCCTCAGGAGTCTAATTCATGCCACATCCTTGTTGGTCCTTTCTTTGCAGAGTGGAATGTACTACATCTGGGCTCACAGAACACAGGCTTATTTTGCTATGTCTTGCAAGAACCTGGCCAAAAGTGGCCCCATTTATGGTTCGCCTATGAAAAATCTCCACACATGGTACAGGTAAAGCAGGAAGCCATGTTTCGTTTTCAATCCTGTTAAGTGACTGTGTGCTTTCTCTACACTGCAAAACCAAGAACTCAGGCTGCTGAGGTGAACACTGGGGCATACAGAGAAAAAGTTATTGTTATGGACTTGGATCCACCAGCTCTTCTTGTCCCATTTCCCAGCAGTCATATAAGGGGCAGCAAGGCTTGCTTTAGAAATATGTCTTAGCGCTATACTGTCTCTTGCCCACACTCAACTTATTCCTTTAGCAAGCAAACTCTGGATCTGAGACACTTCCATCCCACATCCTACTTTACTCTGCAAGTGAACTTGCTGCAGAGCCTGAGCAATGTTTAACATTTGTGTAGATGCAACAGCTACACTGGTTTGAAATGGAGCCACATGCTCACCTAGGCTGGATTAGCTCCTCTGCTGGCATTAGTACCTCTTACCTCACTGCCCAGGATGTACTCCTATGCTCCAGCCATACCTGTCCAAAATACCAGTCCTGCCGCTCTAAAAATTATTGCCAGCTGATATGTAATATAGTTACACCTTCCTCTTTCTCTCTTTTGTCTTATGTGAAGGGAAAGGAAGGCAAAAGAGCCTGCAACATGTACCATGCTGCATTTAAGCAGAAACATAAGCACAAACCTACAGGAGGAGAGTCCCTTTCCAATGAAAGGCACTCCCATTCTGCTTTCTGCATGTCATGTCTCAATGCACCTCAAATGTATTTCAGAACTTCATAAATTCAGAATTCCTGTGATTTCATGGGAGTCAGGAGACCTGAAATCTGCTCCTTTCCCTGCCACTGAACCGCAGCCTCAGGTGGTTCATTTATTTTCTCTTTCTTCTCCTCTTTCCACTTCTTTCTATGATTAAAAGCCTTTTGAAGAATAATTTCAAAAACCAGCTCTACTGCTGAATGGAACCATCATTCTCCCTTGCCTTACCCAAAAATCTGCAAAGCTGTGAGCAAACTATGGCATTGACCTGGGCCAAAACAATGCAGCTTTCTTCTGGTTTTGGGACTGCTAAGGGATAGTGCTGAGAGTAAGAGGGAGTGCTGGGAGAAGTAAAAACAACAAGAGCAGAGGGGAAAAGACAGAAAGCTTGTCTTGCCCTTGACTGACAGAAGCTTATGAAAGGACAACTTACATATATGGTCTATAGAAAGAAGAAGCTTCCTACCTGTTCTAAGCTGCCCTCAAACTAGCAACAGCCCTGCACTACAGGATATGTACTTCAAAGTCTTCACAATGCCAGACAGAGGCAGTATAGTTCAGATGTATTTAACATCATGTTCCTACTCAGCCTTATACTCTAATGAGATGCAGTGTGACATTATTTATTCATTCAAAAATAATGTATTTCTCTGATGGTGAGACTGAACTATAGCTTCAGCAGAATCTTATTTGTCTTACCAGCTGTAATGAAGTTGGTTTCATAGGAGCACTCTCCCAGTTGTAATGAGTTGCCTGTCTCCTGCCACTACAATCCAGTGAGACAAATAAGACCAGCTGAGAAATACTTTATACTTTGATCTGTCTCAACAAATCAGTTCAAGAGCTCTAAAACAGAAACCCCAGGGAGAGGGAAGGGGAAGAGGAAAAGTTCAAGCAGGGAAGTTTTAAAGCTGTATTTGATTTGTTTCACTAGAGCTGTGGTAGTTTAAAAAAAATCAGATCTGTCCATTTCTTTTTTGAGATTTGCCAGCTCTCTCAGGCCCTCTACACTACCAACTTTGGACAACTTTATTTCAGTGATAACCAAAAGAATATATATATATAATAAAAGAATATATATATATATATATATATATATATATATATATATATATATATATATAAAGACAATGACACCTTGAAAAGTCAGATTCTGTAATTCTATAATCTTCCCACATTGGATTTCTCCTGTTGCCAATATATCAACCATTTGTTATCCACCTCTTAGGAGAAAAAAATGAATTGAGCGAGAAAGAATGATATGAGAAGACAGGGGTGGAACCACAGAGGTTTTACTCCTTGCCTTTGAAGTTAAGCTGCTCTGAATGAGCAAGGCATGAATCCTACCTCTGGGACTCATCCTGCACCTTCCTTTGCAACACTGGGGATAAGGAATTCATTACAGCCTTGAGCATTGCTATGCTGATGTTTCCTAGTTTTAATGTCAGCTACATGGAGGAACTTCGTGTTTCTCTTGAACTCTTGCACTCTTTTTGTTTTCTGGTTGTTTTTTCTTTTGCTCTCTGCTAATTTCCTGCATGATCTTGGTCAAACCCCTTCACCCAAGTGTCTCATCTGCTAAGAAAGGATGAGGCTAATCTCCTTACACAGGGAGCATACAATGAAACATCTGGGGAAAATTATCAAGAGTTTGGTACCATTGGAGAAGGTTTCCTATACGATCAGCACTTCCCTTGAAAGAGGGTAGAAATGTTAAGACTTCTAATGCAAGGGAACAGGAAAAAGCATATTTCAGTCAAGAAGCTCCACATTATCAACATCTGAAACTATCCTCCTTTTCCTGTATATCATTGCCTCTGCTGGCATTTCTAGACACCTGCAGGCACTAGAGGTTGAATCTGAGCATACGGATGGCAACAGAAGTGCAAACCAGTGACATCTTAGTGCAAGTTCATGGCTCTGGGTTACACTAGTGCTACTTTGGGTAAAACAGGGAATGGTAAGGACTTTGCAAATCTAGTCCCTGGGATGGCAATTTTCCTGCCCACCTGTGTTTTGTCATGAGCAGCTCCACTGCACACATTCCACCAGAATGTTCATTCAAAGAGAAGTGCCAGTTAAAGTCACATTTGGTATCTTGTGTATTTTAGCCAAAAGCTAGCCACAGTGCCAAGAGCAGGTAAGATAACCTATTTCATGGGAAAAAATATTTTTCAGCATATTGGCTGTTTCTATACACTTAATACCACATTCTGTTTCCAAGAGCATTTTGTAGCTATGAAGATTGTTTTAAAGAAAAAAGAAAAAATTAGGTTTAGGAGATTGTGAATCTAAAATTTACAAAATTCAAGAAGGTCAGAGATGGTGTCAATACTAAAAAAAACCAAATCCTATCTTCTCTTCTAATTGATGTGCAATGGTGAATCGCATTTTAAGAAAAATACAGAACTGTGAAAGCACTAAGAAGGAGCAAATAAAAATGAGTGAATAAATAATAAGCATTCAAGTACATCACTAAATTAGCTAATTAATTACACTTATCCATGTTGCTTTTGGTGTTTGCCACTCTCTCATGTGGTAGTAGAGACAACAAAATCAGAACACAACACAATTTTAATTAGCTAGGATTTCAGAATGTCTTAAGGTTGGTATAAACCAACATGTCCTACCTCTTGCTATAGAATCATGATGGAAATGACAAGGATAAAAAATTCTACTACCTCATAGAGTAAAATCCAGTTCATTAAACTCAAGCATGTACCAGCACCACTCTTACTTCCCTAACTCACAGTTTAACATTTCTGAGGGGAAATAAAGTTAGTGTTCTCTGAAAGGTGGATTGAGATTATGTTTAAGGGCAAAGAACGGCATAACTAGACTCCAGCAGTGTGCCTGTGAAGTATATTTCAGGACACTGCTCCAGTTTCCAGGAAAGCACACATTTTTGAGGAGAATGCTTCTACCCTGACTGAGATTGTAAAAATAACGCTGGAAAAGTTTGCTGTCCATTCCCTGGAGTGCTCTTCCTCTCCTAAAAGCTGAGTGTGTGCAGTATTTACACTGGTCATTATCTGCTCATTTCAGCACTGGGCTTAGCCCAGCAGTTTTGAGTGCTGACTGGGAGGAGACAGCACTGCTGCCCTCTGAAGCCCAGCTCCAGATTCCAGGGCCACTGACACAGGGAGCTCTTAATGCCACTTTGGCTGCTGTAAGTGAGCAAGAAACAAATGCAGGATTAAGTGTGGCAGCCGATTACTGAGTGGGATGCCTGTTTTATCACAACTCTGAGCTTCAATAGACACCAGCATGACTTGGTCCACACAAGTGGCCAGGAGGTCACATAGTTGCATGTCTGGGGCCAATGGCATTAAGCACAATTTGCAAGCTAAATGTGGATGTGAATCAAAGCTGACTGACAGGAATGTGCATCTGTTGAGGCAGTTGGGCCAGCAGATGATATTTGTCATTATCTGAAAGCCACCAACAATGTGGATCTCTGCTGTGAGGGTTTTAACTCCTGCAGGACCCACTTTCTCTTACAAGCTGACAGCCACCATTTCAATCTCAAATGCACCAGCTGAGAAGCCAGACACAGATAAATGACTGTTATAAGGGAATACAGCGGGTAATAGGCTGAGAGACAGAGCAGTTGTGACCCTTGGTTTTATGGGACTCACAGACACACAGCACTGAATGGAACGCCCTTGCTCCATTATCTGTCCGCAGCAAAGATCACAACCCAGAACTTCCCCTAGGTCTTCTCTCAGCTCAAGATGTTACTGTTTCTGAAGAAATAACTATTTCTGTGAGAGAGTATCCCATACCTTCAGGCCTTTCTCCAGCTACTACCCATGACACACATTTCACTGATTCATTTTAAAAAGGCTGTGCTCCAGTTGGTGGTGGAAGTGTGTGTTCTAACAACAACCATCACAGGGCACAGGCAATACAGTAGTTTCTGTTGGTGTACCTGGAATGATTTGTGTGCCCTGGGTATAATTTTTCCCACATCATGCTATCTAGAAGTTAGATGTCAAGCTGCTCTAACTACCTTGGCTCCCCTAGAGAGAAGAATGGAAACTTGCACAGAGCAATTCATGCCACCGTAGAATATTGCATCCTCACAGATCTCTGTAAAGGATATGTCTTTATCGCAAAAAACTGAGGATAATAGCTCTTCTTTTAAATGAAAGCAGCATCAGCAAAAGGAATATTCTTTGCTGCTAGCACAGTTTGAGAATCTCAAATGGTGCCTTTTCTGCCTGTGTTTCTCTGTGAGCTCAAAAGATCAATCCTCTCCCACAGAACCAGTCCTGTAGTGTGGTTATTAGCATCGGTTTCATCTCCTCTCTGGATCTCAAGGGTGCCAGAGCATTATGCATCCTTTTTTTACTGATATTATACATATTGCTGATGTTAGAAATGCCTTCCCTGGCACCTTGTGTATGGCCACGGCTGGATTTTTCATGCTTCTGTTGTTCAAAGACCACTATCACACTGTCTATAATATGCACAGGGAACAGGCAGCCATGGAATGACTTAATTTGCAAACCACATTGGCATCCGGTCACACACATCTCTCACGCTGGTGCTGATGCATCCTCACAAACCATCACGAGTGCAGGCTTTTCATTTTGGCCAGCAGCTTCAGAGATTTTTGCCATGCTAAGCTCCAGGGCCTCAGCTCATATTCCTGAAGCACACAGCAGCATTTTACCAGCTCTGAACCTCCTCATGTGCTCCTAAAAACCAGCTGCCATCACACGTCTTTCGCCAAATCTGCAAGCCATTTGTTTCCTTTGTAAGATGTTTCAGTGACTACACTCTACTCCCAGCAGTATGAGCTTATTTACCTGGAGTAAAATTGGGCAGCAAAAAAAAAAAAAAAAAAAAAGGAAAAGGAGAAAAAAACGCAGCAAAAAATTCTGTTTCAGACACTGGTACCTGTCTCACAGCATCGAAAGAGCTCATCACACAGAGCCAAGTCAAATGGTCCTGCCACTACAGCTTGCTGTCAGCTATTTCTGGTGGTTTTTAATGCAGAAGAAATTATCAGTTCTCAAAAAACAACAACAACAAAAAAGAGACTTATTTATTTGCACAAAAATACGTTTAAAAACCAGTGGTACCTTTTTACTTAAATACCACTCACTCTTTTATGAAAACCCCATGCTTTATAGATGAGAAGAATGTTATACCAGCAGGGTCCTGTATTGGATGAGTGTAAAAAATTGCAGCTTCCCATTACACACCTGTATTTGGACAATGCTTCTCTGACTAACAGACATTTTTTTTGCTAAAGAAATACTTATATCTGTTCAGAAAATTTTCTTTTCTAAAAAACCAAAACAAAACCCAAACCAATCAAACAAAAACCCCACAAAAACCAAACAAACAAAAAATTGAGCCAAACACCATGTTTTTCCTTAAGCAAAAAGGGGCAATGCTTCTAGCCCTGAATGATAGAACATCTGCTGTAGTGCAAGGCAGCTTTCTAAAAAATACAGCCCCAGTCCAGGGAGCAGAGAAGCACATGAATAAATAATAGAACAACACTCAGATCGAATTTTTTTCCTGTGCTGTATGAATGCTTCATGTCCAGAGCTCATTCCACTGCTGTGTGACAGCCCTGATATCTGCAACATCTTTATTCACACATCAGCAGTAACTCCTTCCACCACATGCCAACTACATATAATCTTCAAGTCCCAGTGGACTGGGAAGATATAATATGTTCAAGAAATACTTTAAACAGTATTTTTTTTTATTCTCCTCCCTGTC
The DNA here is from genome assembly GCA_003676055.1 of Chloebia gouldiae. Lineage (NCBI taxonomy): Eukaryota > Metazoa > Chordata > Aves > Passeriformes > Passeridae > Chloebia > Chloebia gouldiae. The sequence goes on from QUSF01000003.1 coordinate 46,209,243, forward strand.
TCTGGGACAGCACGAAAGATCCAGATTTATCCACGCATCCAGATTTACCCAAGTGTTTTCCATATAATTTGGACCCCTTTGTAGTTTCTGAAACACACCCTGACAATTTCAGCTTCGTGGAAGATGACAGCAAGCCCCATGCCATGTGGTTTTCTGATATCCATGCCAATAAAAGAAGCATCAAGCTGTGCATAGCCCATAGCCATGGGAGCATGTTGCTCAACAGGCTCAAGCACCCAGTAGGAAGCAGGAGTGTGGATGCCTGAAGCAGTTCTGAATTACAGCATGCTGTCTGTCTCAGTGTTTCATCTGCAGAGATGAAACAAAATGAAAGGGTGGCCATTAACACACACATGAGCTCGGTTCAAGTGCCACATGTGAGCTTCATGCAAATGCAACTCTGCTGGCTTCCCATGAAAGAAACCTTGCCTTAAGCTTAAGTGTAGCCAAGACTTGACCCTCCCTGAATATTTGGGCCAGGGAAATTCTGGATGCTTGCTGGCCTCCATTTTACTTACTGTTAATGAGAATAGCTGAGAATGCATGTGCAAATTGCTCTAAACCATTATTTATAGGAAGCTTAGAAATATCCAGCACTTTGCTTTATGGTCTGACCTCCTGGTCTTTACAATAGGCATTGAGATATTGAAAATATTTTTTTTTCCCCTGGAGATATTCTCTAATGTATTTTAATGTTTTTATCTCAAAGGCAGAATTTGTCCAGATTTTCCAATTAAAGTTTGACTCAATGTCAATTTGTTTCCTCCTTGATTCCTAGATAAGATAATTTTTTTCCTGCCAGCAGCTGCACAAAATGTTGCATATCAAAGGACTATACTGTAACCACTCACCTCCTGACATTGTGTCCCTTGTTTAATCATGTCCTCAAATAATCAATAACACTTAGCTTGGAAGATAGGAGCACAGTTCATGAGAAATTTTTAAAAATCTTGTTTCAATTGAAAGGCTTTAGAAAAATCCAAACATTTCATTTTTCTTAAGCACAAAATCTTTTACTCATATGCACATACATACACAGAATCCCTTTTTCCCTACAGGCTCCACCCAGGCATAGGAACCTAGTGAGATTAAAGTTAATGGGAACTAAGCAGAAAATTTCCAGTCTTGTCTACTATCAATTCACTCATTCTTCCAATCACACAGAGAAGACACTGCCTAAGAAGAAAATGAAAAATACCAAAGGCGTTCATGTACATCCATTTTCCATGCATATAAGAGCAGTTTTTCCTAGTGGCAGAGATGATCTGGCACAAATTTGCATGCCCAGCCTAGTTATGGCAAGTGTTTTGATTCACACCCATATGATTTAGCCTTAGGGTTAAGAAAACCATGTAGCCTTGGGATCTCTGAAATCTGCTTTTTACCTGAAGATACACAGTACTGTTTGAGGTGATCTTTTTCAAACGTTTCTTTAGGGATATATTTAGTAGAGTTCAATCGGTACACCATGCCATCCATAGTTTTATATTTCCACTTCAAAAACGCCTTTTGTAAAACTGTACCCATAGCATAAAAGGCAAAAATTTTTTGACCTATTTCCTACAACTATTTCTTAACAACATGAGGATAAACTGGAACATAGTGCTTCATTAAGTGTAGTTTTGCAGCTGATGTCTGCAAATAAAAACCAGGGAAGAATTTAATATCACTTTTCAACAAGATGTCCATAAGTCTACCCTGACCACCTGCTAATTCTTCAGCTTGAAAGCTAATCACAGTTCCCTTCTTCCAGTTTTTTCCTGTAATTCCTACATCAATTAAGCCCCCTTAAGTCAATGATAAAATAACGTCAAACCCATTCTTTGTAGCAATTACACCGGATGCTCAGGAAAGCCAAGACTTTTGACATGAAATAAGAGATTATATACCAAAAATCACCTAAAAAAAATCAGTTATTACCAAGTGAAGCAAACCACTCTTAGCACAAAAACATTGCTTGTGAATAATTAACCTTTACAACAATAATGAATATGCTATGAAGAAGAAATGAAAGATGAGGAAAAACACAAGAGGCGCTTCCCCTGTAAGCTTTACTTCATTCTCCGTGTAGTAGCACATCTTGCTCTGAATAGCAAAACAAGCAACTGTGTAAGGTCAGTCATAGTCACTCAGTCAGGGCCATGTGACACTAAACAAACTGAAGAAAATTAACCCAAGAATAGCCTCATCGCCTCTTTCTGTTCCTTAGTTTTGTTACAGGATGGACTATGACATTATTATTATTATTATTATATTATTAATAATTATTAGATAACAAATACTGCTTTATGGAACTGCAAACTCCATCAGGTCAAAGCTTCCTTCCCAGTCCATACTCATCTCTGACAGTGTCTGAAGAAAGCATTTATAGATGGGGCAATGATATTGTGACATTTCTCCAGGTTGTTTCTGCCTCTGTGGACTAAACACTGGCTGGCTGTATTTAGCAGCTTTTATTCTGCAACATTCTTTTCTGACCATGTCCACCCATCTCTGAAATGGCACCTAGCATCCAGCTGCAAGGAATGCCACAGGTTATCTAAATACTTTGTGGGAAAAAAAGAGCTCTTTTCATGTTTCCTTTGTTTGGAGAGTGCTGGTTTAATAGGCAAAATTTCTCTTATGTCCCCTAGTCCTTATACCAGGAGAGATAATGAGGAGTCATCCCCTTCCACAGCTGGTGAGATATTCTAAAAAGAACCAGAAGCTTGGGGGTGGATTCCCCGTTCTGATGTGCACTGGAAAGCTGTATTTTCAGGCATGTGCAATCCAGGGTCTGCAAAACATACAGGAGTGCATCAACAGTTACGTTCCTGTCTGAATGTAGGGACAACTGTCCTCAGAAACACTCCATGGCATTAAATATTTAACCACCTGCCCCAAAGGGTCATTATAAGCACTTTTCTTAAGAATGAAAGGAGCCAGCAGGGAAGATAGTCAATTGCTAAAGCAAACCAGGGACAGAAATACAGCTGGATATGGTCTTCTTTTGCACTGATTTGGGAGCAGGCATACCCCAAACTGCTGCATCACCCATACTCTGTTAGGTGCAGGCAATGTGCATTCATTGAGGCTTTTTCTCCTCCCAAACACTCAAGGCATTTCTATGTCCTGCTACAGAAATATGAATCATAGGATTATCAAGGTTGGAAAAGACCTTTAAGATCATTGACTTCCACCATTAATCTAGCAGCACCATATTCACCACTAAACCCTATTCCTAAGTCCCACGTCTATATGCCTTTTGAATACTTTCAGGGATGGCAATTCCCCCAGTTCCCTGGGCAGCCAATTTTAATGTCTGACTACTATTTCAGTGAAGAAATTTTTACCTACTATCCAGTCTAAACTTTAGTGCAATTTGAGGCCATTTCCTCTTGTCCTATAGATTGTTACCTTGGAAAAGAGATCGATCCCCACCTTGCTACAATCTCCTTGAAGCCTGTAGGATTGCTGTTGAAGCACCAGTCTGAGATTTCCTCAATATTTTCCCCAAGCTGGCCACTGCCCAAAATGATGGTGATGCCCTACACCAGAAATGTGGTTTTAGGCAACATGAGCTAAGCAGGGGTTGAAGGTGTGAGCACTTCTGAGCACAGTCTCTGGGCTAAGCACTTCAAAGTGGGGCACTTTTGAAGACTAAGGACTATTCTCCTTCTCCCTTACCAGTCAAGAGGAGCCCTGTGGGACAACATGCCAAAACCTGAAGCCTGGACTGGGTGCCACCCTCTATCAGAGCCTCTCCACTGAGCAAACTGTTTTCTCTGCTGTTGGCCCAAAGGGGAAACATGGGCTACAACTCAACAGACTGGTAAACAGAGGGCTGAAAGGACCTGAACTGTGCACATTTCAGGGATACCAAGTGAAACAATTATATTGAAGCATTAAGTGGCCATGTCAGGGCACGTCCTCATGCTATGGAGCAGCTAAGAGCACAGAGAGCAAGATTCTTTGGCTACTCTACATGCCCCCTCCACATTCCCATTCCTTGCTGCTGGGATAATTTGTGCAGTCTTCCTATAGTACAGGAAGCTTTCCACCCAGAGTTAAACAGAAACATAAGGGAATACAGTTTTAGAAGGAAATCACTGACTTCTTGGGCAGCACAAAGGGCAAAACAATAGCAAATGGCATCTGGTTTCTGTCAGGATGTACAGCCTCTGCAAATTACAGCCCAAATGAATAAGAGCCGTCTAAAAGGCTGATCAGTGTCTTCTGATGGAGTCAGTTTAATTCAGGATATGTCTCTTTGTTTTCTCAGTGCAATACAAATTAGAAGAAAAGAGTGGCAAATTAAATATGTATGAGGCCTAGGCAGGACTTTCCATCAGCCATGGAATACATAAAAGGAGGAGAAAGCAATATACCATTAACAAGGGAAGTATGCAGTAGGCAAAGGAAAAATGCAACAAACAGTCCATAGCACCACAACAGGGCTGCCACAGAGCAGCTGCTTGAATCCACACAATTCCAAGGGAAGACTAGAGAAAAACATGTCCACAGAGACAGAGCACCCCCACTGGAGAGGCACGTGTCCTGTGAACAATTTCACTACTGTAAGCGGGACTCTGAACTCATGGTGACCAGTTCCCGAGTTGCTAAGTCTGGCCATGTGACTCCAACAACACTCCTTTTACAGAGATTAACTACATATATTTCAAAGGACTGAGGGAAAAGCACTACAGAGCTTCACCTATGCATTTTTGTGATATGTATTTAAATAACTTCTTTTTTCCTCCTCATTCCCTCCCCTTCTGATAATGCTGAAACATCTCTTTTTTAATAGCAGAAAGGTGCTAAGCAATCCAGCTCAGAATATTTTTACTAATGAACAAAAATAGGATAAAGACTTGAAAATATAGTATGATTAATAATTAAATTTAGAGAATATTTTTTTTGCTTCACTTGCCATAGAAAAATTACCTAAATGTCTTCAAATACAAATTCTTTCAGCATAAAGCAAATACCATGCACCACCATGTGAGATGGCTCCCTCATGTACATATAGTGTAATAATTGGGGCATTCTCCATAGATGAGGGAGAACAGATTCAGTTCCCTCATATGCCTAAGGAGATTTGAACTCTTTGGAGAGCAAGACAATTCAGAGGATGTAGGCTGTCTTGGGGTGGGTGGTTGGGACCGTCTACCGAAACTGTAAATTACATTTCATAAAAAAAGTTCAAGTCTCCTATCAGCAGGAAGGCACATTAATATGCAGGTAGCTGCTGCTGCCACAAGGCTGAGAGAAGTCAGTCAGTGGGATCCCTGCTCCCACAGCTAAGTAGGTGTGCTAGCAGACAGGTAGCATGGGAAAGCACGGCCGTGGTCAGGCATGGGATATGCTGTTTGCCAAGGGGACATGACCTAGAGTGGCCTAAGGACATGAGGAAATGCTGTCTACAGAAGCAGGATTCCTAGGCTTTCCTTTCTGAGTCCCTTCCCCATCTCTACTGAGAACAGCTACAGCCCAGCTTGTCATCGATCTATGACGCTGAGGGCAGATTTTTTTTACCATGCAATTAATTCATTGTTCCCTGACAACAGGGAAGATTTATAAGGTAACAGTAGTGCTTCAGAGAAGAAATGAGATTTAAATATAGTGATGGCCAAAGGGTCAGTTCATTCCAGACACTGGGTGCATAGAGATTGCCCCTCCCTCCCCTCTCCTTCAGCCTGGGCACACACAGACTGTCCTGCACAAGGTCATCTGTGACAAGGTCCTTCCTGCTGGACTGTGGAGCCTTGACAGAGAAGGAAACCCATTTGTTCAGCTGTCAGTGATGCCACAGCAGCAAACACAGCATTAATTACGTGTAATTATATCCATGCTAGGAGAGGAACCCCTGTTGCATATGAAAATCTTAAAGGAAATAAAGCATACGATGCAGGGAATCTGAAATGAGAGCTCAGGGTCACAGGCAAAATTCAAATGCAATATCTTGATTAAAAAAAAAAAAAGAAAGAAAGAAAGAAAGAAAAAAATCAATCAGCAGTCTCCCCCAAGGCATTTCACCTCTAATTGAAGTGAATTGTGTTTACTTAACTGCTCATGCTCTTGACTGTCTCTCAGCAAATGAATCGTGATTACACTACATAAAATCCAGTGTTTTGGCTTTCTGATGATCCCACAGGACTGGATTCCACATTTTACGACACATATATAAAAAAAGGACTGAACTCTGAAAGGTATCTGTTCATTGCATAGAAAAGAAAAATGTTTCCTTCAAATACAGATTTGAAGCCTCTGCAGTTTCTGTTTCCACAGCTGAAGTGGAAACCAAAGGAAAGGCCACATATGCTAAAGGGAAAATTAAAGCTGTTTCACATTCAGATTAATGTTGGTCAAGGGCTATGTAGGCTGCTGTAATCTTGGATATCTAAAATCATATTATGTCATAAGCAGATTTTACACACAGAAGGATCTTTTTTTTTCATAATGCGTATGCATAATTCTGGAGTGCTCAACTTTAACTATTGTAAAGGTGCTTAAAATTGATCAAAAATAAAGTGAAAAATTACTCAGACTTTTGTCTCAAATATTATCATCACTGAAGCAAAATGAGGAACTACATGCAGCATTTATGAATCAAGAACATTTTATCAGAACAAAGTTGGGAATTTGAGTGAGGATCGACATAATAATAAAAAAACCACCACAGGAACTGAAAAAAAGTTCTAATTCTTTCTGGCAAACCACTGTGTTTTAGAAGCCAACCTCCCAAATATTCATCCCCACTTACTTGAAAATGGCAGACCTGATTTTTGGGTCATCTTCTTTTGTCAAAATGGCTTTACAGCTGGAGCACCAATAATTGTGTAGAGCATCTCTATGTAGCAGGATTGCTGGGTACTGTGGTTGCTACATCAGTATTAACTGATCTTCCATCCAGTGGATGGAATATCATAGGACAACTATGTCTTCTCATGCATGACTATAGTACGGTCTCTTGAAGAGGTGTGACTTAGCAGAGGCTTGCAGCAGATGAGTTGTGTTTATAACATTCCTGGTCATAGGGATTGGCAAATTGCAAACTCAGTGAACTGGTACAACGTTCACTGAATACTTCCTGGGTGGCTATTCTACAATTCCAAAGTGGTCTCAGCTGTTATGGTACCTCATGCTGAGACACAGCTATGTTTTCTTCTCATCAAACTCCTCTAAGCCCATTAAGCACCATTACCCCATTAGCTTCACCTGAAAAAAGGCAATGCAGAAATGAAAGAAAATTCACTCAGAAACAGAGGAGACCAAGCAGCTGGTAGAAACATGACCTTCCTTCATGAGGTCAAATAGCTTTATTGTGATTAAGCACTACAATACAGTATATATCCATAAAAAAACTCTATAGTGTATATAAATTATTCCTTCCATTCAGTAATTCTCTTTTTGTTTTCAGTTTTTTTTTTCATTTCCATTACAGCTTTGGTACAATGTGATTTTATTATATTTTTAAATACTTTTAGCTTCACAAACTCAACACAAAGTACAAAACTAATCCGAATCAGGGATATTACAATCTACACAGTGGTGTTCAGTGGTAGGAAAAAATCTTACCTCAATGAATTCATGTCACTAGCTAAGCTATAAAGGCATACCTAGCAGACATGACAAAAATATGCACCATTAACCAGCAAACATTTTTTTTTCCAAAATTTATTTTACTTTTTTTTTACAGGTTTTTCCAGCAGCAAATCACTTGAGCATTGTCAGTACTTGTGTCCTCAACTGATTATTCTGTTGTGTTCCTCTTCATTTGAAGGCCATGATTTATTTGTCAAATAATGCACCTCTATCCTCATAAATCTAAGCCACAGTGTCAGTACTTGACCTGCCACCCTGCATTGTTGATGCTCGCACAGTTTGTCCTGCAGCTGGCAGAAATAACTGGAACGTTATTGGAGGGGCAGTGTGGGGCAATCAACCGGAGGTTGTTCTGTGGGGCAGGAGGTATGACATTACAGTAGACAGGCATTCCAGTGGCTGTAAGTGTTCCTTGAGCTGATTGATTAGGTAGCATGATTGGTTGTTGATATGATTGTTGCGGCAATCCTTGAGAACCCTGGGTCATTGGCACCTAGGTAGGAATACGGAAAGACGTAGGGAGAAAAAGATAACAATTACTAAGCAAGTTAAAGTAGGCTCCCAGTGTCCCTATATTCCTTCTAAGTAAATTTGAGTGTACTGTGTGTTGTGCCAAAATGTCCTATTTTCTGCTGCTCAGAATTGTTCTCATCTCTGAGGTTTTTTTTGTTACAGAAGGTTTTAAAGATAATTCCCTCTGCTTTTAGGCCTAGAAAGCGTCTCTGTCATGACCTAGTAGATCCCATGCATTACTGGGATCAATGCAAACAGAAGACTCAGCCCTGGTATATCTAGGCCATCTAAAAGGTCTAAACCTTTAACTTGATCATTAACCTTTAAAACATGTTTTTGATATAGTAATCCTGAAGATGTAAGGGGAAAATTTTACCCTCAAGCAATTTCCCTATTTCCATCTGTGTCACTAAGTATTTTCAAAGAAGCTGAGGGAAAAGGGGAATGGCTTCTCAATCAGTGCAATCTATTAAAATGATTTAGGTATCATTTAGTTTCTTAACTTTCTAGAGGGACCAGTAGGAAGTGTAAGCACAGGCCACCTCTCACATGCGCTTGGCATAACTCATGGAAACCAGGTATAAAGGTTGGGAAATAAGTCTGGGTAACTTACGGACTTGGTAAAAATCAAGCCACTGCCTTCCCTCTCCCCAGAACCCAATAAACAATAATCCATCTGGCTACAGCTTGTTATAGAAGACATGGTGAGATCCTTGGCAGGAGTCTCCACAGATGAGTAATTTTTAACTGGATCAGGCAAAGCCCTCAACTTCATTACAGGAAACAGTACTGCACTGGCAAAAAAGAGAAGAAATGAACAATGTTCTTATATTTTTTAAAATTAATTTTCTTCACAGGAAGAAGTCTAATTCCTTCTTTCTTTGTGACATTGCCCTCACTGCAGGCTGCAATAAATAGTTCATTTGAAGCATTTCAAAATCAGAACAAAAATCAGGAGTACTAAAACCATGTAAATAGGAAGCAAAGAAACTGACTTAGAAGCATATTCATCAGAAGACTTCCTGCCACACACTAACCAAATGAAGTTATAAGGGCACTGTGTGATGCAAAAACCTAATTCAATAGAGCATTCTCCAAGAAAAAAGTCTTTCCTTACAGCTCCTAAATACCTGATAAGATGACATGGCTGGATACTGCACCATCATGCCTTGCACCTGATTCCCCTGTTGATTATTCATCAGGTTCTGGCTTTGGGGTGGCTGCTGAATTCCCATGAGACCCTGGAACCCCTGCTGCTGGTTCGACAGGACAGGCTGGTAACCTGGAAAAGGAAAGATGTCTTCAAATACCCTGTTGCTTGTAGGGACAAAATTACAACAGTTCTAAGGTACAGAAAATGATCCCCTCATTTATACCTGCGTTTTTAGTTAAAAAGTTACTTCTTCCTGCAGAAATGTTACTGGAAATGAAAACCAAAGTGCAATAAACAAATTCCATGAGATGGCAGCTCTGGCAGGCTGACCTGAGTGGGCAGCACACTTCTATTTTGCTTTTTGACACTGTGGCAGAGACTACCTGGAGGACTGTCTGACTGCAGCACAGGGCTGTAAAGCCCTAAAGAGACACAGGGTGCTACTCTTTTTTGGCTATTTCCTCAGAGGAAAAACTCCCAACAACTTTAAGGACACAAGCATTTGACCTTCACAGTCTAACCTGACAATTCCTTTCCGGTTGCATTTCTTACCTTACCCTCTCACCTTCCTTGCAATGCAGCTCCCTAGCACAGTATAAACAGAGAAGTCTTTTAAAATAATCAAGAAGAACATCCTTATACACATCAGCTCTCAATTGCAAGGTTTTTTATGTAATTAGAGCATATTAAGGGTAATAATCCACCATACTATTTTCATGTGTGTCAAAGCAGGAAAGTAATAAGTTAGGGAGCATCCTCCCTATTGCTTGGTAGGAATACTGCTAACACACCAGTGCCTGCAAAAGGATGAGAGGCTGATGCTTCTGTTTTAACCTGTGACTAACTCTGTGTTCAAAACCATCACAATATTGCAGATTTTCTGCTGGGATGGTTCCTCTAGGACTAACAGAGAAACAGGCAAAGACTGGATGATCTAGAGAGCCAAGCCACTAATGAGGCAGCAGGGTGGATGGGAAGGCAAGGACAAATAAAAAATTGCTCAGCAGCAATGCAATTTTGCCTGGGAATGAGCCTAGACAGATGGAACTGGGCTGGTTGGGTGATGGTGATATTTAGCAATTAAGAACTTCTCAGAAAAAGCAGGAAAGGAAAGAAATATGCAGAAAGAGCCTGCCCTTGAAATATATGGCCAGACATAGTATTATAAATCTATGAATAATTTCTCCTTAACACATTCTGTGTTCTTTAGCACTCATATTTTTAACATGCAGCTATGCAGTGCACTATTAACTCTGTAGTGATGTTTTTACAATAAGCATATTTCAGACAAAGAACTACCAGAAGGAGCAACTCTATGTCATCTTTCTATGAAAAAAATTGTGTCACGTCTGCTCAATTTATATTCATGAATACAGTACCAATATACTTCACAAAGTGAAAACCATCATCTGGATATTTCTTCATTATCTAAGAGAAATAAAGTAAAAAATGTCTCTGTTTCTGCTGGTCTATTGTCAATTGATAGCTTTTCTTCTGAATATGTTCTTATGCCAGGGAAATGTTGAGATTTCTGGTCAAGTATTTGGCATTAAAAGATGCCATTCCAGAGATTAATGTCTCCAGTCAAAATTAAAAAAAAAATTCCATGGGTGATTAACTTGGCTGGGATATAGCATTAAACATCTCCCAAACTCACGAGATTATTATACATTCAGATTTGCTCTTTTCCTATGCCCAAACACTGTGTCAGCATATTTTTTAGTCATAAAAATTACCAACATCAGAACTGCTGTAACTGAGTTTACAGAAGGCTTATACAGCAATAATAAAATTGCAAGTCCTCTTCTGCTCCAGTACACCAACTATGAGGGGGAGGGGATAAAGGACAGAAATAAAAAATTTAGCATTACTCTTCTGGTAGTTGCAGGACTGTAAGTTTAAGCAGAGGGGTGTCAACTGACAGCAGAAACAGCAACATGAAATTCATCTCCTGCCACCTCCAGTTGTTAAAGTTAAGTCCCAGAAGTGTAAAGAACCATAGATGGATAGTGAGCCAGGGATCAAGTGACTCTTTTGGGGAATGTAACCCAGCACTAGATTTGGGCTCAGAGAACTGGATTGCAATGCACCAGCACAGGGTGGCAGACTGGTGCTCTGCAGAGACAGACAGACACCACGGGAGTCAAGTAGAAAGCAACCCTTCTGTTACCTCTAGTAAATATGATTACATTAATATTACTTTTGTGAGACTACTGAAAATGACCTGCTGTTGTGTTTAAATACACAGCTCTCTCTTCACCTTAGCTTTGTGTTCCATACTCTCCAAATATGACAGATTTATGACCCAGTGCAGACATGACTATCAAACTGAAACAAAAAATCATGGAAAGGTTGAAGCAGCTATCCACATGATGAATGTACAGGCATGATCTCCATATTACAAAACCATAGAGTCACAGAATGGGTTTGGTTGGAAGGGATCTTAAATACTGTCTAGTTCCAATGATACACACACACACACATGTAAAAACACTCAGCCCTGAAAATCTCCTCTGTACTAGCAAGCACTGCTTAGTACATGACATAACCACTCCAGGTTTTAGGTGGAGAAATATGAAAAGGAGATAGACTGAAAAGCTGAGGTCCACTGGGCTACACATTATTATTTTAACAATCTTATTCCAACACTCTTCAAGGACTTCAGTGACTTTTCCTGACCACAGGACATGTGCATCTGTTGCCCTGTCCCAACCTGCAGAGTACATCAGTTACATCCCTAAAAGTGAGAGTAAGACCCTTCTCCTATTCCTTGTGTAAGCCTTTTGCAATGCTCTGACCACACAGAAAAGCCTCAATACAAATACTTCACATGCGCTCTAACATATTCCAATTGGATTAGACGGGAACAAATAGGTTGTATCTGAATCCTCTTAGACTTTAAGACAAAAGAAGTCCCTCTTTGTCCAGAAGGAGGTACTCTTGAATATTTACTGACTTGTTAGTAGAAATGGGGATGTTTGAGAAGTTTACTGGCATGTGTGTATCTTTGCAAAGATGCTGGCTGTCATCTCTTCCTTACTTAATATTTATGAACTTTTTTTTTTTAATGATCAGTAATTTGGAATTAAATGAAGCTATGGATGTCGGACCATGCTGTAGAACCCAGTATAGCATTTAGTCAAAATCCAGAATCTTCTTCAAGGTTCTGCAGCTAAATAAAGCCATTTCATTTTACCTGACAGCAAAGCCTGACCTTTTATTATGTTAAAAATATGAAGAAAGATGCAGGTTTGTCCATTCTATGGAACCTAAAAATGTGACAAGGCACAAAAGTATATTCCAACATTGCAGAGGAAGTACAGAATATTAAAACGTGAATTATTTTTTTATCTACAACAAGCTTTATAAGCAAGAAAAAAAATGCTGTGACAAAACAAAAAAGCCAATATCTGTACTGCTATATGGCTTCTGTTTCAGCACAAATGAAAGTAGAACAACTGGCAATCCATTTGGATAAGAAGTTGTTAATATCAGAAACCAGCTGTTCTGAATTTCCTATCACTGCAGCCCAAATTCTCCACGTAATATTTGAAACAGGTCCTCCAGTGTTTACTGGATGTTGATATCTTTGTATGTTTCTGTACTCTGGCCAGAAAAAAGAGTGGATGTGGGAGAATTGAGATGAACAATTAACACCGTTTGTGAAACTATATATTTTTTTTTCTTTTTCCTCAGGCACAGACTATCAGAGAGTGTCATTCCACCAGAATTACTTAATTTGTACACTCACAGCACAGTCTTAAATTACGCCATGCTTTTTATGTGTTATTTACTTTTCAGTGACATGGAAATAATACTGTATTCTCAAAAGTCTTGAAAACTTACTACAGTGCATAAGAAACCAGGCATTAGTGGGCAGAGGTGGATATTTTGGAGCTACACCGGTGTAAGAAAAGCGAGAACAGGAAGCAACATGCTTATGCAGCAATAGTTTTCTTTGCACTTGCTCTTTTGCTCATTAGCTGTCATACTACATGAAGAGTAATCCTTAAAAGCCTCTTTACAGTCCCCTGAGAACATACATACGTGGGTTATTTTCTAATGGTAGTACACATCAGATGAACCATCCTATTACTGCAAGCTCCAGGGCCTCTTTACTGCAATTATATCATCCTGCTCTATGTTATCTCTGCTACAAAGGAGGATTTTTTAAATCAGGGCAAACATGAGAGACATTGTTAAACAACCAGAGGAACAAATCGTGCACACAATTTCCACAAATACCTCAGAGGAAAGATGAGCCTTGGATTCCAGCTGAAATGGAAGAGGCCGTCATATCATCAAGGTAATTCTCTGAACCTTTAGAGCGTGCCTCACCATGCTAAAAGTCATCTAACTTAAACATCCCAGGGCAGAAAGACTGCATGAAAGACCCACAAACGTTTCCATTACTTAATGAGCCTATGCAGCTCAAAAGACGAAATGCAGCAGTTTTACACCTTTGCCGGTCACCCAGACCTGCAATTAAAGCATATTTGGTGCTCTCGTGGCCTCAGCATACATCTTTCATGAATGGCACATTCATGTTGGGAGGGACTGTTTCATTGCTCATTTTAGATTTGAAGCAGGTGTTACCAATGTTGGGAACATGTGTATCAGCACTGTGGGTAAAGAGTGTCTGATGAGTGCAGGGGAAAGTCCCTGAACTGCAAATCTTATTGTACTCTTTCCATTTGAACAGACTCCTTGCATCCATACCCACCCTGTGCAAACACATACACTCATAGTGCTTTTAATGTAACATGATTTGAGAGCTCACCTGCTCCCTTTCTGCTTTACTCAGTGTAGTGCCACCTAAAATTCAGGTACCTTGGTAACACACTGCAGTGGCTTAGGCAAGCAAAGTCCAAAAGAAAGTTAAAAGAGAAACCTCAAGCAGAGGTAACTGGGCTGGGTGGAATGCTGCACAGAATTTGGGTGTGCTCCTGCCCATTCTGCAACTAATGCAGTGCCTTTCTGGTGCATTATGCTGTCCTCCCTTTCCTTTCTTCTCCCTCCCCCAGTACAGACCAGCTCAGCCCCTGCAGCAACTGCCAGGAGCACTGGAAAGAGACTGAACTTTAGGTCACATGAAAAAGCCAAGGAGAACAAGCACCAACTCTTGGTGTGGACCCTGCAAAGCCCTTGAAAAATATTTTAACAGCAAATTCTGCACACAGAATGGGCTTAAATTTGCAGAAGACTCCCCAAAACTGATAAAAGCTGAGAACCAAGCTAAAAACATGGTCCTTCCAGTCAGGAAGCATATCTCTTTCTGAAAGGCTTAATGAGCTCACTCTGCTCAACTTGTTCAAAAGACAAAGCAGTATCTGCACATAGATAGCTGTACTGGTTTTGGCCAGGGTAGAATAACTTCCTTTCTAGTAGTAGTATGGTATTAAGGTTTGAATTTGTTCTGAAAACAGTGCTGATAATTCAGGGATGTTGTAGTTACTGCTGAGCAGCGCTTACTCGGACTTTCTGCTTCTCACACCAACACAGCAACAAGTAGGCTGTGAGTGAATGAAGAATTTGGGAGGAGAGACAAGTGAACAAAGGAATATCTCATGCCATATGACAACATGCTCAGCATATAAAGCTGAGGCAAGGAAGGAGTGGGGAATGCTCAGAGTGGGCATTTTTCTTCCCGAATAGCTCTTAGGTGTTAAGGAGCCCTGCTTTCCTGGGGCTGGCTGAACACCTGTCTGCCCATGGGCAGTGGTGAATGGATTCTTTGTTTCACTTTGCTTGCACACACAGCTTCTGCTTTCCCTATTAAACTGTCTTTATCTCAAGCCATGAGTTTGCTCATTTTTAATTTTCTGATTCTCTTTTCTGTGCAGCCGATGAGAGTGAGGCAGCTGCATGGAACTAAGTTGTTGGCTGGGGTTAAACTGTAACAATAGTTCTTGAACAGACCAGAAAATGGTATCATAAAATTGCATGTCAGAAAGATAAACCTAGAACTTTCCGGATTAGAAATAAAATTAAAAGTTTCTACAGACTCTATAATTAACAAGGAGGCAATTTACTGAGAGTGGAAGCACGTTTGTATTGCTTAAAACCTCTAAAATGAAGATGGACACCTTGCTAGAAGATATTAATAAGTTTACAAGTAGTTCTGGTAATAAAAAACTATTAGAATGTGCTCATTGTCCAGTATTAGTCAGACCATTAAATTACATATTCCAGAATTGAAATACTTAGGAAAATATTAGCCAGTTAGCTCTTAACACTGTACCTGTCTCCCAGGGAAATGGACTAATCTTTTGCATAGGAGACAGGATCCTCCCCTCAGTCTCTCCTCCCTTTAATCACATTCTGGCAATGCCACCCAGCTCATTCCACAGGCAGAGTTCACCTGTGTACAGTACATATTCTAAGGGATATTTCTGGCCTGTTTTAGTTTACTTTGCCCTGGCTGGAGTAGTGCTTAGTAGACTTTGTAGACTGAAGAGTGTGGTTGGTATGTATTCCCACAATTTTACTAGGCTGTGTTATCCTTTACTTTTTGAAATAAGCTATGGGCAAAGAATTAAAGTGGACGGATAAAGCTTTTACATTCTAATAATACAAATTTACAATGCCCGTATTAAGTTATAATTTGAGAAGAAAACATGTCATTGTAGAACTACAATTCACTCATTGACACATATGATAAAATATTTGATAACTTCCTTTTTTACCAAAAGCTTTTTCCTGATCCATCCCAACTATCTGCAAAACTGGAAGGAGGAAACAAACTGAAGTTAGCTGTTCAGCAAGATTGAAGACTGTCTTAGAATCACAGAATGGAATTACAGAATTGAATCACAGAATTGCTTAGGGCGTTAAAGACCTTTCAAATCATCAAGTCCACCCATTGCTCTAACACTGCCACACCCACCACTAAACCACGCCCCTAAGCATCCCAAAGGATTCTCAAACAGACCCGAAAGGTTATCTGTAAAACAGGAGGAAAGCCAGCCTTACTGGGGAATCTTGCAGTTGGCCAAGTTGTGGGAGCCACATAATGAGCACAAATGAGAGCAGGAATTCTAGGCAAGCGTTTTTGGTGCGAGATACTCAAGTGCTGGACTGCAACCAGGTGTTTCACCTCCTACAAGGACATTGTAACACCATCCCTATGCACTGGTTCCTCCAGAGGAGTGCTGCTCCAAGGCACTGTGTTCTTGCTGGCTTCTCATGTCCAGGTGTGATGTGTTAGAACTGGGTACCCAATCACCTGAGAAAATGTTTTGGTTTTTTTTTTTTTTTTTTTTTTGTTATGCAGTTGACCATTACCTGTCAAGTTTCACTATAAATGATGGACTAAACTGTCATGGAACATAAAATTAATCTGTAAATATAAGCTTTTTGATTTTAGCCTCACCCCAAAGTGTCTGCAGTTTGGAAGACTCCCACAGAAGACACATTAATTAAACTCTCCCTCCTGGTTTTATTTTCTGTGCGATTCTGAAGATTTAAACTATATATTGTGCAGCTGGAATTCAAACCACTTTGTAAACAATTTTGTAGTTTAAGCTTGTATCTAAAATCCAAAGTACACTGCAAAGCAAATTGGCTGCAGTTGGTCTATTCACTCCTACTGTGCTTTCTCTCTGCAATACACATAAAAATGTGTTGACCTAGTAAGACATTTCAGCTTTATAGTCTATTTGAAGACATCACAGATAATTTAGGGGTGTGAACTGGACACCATGTGAGCTAGAAGGACAAATACATAATAGCTGACTGCTAAAATTCCATCCCTTTCCCCTCAAAACACAAGACTATGCAATTATTCCACTTAGTTTTCACACACATACAAAGGGGGAAAAACCAAACAAGAACACCTATGCCTGAAATAAGGAAGTCTTAAGAAGCAACAGAAAAGGTACAAAGGCACGAGGTAGCAGGTAAAACACATATCAAAAACCACAGTAGCACACATTTTGCCCACAGCACTCAGCAAGTTCAGACCCTCCAAAAACAAGAGAAGCCTTTTAACACAAGTTTGGCTTCTTTCATTTCAGGTAAAAGCACACAATAGTACAGCTTGCAGGGGAAACCATGGGTTATTACGTTAGATTTGTTTTCAAAATTTTAAGCTAATGGCATTGATTCTTTCTAGTTTGTGAGACCAAAACAATTTTTAGCTAATGGCACTCCAGCTACATTCACTGGAAACACATAACGCAGCAAATGTATTCTTGAAGTGATTACAATGACAGTGACCCAAATAATTCTCTGCAGAGCTGAGGTTATAAAACTGCAGGATGTTGAACTTTGAGTCTTGAAACATAACTACTGCCAGAATCGTAGCTCTGAGTCCCTACATTGGCCATAGCTTTGCAAAAAACACATTCATGCTTCCAAAACCTGGTAACAGACCAATAGCCACATTTGTTGTCAAACTCACACACAAAGAGCCGTATTCAGCTGCATTAAGAAACTCAACAAGATGTATATACATCAGAGATATGAGTTAGTAAGATTTATTATCACAAGAGAAAGGACAAAAATCCTGGATGAAAGAAGGTGGACTGTCTTCCCCACCCCTCTTTCTCTCTCTGGTTTACAAAGATACAAATCCCATGAAAGCAATAGTGCAAAAATATCTTCATCCAGCTTCAGAAGAAGAAATAAAATTAGGAAATTTCCTGCAATTTTGAATTAGTCCATAGCAACCTATTTGTTGGATTTAGTAAAAACTGCTGATGAAAATACTCTGCTACACTAAGGTGGTTATTTTTGTTTTTGTGGGTTTTTTTTTGTTTGGTTTTTTTTGGTGGTTTTTTTTTTTTTTTTGTGGATAACAGCTCTGAAATCACCCATGTGGCAAGTTCCTCTAGGATCTACCCAGGTGAACTGCCCCTCCTTGTCCTCTTGCTTTATTCTTCCTCAAAAAACTCTCTGAAATCTTGGTTTTACTTGTTTTGCAACCCCAGGGGCTGGAAGAAGCCTAAAGCTCAGAGCATCTGAAGCACTGATACTTTCATGTGCTACTCAAGACAATGATGCCAACTGGGGGCATTTCTCTACTGCTAGCAAAATGGAAAAAAATATTAGGGAAATAACACAATTTCCCTAGCAAATCAAACCCTCCTGGTCCAAAAGACATGCAGGTTCAGAGCCTCAAAAACATACTTTTAAACTCTGCTTTTCTTATATAAACTAAGAAAAGGTACATTTTTACAAAAGGCAAGATAGACTGCTACTGGCATAGACTTTTCCTGGAGAATAGTCACTGCATAAAACAAATGAGGTAAGAAAGCCTCCCATTGGTGTGATTTAGATTATTGCGATGAGAAATGATGAAAGTAACACCACATATCACAATGTAAGATTTAGCACTTCTTATATGTCAAAGAAATATCCATTATCTTTTACCCATTCTTTTACCTTTTTCCTATGATGCTAAGTTACAACCTCAAAATGAAGAATAGCACTATCTTTTAAAAAACATTTATATGCATGCTTGCTGTCCCATGGGTGAAAAAATTGGTTGCAAAGAATGCTGAACTTTTATTTAGCGCCTTCTACTTCATAATCCAAGAAACTACCTTTAGGGCAAACAGGCAAAATCCTGAGTAAATTGAATTTCTGAATTACTTAAAGATGCATATCCACCCCTCAGTTACCTTTCCACACCTGACCAGAGTTGGTTTAAAACTCTGTGATTTCACTACTGAGTAAAAAGGCCCAGACAAAGAAGAGGTATGATTAAATACTTTAATTATATACCTAATGAAATTGCATACTGTAACATCTTCTGAGACTAAAATTTTAATTAAGACAGGCTGGCATTTTTGGTTTTTTTGTCCCCCTTATATTCCAGGGGAACAGCAGGTAAGGTCAAACAAAAAGCTTATGTGATAAAATTGTGTGAGAGTGCTCCTGGGAGACCTGGCATTATTAACAAGAACATGAAGAAGGGCACAGTTGAACAGTTCAAAGATAAATTACTGTGTTCAGTTTACTTTTTTGCTATCAATTGAAGAACCTGAGAGAGCTGTTATTTGACAAGAAATGTATATAAACAAGCATCAAAAAGAGCTTGAATAGATACAAATACAGGAGACTCGAGGCTGGAGAAATCTTTTTCATCAGTTTAAAATCTGTATCCATTCCTTTACTTCTCTATACAAAGGATTTTCAAATTATAGGGACAGCTTTAAGAAGAAATCACTACTAGTAAGTGTCTTGATGTTAAAAATAAACCTGTTCTTTCTGAAAACCTAAAACCAAGTAATTATATGACACTTTAATAACTTACTTTTTTTCCTTTCCAATACACATTTATTTTATGTTTTGAGACCTTTTAGCATTCTTCCCGTTCTTCAGTTACTATGACAAATATTTCTTGCTCTTCTCCTTCAAGATAAATCTAGAGATAGACAGAGGGGCACATCTTACAGATATGGTTATATAACTCAAAGCTTCTGAAAGATTCTGAAAAGAAAATTCTATTTTTAAGACAAATTCTTTTATCTCACTTCAGTAAAAAAAAAAAAAATACAGGGAACAGCCAGCTGCAATCCAAAATAATTGCAACACAATAATGCAGGGCTCCATTACAGCAGCCTAATTCCGGTAAAGCAGCTGATCCAGGATCTTGGCACTTGCCCAGGCCCTGGAGCCTGACTTAAATGCATTAACCCAAAGCATGTGCAGCTGTTTTTGTAATCTGAGGCTTCTGCATTTTACTGGAGACCAAGAAGAAAAAAAAGGAAAAAAAAAAAAAAAGTCACCCAGCTAGCAAATGAAGCAAATGACAGGCTCAACAGCTTTGGAGAAATGAGATTCAGACAGCATTTCCCCTTGGCCAGCAGCACGAGAAAGGGTTTACACTGGCGTGTTAGAGATGCCCAAAGCCAGCTGAGGTGCCTGCAGGGAGGGTACTACAGGACCTGGGAGAATGCTACATTATTCTGAGAAGGGTGAAGCCTTCTCATCCCAACAGAGCTAAGCCACTGGAAGCATGCATTGCAAGCTGGTGCACAGTTCTCACAACAGCAGGGAGGTCCAAAATAGTGCTAAGGATCATCCAGGAATAATCATGCTCTCAGCCCCTGCCCACCAATCCCAACAACCTTAAGGAGAGTCAATTGAGACCCATGGGCAGGCAAATAAATAATTTTTGAGAAAATATAGGATGCTCTTAAGGGAGATTTATGGCTTAAAGACCAAAATGGTTGCAAATCTGGTAGTGGCCCTTACTGTAGACACAGACAGTTACATTGATGAGCGTCTGCTGCAATTCCTCTTTAGGAGGTTTTTGAATAGCTAATGTACAACTAAAACACCAGTGAGAGAACCCATTAGTGTTTACAGAATCCTTTAGCCTATGACATGCTCATTAGATGAAAAGCAGCTGCAATACTGCCCATATGTACCTGTGTCTATGCTTGCATTGTGTTACATAAAACAGTTCATGGTTGTAGAATAACTATTATATGAAAGATGTATTGATTTTATTAGCAAATCCCTAAAGAACTGTGTGAAGGGACAGTTAACCACCACAACAAAATTCAGTATGATTCAAAAAAGGCACAAATACAAGACTAGCAGGATCAGATTTTTCATGCCAGCTGCAAACCACAGGTTGAGAGTCACTGAATTTCAGAAGATTCATTTCTTCTGGCTTGATTTTCTGGATTGACCCCTAATAAATAATGGCAAGTCAGAATAAAATAAATTGTTAAACCCTGTGTATTGATTAATCTATAACTCTTGCTCTTGATATCAGCTTGTTATCTTGGCATCAGCTCTTGATACTGATGAAATACCTACAAGCACAAGCTCAGAGTGAACCTCCATGCCAGGTACTTCAAAGAAACTTCAAGGAATAGCTGCAGTCACTACAATGAAGACGATGCATTCCTGAAGAGAAAAGACAACTACAGGTAGAAAAATAAGCACCCAAGGGAAATAATTTGTCCAGACAAATGGAGAAGAACCACACAATACTCTTCTGGTAGTACACCAAGGTATGTGTGCTGAGTGCTTAGACCCCTACTCTGAGCAGGGACTGCTTGGGCAAGCTGCTGCTCAACAGCAGGGTTGTGGAGATGGATGGTCCCTGGGTCTGGCTGCCTCTGCTGGGCTGGTTTTTTTCCACACAACTCCAGGTACAGGTTCCTGTCCTGCCCACATCCTCTTTATTGGAAGAAGACTGCAGTGTGCTGGTGATACTGTTCACTGCACCGTGCTCCATTTTACTGTGGGCAGACTGGTGTAAGCGACTGCTAGCACCATATCACTAACAAACCCTGCTTTTTCACCTCCACAAGCTGGGTTTTGTTTTGTGTCTCACCCTTAGGAAGAGTTTTCATAAACACAACATCAACTGTAAATACTGCCTGTAACAAAGACATAGTTACTGCCTGATGGCACTCTCCCTCCCCATGGCTTCTGCACACACCAAAAGGTACCAAATCACAGAGCAAAAAGCCGTGAGTTTGTTTGTTTACCTATAACATAAGGACACAGCAAGCTGCAGACTACAGCCCTCAGCTCGATGCAAACAGGCACAGGGACGTTACTGAAGCCAACAGGACTTTGATGGAGCATATGTCTGCCCATATGGGTCCAACTGCAAAAATCTCATCTTTTCCAAGTGCACCCATGCAGAATGCAATCCAAAGACTACTGGGGTTAGCAATCGACCTTAACCAGCTCTGTACCATATTAGAAGCACCTGCTTGCAACACCACTGTGTTGCTCCGGCCCCTGTACAGCAGAGCCCTTGAGAATTTGCTTAACGTCTAAGCATATAACGTAATTTCTTGATTTCAGAGCAATGTTTTTCAGGCTTGAATACACTTCCAGACCAGGGAACCCAACCTCTTGAAGGAGAAGATATCCACTATATTTATTCACACTATATTCTTATCATTGCTTTAAAAGGTTTCTGAGAAACTTGACCAGGGAGGTAGCAACTAAATTAAGGAAAGAGAGATTCCATTCCAATAGAATTCAGTTCTACATATATAAAACAAATTCATTTATCAAATCCTTCTGCACAACCACTACTTAACCCACAAGAAAAAAAAAAGTGGGGTAAGGTAGGACTGAGCCTGCATTAATGCACGACCTTTGCACTTATGTGTGCCTGTATGAAAGAGCCATTTAGAACAAACAGTGCTATGTACTGAGAGATACTGGCAACTAATAAACCAAATGGTAATCAGGGATAAGTCAACCTCACTTCACTTCTGCACCACAGACACAAGGAGCTCCTACTCACGTTTGCCTTGCAATTGCAAACCCTCCTCGTTTACTGCAGACAACACATTTCCTGTCTTTCTTCATTAAAGGTGCCTTAATTAAATGGGTTGAGCCTTTGCTAAAGCAATTGCTGTAATTGAGACCCTTCCTTACTTTAGCCCTTGAAGTATGAGGTGAAAGACCTGTAAATTGTCTACAAGTATTTTGTATCAGTGTCTGTGCTGTGCATCCACTTCATTCCATATCACTGCAGAAATATAAATACTAATTGCAATTCCGACACAGGTGCAAAAGCAATATATTTGATTGCTGCACTACAACTGGGTTGTGTCTTCAAGCTAAAGCTTTTTCTTGGAAGGAGGTGAAGGATGGAATCTACAGGTGTGGTCATCCCAGTGCCCAGTTAGCTTCCCCTATAGCCAAACTGTGCATCTTACAAAGAAGGGAATAAATGAGTAAAAGAAAAAATGTCTGGAAAAGTCAGAAACATTCCCCTCTGACATCCCAAATAGAACACCACCAACTTCCAAAACTCTTTTTTTTTGTTGTTTGATTTAGCATCTCTAGGCCACTTTGTTTTATATTTTGGTTTGCTTTGGGTATAGAGGATGTGTGAACATGAGTCTCATTTCAGAGGAATTTAAGTTTTTGTTTAAATTGGCCAAAGAATGTGCAAAATAACTTGTTCATACAGTTTTACAAACTCTTTTGATGAATCAGGCACCTAAATTCACAAAACCTGCCTATGTCCACATCATAGGCAAGTGCATTTTCAACTCTTGCAGAATAATATAAACACACAAAAAAAAAAAAAGAAAAAGAAAAGAAAAAAAGAAAACAGGGAATGCATTGTGGATGTAAACTTTCACCTTTGCCTTTTCTAACAAGGATTTAGTATAAATTTTGAAAACAAGAGGATTAACACCTGGAGTCACAAATTCCTTGCGTAATTCACAAATAAATTTAATAGAAATGACACTCAGCAGCAAGCTTTCCTGAACAGCTGTGCCAAGAAATCTTGGCTCAAAGAGAGCTGAAGAAAGAGAAAAGGAGGAGAGGGAGGATGAAGCTGACTTTAGAAGACATCACTTATTTTCTGCATTTATTGCCGAGTCTCTACCAAGTTGGACAACAGGCTGACAGCAGTGCTTGGGAAAGGGGCAGGCATCACTCCCTCAGTCCCTGCCTTACTCATGCTAGGGGCAGTCTTTCTGCAGGCTTGAGAAAGCCTGGAATCAGGTCCCTAGTCAACAGATGTCATAATGTCCAGCCAGAACATGGTTCAATTCAGCCACATGAACCAAAACCTCCCCTCTATCCCCAGCTTTCACTGCACAGGACGTTAGCTGGAAAACCCCCACTATAGATGGTCCAGTGTTATTGCTGAAGAAGAGGATGTTGGTTAACTCAACCAGTGCAACAGCCTGAGAAAGATGATCTGTCAAGCAAGAGCATTTTATGCAGACTTCTTCTGCAAAACCCACAGGATCAGTCCTGATCCCCTTATCTCCTCTCAAGGTATCTGCAACTACGCAACTGTAAATGATGCAAAATTTACTTTCATTAGCAAAAATCCCCCAAAGAATAGCACAAATTTAAATGCAGGAAAGTCTTCTGAATATTTGTGCTTTTCTGCTGTGGGTCTCTCCAGGGTGATGTCTGCCCTCAGAAACCACTGGGGCAGACCTGCCACAGTGCATTTGCTGTCACACAACACACTTAATATTTTGCAACCCCAGCAAGGCTGTGTTTACAATCTTCATAGCCAAAAGTATTTGCAAAGTCTGAATTCCTAATGGATGCCACCTAAGCAATCAGAGCGATGGAAAATGCACAATAAAGACCATAAAAATATGGAGTCTTCAACTCAGCATAAATACTGAAGATCAACCTGGGTGTGCTGTCAAGGTAGATTTGAGAGCCAGCAGCAGCAGAACTTTTTCCCTGCATACATCATAAATTTTGATAGCTTTTTTCTTGCCTGGGACCTAGTACACTCTGAGTGAATTTCTTCTTTCTGCTTATTAGTTTTCTCATCTGTAAAATGAGGTTTTGAGAGGTGGCATCTTCCTAAAACATTCTGAAATCCAGCAGTACTGAAAAGTGCTGTATATTCAATTGATAAAGTCAATAGAAAAACATCTGATCTTCCATATAATCTATATTATGGAGAGATCTTTAAGTGCTGAATACGCTAAGAGTTACCCACAGAGCTTTGCAAAATTTTCAGTTAGATGAAGAATGCTTCTTTTACCCAAAAAAAGTCCTTTTTTTTTTTTTTCTGGCAATGCCTGCAAGATGTAGGGCCACATTCCCCAAGCTCTAAGTCTGCCAATACTGGCAGGGAGGTGAAGAAGAGGGCATAGTAAGAGCCAGCTGCCAGAGCAAAATCTTAACTACAGGTCTCTGTGAATCAGAAATTTGTCAGCAAAGCAATACAAATGGATGTTGTCAAATTAAACTGGAAGAATTTACAGAGGCTTTACAATGCTTGCTAAAGGCATCTGCCAGCTCCCCAGGCTCAGCTGAGATGGGAGAGATGTTTTCTGTGGGAAAAACAGGTTTCTTAGTGCTTTTTGTTTTTCACGTAAATAGGGAGTATCCTCCAGCCTTAGTTCCTCTGATCCTATGAAACAATCTATGTACGTGGGCAGAAGAATATATTCATTATATAGGAATTCCTCTGTGTGCAATCTTTAAATTTAATACAGTACCATCCTCCAAACTATCCTTAGGCTAAAATACTTGTCTCTTGCTTACGTGGTCTGGATGGGGTAACTGATTTCACATACCCTTTCTCGGGTTGCTCAAAGTCAAACCACAAAGCAGCTGCCAAAAATGTCTCTTCATGTAAAATTTACAACATGCATTTCTGAAGTGGTAGCTGATGTGCCTAGCCAATCTGCTGAAAATGTTTGTGTAGCTAAAATTTTTGAAAAGAGACAATCACAGGATCTGCAAATACATCTGCAGAATATTCTTTAGCAACTACTGCTCATTCTGAGTGCAAACCTTGAGAATAAATCCTAACTTCTGTAAAAGGACAAACCTAAGTCATACCTTCAGACTACTGCTTATGACAAAGGACTTGATCTACACCTAAAAAAAATCCAGTAGAGACAGTGCTCAATTTTAAACAATTAGCATATATTTTTCACATTAAAAACAGAGGATTGCAATCTTCACATTTTAGCAAATATATCTGCTGCAAATAAATAATTTTCTAATTATAAAACTGACTACTTTATAGACTTTGTTCTCATATTCTGGAATGAACTATTGCATCAATTAAAAAAAAACACTTTTTTTTCCCCATCACAGCAGAAGCCATGGCAAATTGGTTCATAAATATTCACTGGTATTTTAGTCATGGCTGTAAAAAAGGAGATATTTTACTGTTCTGGAAACACTGCATTTAATGTCAGAGCATCCCTGAGAAAGAAGAGCTGAGGGGAAGTCTCTTATTGCAGTGAAGTCCTAAACCAGTCACAGGTCACACTCACCAACAGATCTACAACAAAGAAGAGAAAGATGATGGATGAGCTTGCATCTGTGCAGAGCTTCCAGTGATGTTAGCAGCACCCTGCCGGGTGGGGAGGCTGAGCTGGCAGATGGGCCAGGGGCAGGGGCAGGCAGGCAGTGTGGGCACAGCTGGTCCTTGCCCAGCTCAGTGGCTCTGGCTGCTGTGGCACAACTGACCCACTCCCCAGCCCATGCCTGAGCCAGGGCACCCCAGCACAGCTCTGAGTACTAATTATGCCTTAGGCCTAAATAACTACTCATGACCTCCCTGCTACACTATCCTTGAGTGCTCAGGAAGGATGGCTTCGCCTGCTATCCAGATTTCACAAGGCTTCTTATTTTAAAGCCACACAGTTGATTAATTTGGTGGATATTCTGCACAAATAGCAAATAAAGTCTATGAGGCAATGAGGCTTCTCCTCCCTATCTCCATGGCTCATGACTGCCATGTACTTGCTCTTCCTGCTACACAGCAGGGTAGGAGAGGAAATGAGCTACAAAAACAAAGCTGCCCCAGCTGCATGAACTTCTTAGAAGAATGAAAATTAACAAATAGAAAGCAAACTGCTAGTGTTCTTAGAGCTAATTACTAATAAAAAGTAATAATTACAACTATAAAGCATGTCACATAAAAATGCTCTTTACAGTGTTTCCATGTAAAAATAGAATAATAATAAAAAAACCCGGGGCTGCTCAAATTTGTTTGATAAAATAAGTTATGATGCATTACAATTTAGACAAATAAAAGTTCAGAATTGTACCAAGGCTATAAAGCATGAGCATAACATATTGTTCTGGCAAGTGATAAAACTGCTCACAGTGACAGCTGTGATTTATGGAAGCAATTCCAATACACTTTGAAAGTATATTAGCTTCGCCTCTGCCCACAAAGGGTGGGCCACGCTGGTGATAAATTATATACCAGCAAGAAGTGAAAGCAATTGGCAACATCAGATGCCCAAAGGCCCTGAGTTACTGTGATAATGTGGTTTTCAGGATAATACCTCACATGTAATGGCATCTGAGCACCAAAAGGAACACATCAACGCTGTATTGTCGTTGGCTGTTTGGAAGATAATGTTACAGTGGTGAGAGTAGTTGGGACTTCCCAGTTAAAGCTGGCATACAAAGCATTTACAAACTGGCTCTGGAACAAAGTCTGGCACAGAAGGTCACAAGTTAGATGAAATCTCTTAGGTGGAAGCTGGAGAATAACTGCCTCCTGCTTCCAGGTCGTAGGCACTGAAGCAAGCTGCAGGCTATGGACCTACAGCACACCTACTGCATGGCTTTAGCACAGTGGGCAAAGGGACCAAGGAGCTGCTGTGGTTTAGCTCTGCTACCACCCAGAATGGGATGGGGACATTGCAGTCACCACCTGCAGCACCTCTTCTGTGAGGGAATCAAGTTGCTGGGCACACTTGTTCACTGATCACAGCATTTCAGTCTCACAGAAAAAGCCATGCCCTTCCCATGGCTCAGAGCAGCACTGGAAAAGGAGCACAGAAAAAGCATGATGACAAAGTTTTAACCCACAGCGGGGTTTTACTAATGTTAAGCATTGAAAATTATTTTAAGAAACTTTGGGCTAAATTCTGCCCTCTGATGCACTAGCACAGATGAAGACTGACTTCAGAGTCAACCTGTACTTCAGGGGGTGTCCTTTGAAGAGCACACATTCCTGGGCAGTGCTATGGAGAGCCATGTGCCAGGCTTTTCTCATATTACTAGGGAAAGTTTAATAAATTCTATCTGCCTCCAATTATTACAGTCCTCCCATTCTGACACACTGGCAGGCACATCTTTGTGTCCTGAATTAATGACTGGGCCAAAGCCGTTACATCTTGCCACGGATCAAAAGAAGTTTATCAGCAGTTAGACTGTAATGAGCTCATCTGAAAAAAATAAAACACATTTAACAAAGACTTTCTGTCTGATGGGAATTTTTAAGTTACTTAATCGAAAACACTCCCTTGGGAAGTGATAATGAATATCTATCCTATTTTCATGACACCCATTACTGTACAACCTGAGGACCTCAGGCATATGGCATACTCACAGAATAAGTCTGTGAGTAACTTTTTAGTGGAAGTTGGCCATTTCTGGAGTTTTTCTGTATTTACAGGCTCTGGATGAAAAATGGCCCAGTGACACTGAAATTGAAACAATACAAAACACCTATACACGGATTGATACTTTAACAGTAAGGGAGCTAAATGCTTTCTCTACAAATGGGGGCTTGGAGAAAATGCAAAAGTGATATAACTAATTTTCCTACAACATACAGGAAAAAAAAGCTCAGTACCTCTTTGAACCTGCCCCCTCTGTAGTTCTAACTGAGTAGTAAGAAGAAAAAGCATTTTTCTTGAATTGAAATTTTAGATAGTACAGATATTACAGCACATTTCAGGCTATCACTTCCATTTATTTACAGCTCTGCAGTACCATGCTTCTGTAGAAACATTTGCAGGAATTGAACTGATTGTGTGTTAAGTCTTAGTCTTAATAGCTTTTTCATTGCTTGCTAATGGAAATATGGATTCAACATTATTTTAAACTTAATTCAGCATAGAAGAATTAGTTTCATATAGTGTAATTATAATTTTTTTCTACAACACTTCATAGAAATACAAGGCATAAATAGATTACTTCAAGCAAGGGAAAGGAATGAAAGCATTTTTGTTTCTTCAACAACAACTTGGATATGGAAACTGTAACAAGGAATGCACTCCCCCCCTTTCTTTTTATTGTCTATACATTTGAGATTTGTGTTTTTCACTTTAAATAAAGGAATGTTCGCAGCATTCCTCAAATTCTACTTTACCAAACAACCAGAAATATTCTGCTAAACTTTACCTCTGAGCAGGGAAGGAATTCTCCCCCTCTACTGTAAATTGGGTAGGAGGCAGCAGTCATTGCTATAGCCTGTTGACTTTATTTAGAAGAAACAGCAATACCCGTCCCCTTCCCATCACCTGCTTGTGACTTCTTGTCCTGAAGCAATGAAATAACCCTCACAGCATTCCAGAAGTCATAGTAAAAGTGACCAGAAAATGTTTATTTATACTCCTCCCACATACTCTAGCCCAGAAAACATTCACTTTATCCCGTTCCCTGAAGATTTCACTCTTAAATACTTTCCAAATCTACCTTCTTCCCAAAAGCCCATTTCTATGCTGCAGGCTTTGAAGTGTCTTTCAGGACACTTCCCTGGAAGGATAACTTCTCTTTATGGGCACAGATGTTATTTCATGTAAAGAGCCAAAATTACTGGAAACGTATTGCTCCATCTCAAACTCCTCTGACAGCTTCCCAGCCTCTCTGGCCACAGCAGCCAGCCAAGCTGCTGCAGCTGCAGTTCATTTTTCTTCCAAAGGGAGAGCAGGAATGGTGTCCTGGGCCTCTGAGATTTCATTACAGAATAAAACCCAACATCTTTTAATCATGTGATGGACTTACGATTTCATTATTGTCTTTGCAAGGAAAGATTCCACGGAAAGCACCATCAAAAGGAAAGGAGAAAATGTGGTCTCTGAAAACTTGCTGAGGTATACTGCCCCCACCACCCCTTCACTCTTACTAGTTATTCAGTAATATCCTAGTCATGGCTTTATTTGTGGGCTCAGCAACACAAATTAACACAAAAACTAGAAATGCTCCATACATATCAGGTTCCTTAGGTCTCCAAGGAAAACAGTAGCAGAGTTCCCAGGTCTACAACAGTGGTTCTGGAAGGCTGTCATAGAAGGTAAATATAGAATAAAAGCTGAGAGTATTTTGCCACATGCTTTTGCAGCGTAGTAACTATAAAGAATTTTTTTTGCAGTCCTGTCCTTCAAATGAAAGGAAAATTCCCCACTATGTTCAATTTTGCAGTTTCTGTTATGTCAATATTACAATCTTTTGTAACAAGAAGACAAAAGCTTCTTCATCTTCTTGAAATCAATATTACTTCTCAGGCAAGGGCAACTGGTGTCTGTTTGCTAAGGCTCTATTTTAACATACTGCCAAAATACAAATACAATTCTTACTCAATAGATAATAATCTGCTTTTCAAGACCAAAGGTTGAAGTAGTGAGGATGAAAAGCCTACACATATTTTAGTATGCAGCACCATACTTTCCCAACCCTGCAACCAAATCAAAATTCTGATGGTGCAGGATGGTCTGTGCAGGTGCACCTGTCCAAATGTCAGTTCACATCAGCAGAAGGTTAAGGTCCAAAGCAAAGAGAAATATTATACTACCCAAAATTCCCTTCATGGCAGCCCTGCTCTTCCACAGCGTGATCACAACAGCTTCACTATTGAAGGACACTTCAGCAGAGAACTGCATTTTTCCTAAAGTTAGGGATGCATGAACTGTAAGAAAAAGCTTGATAAATAAATCTGCAGCAAACTACACACATTGACAACTATACAGAAACAAACAGATCCCTGAAATGAAAATCAAGCACTGAAAACTGGAAGAAATTTGTCATTGCTTGGCTACAGCTGCAATTTCTTTGGAGGTCACATTTCCAGCTTTCAAAAATAGGAATACAGGTTGACCCATTTGTGTCTGAATGGCCTTGGAGAACACTAGGGAGCAAGGTTAAATATTTAGAAATCAGAAGAAAGGCAATGCAAAAGTAGTCCCTGTAACCTTAATTCCAGTGACATAGGCACATATGAATGAAATGCAGTATTTAATTACCTAATAATAATATAAACTACAACAGAATTTGCTCTACAAATTGCTGAAGAATTGGAATGAATGTGAAAAATGCCACAGCAGAATTTCTAATCTTTACATTTCCTATGCTGCAAACCACTGGAGGACTTCAAAATGGTTTTCAGCATGACAGCTTATAAAGACTTTACCTCAGCCCTTACACAGGTCTAGACTTTCAAGAGCACAGATGGATTGGTAAACATTGCTTAGCAATTTTCTCCAGATGGATCCTTTGTGAGCTGTGGGAAAAATCCTCTGAGAAGTTGGCTGAGTAGGCAAAGTGAATTTCAAAAGATCAAGCCTTGATGAAATCTGCATCTGCTTTTGCTGGGACTCTTTAATAAAAAGGGCAGTCATCTTGTCAAATGTTAACCTCCTGCCCTGGGGAGAACTGGTGCTGGAAGGCACAAGTTTTCTTTCCTCCTTGTTTAATCACAGGAGGGAGAACAGATGTACCTAAGCACATTCTCCTCATACTCATAAGGCACACATGTAGGGCTTTTGTGAATTATATAAAGAGATTAATTTAATTTCATTTGGAAAGAAACAGACTGAAAAATAATAATAAAAAAATTGGAAAAAAACCTCCACACAAACTTGTCTTGGGGTCATCACAAAGCATTCATATTAAACGTGTTAAAAAAATCAGCTGCTGCCCAGTTGGGATCCAAGAAGAATTCACTGCTCCTAAGGAAACAAATCACTCAGTTTTGCCTAGGAAGACCCCAACATTCATGTAACAAGGACAGCTCTTAAGCCCAACACAAATCTTCCCAAAGACACCAGCGGTCCACAGGCTGTGTTTCTAGTAGGACAGCTACAGTGAATTGTAGAAATTACAGGCGTTCAGATAAACTAGATTTTAAAAATACTGATTCAGCATCTTAATTCTGTCCTTCTTGAGACACTAGAAAGCAATAGAAAATGCTTGGATAGCCAGTTTTTTAGCAAAGGTAAACATTCAACTAACATACTGAATCCTGAAACAGTTCTTTTGCTATTTTGATTGTGCATCAAGACTAAGGGAGTTTCTTAAGCAATTCATAGGCATTTTTGGAAAATTAATCTAAAGTTATACCTAGTTTGAAAACCACTGGAAAGATATGACACATGACCTTTACCTAAGGAATTGAACAACAATTTTGATTATGGCTTTTCCTCATTTACAGCACAACCTAATTATGAAACTACATGTATGACCTCACCTAACTGCTGGACTTCTGGGATTCCTTCCAGCAAGCTAGTTCTTCAGATTTTTGAAAAGAAGTCAAGTCTTGCAAATTAAGCAGATGATTTTCTGAGGACCCATTCCTGCCATGGACACTCAAACTCTCCCCCCTTTTCCACATCCAGAAAGCTTCCACCTTCCCTGCAGATTCTCTGATCACTAAGCTCTATGGACCTTACCCTAAATGAAGGATACCTGGAAATTCTTTGACTTTTAGGTATTATGAAGTGACTAATTCCCAAACTGCTGAATGAGAAGATGAATGACATATTCTTGCATCTACCAAAGCAAAATCAAAAATCAACCACCTGCATGGCAGATCCACCAATATCCACTCTTGATCCATGGCCAGCACAGTGTGCAGTGCAAGTCCCACCTATTAGCATTACAGATCTCTCACAGCACAAAACAGACATAAATTAAGTGAAATTGCATTTACAGTTAACAAAATTTACTGTAATTTTTCAGATTACTACGGTATAGCATAAAAACTAGCCTACCACTTGTTTCATCTCCAGATCAGACATCTCCAGACCTAAAGCTTTTGAAACAACTGTGACAAAGCTACTTTAAAACAGACAATCAACAGAAGTTTTTGACATTTACTTTTGTGCTTAGTGAGTTCAGCATGATTAGAGCTCACTAAGTAACTACTGATATACTTGCACACCACAACACATTGAAAAGAAGAGGAAAGAAAAGGTGTGAGGCTACTTCAGGGGAAATCGGAGAAAGATTTTGGTTTATCAGCCCATTTTCTGTGCCACTGTTCACCTTCTTGATATACAGCAGCCATCAGAAGTATATTAAAAACTTAAAGAAACCTACGAGAAATAAGAAATCCAGGATTTGTTTTTAAAGCCAATTTTGCAATCAATCAGCAAAGCACCCTGCTAGGATTGCTTCAAAGAAATACAACTGCTTTGCTAACTGGAGACTCAGACTGTTCTCCTCTCATTCTCTCAGTTTTGATTTGATGGATGTCCTGAGTCTGTTTACCTACAGGAGGAAACTCAGGAAAGTACTTCTTGCTGATTAATTATGGCCTACTTGGCATCAATGTTTTACTAGTCATCTAGAAATAACTCTCTAAGACAAATTGTTTTTTCATGTGTCCACACCTGTTTCTCCAATAAATCATACCTTTCTAAACACACAATGGGCCACATTATAGCAAAAAAAGCAGTCTAATACATTCCAAACACCACTCTAAACTTATGCAATTAGCAATCAGGGCCAAGGAGACTGAGCAGACAGATACAGACCTAAACGTCCCCTTCCTCTAGGTTTCAAATTGGTCAGCAAACTGATATAAGACCACGGGCTTTAATAAAAAATTGTTAGCTTTGCACTTCTACATTTTTCCTTATAATGGAACAAATAAATATATCAAAGGGGAAAAAAGTGCGTGTGGGGGGGAATGTACAAATGTTAGTTCCATATCTTCTATTCCATACTTTCTTTAGTCCCATAATTTTTGAAATACCACATCAGCCTTTGTAGCCATTTGGTTGGTCTCAAATTTCCACAGAAGAAACTAAGAGTGTATGAGCAATTGCACATCACATTTATTTAAATTTTATAAAAGAAAGACATCTTCAGTTTAGTTTGTAAATGATCTGCAGCACACTATCAACACCCAGACAAAATGGGTAAAAGTAAATGAGTCGTAATCACCTGGTGAAGTGTCCACTAGGGAAGTATAAATATGGCTCACTCCACACATACATTACCCCCATGAAATTAGTGTGCAGACTCAACAATGTCCTACAAACCCACTGCCACTGCTAGCTGTGTTTTCTAGGAACAAGTTTCTTGTTCCTTATACTGAGAAGACAGTAAAATGAACAAGAATTTCTCTGGGAAATGGAGATGAACAATTCAAAGCAAAGCAGAATAGTATTTGCTTTATTATATTTAGGAATGCTTTCTTCCTGAACAGAAACTGAGTCTTTGTTTCCCGTTTTTATGAAATTAGTCTGGGGCTTGAATAGCTCTTGCCTATTGCTTTAGTGGAGCAGTATGCTGAGGCATTTTTCTGCACTAAAAAGATACAGCTCTTTTCACTCCTGCGTTTATTTTTTTTTTCTCCCATCCTTTGCCTCTCCTTAGCAGAGTATCCTGTGCACTGCTCCATGATATGAACTGCTGACACGCTCATACATGCTTCATTGATCCTTTCACTGGCCACTTTCCACTGAGCTGGCTGTAAAGTCCCAAGGTGAAGCAAGGTTAGCAACACTGCTTTGGGATCTGCAGGGCATGCATGGGAGCTGTAAGGATGGCACTGTGGTCAGGACAGAAGCTCAGGATGAAGCAGCTTTCCATTGTATCCTTAGTCTCCCCAGCAGCACACCACAGTAGAACAGAAACTTTATATGATGGACACACTGAAAATTTTGTGGAAGGAAGTACTGACAGTAGAGAGCCCTTAGTAAAGAGCAGGAAATTATCTGACAGATGTTACTGCACCCATGCACCTTGAACATCGCCTTCTCCCTCTGTAAAACAAGTCCTCTCATCAGAGGCTCTATGTGAGTTACAGCTGAGAGAGCACAAGAGCATTTGCCCATGTCAACACTGTGATATAAATCAGCTTGTTATAGTTTGGGTATAAAATCCACTCTGCAAAACCCAGCTTCACTCTTTTGTGCATAAATCACAATCAAATTCATACTTTTCTGGAACAAAGAACATCCGGAAACCTAATTCAAGTTTCTTATTCCTGCATTAGATGATAATTCTATTTCACCAAATTACTTTTGCCTTGCGATATAGCTGCATTTATAATTATTTACTGCCCAACTCAAGGTTAAGTGAAGGAACAGCTTCACTGAGATCCTGTAAAAGCCCTTATTTTTCACAATGTGCTACAGAAGATTAATTGCTTTCTATTTCTCCAATTGAGAGAGAATTAAAATTGCCATTTGATACAAACTATTTACCCAGCAATCATTTTGAAGTAGCACATTGCTTCTTATAATTTAATACATTTCTCCTCTTATTCTATAAAGTAGTACTTGGGAACCTTAAAAATTCAATTTGTGGAAGTTCTTTTGTAGGACCTGTAAAAATCCAGTCTTTTGCACTCCTGCAGACTCAGTACCTGATGAAAGGTAGCTCTCAACAAAGAGAAAGCTGGAAATGAAGCTATGTTGAGCATATGCTATTGAAGATGTTCTGTTTTACCAGCATGCTACTTGGAAGCCCTGAGGATAGGGCTGAAGCACATAAAAAAATGTTTTGATAACAGAGACTGACAGAAAGAGCAAGGATGGATATATATATATATATATATATATATATATATATATCCTAAATAATTGCTTGCTCAGAAATGGCTGCTTTTTTTTTTTCTTCATTTTTTTCTCCTTAAGCAATGCCACAGGGCTAAGGTCCTTCAGAACGAGATTATTTGCTTCAAGAAAAAGACTGCTGTCATTTACAGGTAAAGTCCAATACCCATGTCTCATAATGGCTATGGGTTTTCATTGTATAAGCAAATCTGAGGAACACTGAGAATGAAGACAATGAGAAATTCAAACAGTAGAAAATACACAAATTATTCCAAACACTAACATTTAGGAAAACACACTTGGACCTTACATGTACAATACCAAAAATATGCTTCCTGTTTTCAGCACTCAGTAGGACCTTTGGATGCCCAACCTTTTACCAGTGTGAATGAATAAAGAGCTGCCACCGTAAAAGCTTTTTCTTTCTTTTTCTGATTTACCTGATCTAAGGAACATTTTATAGAGGTGGAAAACAGCCCTGAACTGGATGGCCACCATGGCAGCTGCCTTAACATTCTTTTAGCCCTGATTGAAAGCCCTCTGCCTCGTCCCAGGAGTGAAAAAGAAAATTTCTTCATATATATACCTAGTTCTTAGTTAAGAGGTGTTTTAAGACTTGCTGTAGCTCCCTGGAGTGACAATGGCACAAAAAACATTATTGCACAGGTTGGCTTCTTTCCTTGTCCTTAAACATTTGCATGACAGTAATCAAAAGACTATTTGTAATCAAAAGACCACTATTGTAACCAAGCCACTAGGATCCTGGGAACTGCATTGGAAATAAAAGTTAAATTAAATATGTAAAAATTCAGAATGAAAATCTGTGTTGAAGCACTTTTAATCTCAGCTCTTCTCAGAGAAATTGGAGTAAAAGATTATCTAACTTCCCCTTACTCGTTGCACTAGGGATTCGAACTTCTAAAAAAGGAACTGCAGTTCAACATATTGAATTGTGTTGCTTGTTTGTCTCTCCATCCTGAAAATAACATTTCAGATTGGGTCATAGTCATGTCTTGCCATCAACGCAGGAGCAGAAGCAGAAATAGCAGCTTTATTTTTCCATTCTGGAGTGAATTAACATAAAATGACTGGTATTTACACAAAGTCCTAAGATTGGCAACCAAGGCCAAATAAAGAAACACCTCTTTCCTTCCTCAATCTACATCCTATCAGGCATGAAAGAACCCTCACCAGGGCAAGAAAACCTGTGTTTATCCTTATCATTCATAATGACAAATGCCAGAGATAGCCACTGGAAGCGAAACCCCAGCAGGGGCTATGCATTACTAGTAATAACAGAAATAATCAAGCTGTTGTTAGAACCAGACACTCAGACAGCAAATTCAATTTTTTTTAAATTGTCTGTTCAATACCAATGACAGCTACCAGCTATCACGCATTACAATTAGCTCATGCTGCAGGAATGCCTTCTGCTCTGGTGCATAATGAGTGAGCTGCAACAGAGAGCAGGACCTGGGGAAGAGGTGAAGAACTTTTTGAGGGGTATCACATATCCTTGCCAATTGCTAAGGAAACCAGCTGCTTTTTTTGGGAAGACTCAAGGGCTGCCTCCTTCACACACCCATACTATGAGCATTATTTCACTTGCTAACCAGCAAAGGAGAACTTTCAACAATTGCTCACTTGCTATATAAATTAACACATTCTATATAACTGCCATTGGTGAGTCAAAATAAAAATATCCTTGTAATTGCAGAAGGATGCTGTTCTTGTGGGTAGTTTAGGTAAACTAAATAAAAGCCTGTAACAAAAGCTGAACAAAATTCAGGTAAAGACAGTGGGACTTTTTAATATATGAGGACTGGTCAGCAGAGCACTGCTTCAGTTACTGTAACATCATACTTGAGT
Organism: Chloebia gouldiae; assembly: GCA_003676055.1. NCBI lineage: Eukaryota > Metazoa > Chordata > Aves > Passeriformes > Passeridae > Chloebia > Chloebia gouldiae. Next base: position 46,246,332 of record QUSF01000003.1, read on the forward strand.
TCCTCTGCCCTAACACAGAACACATGCTGTGGGCCCTTCCTCCAGCATACTCACATACGATTCTTCTACTGCATCTCAATCTAAATATGTGTCCTCTTCTAAGGAGTTTTACAACTGCAAAGTGTGTTTTGATTCTTAAATCCTCAATCGAGAGCAACTGTGAGGCAAAAGCTCTCCCCACCCTTCCTTCCCACAGTGCAGATCTCTGCTGTATGTTCAGAGTATTTTTCCATTATTAGCTGAGACCCCAAAGCCCTCCACTTCTTCATCTTGCTGCATGCTTTCATTACAGAATACTTACAGTGAACTGAGCCCCAAAGTCTACAGACCTACTGTGAGCAGCATGCCTGAAGCAGAGCTGGAGATAGCCTCTGTCCCTTCAGAGAGGCATTCTAGCATTTCTGTCAATGGGGGTGCCCCACTAGTTCTGCCAATGGCAGGATGGTATCAGAAAAGAAAAAAAAAAAAAAAAAGATGAAATCTGTCTTTGCTACTACAATACAATCCTCTCAATTATTCAGGGCTGGAAAATTCCACCGCAAGAAGCAGGAGCGCTGAACATTGATCCAACACAGAATTAGCAGTGGAGAGGATGTATGACTCTTTTTGGCAAAGAAAATACAGAAATACAAAGATTCTTTGTAGATATTGTTGAATACATTAGTGTGTTATCTTAATTTTTGTGTGGCCTCTGTAATTTTTACAGATGCTATTTTGAAGTTCTGTCTACTGTACAGTGCTGTTAAAAATCTTCTTCTCTCTCTGCTGTTCCTGTACATTAACTAACACGAGGTAACATATTCTCTAGAACAAAATTAAAATTAAAAAATTTGTATTTTACTTTGAAACACTAGAAATGCTGTCAGAAATGGCTTAAATTCTAATTAGTATTAGAGAAGTTGAATACAACTTTTGACACCTTGAAAGAAAAAGCAGAAATAAGTGCCTGTCTCAAGACTATTCTAGCTTCTGAATCTACCAGTGTTCTCTTCCCTCAATACTTGCTCCCTCCTGGTGTGAATGCTGAATAATTAAACAAGTAATTTGAGGAAGAACAAAGCTTTTTGACAAAAGTAATTTCACCTTTTAATTTTCAGAGTCAGGTATGGTGTAGTTAGTGTGATAGTATTAATTCTGCTATTAATTTTAATTACAGATATTCTGTAAAGTTGAATGCTGGTTCAGTATTGGTGCAGCACTATTGCATAAAGTAAGAAAGACAAAAGGATTCAGTGTTTTTAAGACTAGAAATTGAAAAAAGTTTAAGCCTCAATCCTGACTCATTCAGGAAGCTTCTCAAAAACTCTTGAATGAACTATTTCACAGCATCCTCCTCAGGCAGTAGGAAAAATGAAATCCAGAGCACAAAACTTCAGGTAGCATGGGCTGAGATAGCCTGTCTAAATGGAAGCATGCTTGTAGGTAAAGCTCTAAGCTTCTGGCTAATTTAAGCATAAAATACTTGAACAGAAACTAATACATTGGTGTGGATCACTTCAAGATCACAATTTTGAACTTAGTCTGACTGAAATTGCTTCAAGCTCCTTCTTGATCTGGTCCTACTATTTCACTAAATTCTTTTAAATTTCAAAGTTTTCCATCAACATTAATAAGCATGGCACTAAACTTGTGTATCTAGAACAGCAGGGTTCTGTCCCTCCCATTCCTGTCAAGCCTCTGTGAAAATGAGATGCACCCCACCTTGCAATGCTTTTTAGGAGCAGCAGTATCTGCTGGAAAAAATGGCATTGAACACAGATGGACCCCTTCCATACAAATCTGTTTCAATAACGCAGTAAGCAATTACTGTTAGAGAAATAGTTTCTTCAGATAATTAGATACTAAAAAATTGAAGTTGTTTATGTTTATATAAGCAGTGAAATTATAGACAGAATTATGCAAACAAATCCATCATGGACCATGAGATCCTGTCAGGTTGCTAATGAAGGTAGAAAGCAGTAATCTTTCTTTATAAGGTTCTCTAATGACCATGATAACAAACCAATTTTTTTTTAGTGCTTCACATTTCCCTTCCCCCATTTTCCCCCACTAAGTATCAGTTTATACTGACAAATGCTTTCAGAAGACAAAGAGGATGAAAGAGGCTTGAAGTTAACACTCTTCAATTATGCTGACACTGAAATGATTAAATTAAGTAAAAATTCAGTATTTCATTGTCTATTTGACTCAGATTCCTACCTAAATGAATTTATGGACTCTGTTAAGGTACATTTTGTCTTCACTTAAAATTTGTTTCAGAGATGCATTTAACAGAAAATTACCTCTTCTATTTTACTGGAAGCTTTAAAGGCTTATAATACTGCTCTCCATCAAGAACCCTTCCTTCAAGACAAACACTTGCTGTTTACAGAAGATCCATGAACACTGGTTAAGAAAGGATTGTACATCCATACAGTATTCAGATATATACTTTCCTCACATAAGGATTTTCTTTGCCTACTGTATACAAACCAATTTGTTGCTTTTAGGAAAAAAAATAGAGAGATTTCCTATGATATCTCATGATATCTGGGCACTGAAACAAGTTACAATGGCATTATTTGTTGATTCTTGATTGTATGAGAAATCCTAACATCATTACATTAATTGCCAGAATTAGAGAACAACAAATTATGTCAAATAGCATCTTATTTTGTGTGGAAACACCATAGTGTAAAGTTTTGGCAGGAAAACTTACTATCAAAGTACTATAGATCTTAGCTTTGATCTCCTCAAAAGATTATTTCCTTGCTGATGCAAAACACACTCCACAGACGTTTACCTTAAAACGGCATGATAAATCAAGCTAACAGCCTCTTAGAACCAGGCCCAAGCAAGAAGATAAATATTATTTTATCCATAAAATTTCTGTAGCACTCTGAAATTATCTGGAACATGAGGCAAACATACAACAATGAACCAGAGAAGGAACAAAATCATGTAATTTGTTGCAGCTTGTTCATTTGTGAATGCAATAAGAACAGTTGCATATCCGAAGATAATACTCATTTATTTATCTAGCTCATACTTATGAAGCACTTCAGAGATGAAAAATCCTCCAAGTACTCAGCATTTGCTAAAATAGGAGAAAATAGAGACACAGATATAAAATAACACATTGCTGACTTCTTCTGTCATGACAAAATAGAAATAATTACTGATTTATCATCAATATATCTCTATTTTTCTACTCAGACAGTAACTAGGATCAGTCTATCAAAATAGAGATAATTACTGAAGAATGAAATACTGATGATGCCAGACATGCAATTTACAGAATACTGCTAGATGCAAATACAGAAATAATATTTTCTTCCATATGCTTACAAAACTGGGCACTCCACAGTATCACCTGTTGCAGAGTGCTGAAATGGAAACAGCAACATACCCAAATGGTTTGAAAAATGAGTATACTGTTTTTGGGAATACCTGCCTGAACACACCTCAAGAATCCACCTACGACGTCCAATCTATGCCATGGAGCGACAGACACCAACTCAACCCGGGCCTCACCCAATGGCAACACTTTGAAAAACTTTGCACTGAGCAGCTCTGAACATGAAAATGGTGCAGAAAAAGCATAATGAAGAAGACTAACAACAGCATGAGTGAAACAAAAGTATTTCTCTTTACAGTGATACCACATTTTGGCTTGAACAGAAACAAACATAGTTCAAATGGCAGACGTTTGTATAAAAACCTTCATGGAGGACAATGTACTAGGCTTCTGGTAGAAATGGGTCACTTAGGTTCTCACATAAGCCAGCACTTAGGCAAATAAAAATAAAAAAGGTAAATAAACACACAAAATGTTTTCAGTCTTCTCTCCAAATGATTTATTGCTGCCAGAGCTCTAATCTAATTTTAGGTGAGCACATCCTTTTTTCTGCCCTGGAGCCATTTTAACTCAATTGCTCTCCTAGAGCCACAAGAGTACAAGCTCCCTCAGCCACCACAGATGCTGTGCAGACATTTTACTTTAGCTGTTTGCTGTAAAACTCATCAATATTGCTTCATCCTGAAGAGACCTTTCCTAACAAAAATGAAAACAAACTGCTAACATTAGATGAAACTTTGACCTCTGCATCCCAAAGTAGGGGAAGTAAGATCTGAACTCCTTGTTGCTTTGAAAGCTTCCAAAAGCTCCTCCAGGCAGGCAAACTTTTAATTTTAATAAAATATTTCCTGAGCTGCCAGGCTGAGGTTGCCTCCTTGCTTGCCCTGCCGTAGGAGCCAGCCGGCTGCACCACAGCCGTCCTCTCTCCGAAGCAGCAGCAAGTGATGTGAGGTCTTTGGGGAAACCATTTCAGAAATCATCTTTTCATCTGCCTCCTTCCCATCTGTTCATCCTTCCCATCCTCAGCATTCCTGTACTACACTCTGTTTCACAAATGCTATTTTCTGTCATATCTTCTTGTTCTGGCCCCTTGTTATCCCTGGCTTCTCATGTGCTGATCTGAAGCTAAGTCTATGTGAGAAGGAAAATGGAAGTCTGAAACACTTGCTTGTGGATTGCTATTTTCTGGTCATACACAACTATTTGTTTCCCAAATACCAAGAGATGCAGTGAAAAGTAAATCTGAATGCTTCTTACACCACCTCCAAAACAAGATCTGTAGGGAACTGCAAGCTGCTTCCTGTCACACTTAACACATGCTGGGACCATGACTAGGGAAAAGGATATATCAGAGGCCAAAGAGATGAACTAGCTTGCAAAATTGTTCTCAGACATGTCTCAAGATCAGAGAATAGCTAAACACTTAAAATCATCACCACAGCAGGGAGTCTATACTGTAGACACAATGTTTTCATTTTTAAACAAGAGATAAAAATAATGCTTCCAACTGAGCAGGCAGCTGAAAGAGTGAATTGCAGGGAAAGACTGATGCACTAGAGATTTTATACAAACTCCTTGACTTGTGTTTTCCAAATATGTAAGGAAAACAATGCAGTAAACACTGAAACAAAATTAGCATTTGCATGTCTGCATTGTCTGCACTCAACAGGTCCTGTGCTACAAGGTATCTTTAAACCAGGATTTTCACACAGCTGGATCTTCTCCAGAACATCACTCATATGTGAAACCATCTCTTGTGCATATCACTTACCATAATCTCCACTAGGCTATAGATGTAGCATTAAACTGATAAATATGGTTTTATAACAACACAGTAGATCCAGATAATGCCAACTAAGTTGATTTGCACTTTGTTTCAAGGATCCACTATATAGAGATAATAAATATGGTAGCAGACTGTCAGGCAGGAGAAGCTAGAAGAGACAGATGACCTTTGTGCAATACTTCACCCTCTCCTCTCTCAGGAATGTATAATAAGAAGGTATGCAAGCAGACACAGTCAGTCACCACTGACACCGACCAAAATGTCACCAATTTTATTAGAACACAAAATAGCATAAAAAAAAAAAAAGTTATGAATTGCTTAGTTATAGCTGTGTTTGCTGTGTCTTTGTCTCCCTGAGCGCCTGAGAGAGTGGAACAAAATTGCCAGCAGTCACATTACAGAGATGGGCTGACAAGCTGGATGACCCCATAAGTCTTGTTCACATCTCATGTCTGGGCTCTTGACTTGCATCTTAAATGACTTCCATATCAAGGCTATTGCAGGGAATCTGCCTTTTCGTTCTAAAGGGTTTCTGCCAAATTGAAATCGAATGATGAATGTTTTGTTCTACCTGGCCATCTGGAAAAACAAAACCCAGCCCTCCACCTCCTTCCCCTATGCCTGGAGTTACTGTTTGAGACACCCTATGAGGAAGGTGTGCACTAAAGAAACGGACAGGAAATAAATAAATTTTAAAAATCTCAAACACCAGAATTGTTTATTACCTTGAAATGCGATGACTCCTTGACAAACACAATTCCTGCCCTCTCCCAACACACACCAGCCCCCCTCTGTCCCTCTTACTCCGGAGTCATCAGGAGTGGCATGACACAGCAGGAAAAGAGACCGGTTCACTGTGAGACCTGCTACTCACTCTCTTACAGTGTAACGGCCCCCATTCCAGCCGCACGGCGCTGCCGGTCCCGACGGCCACAACCACGCACAGCCCTGCTGCTCCTCGGGCCCAGGGACAGCACAGGGTGCTGGAGAACATCTGGTCCCTCCTGCATCACTGCAGACCAGGCCACCACACAGGGTGGTACAAATACGTGAGGAGTTCTCGTGACGGAGGGCAACCACGATGGTTGGCTTGAACGTGCAGTGTGACTGCTCACACGTGCTCCCTCTCAGCTCTCTCTGTGCCCAGCCACTTGGAGCATGGACAATGAGGACACAGCAGCACTGCATGCAGGACAGCGGGGATGGAGGATGCAACCCCTGCTCTTCCTCTGCTCAGGATGTCCAAGCAAAAGGTTTCTCAATTTGTAATTTTCACTGTATTTTCAAGAAGAACAGCAACCAGCTTTCTCCTCTGCTGTTCAGCTAGAGCACAACCAACAGGTTTCACCTGCAAAGGCACTGCGAGCAGCTGAAGAAATGAGTACCAGATGCACATACCTGCTTGCTGGGCAGTCTGGGGGATCTGTTGACTCCGCTGTGCGTTGTACTGAACTGAGGCAATGGGTCTGTACTGCTGAGTTGTTGAGGTAGGGTACTGACCAGATGGGTAGTAATACACTGGCATCTGCAAAGAAAGAGAACAATAAACTCTAGAGATCAAAGATTCATAAAACAGAACAAAACAGGGAGGAGGAGCATAAGTTCAAATCAAGCATATTAGTGGTAATGAAATCAAGAGAAGAGATTTGCCTCCTGTCTCTTCAAGAATTGCTTGCTTTCAGCTGTGCTAGGAAGAGGACTATCAGTGCCCATATTTCTTTTCAGATACTTTAGGAAATAGGAAAAAAAATTGAAAGAGAAAAAAAATAGGATTCATAAAAAGCTACATGTATATACCAAAGAAAAAATATCACAGTAATATTTTATCACAGTAACATATCAAAAGCTGCAGAAAAACAGATGCAAACAACACCTTCTGTATCAACGTAACACATACAGACATCATGTTGAACCATTAAAGGAACTCTGGAGAAAAAGGTCCAGTCATAACAAGGAATGGCCTGGAGTACAAATAGGTAGAAACAAGATGCAGAGCAAGATGGAATGTGTGCATCCCTAACACTTGTAAGGAAATTATTAGATTGATGCTTCTGTTTAACATGTACATCCCTCCTTACACAAACATTTCCTTCTAAAGGATTTCTTGCTCTTATTGTGAAAACAATTACAGTTTAAAAAATCATTATAGCTGTTTTCTTGCAGGAGCTGAGGATAGACATTAAGTCAGCAAGTCTTGCTAGATGGGCTTCTTTTTTCTTCTCTTATTATTGTCATTACAGAGAAACATGTACTAGGTCTCATTAACCACACAGGTGAACGTGAAAGTTTGAGGGTGACTGAAGCAAAAGATTTTTCCTATACATGCCACACCACTGTTACTGAGACATTTGAGCGAAACAGCTTTCAACTGACCCTTCACAAGTTCAAAGCACTCAAAATTTTTCATTTTCAGCTGTCAGGGATCCTGTAGGCATCTGACAGATTTTCGCAATGTATGGTATGAACAGACTGCAGAGGGACACAGGTTTGGGAGAACATTGCTTCTCTCTCAACTTCTGCCACAGCAGTCAGCATTTCTTAATAAATTATACAATTTTTTTTTGTATAGCATATATATGTATATAGCATATACAATTTTTTTGTGCATAGCATTCATCCTATGTAGACATATGCACGGAGTCAGACCAAATGCTTTTATTTTTTTCATGCAAAAACAAGTACTATTTTTGCCACTTTTATTTGTATGGAAGAAATATTCTTGATACAGATCATTCAATTTGATCATCCACAAAGTTAGCAGAGTAAAGGTAACTACTGCTAGGATTATCATAAAAGACTTATTTTCCTTGGAAAATTTCCAGTATCAGATGAGGAAAAAAATGGCAGAGACACAAAAGACTAGACAAGAATAGGCTATGGATTGCTACCTGGGCAAGTAGAAGCCTACTGAATGAAAGCTGGACTGGGTGGTGTCGGTGAAGTTAAACCCACAGACCAACTGACAGTCAACAGCATCTGTCAATCAGGAGGCTGAACACCCATCCATTCTTCAAAGTCTATTAATTTTCTTTTCAAACAATTGATTTTTCCCCCCTCTCTCTGCTTGTATCAGCCTAAGAAAAACAAGGTTTTGACTGGAAAATTTTGTAAGCTACCCTCCCTCCACACAATACCCAGTGACACCTAAAGGCTAGTGCCTGCCCTCATGCCATTTATTTTGTTAGTGACTAATGTAACAAAAACAAAATGCCTTTGTAGAATGGACATCACCGTTATGAATTTGTTTCTCTGCAAAGAAAAGCCACAGGGAATTGGAAAGTGGGCCCACACATTTAAGGCGCAGAATCATTCTTTAAGCAGTATAAACTGTAGATCAGAAAGTTTTGTGTGATAAACTCAGCTCGTGGACATGTCTGATTGTTCTCAGCAACACTCTGCTACAGGAGGCTTGAAAGAAATGAGGAGACCCACTCTAAGTCAAGTCAATGCAAATATTTGATCCAGCCTTGGAGGAGGGGAACAGAACAGACATTCTTTCAAAAATTCTTTATTTTCTATTAACATATTCTACAAACTAAAGAATATTAAACCCCTGTGGAAATACTCTCACTTATCCTGCCAGCAGCTTAATCTCACTTAAAGGATTTATTTTATCTACCCTCAACTTCCTCATTTTCCAGTGCAGACAAGCCCCTAGATATTTAAAATAACAAGAGCATTTGACGAGAATTATCTCTTTGGAAATTATTCTGCAGGTATTAACCTTAAAACATAACCTGAAGAACCTAAGTTTTGAAGTCAGGTTTATAGTTGAACATGCTGAGCACAAATATATAAACTGAAGCATACACTTCTTTATTTTTACCACACACACAAAACCTCAGCATTAGTCAAAGGGTTATCTCCCTTGATCTCATTTTCTCAATTCATTGGAGTATGTTTGTTATGCAATCTACTTAAAAGTTTATGAGAGTGCAATCTATCAGCATGAAAAAAATCTTAGTAGTAGAAGGGTAAAAAAATTATTTCACTTAAAAAGTTTAATGGAAGAATTAGACAGTAGTCATGCTGACTACTGACATGACATGAAAACAAGAGGTTTAGCTTTTGATGGGTTTTGTTGTTTTGGTTTTTTTGTGTGTGTTTGTGTTGCTGTTTTTGGTTTTGTTAACTCATTTTTTGTTTGGTGGGGAAGTCAGGTTTGTTTGTTTTTTTTAAAAGCTCGCACATTAAAAGAAGGGCTTGGTGTAAAATATAGACATGATCTAAAATAGGTCTTTTATGCCTGAGGGGCTTGGAAGGATCCATTCTCATTTATCTTGAGTACATCTCTGTGCCAGTAGTTGAAATGTTATTTTTCCTTTCTGATTCTACTTTGGTGAACAGTGGAATTAGAGGGATCAGAGATAACAAATATCACTTACATCATCTGCTCTGATCCTCTTGAATTTTTTAGTTTCTCATCACATCAGTGTTACTAAAATACTGTTTACTGTTTAATTATGTGCTCTTCAACAAAAAAAATTACATTTCTGTAGCAGCCAACCAACATGCCAAATTATACTTGAGTTGCCTTCCCATGTGACATGCACAATCCAACCTTCGACCTTTTGCTTGTAAGACATTTTATTTACAGAATCAGAAGGTTTCCATGGCACTAACAAGCATGCCAATGAAGTTGTATGGTTACCCTAAAACTAAAATAAATTTACCAAATTCTAAGACCAAAATAAATTTACCACTTCTAAGACTATAACCTAAATAAATGCTACCTTCTTTATGCTAAAAGCATGGTTTTTTTATCTTAATTCTAGGCACTGTGAAAAATAATTTTAGTATGATTTTTAATAATTACCTTGTTTGTAGGTTGACAATTCCACTGCATTCTAATTTTTCTCTCCTATACAATACTTTAACTTAAATTGTAACAGGGCTGGGCATGCCATTTCAGAGACACTCATGAAATGGCTCAGTCAGACATTACTTTCTCCTCTTTCTAATGTGCTTTGTCCCTAGATGATGTGCAGAGACTCAGTGCAGCATTGATTTTCTGCTTTGCTCTGTCCACATACAGCCTAGAGCCATTTTGAGGCTGGGTTTCTCTCTGGCTGTCCTCTAGCAGCATCCATGAAATTCACTGGCACCTTGTTTTTTTGCCTCCTGGCAGGATCAGGAGTCCCCATATACTTCAGGACGATTTTACTTTCATAAACTGCCTCCCTACTGGCTTGAGCCATCCACTGGACTGGTACTCTACCTTCTCTTAACACTGTTGATATCAAGACAGGTTTAGACTAGCACGTCCATCCAGCTGCTGACACCATTGCTAATGATACTGATAGTCACAAAAATGGCAGTGAAGAAGGACAAGAGAAACCCCAGTGATGCATGGACACATGAAGGTGCCATTTCTTCCCAACATCTAACTGACAGGGATCAGTCATTCTTCAAGGTCTTCTCTCTTCCTCCCTGCCCCCTCCATAATAATTACAGTAGCAGGTAACAAAAAATAATGCCTTGTAAGATGTTTTCCATTATAATTTTCAAAGATCACCAAGCCCTGCTCATTTGCAGTGACTCCGCAGTCTTCTTCATAACAAGTTTCCTAGAGGAGATATGCTATGAATAAAGATTTTGTCTTAGGGTCATTACAGACTCTCAAGGAGAGGGCTTCTGCAAAGAGACAAATGATGAAAGATGACACAAAATTAATTCAGGTGAAAAATCCCTCAACATGTTAATTATATCTCCAGGCCTCTCCAAGAATTCATGCCATCTCACTTTTAGATATCATTTTGCCAGTATACCTTCCAGAATGAGTCAGAGGTGAAAATAACTTTTCAGGGAGGATATCCCTTCTCATTGACACAGTATTCATATTTTTTCCACTTCTTCATTTGCAGAGGCAAAGACAGGCACCATTGATAAAAGTACTACAAACCAGAATGTGGGTTTCTGTTAAAGTGTTTGGTCCATAAGTGCTACAGAAAAACTTATCAGAAAGAGAAGAAAATTGAAAATAAAGAAAGCAAAGATATATATGTTCAATATTCATGACAGAAGGCAATCAGGCATTTGCTGGTAAAAATCCCTTTCAGAAAACCGCAGCTAACATTTGGGATTTGGGTTGCTTTTTTTGTTGTTTGTTTATTTTTGTAATTAGCTGAACAAATAGAAATCCTTATTTTCATTTATTAAATTACGACTTTAATAAATTTGTGGGATATTGTCAAGCTGGGGGATACCTGTGATGAAAGAAGAAGCAAAAAGAAACCCAAAGGTTTCTTCCACCACTTCTTAGGCATGTCATTTCAAATTCAGTCTGCTTCTGTTTTAATACAGACTGGAAGAAAGAGTCTTGGAGAGCAGCTGTAGAGCCACATTTAACTGAACTTTAATAAAAAAGCTAGTAATTTAAATGCAGTACCATTGGGTGTGTAGGCTTGAAGCATTTCTTTCTCCTCCTTTCAGCTCCCAAAGGAAATTATCATACTCACAGGATCTCCACCCAAGTTTTCACTGCTATTTTCCAACAGCATACATGGTATCACGGCCAACCTTATCAGCAGTGCATTTACAGAAACTAATTAGCCATTAAAGTCATGCCTCTTTTAAACTGATATAAATTCAATAGCAACATTTAAGATATAAAAGTGCTTTTACGTTGACTGCATTGCATTGATTAATGCATCACATAATGTTTTGCTTCCATTACCATCTTTATTGCTTTCTTTTTTTCTCAGAGCCTGCCTCAGACCACCTGCTATGGTGTCTGAGAGCAGCCTTACTATTGCATCTAAGCCCCAAAGAGTAACAAGGCTGACTCAGACTGACGATAGCCACAGGCACAGTGAAGCTGTGCCATGGGGCAGGACAAGTATTAGGGATCTACCTACTGTGCACAGAAAGCTAAGCTCTCAGGGCAGAACTACTATTTCCCAGGGGTGCACTTTTACTCTTTATAAGAGGGATCCCCTATTTGCTGTACATGTGCTGCATGTAGTATCCAAACCACTTTTTAGGACTGAAGTGAATGTATAAAAACTTGAAATGTGAATCAGAAGCTCCTGTCTGTGCATGCAGATGCAGAGTGGTTGCCCTCTCTCCCTTCTGGCAGAGCAAGGCCACTATGCTTTCAAGGGATAGGGCCATGGGCAGTAGACACTAAACCCTGCCATGCCCTCTTCCACACCTATCTGACAAGGATTTTTTGGAACAGAAACAAGCTGCAGATGGATGTTATCTGCAGAACTAGAGGAAGTTGACAGCACTGAATTTCTCACCTTTCCACACTTCCCCCCCGAGGACAAACCATTCCACAGTGAAATAACTGAAGTTGTTGCAAAGCCAAAAGATATTTTTCTGCTGTCAATAACTTTCCACTGTGTTAAACTATAGGAGCAAAGCAGTTGGGGAATAGACAGAGACACGGTGACCATTAGACACACCAGTACTGTACTGGTCCTACAGCAGCCTGTACATGAAAAGGCACCTCCTCATCACTTGGCCTGTGAAAAAGTAGCCTGCCTCTAAGTAGCACCAGTACAAGGATCAACTTGGAAAAGCGCTTCACCAAGTAATACTGCACTGTGCTGAGGGAAAACCCTGTGTCCTGCTGTAAATGAAGGGGTGAAATCCAATGTTCCCACAGCAAGGCTCAGCCAGGGGCAGGAGCAGTGGGCAAACCTATGCAGCCCCTGTAATGCCAGCCAAGGTGGGTCTAGCAGAGACCCCAGGGCAAGCTGAACACGTGGCCTCACTCGAGGGAGTGAAATGGTGGTGGGGGGTTCCTTACAGGACAGGCAGCACCATCCTGCAGCCCACTCAAATCCCACAGCAAACCCTGGCTGGCAGAGCTGGGGAGCATCAGTGCCTGCTGTGGTGGCAGCCTGCAACATGGAGCTGCTCACATTTACCTGCTTCAATATAAGTGTCAGGAGGTTGGATTAAATGACTGAGAACATAAGGACTAAAGCCTGGACAGCCTCTCCTAGGAGACAGAATCTAGATGGCAACATGGATTCATCAGGGAATTTGCTCTTTAGGTCATTTCTTTCTCCCAAATTTTAAGAAACCACCAAACCTGCTACATTTGGGAAACTGTGAAATATTTTCCTCGCAATATTTTTCTAGCAGTATTTTCAATTTTTTTGTAAAAGAAATCACATTATATCGAACTTCCGCTCCTTCAGACTTGTTTTTGCCAAACCTTCTTTCAGAATAAAATAGCTGCACATTTTTTAACCATACAAGTGCATTGCAGAAATTATGGATTGCAGTCCTCTATGGGATGTCAGCATCCAGTAGTCCTCAGGTTTCTTTTACTGTTAATTAGTGGTCTAATTAACTAGATCCTTAGCCCACTTAAAACACTGTAACAGTAAAAATTCTTCATTCCTATGTCAATACTGAATTTCATTAATAAGCACAAGTGGAAATTTCCAGTGAGAAGCAATAAGCAAAAACCGACCAACCAAACAACAGCTTCCAATAAGGTTTACAATGAAGTTATATTAAAAGAAATGGTGGAGTTTTTAACCTTATTTTTATTGTTTTTTTTCTTCCAAAGGATAAAATGGAAACAAGAGAAATGCTATTAATACCATTTCAAGTAGAATTTAAATGAAGTTATTTATAATTGGATAAAGAAATTTGTCTTTTTAATGTGTATGCCTTGAAAATTGGCCAGAAAGTCATCTGTGCATTTTACTTCTTGACAGTAATCACTTTCAATATTCTGTAAAGGTACCCAGGAGACAAGCAGAGATGTTTGGTAGTGAACAGTAAAACATAATCAGTCTTCAGGAAGACAGTTAAAATTACTGATCTGTGACACCTCACATGTTCAAGTCAATTAAATATGATTAACGACTACCTGTGCTGATGTGCATTTTGCTCTTTTGGTACATGCACAGGGAAAAAGGAGTGTGGGCATTTACTCACCCTCCTCCTTCATATTCATGTGCAGATGTGTCATGGAGTACGAACATATGTTCAGAAAACATTTTGAGGAGAGGGAAGAAAATGATGAAACCCGGGAAACAACAGAGGCTTTGCAAGCATCCTGCTGCCTAAAGACCTGCTAAACTTTTACTGGGGGCGGGGGGAAATATCAGGGATTTATATTCCTTTCCTGATGCTACAAAGGGCACCAGGCCCAAGCGGGAGTTCCGCCTACCTGAGCAGGTGGCGGTGGCTGTTGCACGAAGCCCTGGGGCGGCGGCGGCGGCTGCAGCACCTGCTGGGACACCGGTGGTCCTGAACCCGTGAAGCCTCCTGGGGGAAGCTGCTGGCTCGGGGAGGCCATGATGTAACCTGTCTGCTGGGCAGGCTGCTGCAGGATGGGCGAGGGGTACACGGGGCCAGAAGGCGACTCGGGGTTGTCTCCCGACGACTGACGACTCAAGCTCATCTGGTTAAACTGCGCGGTCATGTCATCTCGCTGCGGGGCAGAAGGCAGAGAACAGGATACACATGTGGCGCCCGGAGCAGGCACATGAGTTAGCAAAACAAAATAGGTTCAGAGCATGAGGGCGGGGGAAAGGAATCACTCAGCTCTGACCCATGTCAAACTTTGCAAGGATATCTACAAAAATGGAGGCTATTAAAACAAAAATCACCATAAATGCTTTGACAAAGACTTCCAGATGGCAAGGTGAATGGCATAATTTGGCAAAATAGCCAATTATTTTGGCTCTTTACCCCTGCCACCCTCACCTTTAATTCCAAAACGACAAGTGAACTTTACAGTGTTCAAAAGAAGACATTTTAAATGTAAAGGGCATGAAAATAACATTATGGATACCTCTATCCTCAAATACAGAATTTGTCAGCCAAACACATGCTGGTAATTTCACCTGTGTTTCAAATTGATCCGAAGAGGAATTTAGCAGCATTCAGCTGCAGATCTGTCCCTTTTTGGACTGCTTTGAAAATCCAAGGTTGTAAACACCAAGAAAGTAAAAAAAAAAGAAAGCTAAGCATAATGTTGCTATTTCAAAGCTTTTTATTCTGTGTTGGAGAGAAACAAGTTCTATATTTGATTGAAGGGGGAAAGAAAAAAAAATATTTGGTAGGATAATAGTACCATATAAAGTCAATGGACTTAAGCTTCACATGCTAGTAATAATACAGACATTCTAAACTGTATCTGTACATTCTTGCAAAAAGATTAATACTATTCAATGCTCTCAAGTGTATTCTTTGAAGGTCAAAGATTTACCAATGTGTGTGTGGTTCTAGGCATCTTCATTTGTGCCCATATGATAAGACCTTTAAATATTAAATCTCCATGGTGTGCTAATATGCTGATTACAGATAGGAAATAACCACCATAAAAATTCCTTTTGCTCAGAACGTCCATACTATTTTTTAAAAGAAGCCTCTTAATAATGTTTGCAGCCATGTGATATTCAGTCTCCAAAACCATCCTGCACAATGAATTTTATGTCTGGAAACTTCAAAATGTGTTAAAAATGAAACAAAATAAAATGAAAAGTTTCCTTGTGGAAAGCACTTCTGAGACTTACCCTCATATACAGAGTCTCACCCTCACAACTGAGAGCAGATGTCATGGATCAATGTTTTAAACACTACTGACAGATCATCAGGTGGTATATGGAAGTAATGCTGTTAACTTTACCGTCATCCTACATTCATATTCAGGCACATGAGTTGTCTCTGTGAAGTTGTTCCTTTAAAAAGCTAGGGTAGTCATTATCAGAATGACAAATGACTGCACATGGATTCTACAGGAAACTTCACTGAGCCAGGAATGCCTCTAGATTTTCACAAAAGATAAAAACATCTTCAAACGCATATAATCTATATAGTGTTTGTATAATGTAATGTATACTAAAAATAGTAATTCAGATAAAGTTTCATTATTAAATTAACCAATAAAAATATAAGCTTTCTTGTGATTGTCAGCAGGGCAACCTGATATTTCTGCAACAGACTTTTTAAGAGAATTAACATTATGATATGCAACTTTTGTTCAGCATTGAATATTTATTTTCCTATAAATGCTATCAATCATCTGCTGGTCATTAATAACGCTATTTTATCTGCAAGGATCCATTCAGCTTTGTTTCCATATCTTACTATAACTATGTGACATTGGAAAAAAAAAAATCGTAAACAAGATTACTAGACCAAGAGAGAAAAACAACAGAAACAAAAAATCTCCTAGTGCCTCTTTAAAATGCCAGCTTCATTTGAGAACAGTATAATCTTAGCCCTGTAAGCACCAAGCCAGACTCAGACCCCAGAAGAACACTGTATTTATTTTCATCATACATGTCCATTGGTGCATTGTCATGATGTACAGCACACTACACCTTCTGCAGCTGGCTCACTGCTATTCTCCTTCCCAAGTCCTCGGATATCATCAAGGAATAAATCCAGGAAGTGGATTTAATATATGGATAAAAGAATACAAAATAAAAAATAATGATTTCTTGAGGTCTCATCTCCTGTCTTTGTGAAAGAGGAATAACCCAAATCTCAACTATTCAAGTTAGTAATTTAAAGTCACTTGGCATTAAGTGAGGAGACATAAGCTCCTACCAGCAGGCACAACAAAATATTTTTCTGGAGGGTCTTCTAAGCAGGTAGAGAGCCCTGTTGTAACATCACCCTTCAGGTTAGGTAACCAGAACCAGTAGGTATGCTCATACAAAATGCCTGCCAGTACCAAAGCATAAAGGTGAACAGGTATTTAGGCAGGGTTCTCATGTGGGACACCTGTTGCAGTGTTCCCCAGAGGCTCTTGGACACACATACTCACACCTCCAAATTCAAGGAAAGAAAAATAAATAGGAAATCTTTAGTACCACAGAAAACTGCTGTGTTGGAGAGACTGGCAGGAGATGCTGGGGAGGATAAGAAACTGCTGGATATTGGACTGACTGAGAAGATGGCTGCATTGTCTGAACAGGCTGAAAAAGAAGCAAAGGGAAAGACAATAAATTCCACCAGAGAAAGATAACAAGTACCATCACCGCCACCTTTGTTATTGAGAACAAAAATCTCAATCCCAGCTCCAAAAATACAGGTGACTCATCACCAGCCTGAGTACAAGAGGTCAAGTATTGTGATTTCAGTCTTCATTTTCACCTTATACTAAACAATTATTTATTACTGATATTTCTGCCTCTTTTTGTGGATTTGATGGCTGTTAGATTAAATATAGCCAAAGCTATATCTTCTTACTTGTGGTGAAGCCAAATTATGATTCCATGTTTAATTTTCAGAGATAAAAATGGAAAGCATCATAGCGTAAGTATATATTTGAATTTCACTGTTAGTGACTGATTTAACACCAAGTGTGTCATAGGCAAAGGAATAATGATTGTAAAGATGCTTGGGAGAACACAAGAGTTTAAAAAAATGACAAAGAACAGGCTGTGAATTACCAACAGACAGGCCATCAGATTGGAGCAGATGTTTATCTAAATGAAAAAAAAAAACAATTTTCCACAGCACTATTATCTTGGAATAGCTTTAGTATTCCTTTCATTTTAACCTCTCATATAACTTCTTATAGGTTTGGTATTATCTGTCTTCTATAACTGTGAAGACCAGATCAAGAAATAAGAGCCATAACCATATAAATCCAAACCCAGTAAAATCACAGCAGCTTCATTGAATTCAAACACTGTATAACCTAGGATGAAGCTGTGCCAAATTATAAAGCTATACAAGAACCACAGTCAATCTTGGCTGCTCTGTGACTAAGCAGGATATAGTATTCTTGCTTGAGAAGTTCCCTCTGCCTGCTCTACCCTGGGAGAACAGGCATGCAATCCACAAAATTAGGTTTGAACCAGACCCAAATGCTGCTGCCCATGCTCAGCCACATTTGGCCATATGCCACAGCCAGCACAGGGACCAGAGAGCAAACATTGCACTGTGCTCAAACAAAATTTCTCTTCCTGGTGCAGCTCCAGAACTTCTACCTCATAGCAGGATCATGGCCAGACTACTGGTGCAGGCAGAAAGCCACCAAACTGGACAATGGTGCTTGCAGAGCACCCATAGATTGGGCCCAATACAACTGGACATGAAAGGGTTTGTAGAGCTCTTGCACCTTATTCTTTGACTCAAACCCATTGTTGTCAAAAGAGAAATGCCCCTGGCTCTTTGGAGAGAATTACAGACTGCACTGGTTTCAGAATGAATGGTTCCGCTTCCACTAATGGGTATTTTTTTCAAACTAATTTTATGCAGACATGCATCAACACGCTTCACAGTACTTTTGAAAATGAAATCATCCTTTAGATAAAATTGAAGATGTAATCTTCCCTCTCCATCTGCTTTATCCATGTTGAAAAGAACATCCTGATATTTGGTCTAGGTGCATTACTCCCTTCTTTCCTCTAGGTCACTCTTGATATCCCTAAGAGCTCCTTCTTTTTCCCAATGACACCACACCTACCTGAGTGACAAGGTGACTTGCCATCTGCTGCTGTGGCTGTTGAACCTGCTGAGGCTGCTGGGGGGAAGGCTGCTGCTGAGACTGTCCAACCACCTGGCTCCTCATTGTCTGCTGGCCACTGGGAGGATTGTATATTGCCGGTGTCCCGTCAGGATTTACAAATGGTTGACCTGAAACAAAATGCCCGGCTCTTGCTGGACACTTTTAAGAACATACTGTTTTCTGTGTGAAAGCAAACAATTTTGCTTTAACTGATCGCTCTTTAGCTGACCTGCTACAAGAGTAAAGTGTTCATCATTCTTTATATCTCATTATAGTAATTACAGTATCAGACAGCTTTTATTTTTCTTTCAGGCAAGACAGCAGATATTTGTTTCAGCAGTATGATTTTCCAAGGAATGAGTCGAAAGTTACCATGGCTATAAGATGATTCAGATGCTATGGTTACTTGAAATCATTCACTGATGAATCAATTAACATTAAAATTGAACTTTGGAGCAAACACTCCAAAGGTAGAGAATGTTCCCTTACATTTTCCTCTAACACAATACAGCAGTCAAATGTACACAACTACTTCTGAAACAATAGAGTCTGTAGAAAAGGGGAAAAAAAAACAAACCCACAACTGTTACTAATTTACTTATACATTCTAATAACAGAGCTGTACTTCTGAGAGCTGTGCCCTATTTACTTAGTGGAGCTAGCACTCCAGCTTTCAAGGAAGCAACACTTAAATTGTATTTAAAACTCTCTTGTATATAAGACAAATTCTTTTCAGAGTTCTACTAAGTTATTGAACTAATTTTCCTTCAGATAACTAAGCCAGGGGAAATAACCTTGCAAAAACAATATTTGCTTAGATAAAAAGTCTACCCAAGTCACTGTCTTGAAAAAAAAAAAATTATTATTTCTCAGTAGGAAAAATATTTTCCATTACCTCAGTTCTCTTTTCACTTCCATGATAAATCTGTAAATCGAAGGAATTATAAATGCTTCCACGAGGGGAAAAAAAAAGTAATTTTAGCAATGATGTGATAACCTTTGAAGTAGGTAACTAATGAATGAATATCTGAGATAAAATGAGACCTGGAGGAGTTCAGTGACGTAGAGCAACAGTGAAAAAATGAACTTCTGATCTGTACCCTATGAAGCATCTCTACCTGTTCTATCTACTTCTCAGCCTTCTAGTTTCTTCCTCCAATGAATCATGGTCAGAAATGCATGAAGAGCACTGGCTAAAAGAACCTTGCCTTCTCTCTCTCTAAAGCATCAAGTTTCTGGATGAGCTCAACACCACATTCATGCTGAGAAAGGTCATGAACAACTGGAAAGAAGGACAGAGCATTTCTGTCAACTGATTTCCTGATCCTTGCTGTGAACCCACAGGGTAACTATGGCATGGACTCCCAAGCTTTGGAGAAGTAGTTCAGAAGACTGAGTGAGCAGGATAACACAGTTCCAAAGCCTGTGTCAGATGCTCAAGGGAAGCTAATAAAGACACTTCCTGTGGCTTAAGGAAAGATGGCAGAACTCAAGGTGTAAAGTCCCAACAACACTTTTAAAGATAAAAAAAAGAGAGGACTTCTCATTAAGAAATCTTGAAATCATAAATGAAAAGGAGAGATCAGAAGGTAACAGGGAAGACATCTGTACGTTATGAACTGTGGCCCTGATAGAAGGGAGAAGATTGCAATGTCATTTCAAGGAGTATGTATGAAAAGTAAATGCTCTTAAATTGTCAGAGGGGTTAAGGAAGAACGTGCCAAGAGGAATTCTTTAAAGGGTAAAACTACCTGATGAAGTAAGTGAAATGGAAAGCACAGCAACATAAATGGTTCATTGCAAAGCAAGTAAGAAGCTTGACTATCTGGGGAAGGAGAAGGGTGAAGCAGAGGAGAGAAAATAAAGGAAACTGCAGATATGGAAAAGAAAGTGTGGATTCTCAGCATCTGGTAAGGAGCAGAGTTATAATCAGATCAGGAATAAATTGACAGCATCTCTGGATGCCATTAGAGGCTTGCACAGTCAGTGACTATGTAGTGTGAAAGGAAGGAAAGATCTTTAAAGGACACAGTGTTATGATCAAAAGAGAGAAAAAGACTGGAAGAAGCCACTCTGCAAGAGGAGAAGAAAGAGCTAAAGAATGGTATTACATAGGGAAAGAAAATCTATTCATTACAGGAAACAAAGATCCTTTTTCCTTTTCTTTCAACTGTCTTCTCTTCATCTCTGTTTCTGACAGCATCCATCACTTTGATAGTCGATCACAGCATCCAGCAATCAAAATCTCCTCCCCATGGAGCTTCTTTTGTAATGTTTCCCTAATAAGATGCAAAGATTCTGAGCCCAAAGAGTGACAATTTTGCAGCATGTATTTTGCTGCATGTGAAAAACACAGCAGATGTCAAAATACAGTCTGATTTCCAGCACAAGGTAGCAGCATGAAGCTAGAAGTGTGATACAAGAATTTCAGGTTCTTAAAGAATCTGCTCTCTCCATTACTTTACTATGCATATATTTACATGGAGCTGCAGAAACGAAACACAGGGTTTGAAAGAAACACAAAATAATATATATACAAAAATACTTGCTCCCTGAATGTTAAACATACAAGCATGCATGGGTTTCCCAATAATGCATCTGAAGACGGAGGCACGCAGGGAGGAAAGATAAGGTGCTCTGGTCTAGTGACAGTATTGAAAGACATTATACCTATAGCAGAAAAAGAAAAAAAAAAAAAGACTCCCTATGTACCAGGCTAAAATCTGAACTAGCTGATACAATTTGCTAAATTGACAAGACAGATATAGGAGATGTTCCTCTTAATGGCTCTTCATGCTTTCAAGTTTGGTAAGCTCCAGTCTCTGTCCTTGCCAGGAACAAGCCTGGCCAGGAACAAGCAGTATCTCTCAGCTCTTTGTGGGCTCCAAGCAGCATCATTTCCTTTCATTTTTTTCTCAGTCCTATCACCAGAATTATGGTTGACTCGTGCCTAGGCCTGATGAGTTTTGTATGGAAATGGACCATATGGTGGAACACAAAATGTTGTCTTCTGTATTGACCAAGAAATTTCAGTGTTGAAGACAGAACTGTCAACTACCAGAACACAAATTAGCAGATGAATATAATAATGGATCTTTTCCTTGCTGACAGTATTAGGCTCTCATGTCAATAATGCAATAGCTTGGAAAAAAGTACACATAAAGAGTAAAGGCTACAGAAGAGTAAAAGTTTGTGCAAATTACTAAGTCACCTCTCTGGGACAGAACTTATAAAATGAATCACATTCTAATCTAAAGAACTCCTCCTTGATTTTAAATATGCTGATACATATTGATCAGCTCCAAATATTATCATCTTAATATTACCATCTGTGGTAAGATTGGCTGGAGAGTTTACCAAGGCTGTATTTTTCTTAAATGTTGCAACTTTCTTGACTGAACTATGACAAAAAAAAATTATTCTTAGTAGTGGACACACAAATGAGCTTTAAGCATTTCCACCAAAATTGTGGAACACAGGGATGTAATACACATAAAATACAAGTTATAAACAAAAATCCCCAAAGAAAAAGTTCCTGAATGTTCTTTCAAGGACTTTGAAAAAAATATTGTGGAGTTTAACCCTCAGCTCTCAGTATAATGGAAGCTACATTTTACTACAGGCTTTCTTGTTTTAAACCCAGCATAACTCAGCTAAGCTTGAAAGCACAGCCAGCTGTAGTCACTGGAATAGTCCGAATTACCAAAGAAGCATCACACCCTCAAACTCCCTGAGCCTTCTTAACACTGATAGTACAATACAGTGAGCAGTAACAGCATAACATGATCCAGACTTCATCCAGACCAAAGAGGTAATAAACTGCCTTAAGCTTTCATCAAGTACTCAAGTTCAAACTGAAGAGTTTCAGAAATGCCCACAGCACTTGGGTGCTTGCAAGAGCCTCATTTGTGAGCTGCAGTGATGAAAACTATCAGGAATTTAAGAGATTCATCTTTCTCTTATCACAAATTTCACAATTTAAATACAATTGCTAATCATACAGCTCAGATAAAATTAATTCTGAAGTGCAGATTCAAATGCAGCCTTTAAGTCTTTTGAAATTCTGCTGTTAAGCACAATCTCTAAGAATGTGATGTTATATTTTGGTTGCATTATATCTCAGCATGCTTGATATAGAAGAGCATCTGTCCTTATTGATGCTAAGGGGATCTTAGAGGATGCACTGAGAGCCAGGGAGCACCAGGACTGCTGAATGATGAATATCCTGTCTGGGATGAAGCAAGAGTGTTTTGTATCACTTCACACCAGCTATGCCACAATAGCCTCAGAAATCAAATCTATCTTTGCCTGAACATTTGGAAACAGTAATTTGCCAAATATATTTGCTCATAAAGTGCCTCCAGAAAAATATGTCTAGAAACAAGAAATTTGCCGTTTCACCAGCTGACATCAGAAACACCAAAGGGCAGAATCAGGCAGGAGGGGACTGTACTGACCTGTGTGCGGGTTGAGAAGGATACTGCCCGGTGGAATCCCTGCAGCTTCAAGTGGAAGAATGATATAGCTGGTGTTGCTGGGGGCCACCTGGCCACTCATCCCGTTCTCAGGGTAGGACACGCTGCCTGAAGAATTGGCTGTCACCCCAGGGACAAGAGATGCACTTTGGAGAGGCTGATGTATTCGTGACAGTGATCCTGAGGAGCCAGCACTGCTGGAAGACTCTGAGCCTGGTAGGGAGACACAACCACAGCAGGAAGGGGGGGTTACAAGGGATGCTAACCCCCATCAGATAGGGTACATACACAAGGACAGTCTTCACAGACTGTAACGGCATGCACCACTCCATGCTCAGCTACCAGGAGGTGGATTTTAACTCCCTACTGAACCCAGTGGAAATTATCACAATCCAAAAGCCTACTTTCTTCATGAAACATCAGCTTACCCCAGCCAATAAATGAATTTATGAAAGAGGAATACAAAATCCTCAGCATATATTTATAATGCCAAGGTATCAGTTTATAAGGCATAAAAACTAAACAGTGCTTATAAATTAAAAAAAAATCATTTTACATGTGATTTTTTTTTAAAATATTCTCTGTAAAGCAACAGCAACTGAGTTATGAGTCCAGTCACAAGGTAGCTGTGTAATGTCCATATTAACTTAAAGCTACCTAAGATACTACCCAAGACTTTTGCCACTTCTAGTTTTTCAGCATCAAACCCATTAAAATTGATAAATCAAGATGCTAAAGCACATTTGTGCCTGGAAGAATGGGAAGACACATCATTTTAAGCCCGAAAAATAATATTCAATCTTCTGAGATACTACTTGATTATATTTAATTTTCTTCACAGAAAAAAAAGACAAGAATTTCTGAAAGCATAAGGCTCAGCTGATCAGCTCCCTAAAGCAGGATGGTATGGATTCTTACTTCACAGAACAAAGTATGTTTTAATTGCAACTTCTTTCATTTTACTTGAGTCCACTGTCTATGCATCTAACTTCCACAGTGTTCATCTGCAGGTATAGACTAAAAGCAAGGACAGAATTAAGACTTCAGTTTAGCAAACCTCTTAGAGGCAAATTATATCCTTTTAGATATGGGATACTGCAGGTTTAGTAGACTGCTTAGAGCCTCAAATTCATTTTCACTCAAATGCATTTTAAATTAATTTATTTTCTCATATTTAGAGAATTGAGAGCAGAAGATATTCCTTCTGAAGAAATTACATCAGCATCCTGTTAGTTAACAGAGGATTTTTCCACAGATTACTGCAGGTTGCTCTGTAACACACATTTTTTTATCCATCTTCTTCAGATTTTGGGTTCATATAGCAATCACTACAGACACAGTCCTCTCTATGAGCTGTGCACTATTTGCCATCAGTAAGATCCTACATCTGCTTCTCCAGTATCTAATCAGGGAAGTAACAGAGATTTCCAAAGAATTTTTTAGTTTCATTACGTAAGTCTTTCAATAAAACATCAAAATTGTATTAGTTGCTATATTTTTCCTCTCCTTGTAGACTGAGGTTATAAATGTAGAAATATTATTCCTGAAGAAATAGTTTTATTTATTAGATAATTTCAGATTCCTGTGTTTCTACAAACTGCACAGTTGTTCCTGGAGGCCATCCTCATCAAGCTGCAAGTAATATTTGGCATCTTCCTTGTAACTGTAAATGCAACTGCTGGAGTTCAATTTTCCTTCCACATCAGTTACAAGGTCCTTTGCTGTATTTCCCTGGCCTTTCTACATGCACTTCATGTTGAGTTCTTGCTTTACTTTCTCCTCTTTTCCTTCACCTTTTGAATTCAGCAGGTCAGGGAGATGGTAGTGGTGACGAGATTTCTTAAACCTCCCATTATTTCTGAGTGTGTGTGTGAGTAGTAACAAGCCTGAGTTCAGACTCTCTCCACTTTCTGTGCTATTCCAATGAAATGCTATTGGCACAAAAAAAGATTGCAGCTCTGACATTCAATTGTTTTGGTTTTTCCCCCTCCCTTTCTGCTGTTCTTATGGCAGAATTATGTATTGATCTACACCAGCTTCTGAATGATAAAAGCCAGAGGACTGCAATGAGTTCAGGTGTACTCATCATGTGGAAGCAGTGCAAAATACTTTGAGGCTATCACCACACATTGGTCAAGCTGATAGCTTTGAAATGCCAGCCTTAAAAGATGCAAGATCTGCTCTCCCATGTCAGTAGATCAAGTTAGTGATTTTGAAATAACACAAGTCACAAAACCATATAAAGAATTTTCTGAATTTAAAAAAGAAAAAATTCCATAAATTACTGCTGTAACAAATTTTCCCCCATTTATACTGTATAAGAATAATCCACTTTATTTAGTTCCATTATTGTAACTTATTTCCTATCATTTTAAATCTAGACCTATTAAGCCAAGTAAATTCCCACACTAATATTTGGAAATTAACACCAATTAATCTTGTCTTTGTAGCTCTGATTAGCTGTTTTCATGCTGCCTGAATTTGGAATCAGAAATCACTTTATAATGAATTCAGTACTGTAAAAAAGGGAGAAAAATAAATTATCTGACTTTATTCAGATTCATATTAAAAGATGTCTTGCAAAAGACTTCTGAAAGGAACTTGGACTAAATGAGATTTTTGCCCCCATTACACAATCTAACCTCTTTTTTTCAGCATGTAATGATGGATAGTTCTTCTAGATTATTCTATAATTTTCTTGCTGCTTCACAGTTGAGATAATAATAACCGTCACATTCTCATCACTTTCCATTAATATATTTTTAAGTATTCTGAGAGATACAAAAGTTCAAAGAGCTGTAAAGAAAAAGAGACAGAAAAACCACCAAAAATGCTTAATAGCTTAGAGGGTTTGCAGAGGGAGAGCATGGAAGTACCATTAATTTTCCAATATCTAAGCAATAGTGAGTGATGCAATATGTCCTGTTCTATTTTCCTTGGATCAGCATACAGTATCTGATGACTTTGGACATCTCTGCTCATCTCACCTTTCAAGCCCAAGGCAAATTTCTCCTTTCTTATCAACTACACTCTCAAACCTATCCACTATCACTGCTTAATCTAGACCATCATCATTTTCAGGAACAATAGAACACTGGAAGTATTTTTGTCTTGGATATAGATTCTTGGATTAGGAATATTTATTTGCTACTTCTGTAAGTCACTTGCCTTTCTCTACGCAACAACATATTTAGTGATTTTTTAAATGAAATGGCATGTACTTATGTGAACATGATTATTTCTCTCTAAACTGCAATTCTAAAAATAAAACTGATGTTTCAGCACAGTCGGTGGGAAGATTATGACTGGAAGCAGTTGGCTTGCGACCTGCTGCCCATACATCAATATTCTGACAGTTTTTGCAGGACTTAGAAGATTCATCAAGATAATGCCTAATTCAAGTAAATTATAAAGAAGGAAAAATTGAGTTCCAAAATTTAGGAGAAAAAATATAATATACAGGACACTTTATTTAAGAAACTCCAAATCCTAAACAACAAACCAACCAAACAAAACAGCAAAGGAAGGTTAATGTACTAAAACGCCTACAGTAATGCATTGAAATGCCTTTCCCAACAGGAGTAGCAATGAGCACCTAACAGGAGAGATTAGACTGTGTCTCAGATTACTTGGAGCTCTGCCAAGGAAGCTAATGATCCCTACAGATCTGTATCAACAGCTAATACGCCAGTGCAACCAGCTTTTTGCAACTAAGGGGGAAAGAAATACACTCCGACAGATGTGCATTCCACTGAATGGAAAATGCATTAAGAGAACCTAAAGGTGCAATAGCTACAACCTTTAAGCCTCCCAACAATTATTTAACTAGATATGTTGATACATCTAGACAATTTATTTGAAGCACATCTTCCCTCATGATGTTAAAACCTGCTGCAATGTGTCAGTGACAACAACATGGTAGTTGATATGCCAGATTTTCTCTTTTTGGGTGTTACTGACCAAACATGTACATCATTGTGCCCCTACAGTGACAACTATTTCACTTACCACTCTTAGAAAACCCTCAGAAGTTTACTGCATTACTAGAAAGCTAAACAAACCAACATTTCGTATGATGTCCTAACTAGCAGGAATTCAATGTGATTGAAATTTGTTAAACAATTAACTCCCCATTTGATACTGAATTACAGCTTAGTACATCTCTTTGTACCTATTGAACTACAGAATAACAGAGAATTTTTATTTCCATTGTACAATCTGTGCTTTTCAGTAGAACAGGGTTTTCTAAATGATAACAGGTGCATGAAAATAACCATCAGAACCAATAAGAAAACCATGAAATGGGTTTCAAACAGCCCCTTTTGTGAAGTTTGCAAAAATGAAGTAGCATAATTCCTTTGCTAGGCTCCAATTCCTGTGCAGCTGAAAACAATAAAGTCTAAGACTAATTGACACTACTGGACCCTACTGCAGAGAACAGCATGTTCCATGATCTCTCTGTGAGCCTAAGGAGAAGCTAACATCTTTCTGTGCTTCAGTTCCTGCTTGTTTGCTATGTACCATTAATTACTGATTTATCACAGGTCAGGGGCAGAACATTTAATTTTGGTGGCAGTATGAAAAGCGATCCAGAAAGGCTACAACATTTATACTGCATCACTGTATACCCTGTTGGAGGCAGCTGTGAGCCTTCTGTAAAAATCCTGAAAATTTTAATACTCCTGTGCTCAGGAAGAGTGTTTAACAATGCTTCTGGATGACTTACATACATATATATACAGAGAAAAATTTTCACATTTAAAGAGACCATAAATATATTCTGGCATTTAGCCAATGAAGAACATTTTGACCAACTAATGACTTCACACTGATTTCATACAAATTATATGTAAGACAAAAATATTTTAAATTTACTACTGTGAACCATAAAGCTCTTCAGAGAAAAGTCTTTCTGTAGGACAACTGGGACAGAATTGGTGCCTAGCAGACTCTGGCATGCTACCAGGGCAGCGTGCCTAACGTGGGTAGCAACACCTCTGCAATTCCACTTCAATTACTGCAGCGGAGACAAGGAAAAAAAACCAAAACAAAACAAAATCACCCAAAATAAAAACATGATCAACCTTTAAATGTCTACTGAACTATGGAAAACCAGGGCTGCCTATGGCAAAAGCAGAAAGTAATGAAGATAGTAAGCAAAACATTCACAATCAAGTATCACTTGGTACCTTAGAAAATGCAAAAAGCACATTGGCTACTGTATAAATGTACTTCGCTTTTTTTTTTTCTGGTGAAGGGAAAACACTTTATCAAGACATATTTCCCTATTTTTTTTTTAACTGTAATTCTTTTCTGCTTTAATGCCATCCAATATCATTTTAGAGAGAAGGATAGAAATAGTGAGTAGAATAGTAGTTCTTATGCCTCTTTTCAGGTTGTTTGACTTTGTGTTCTGGCTTTGAAGGTGTCTGTTTGTTTTGACATCCAGTCTTGTTCTTCTTCCCCAGTTCTTCCTTTTATCTGGTTTCTCTTTTATTCTTTTTGTGCCTCGGCTAGCTTTCCAGTTTAAATGCATTCCTTAAAAAAGTCAAAGCATTTAAAAAAGAATATGGAGTTTTTATATCACTGATGTCTTAAAAATGTATTATAAGAGCTTTCATTTGAAAGCAATTTGGGGTTTGGCGTCTACAGGGTGCAGATTGTATTGGCATGCTTCACAAGTCCCTTCTTTAATACATTCCCTAAGTGCATCCTTTTTACTATGCTTGATTTTAACACTAAAAAGGCTTCTTAAAAATATTGCCCTTGCAATTAGATGTCTCCTCCAAACTGTATTTCCCTGACACCATTTTAAATGCTCTTCACCTCTGCAACACAGTGCTACAGAGAAATACATTTACCTGCACTCTACTTAAGAATGATAAAAAAAAAATGTATAACAGGAGCCTGTGCCTCATCCCTAATTCTTGCACATCAAATTCAGTTCTGATGCTATTCAAATATTCATGGGAGGCAAAGAAATCTGGAAGTGAAACCATGGTCTATTCCATACTTCAAGCCCCACTGTATAGCCTATCCAGTCTATATTCAAATAAAAAATACACTAGAGTTTAGTTTCAAAACTACATACGCACTGAAATTGCACCTTGTCTTCTGTGGGGCAGATCCTGTAGGCAGACAGAACACGTGATAGGGAGGATTCTATCATCTCTCCACCTGGCTGAACACAGGGATGAAGGGACAGGGGGCAATGGCAACAAGTTCCTGCCCAGCACAGCAGGAAGGTCTCCTGTGTGATTATCTCACTGTCCCAAGTGGCCTGGGATAACAGATGTGAGGCTCTGCAAGTGGAACCAAACAGCAGCAAGGATGGCAGTTCACTTGCTTGGAGGTTACTTCAGACTGCTCCCTGCATCAAAATTGCTTCCATATAGAAAAAAGGATGGGTCGTGGGCATGGGACACTTGCTTCTGAGGGGACCAGAAGGTCCAATATGCTGATTAAACTCACTTCTTGGGGCTGTCTGCTGCCTCCTCAGTGCCTGAGTTAAAGATGTGAAAAGAAAACCTTTTACCCTGATACAGCTCTCAGTTCATTATCCATTACTGATTTTTCAGTTAGGCAGCAATGCAGTTCCAACAAGAAGTCCATGGGCAACCCAGAGACTTCAAGGCCTTGGGATGATTGGTTAAGGGATCAGGAGAAAAAGTAATGCTCTCTTCTGCCCTTCCATTTGCAGGGACTGATGAAGGAAGAGTCAGCAGATTAAGTACAGACTCTGAGCCTGGTGTCATTGACAGAACTTTTGAGGTTTTAACCGTGGGCTGGTTTACAGAACACCAAGCCAGCTGGTGACAGACAGGGTATGCCTGTCTCAAAGGGGGAAAAGTATCTTTGCAGAGGAGTTATCAGGTCTTTAAATTAGATTTGAAAAGGGAAAGGGATGCAATGCAGCATGCCAGAGGGA
The DNA here is from genome assembly GCA_003676055.1 of Chloebia gouldiae. NCBI lineage: Eukaryota > Metazoa > Chordata > Aves > Passeriformes > Passeridae > Chloebia > Chloebia gouldiae. The sequence goes on from QUSF01000003.1 coordinate 46,276,299, forward strand.
TGGTGTGCTAGTGAGGTTCTTCAGTCTGACATCCCAGTGGAGGCAGGGGATGAAGATGCATGTGGCAGTGAAAACACAAAGGTTACTGATGTGTTAGAAATGAAAGAAGTGCCTGAGAATGATCACTAGAAATTACAGCTTGTTCCCACAAAAAGGGGGACTCAATTGACAGCAACTCAATTTAAGGGCATCCACACAATGCACATAGCAAGGGTAAAAAACAGGAGGGGCTGGAAGTAACTGAACCACAGGACAGCTTTGACATCACATGGTACCATGGTACCATCACATTGCACAAGGGGAGGGCTGCAGTGGATGTCTGGGAATGCCTCTGAAGGCACACACAAGGAAGGACAGATGGTGGGATATGCCTTGTATGTTAGAGAGTGTTTTGACTGTCTAAGAGCTTGACAGTGGCGATGAAAGGGTTGTGTGTTTATGGGTGGAAATCAGAGAAAATGCCAGCAAAGCAGATGTCATGGTAGGAGTTTGTTATAGACCACCCAGGCAAGATAAAGAAGCAGATGCAATATTCTATAAGCAGGGAGAAGTCTCATAATCACTGGTCCTTGTTCTTGCACACGACTTTGACTTACCAGGTGACTTCTAGAAATATGACACTGCAGTGAGGAAACAGTCAAAGAGGTTCCTGGAGTGTGTGGAAAATAACTTCCAGGCACAGCTGATGAGGGACCCAGCTAGGGAAGATGCCCCACTGGGTCTATTTTTGTGAACAGAGGACTTGTGAGTGATGTGATAGTTGGAGGTTTTATTTGGCACAGTGATCACAAAAAATACAGTTTTCAATTCTCAGGGAAGTAGGGAGACGGGTCTGCAGATTGGCTGCCTTGGACTTCCAGAGGGAGACTTCGGCCTTGGGAGACAGTCTTGAAGGAAAACGGGGTTCAGGAAGGCTGGACATTCAGCAAGAAGGACATCTTAAAGGCACAGAAGCAGGTTGCAACCATGTGCTAAAAGCCAAGCCAGCATGGAACATGGCCACCCTGGCTCAGGAAAAGAAATGGTTATGCAGGGAGAAAATTAGAAAGGCCAAAGCTCAGCTAAAACTTAATCTGGCTACTGCTGTAAAAGACAAAAAAATGTTTTTATAAACATACTAGTAACAAAAGGAAGGCTAAATATGATCTCCATCCTTTATCAGCTGGAGTGGGAAACACAGTCGCAAAGATTGAGAAAAAGGCTGAGGTACTTAATGCCTTCTTTGCCTCAGTCTGTAATATCCAGACTGTTCTCCGAGTAGCCAGTCCCCAGAGCCAGAAGACACAGACAGGGAGCAGAAAAAGGCCCCCAAAACCCAAGGATAAAGTCAGTGATGTACTCCACCACTTAGACCCACACAAGTGTGTGAGGTTGGATAGGATCCACCCAAGGCTTCTGAGGGAGGGTGAAAGTGCTCACTGAGCCATTTTTCATCATCCATCAGCAGTCCCAGTGGGATGTTCCAGTTGAGTGGAGGCTAGGAAATGTGACGTTCATCCACAAGAAAAGCTGCAAGGAGCATGTGAAGAACTAAAGGCCTGTCAGTCCAACTTTGGTGTGAGAGAACTTACAGAGCAGATCATCTTCACTGCCATTATGTGGCATGTACAGGACAACCAGGCAAAAGGGCCCAGCCAACATGAGTTTTTAAAAAGCAGGTCCTACTTAACCGACCCAATCTCCTATGACAAGGTGACCCACTTAGTGGATGAGGGAAAGGCTATGGTTGTTATCTACCTGGACTTCATAAAAGCCATTTTTCAACACATTTTCACAGCACTCTCCTGGAAAATCTAGCTGCTCATCACTCGGATGGGTGTACAGTTCACCCTGGCTGATGGCCAGGTCTGGAGTGGGGGTGAATGGAGTTACACACAGTCCAAAGCTGATCACAAGTGGTGTTCCCCAGGGCCAGTGCTGTTTAATGTCTTTATCCATGATCCAGACAAGAGATCAAATGTGTCCTCTCAGGAAGTTTGCAGATGATACCAAGCTGGGAGAGAGTGTTGATCTGCTGGAGGGCAAAAAGGCTTTACACAAGGATCTGGACAAGCTGGAGCAATAGGTTGAGGCTAATTTTGTTATTCAATGAGACAAAGTGCCAGATCCTGCCCTTGGGTCACAACAACCCCACGTAGTGCTACAGGCTTGGGAAAGTATGGCCAGTGGAAAAGGACCTGAGGGTGTTGGTCATCAGCCATGGGCCAGCATAGTCGCCAAGAAGGCCAATGACATCCTGGTCTGTATCAGCAGCAGTGTGGCCTGCAGGACCAGAGCAGTGATTGTGCCCCTGTACTCAGCACTGATGAGGCCACACCTTGAATCCTGTGTCCAATTCTGGATCCCTCACTATAAGAAGGACACTGAGGTGCTTGGAGCATGTCCAGGGAAGGGCAATGGAGCTGGTGATGGGTCTGCAGCGCAAGTCTGATGAGAAGTGGCTGAGAGAACTGGCTCAGAGGCTCAAAGTTCTTTTTGCTCTCTACAACTACCTTAAAGGAGGTTGTAGCAAGGTAGGGGTCATTCTCTTCTTCCAGGAAAAAGTGACAGGATGAGAGGTAATGGTCCCAAGTTTCTAGAGGGGATGTTTAGGCTGGATACTAGGAAAAAATTTCTTCAGTGAAAAAAATTGTCAAGCATTATAACAGACTGTCCAGGGAAGTGGCTGAGTCACCATCCCTGCAGATATTTAAAACACATATAAGTGTGACCCTTGGGAGCATGATTTAGGGGTGCACTTGACCGTGTTAATGGTTGGACTTGATGACCTTAAAGGTCTTTTCAACTCAAGTGACTATGATTGTCTAAAATTTTTAAATATTCAACCTCCAGAGATCTAAAATGTTATTACTATGTCAATGACTTTATTTATTTATTCTAAAAACTCCATTCCCCAGCATCCTGAACCACACAAAAGCTACTGTAAAATTTGGGGGATAGGACTGAAATCTGACCAAGTCAGGTTTGATAAACTGAGCGTAAATTAAGTACCATCCATAAAACACTCTCAAGCTGAAAGAGCACTAAGTGCTACATATTGATTACCCTCTGTCCTGTACTATAGGTATCAAATGAACCAATCTGATGGAATCATCTGATTTATTATGCACTTTCAACCTAAAGTATAATAGAATAGCTTAATGGCATAGCTTGAAATTACTTAGATCTAGACCCTGTGACTCACTCATATGTTAATGTATTCATAAAGTTAATGCAAATAAATAGAGAATTCCTGAAAGAGTCATAGTCTCCTTAAAGGATGTTTTTATTTAATGGGGACTAAACAAGAAAATGGGGAGATTGTGGGACCTCTGTGAGTCCACCACAGCCTCAACTGCAACCGTCAAGGCAGAGGCTGTACTCCAAAATACAGCTGGGGTGCACTTCAGCAAGGACAACAAAATGTTCTTGTATTTCTCCTCAGGTATCTGACAATTATTCAGAACTCAAAAATATTCAGATTAATAAATAGGTAAAATCTGTACTTTCTCTGAAAGGAGTATCATCTTTTCAGGCTACAAGTGCAGTCTGTGTATGGTATGTGTATGTGTATCCCAAACTATACGCCAGGGAAAGCCTACCTCTCCTGCGATTTGCAAACCTCATGCACTGCATTTTGTTCTTGATTCCTAAAAACTCAGGAGCTGAACCCAGATACTAGCATCCACAGAGGGATATACACATCTCCTGTACACAGGAAACACAACTGTTAATGTACTTTGCCATCTGGTCCAACCATGAGGGACAGACTACCTGGTCTCTGAAGGTCCCTTCCAACCCAAACCATGCTGTGACAGACCATACTCAGACAGGCACCGGCACAGCCGTTTATCACCACACAACAAGAAGCACTGTGAACCCAATACAGTACTAGCTACCTGTTTTAGACAGTTTGCCGGTACTTCTGTTGCTTGATGAGCTATCTCCTCTTGTCAGGACAGTTATCCCCCCAAAACTGGCTGTCTTTGTTATGGCTGGCTTCAAATTTCGATTTGAGCTGTCCGAGTCTGTGCTGCTCCATGGCCTCTGGTGGTCTGCCCACTTCAGTTCATTCTCTGTACTGCTCTGTCGACTGCCAGACGTCTTCCCAATGCTGTCTCTGTTACCCCTACAGATACCATGAAATAAAGATTTATACACAAATAAAACCATGTAAAGGCAAAGTCTATCTTCAGGCAATTTGCAGCAACCCTAATAAAGAAAAAGGAAATACTCTGCCTTTACAAAAGCAGGTCTGAAATGGGATTTGACCCCCAAACTTATCTGCCTTCAGCATGTAAACACTGCTACAACCTTTTTACATGCACTTTTTACAGCACTTACCACCCTCCCCTTTTGGATACCTCCTCAGAGCACTTTACCAGATGGGGCTGACACAGCAGTATTATGCAGCACTGATGCAGCATTTCTGTTGCCCATTGAGTGTTCTCTTCCTTCAGCAAGCCCCTCACCACTTCTCATTTTGTTGTCCATCCCCTGTGATGTTTCTCCCACCGATTTCACCTGCACTCTACCTTTGTGTTCATATCCTTAATTCTATAGCAGCTTGCTCCCAGTCATTATCAGCTTTTTGAGGTCATCCAAAGCCTTGCCTAAACATGTGTCCTCTCAGTGTGACCCCAATCTCTTGACTGCTTCACTTAGAGACCCACAAGTCAGTTTACTTTCTTTCCCCGCTGCATAGAATAATAATGAAATTTCCTGGGTAGAGGCGGCCTGTCCTTGAACAGTTGCAGAGCACCCAGTGTACTGTGAGCAGTAACATAGACAATCCTGTGATCAGAATTTGGCTTATTTATGGTAAACTATTTGCACTGTACTGCTACAATGACAGAACCAAAATGCCTTCCATGTCTTAGTGCACCATGACTGTTATGCTAAGTAATGCTCATAACACTCTATTTGGAAGGATTTTAAAAGACATTTTCCACTCCTCTGTTGTATATTATAGTATAATAGCTTACAAAGTCAAAGCTCTTTCTAAAAATTAAAAGAATGGGACTGTATTTTTTTTTGGTCCCGTTTTTCCTTGTAAACTTGGTTCCTGCTTTTCATTTGGAGAAACTGCTGTGTTCTCCAAATGGACATGAAGGAGCCAATACATGTCAAAGATGAGATCAGGCTGTTGCATTTCTCACCTGTAACAGAGCCTCTCTAGTGTGATCAGCATGTGATCAGCAGTATAAAACTGTTGACCTTTGTTAGACCCACACAGTGGGAAGGCATGAAGACAAACAGCACAGAAGCCAACAACACAAAAAAGGGAAAAGATTTGAAAAACAAATAATTGTTTAAGATTTATTTGGAAAGAAAAAAACCCAAAGAATATTATTTACAGATTTTTTTTTGTACTCTTGTCCTGAGAAATTAAAAATTCTCTTCTTTTTATGTTCTAGTGAAAAAAGAGGGAGAGAAACAGAGTATTCCTGTTAGCTGTGGCTTTGGGTTACAAAAAATTTGTTTTAGTTCCCCAAATTCAGACATTAGCTATAAAGAGAGTTTGTGTAGACAGCTCCTAAGTCCTGCATGCCCAGTTCAAGATTCTCAGGTCATCAAGGCTAGCCCAAAGCAAGAAGGAAGTTTTTTTGCCTGCTGCCTGTGGTCATGGGGTGCAGAAGCAGATGCTCCAGCACTGCTCCTTATCTGGTGCAATCTCTCCATCTCCTCTGTGGCTGCTGTGATGACATGCAGACTCAGCAACCACACATCAAATTTTCTCCTCACACATCCATTTCTCCTCACAGTGAAAAATTATGTCATATAAATGATAAAGGTTTGAAGTGACATATGCAAACCCCACTGCACACAGACATCTAGTGAATATCTGCCTTGCTGTCCACGTGCCTTAATAGATGAAGGACACACTTCTGAAAGCATCCATTCCTTTTGCCTCCTATGCTTAAGACTTTTGGCATCTGACTGACTCTTAAAGCAGCCTGGTTGATCTGAACTGAACATGTGAGAGCTCGTGGTGGGAGAAGACAACCTTTCTAAACTCTCAGAACACTGCAACCACCAGATTCAGACTTCCATTGATTCAGTGTGTCAACTGGTAGAACAGATCTCTATGAAAATTGGGACTGACTTTTACTGATTTCCCGCTGGCCTAGGATGCTCTTTGGGATATGGGATGCATCTGAATGTGTGGAAGGAATTGGAGTTGAGAAGACAAAGTTAACAGAAAAAAGTTTCAAGACACAGATACTTCAGATAAGGGAACTTCAATCAGTTTTGCTTCAATGTACTTTTACTTCAGCTTTTAACAAACCAACAAAAGGAAAAAAAGGTCAGTCTGGGCACTAGTCTATGAAACGTGCCTGCCACAGATGCTCCAGAAAAAATGGAGTCTCTCCAGTCTCTCCCAAATAGTCACAGGCTGAGCAGCTAAGCAGCTGAAAAGCTCATGTGGTTCCTGAGGCAGTGACCCAAAGAAAAGGGTGCTGTTGTTACCTCTTCATTCAGAGAACATGGGAAGAGTGAGTAGAACTCTGTTCTCCATGCTCTTTTCCAACCAGCAAACTGACGTACCCACCCCAAGGTGTGCCTTGGCAAGGACACAGACAGAATCACAAGTTGGATGCACTGGGAAATAAATATTAAATAAAATTCATACAAACCTAAACAGCTGTCTTTTCTTATGCATGTCATTGCATATGCTACCATCTTCCAACAGCCTACTGAAAAATGAAAAGAGAGATTATGCTAAAAAACATGGTAATTCAAATTTATATGATCTGTAAAGTTTTATTTGATTTCTAGATACATTTTTTCAATTTGTGCTAGATTCAGTTTAAAGAATAAAGGCTAAAAATGCCCCCTCCTCCCTCTCTCATAGCTGTACACAGTCAACTGAACATAAGAAACATCCTCCAGAAAGGCTGAGGGCCAATTTAGCATTTCCTGTTACTGAGAAAGGTAATTCTCAGAAGCTAAGGAACCATACATCTACATCCAAAGGAAAATTCATTAAAAAAATCACTTAATAAGAACATAAAAAATGCAAACCAGCAAAATACTGCATATGTAATTTTAAGTACTTGCTAAGTCACCTGGAAGTCTCTGCAGCTCAGAGAAATACTCAGATCCTCTGACAAAAAAGAAAGGCAAAGCACTTAAACACACACCTAACTTTCAACATAGCCAACCAACAGGATTGCTCATGTGCATAGAGCTAAGTACAAGTTTAAGTGCTTCACCTGATCAAAGGCTGTAGGGCATGCAGCAAGAAAAAGCAGTGTTCTGCAGAACGCAGCTGAAGTCTCCCTCAGGACAGCAACAGCGCAGGCAGTACAATTTCCAACCTGCCCTTTTAGTGGTCTCCACTTGGGTATGCATCCTCACAGTGGGCTGGTCAGTCAGCTCCCGGGTTCAAGGACAGCAAACCATGTGCAAATACCAGAACTGACCACATTCTCCTGCACACAGGCGTGGGGTTGAATGCATAAACCAGGGGAGGTCGGGCTATGCAGTTCATGGTTTAGCCCATAAAGGTACCCACCCTACCCTTGCCAGTGCAGCCTCTGAGTGCCTTTCATGCTGACTTGGAAGTGTGAACAACTGTGTCATCTTTGTTGCCCCAATCTCCCCTGAGAGGGAAAAACATGAGAGCATCTGCTTTTTGCTTTATGGGTTCCTCTGTCAGAATTTTGATTTATTTTGATAAAACATATGTGCAAAATAGTCACAACACAGAAGCAGCAGCTGAGGAAATACCCTTGGCCCTCAGAACATAAGGTGGTTGGATGACAGTGGTCATGATCTCCTGAGGGCCTTCCCTCATTCCGCTTACAGAAGTGTCCATTGGAAAAGCTGGTTTGTACCATTACTGTGGAGCCATTTTCTATGGGAACAACTTCACCCATAAATGTATATGACAGACATAAGTATGGACAAAATACTGTGAGAGAGAGCCTCCCCTTATTCAAGGGGGTGACAAACATTTTTTAAACCTGTGCAGGACAGACTTGGTTCACCACTGCTCAAACACTAATTAAACCCCCCTTTTGGTTAAAATCCTTATCTGCCATAAAGGTGCACAATTTTAAAGATTTTAAACACAGTTAAACTACTTTACGGCTGTTATGGAGCCAACACTACATATTTTGTAGATCTCAAACACAGTTTACTCTTCTCTTTTGCTTTGAGTGGATTTAACATAAGAAAAATAACATTCACAAGAACTATCATGCAGTAATGCATAGTGAGCTCAAATATCACCAGCTCATTACTACACTGCAGCAGTAAAGCAGGAATTTGTGTGGAACTTCTGAGCCTTCACAAGCAACAAGTGATGTCAATGCTGCTGCTCACTCCCACAGGAGAGCAGGTTAAACAACAGACACCCAAGTCTGTTGTTTCATAAATACCATCATCCAGCCACTGCTAGAGTGCTTTTTCAAGATCAATAAGTTAAATCCTAAAGGCACTCCAGAGACAGAATGCTTACTTGAAATGCAAGCTTAGGTGCCCCCCCTCTCTCCCACGATCTGCTTTTTAAACTGAAATGCAAAAGCCCCAGGAAAGCAGCAGTAATACTTTATCTGCTCAGACACCATACTGCAAGACAAGCTCTATTACCCCCTCTTAAAGCACAAAACCACTGCAGATAATATAGACTGCACATTAGCTCAACAGTCTTCACATTAGGATAAACGACTATAGAACTACAGATAGACAAAAAAAATTAAGAGAAACAGCTACGTTTAGCGCACACACACAAAATAAAGCTATTTTTTACCTGTTTTCCACAAAAAGGTTTTCCTGGGAGCAAACTGACTGAAAAATAAAAAAGGCATTGTATCAGACGTTCTAGATATGCTCTGCCGTTCCAATTTCTTCCTTGATTTTAGAATTACCTCCCCTGCTCAGGCTTAAGGGGATTTCAATTCATGCATCACTTGCATTTGCAGAAGACAAGAGGGGAAAAAAGGTCAAGAATAAGGTCAGGCCAGTAAAATAAATTCCATGCATTACAACACATTGCCAATGAGGTGTCTCAGTTTGGGAACAAACTGAAACTTCTCAGTCAAGAGATTGGAAGAAGACACTATGTGCAAAATACTGGCAATTTGAAGGGGAAAAATGTTTTTCCTGCATAATGTAAGGTTCCACTGGTCTGGCCTACCACCTCAAAATAAAACTGCAGTATAGCACAGAGCTGTAGGTAGGAAGGACAAACAGAAGGAAAGCATGCAGAATTGACAAAGTTCCTCAAAGGGAGAGAAGATACTGCAGTACTTAGAAATAGTGTGTGACTTCACATTTTATGTTGGAGAGGGAATATTGAGATATATGATAATAACCTTCTTAATAATAATATTAACAACAATCATAGCAAGAAGGCTCTCTGCTGGAGGACTTAGATCCCAGAAAAGGTGAAGGGCTCAGAAGAAATAAATCCTATGGGAAAGTGTATAATTCTTTCAGCATTACTTAATTTTTTATGCAGAGAAATGAAGCTGTGCTCAATTTCCCATGAATAATTCTCCCTCTTTGATTTTTTAATTTCCCTCCTATTTCATGTTCACTACACAAAAAGCCTCGTAGCTGTCACTGGATTATATCTCGATGAGGGTACAGAAGAAAGAATAGTCAGCACTTGCACTGAATTTAAACAAAAGGCAGGTAAAGGAAGGACACCCGAGATCATGCCCATTACTTATGTAACAATAGGACTCAGCCCAAAGAATAATAAAATGCCATCATTAACTGTGTCAAATTTTAACAGTATGGGATGGGCACAGATTTTGGATGTTTCTGTTTTGTAAAGGGTGAGCTAATGATCCACTCAAAAGAGTGTTGGCCAACACCAGAAGCAACACCCTGCTCATTCTTAATGCTCCATCTGATGCCCGGATAAAGTTTTCCCTTGACAGCAGGGCTAGTGCTGCTCCATCGATCTACAAAAGGAAGAAATTTATCCCTGAAATGACACTATAGTTTCTCATGAGAGTGTAATTCACCCACTCAGAATCCACATTAGGGAACATTTGACAGTTCTCTGGGCTTTCCAGGTGAGCTCCTACCCTGCACTCTTGCCAAATTTGCAAGGCACTGGGCTGCATCAGGGGCAATATGTTTCTCCTTAGCACGAAGCCTCAGAACATCAGGAACAAGTTCTCCATTGCCAGGAACAAAATTCTTACCAGCTACAGCAGACCTAGGGTTCCACCTCAGGCTAAGAGAAGATACAAACTGTTTCACTTCAAATCAGTGGGATCTTTTGTACAGCTAAAATACTGTCTTCTCTCACTTTATGTACCTTACTCAGGTACCAGCTTTCATTAACAAATGTGCAGTATTCAGCATAGTCTAACTATGCTGAAGCAAAAAACCCCAGAAAAGCATACTGAAATCATCCCATGGGCTTGTACAACCTCAGCTGTGGGGTCATCGAGCTTCATGATGGACATCTGTCCCTTGACTTCTGTGCAGTCACACTCCAAAGCACAGGATTACAGCTACTCTTACTGAAAAACCTTTGCTTAGACCAGAGTACTGGACTGTGTACCCTGTGTACCCACAAAGTTACAAAAGCAAAGGGGCCTGTAATGCACTTGTCTGTATTTATTTTATTTTATTAGAGTTTTTAAAGAGACTGGGGCATAAAGCAGAATAAATATCTGGGATTTATATTTTATCAAGCAAGGAGAAAGGTCTACTTCCTCCTCAATGTCTTGATGGGAACCACTATCAAGTGTATTGCAGACATTAAACAGAGTCCATAATAATTTGTCTTCTTGGTTGATGTTGGCACAGTGCCACACTGTGCCAACACATTTCCAATCCCTGGAAATTATTCTTCAGTACACGTGTAAGGCTGAGAGGCAGAGAAGACAGGCACTTTTTTATTATTTTATTCTTACTATTAAAAATCAAGTGGCTAATCAGCTCTAAATAGAAATTTAGCTACTACAAGTTCAGGACTCACTTTCCTGATTTATAGCATCAACAGTGCTCAATTTAAAGCACCAGGACAGCTTAAAAACCCAGCACAGATATTGTCTAAAAGATCCTTAAAACACTTGACTCTTTACCCTTTAAACAGACTGGCAACAAATCTACCAGACCAAAAAATTATGTAAGATTACCTACAAGTTCCTTGGAAATCTCTGCATGCAAAATTTCCATTAGGATGCTCTGTATGACTAATTGTTATTTATGAAATGAATATTTCACTTTTCCAATTTCCAAGAACCTTTTAAAGTCTCAACTGGAAAATGTGCATTAGTTCTGCCAGTCCACTAGATATACTGGGAGTTGCTGGTCTTGTTTTTAATTACATTAGCAAACACAGATAACTATTAACATGCAGGCAGTGGACACCAGGTAATAATTTTCATGTTAGGTATTATCAGGTAATAATTATCAGGTAATAATTTTCATGTTAGTTAACAAAATGTGATAGATCTCAGACTTCCAACTAATGCTTTTTATTTGATCTGTAGCCACAAAGAAAGTCTCTGTACACCAGTACAGGAGTTTCAATATCTACAGGTTTATGTTGGCCAGTATGAGGTATGCCTTTTATTTGTTTTTATTAATTTTAAGCCCTCTTCTTCCTAATCTTTTCACACTAGAGGGATAGAACAGGCTGAAGCCACACCTATAGGTATTTCTTTTGTTCTTCCCTTTAATCAGAGACTGATAGAGATTCTCTGAGTCTTCTTAGTTAAAGGAATAATGACTTACTGAACCGAAATTATTTGGTTCCTTAGAATACACTCCCTGGTGAAAAACAGCCACTACAGTTGACAACAGAAAATAAACAGCATGGTGTTTTTCCTTTAACAATTTCCATGTGTACCATGGGCAATTCTAGCATTTGTGTAAGTAAGAAAACACCTACATTTTTCAGTGAATGCAGAACTGATTCCCAGAGAACACATTTATGAAGACGGAATGGTCCTAGCGTGACTCTGGCTCATGAGGTCATACATTGCACTAACCTTGAAGAATGAAATTTCTCCCATGTAATTTGATTGCTAGTCTTTACAATCAATTTTCTGCATGCTTAAAAGCCAAACATCATGTATTATTTATGCACACATTTGGGATTCTCTACATACAGGGAAATAACTTTTTTTATTCCTGTGTGTTGGTCTTTGTCTTACTTGGACAACAACTTTTCAACTTCCCAAACACAACTAAAGCAGTTCAGACAAGGAACTTCTTTGTAAGACCCAGACTGTGCAGGTCCTCTGCTCCAGTGTACTTGGCTGTGAAATTCACAATTTGTTTTAAAACTATGATTCCAATAAAATAAGTTTTCCAATTAAAAAAAAAACCTTGAAAATAATTCTGAGTATAAAAGAACTCAGTATGCCTTTTTTTTTTTTTTTTTACTGTTAGCAACCTGAAAAATTTGAGGTGCACTTTATAGTTCTTATTTCAGGGAACTGGAATGATCATGCTTATTAGCTATTTATTTCTTCACCAATCCTTTTACTAAAATATCAATCTAACATGCTTCCCAATCCCTGCCACTTGCTGAGATAGAAGTCATTCAAACTTCCAGCTTTCCTTGTCAAAATTTGTGATAGCCAACAGAGCAGATGGAAAACTTGCCAGAAAGTATAATTTAAACTGACTAATACTAGAGTAATCATGGTAAGGACTCTCATAGCGATGGCATTACTCATGAACATGCTTATTTTGCTAAAACCTTCCCACTTGAAAATGAAGAGATCTGGTGCACTGGAGTTCTGCAAGATCAAAGGAAGGACAGGCAAACTTTATATTGTTATGTGGGGTCCAGGTTAAGACATTTTTCACAGCACTCAAAACATGCATGGAATTTTTTTGCCCCTGTAACCAGACTGCCCTTTCCTCATAAATCTTGTTTAAAGTTCTGACTCCTGGGCTGTTATCTAAAGGGTTTGGGTGCCTCAAACATCTTTAGATGGGGGTTGCTGCTGGTTGCAACAAGTTAGGGCAGCAGTCTTGACTTGCATGGCTGCACTTTGAAGACCTCCCACGCAAGCTCTCTTCATGCATACTTTAATTAGAAGTGATGTATCTGTGATCAATTTGCTAAGATTCACAAGCATCAATAAAGTCTTGACTACAGCAGTGTAAACAATATAGAGGTAATAAAAATACAACATGATTAATCCATCTTTTACTCTCTTTCTGTATCTGTAATTTTCAAAGTAACAAGGCTTAGGTATCTACCTCACACAAGCCTGGGGAAAATCAGATTAATTAATGACTGCAGAGAGCTTTAAAACTTCACAATCTTACATGCAGTAAGTGACTATCTATAACAGGAAGCCATTTTTCTCTTTCCTGAAATTGAGAAAATACATTGTCCACCACCACAACCACTGGCACCATCCTAAAAATACCTTGTATCTGGCAAGGGGTGCTCCAGCCAAAAAAGCTCAGATAAAACATAAATTTCCTTTGAATTAAACATACAGCTTGCTGAAATTCACTGCACTATAATGCTCACTAACACCTGCAATAGCAGAGAGAGAGAGCAAAGGAGTGGATATGAGAGAGAGAGGGAGAGATCTAACATTGCTGATCTTTAAAAATGCTCCCTCCCAATTCCATTTAAAATGTCTGCCACAAAGCACACTTTTACTTAGGTCCTGCCACTTGAAAATGCCAACCCAATGAATCACAATAGCCTCCTCCTGTGGGCAATTCAAACGCTCTCCATTTGCCTGTTTAGAACTCAAATATCTAAAAGTAACAGCAGCAATACACTATAGAGCCACTTTCAGCACACTTTTCCAGCCACCTCTGTTTCCCAGCCTGGCATTTCTAGCTGCAGCTTGTGATAGAAATTAGACTGTCTTGAAAATAACTTTCCATTAGGTAATTTTTAGCATTTTGCCTCATCTGAATTCTGCATCAAAACCCAAAGATTTTTTTGGTTTTGAACAAGCTCTTTTGTATGTGTCAAAACCTCTTATATTTCATATAAGAAACTTGTTGCAAAGTGGCTTTTGTAGCTCTTGATCAACTTGGCAATTCCACCATGTATGGCCTGGGACAGTATTTATATCAGGCCAACATGCTGACAGCAAAACAGAAACTGAAGGACCTCTGCTCTTACTGGAATCATCTCAGCCAGGAAAAAGTGAAGCTAAAATCATTTAGATGTAGCTAGCTATTTACTAAGAAGCAAGTGAGAGAACACACACATTAAAAATATACAGTGTATTCTGCCAAAAAAAACCCAACTTGGACATGTGCAATTCCTAATAGTACTATTAGCCCTGCAACATATGAAGTTTTAATTTAAAAGAACACTGCCCAATATGATTTTCAAAAATAGTTCTAATTGAATTTATTCCCATGTTCTTCCTAAATGGCAGAAATACTACTGAGATATGAAACAAAACATTAAAATGCTGACTCTTTCTTTTTTTCTCCTTTTATTGCCTCATCACTACAGTATTATAGCAAATTGTGATTTTCTTTTTTTTTTTCAGTAAGATCAGTTATTGCTCAAAGATGTTTCATATTTAAGTATTTTCCTTCGCAATATACCTTGCTATGCAAATTCTGATTTTTTTTGTAAGAGCAAGATTTTTAACATCTGTTTTATTTTATTCATTTCAGAATATAATCATCAACAGCATGACTGACTCTTCTTGATGGTAGAAGTACAGTTCTTTAATCAGTCATTTCAAAAAAATGATGCAACTCCATGTTTAACCTCTACCCTTTCTTTGTTCTCAGTGTCTTGATGCTACAGCATTGGCCAAAAAAACAAAAACCCATGGGGAGTCTCTGCAGAAGGACACTTAAAAAGAGTTGATCCACCTTGAAAGAAATATACAATAACACAGCTATTTGAAATTATTGAGTGTCCATTTAAATCACTGCTCTTTGGCTAGCAGAAGGAAAAAGGAAATAAACCTAGGCCATGTGAACATGAACATTCAAAGAAACAGGGTAGGCACTCCCCAGACAAGATGCTGGGCCTGATCTCTCCTCTACCCTTCTCCCTACAACTCTCACCACCTCACTCTCCAGAAGCCAACCTCCACACCTCTAAAGCTCCTCTGAGACCCTCTGTGCCAGTCTGCTTTCCCTGTCACCTCCAGCTCCACAGGGCAAGTCCAGCTGCAGTGTTGTAGGAGGGGGACAAAACTCTCTGACTACTGGCAAAGGTATGGCACTAAAGAGGCAATTAAAATAACTACTCACATCTTGTGCAAATATTCTCTCCCTCACTCTCTGATACTCCTCTTCTCTCTCTTCAATTGATTTACTTCGTCTGTCATCTCTAAATGGAAGAATTCTGTTTTGCTGAGCAGAAAGAAAACCAGGAGGGTTATATAAGTTGAGCTGTTAAAAACTGCCATTAAGTAACTGTCAGCTGAGAATAATAAATGTTCACTTAAACAAATGAAGCACAAAAATGATAGCTGTCGTTCCTGCACAAAGAACCCTGCGAGACTGGGCACTTGAGGATTTCCAGTTCAATACTGCACATGAGTTCATCGAGCAGGGGGCCAAAAGGAGGCTTTCTGTACAACTTTTGTGGGCCCATCATCCTAAAACTGGGTGTTCTCACCCCAGGTCTAAGTGCCATTGTTCTCAACTGCTAACATTTCTTGGTTCTTCTACCAGCTGCAAGGAGCAGGAGGGCAGGCAGTGGTGGACTACCTGAGAAATTAAGGAAGAAAGAGGGCAACTAGGCTGCAAGAGCTCAACTGCAAACCCTAGAAGAAACCCACTAAGTCTATGTGCGCAAGGAGAAGTCCCAGATTTTCGGGACAACAGTTTTAACCATTTTCACATCATATGGAACCCTCTACTGAAGTTTGGCTGGAAAAGGAAGGGCCATTTCTGCCTCTTGGTAATCTACAGTGTGGGAATTGGCTGTGCCATGGGAAGGAGGTGAGGAGACAAGCCCCATTGGGAAATGCTTCATTGACAAATGGGTTTCAAGGACCAGTCCTTCTCCCTCTGCACCCCAGCACCAGGTGAGATAGGTCATGTTGCTTTCCTTTGAGCGGACACTACAGTCATCACACCCTGAAATTGCTTGGGGTTTGTTTTCAAAGCCAACTTGTATGCAGCACAACTGGCAAGGCTGCCATGTACAACTGAAAGTCAAGGAAAAAAGAGTGAAAAAAGGAAAAAAAAAAAGGTCCTTCACTGAAGACATAAAGGGAAGTGGCAACAAGAGACTCATTGGTTGGTTCTTCCACAAACATAGCCCTAGCAAAGAAAGCATATGCTGTCCTCTTACCTGTGAGAATTTTCTCATAAAAGCGAATCACATCTGAACCATTTCAGATTTTTTTTTTGTTGTTGTTAATCTATTCCACATATACAGCTTGCACTGGATTGAAACAGCACAACACCCGCTTTTAAAGGCAGCACAAACACACACATTTCCCTGGTGCTCCCCTAATCATCAAGCTCACCTAATTGAACGTAGTGTTATGGCACAGGCAACACAAGGGGGAACGTCTGCCACAGTACATGCACAAGCAAGTAAATTACACAGACAGTAAAAGGTAGTGAGGGCACAGCAGGAGGAAGGGAAGTAAAAGACAGACCTCATTTATTTTTGGTCAAAATGTAATTTAGGATGGTTTAAAAAAAAAAAATCAACCTGGCTTCACTATCACATCTTTGGCGCTTTTTTCTTTTTTACACTTTTTTTTTCCCTCTCTCCTTTTTGGGCTACATCAGTTCATCACTGGTCCATACTGAACTCCAACTCTGAACTCTGAATGGGTACAACAGAAGAAGGAAGCTACAGGGAGCGTAACAACTGCCATAGTTAGGCAAGACATTGAGGAATGCGACTGACACAGCCTTCCACGCAGCCCGGAGCCACTGGCATTCCCCCTCCCGTGGGCATGCAGCAAGTCCTGCGCCAAGCAAACCACCCATGCAAACCCACACACTGCCACGGCTGAAGCGGCCACGCTGGGGCTCGGTGCCACCCACGGTGGGATGTGTGCCAAAGGAGGCGGGGAGGGGCAGGAGGGCAGGGGAGGAGGAGAGCAACAACAAAAGAACAACAATAACATCAGTCAGCCCACCTTCAAAAACAGAACAAATTTCAGCAACTCTCGAACCGAGAACCAACCTGATTGTCTTCTTTATCAATACTAGAGTTATCTCGCTTCAAGATAAATCGCTTCTGGGATTCTTCACCTTTTTCATCTTTTAAATGTTCAGAAAACCTTTGCTCTGGTCTGCCAGCAAAGTAAAACATAGCAATAAAAAAATCTTTCTTTTGGTTTTGCTTTGATGTTTATTTCTCAGTGCTCTTTGTTTTCACAGAGGCATTCAGTGCAAAAGCAGTTAACATTTGTGAGATGCTGCCTATAGCTGTCTGAGGCTGCTGTATCGATGCTAACTGTTATTGCTATAAATAGCTTTTGTTGTTGTTGTATAGCAAGGAATGGGAATCCAAAGTCTCAGTCACTGAAATATTTAGACTCTCCTCACTGTGACTGAAGGACAGGGAAAACAAATTACCATACTGTATGTTAATTTGCTTCCTTCAGTAGCTGGGATCTCTGGCAACACTGCCGCTTAGTGAAGCCTATCCATCTTGAAAAGCGAGGAAAAAACTGGTAGGAACCTTAAAAAACATAAAACCAAAACCAGACACCCAAGAGTTTCCTCATTCCTGGTAAGCAAAACCGGTAAAGGGAGGGACTGATAATGTTTTGCTTAAACAAAATTTTATCTCATCACCACTAAGTGGGAAAAATACTCCAAGACAATCATAGAGCATCAATTAGTTCACGGATTTAAATTTATTTATTTATTTATTTATTTTAAAATTCATACCCCGGGGTTTTGCCTCAACACTTTCAGGTTTATAAGATGTTATGATGCCATTCTATGTTCTCACCTTGTGCAAAAAGCAGTATCTTATATCACCTCACCTTGTGCAATAAGAGAACTTTAAGAAGCAACTTTTTTGGCCATGTTGGTCACAGACAATGTCTCGTAGCTGTCAATAAATTACACTCCAACCTGCATAATTCCCAGAGTGTTAATGGTTTAAGCCTGCAGTGTTTAAACCTGCAGTCTTAAGCCCAAGCCCATCAATAGGGTGACCAATGGCCTCAAGAACTGAGCTCACATTCATACGTTGCCATCACCCAACCGAGGGGCTGTCACTACACAACCTGTGTTTTAAAAGCAGCAATACACCATGAGATTTGTCAGGGAACAGAAGCCTTGAGCTCAGTGCTGAAAGAGCTGCCAAATGCAGTGGTGGTAGGAGATGCTCATGTCTAGATACCTACACCACCAAGACATGAAGCTTCCACTGATATCAATGGAAGCAATGGTGAAGAAATCAAAAGGCACAATGTAAAGTACGTGTTTTTGCAAATAAGAGTCCCCTACGAACTTTAAAAAAACCTCTCATCTTCGTGTTATCTGACAACTGAAAATTAAACCAGACACATAAATCAGCAACCATTTTGTTGTTACAGTGTTATGGATTTCAAATAAAAATACAGCAGACATTCATGCCATAATTGCAGTCCATAACAATTCATTGTCAGATATACAGGAAACATTTGTAATAAACTGTAAGAAATTCAATAGTAAGGTACACCAGCTATCCTGCTTCTCTTTCTTTATGAATTTTGAGCACTTCAACTTTTGCTCACAATTTGCATTTTTGTGACAAAGAAACAAAACACACTATCCCAATTTCCACAGATTTTGACAATTCAAGAGACCTCTGACCACCATCCTATAGCTATAGGGCCCAAGTCACTAGATTCTCTGGATGCCTTTCCTTCTTTAGGAAAAGCCCAGAGGACCATGACTCTGCATAGTAGTTTCATAATCTAGTAAGTCATTCATTATGTTTCCTGATAAACAAAAAGGCTACAAAGCCCCATAAGTGGATTGCTAGGTAGGTTGTTCTCCCTTTGCTCCCATTAATGAACGCTATGCCAGCACAGCCAGAAATGAAGATTCCTGCACTCAAATATTGTCGTTTCACAGGCCTATCTGAGAATTGTTATTTTTCTGGTTTTACATCCTAAAGCACAAACAAAATTTCTGCAGTTGTACCATCAGTGTAAAATTTAGAGCTGTAAACTATCAACTAAGCATCCAAAAAAAAACATATGCAAAATACATAAATTAATTAGATTTTAAAATTTATGAAAAATGTCATTAGAAAAAATCAGAGAAAAAAGCTCGAAAAAATTTTTAAGAAATGTCTCCTCCAATTATTCACTTATTTAAACAATAACATGATTTTCATATTTCATAGCATTATTTTAAATTTTAAATCCCATTTTCATTCATTTACTTTTAAAAAAAATGTTTCTGTTTTTCATAATAGAAAAACATAAGCTCAAACCACAAGTCAAAATTAATGATTCAGTATGTGCCTGTTAATAAAATTAATCTACAAGCCCAGTAGGTGATCAGTCTCCAGTCATGAAAAGAAATTTGCATGGGCAGAGAGACTCTGCAAATGTGCAGAGCACTCTGGAGCACCATGAGAAGGTCCACCCCTTTCAGCCACCTCGGCAGCTCTGGGCCACTGTTACCAGCAGTGTCGCAAAGAGCACGACCAGCTCAGGTCATAGGGATGCAAAGCCTGAGGGAAGACTGTCACGTGAGACCTAGGACATCACACTAGCGAGTGTCTTCAGGTACACCAACCTGTAGGCCTTCCTCAAACACTGAAAATCATCAGTAGAAAGAATTTCTAGACTATTCTAAAGAAGATATTCACTCACGTGCTTGTGTTTTTCTCTTTAATACTGTCTACTGCATTTTCTTTTATAGCATCTATTGCAAAAATAAATTATTAGTAGGATACAGATGGTAAACAATGTTTAAAACCAGTAGGTGAAACTAAATGTTCTGAATCACTTGGGTAGAGAACGAGGTGACTTTGAAAAGGTTTTGGTTTGTTCCACAGATGGAAGCCAGTGTAAACTCCATATTCCCAGCTATAAAATTCCCTGTAGCAGTATAATGCATTTGCTGTAAGGAACCAGAGACACAGTGGTTATTCCAGGGAAACCTGTTACATTAGTTTATGAATTTGCAGGTTAATCAACTTCTTAAAAACAAGGAAAATCATGCATATTTTTATGTAAGATGTAGTGTAGTGTCAATATGCTAACAGTATATAATTACAATAATGCAGCAGATGAAGTGAATTAATCTCATATGATTTCTAAATGAATAAAAACCACGTTTATTCTTCTGAGCTTTTTTAGCTGATATTCCCACTAGTAGTCAGCACAATATATCAGATTGTGTTCATGCATTTAAAGGAGTGAATTTATCATGATTATTTTTAGTATGACATACATTAAGTTCTTACTGATGTCAAAGCAAGGTTTACAATTATTATTATTACTACAATCCTCTAAAAAAAATCAGCAACTTCTTCACTATTACCACACTGGATACCTAAATTATGTCTTCAAACCCCCCCCAAAAAAGTGTAATTTTAAAAATGGGATTTGCACACCCTTTTTGAAGAGACACTGAGAACTTCTGAAGGCATTATCACTAACTCAAGTACTCTTCACTATTTAGGTGTCTTCCAAAAAAAAAATTAGAAATCACATACAGGACATCCTACAATACCTGTACTATACTGGTTGGTTGACCATAGATAACAGTACACCCATATAGTTGGTAAGGGCCATGTCAAAGAAAAAAGATATGCAAATATTTGCCTACAAGCAAGGCTGTGTACCTGTAAGACAGGATTTCATTTAGCCCACTCAGTATTTAATTTAACCCCCATGGAATTAGTGTATCACTTGAGCATCTCAAATCCTACTACTCCAGAAAAAGAAGTTTAAGGAGGAAATACCTCTTAAATCAATGGGTTTTTTGTAATTTGAGGACTCTGAGAAAACCAAAGAGTGACCCAGTTATATCTTAAAGGCTCAGAAACCGACATAAAGGGAGGGGGAAAGCACACAGGTTAAAAAGATGTAAAGTCTGGTGTGTTTTTTCTTTGTTTTTGTTTTCTCTAATATAACCTTCTGATCATTCAAATTTTTATTACCTGACAATATGGGTAGAAGCAAAACATCTGTGCCTTGAAATTGCAACTTCACAAGACCACAATTTCATATGAATTAATTTTATATTTTCTAACAGTTGTTAGGTAGCTTAGTCACCTTTCTGGCAATGTGGTTGTAAACAAAATGCAGAACTATTTCTTCCTTCCTTGTAAAGCTTTTGATCAGGGATTGGACCTGAGAGTGCATCCTCAGGCAGTTGTGCAGACCCCTTCCCACTCCCAGATCTGCCAGAAAGCACAGGCCCTTTGAGCAGCCCAGACAGCCTCTGCTCTCCCTCCTGCCCAGAAAAGTAGCACCATGATATTCAGGTAGGTGCCACCAGGATATCTCCGAGTAGCCAGCTTCAGTAGATGTCCTGCAGCACCCAAACACCTCACCATTAAAAGTTTCCCAAAACTCTCTGAGCATCTGCAAACTTCTGCAAAGTCTGCTCCCATCACTTGAGACCATTTACTAATCTCTTTTTTTCTAAAAAAAGGGATCACTTTGTGTTGTCAAGTGATCAGTTTAACAAAAGGCCAGACACAGTATGTAACAGGCATCATTAACCCTACTATATCCCGTGTTTTTCCCTGGCTCAGGAGCACTTCTACATACTTGTGTGCAATATCAGGTCCAGACTTGGGGAGAGTACCCAGGTAAAATCTCACAGCAAGACTGTGATCCCTTTTTTGCGGCTGTGCTCTTTCCCAGGCAGACAATGATCATGTCAAATCTTTCAGCCTCACTTTTGCGTTGGTGGAACACTGTAATGGTCACTTCAAGATAAGTTTCTTATTTCTGTGCTTGGAATTATTTCATTGTGAGGGTGACCAAACACTGTCACAGGCTGCCGAGACAGGTGGTGGAGTCTCCATCCTAGGGATGGTCCTGGACATGGTCTTGGGCAACTGGGTCCAGGTGGTGCTGCTTGACCAGGAACTGGACAGGATGACTTCCAGAATCCTTCCATCCTTAACCATGCTGTCCTTTTGTGAAACAATGAATCAGTTATGTAGTAAAAAAATCAATAGCAGAACAAACCTCCATCAGTACCTTTTAGATGGTTTTTGTTTCTGTTCTTTCTAAGTTGGCCATTTTGTTTCTGATGTTACAGTTCCTCAAAAGCTATGAGCAGTTCTTACTTAAGCAAGGTCCCAAAGGCACTTTTCTGGACTCATTCCTTACAATTAAGTCTGTATTTTGGAAATGGTAAAGCTGGAGTAAGCAGTGAAGTATTTCTGTGTGTCAGGAAGGAAAAAGGAAAAGATTTTGATGGCATTAGATGATTCTTTTCTCTCTTCTATCATTATGGTGATTTTGATGTGAGCTACTTCCATTCACTTCAGTAGAAGAGTTACTCTCAATTTATCTCTGGATGACAGAAAACAGAGTTCAACCCTCAAGCATATTTTTCACATGGACTCTTT
The DNA here is from genome assembly GCA_003676055.1 of Chloebia gouldiae. Taxonomy (NCBI): domain Eukaryota; kingdom Metazoa; phylum Chordata; class Aves; order Passeriformes; family Passeridae; genus Chloebia; species Chloebia gouldiae. Next base: position 46,298,731 of record QUSF01000003.1, read on the forward strand.
AAAGAGAATTCCCCATTACATGCTCATTTAATGCTTTTGATTCTGAGTCAGCCCTTGTAAGTGGTAATGAAAAAACCCAAGCCCTAACTACCTTAACCAGGTATTCACTATTTAATCAAATTACAGATTTTAAAAACATTCTGCAGAATGGTAATAGCTATTATGATACACAGACTAAGGAAGTAACAGGGCATTTCCTTGAGTCTGCCAAGCAAACTAATGCAGTTTCATAGACCTCTATTTGCACAGGAGATAAGAAATTAAATACTAGGAGGAAAAAAAAGCCTGCACATATTTAAAATAAGTTAATTAGCTCTGAAATAGCTGTCTAAGAGTCAGAAAGCGCAGACTCCACACCAAAAGGACAAATGGAAAGAGTCAAGCACGAGCTTTGAATGTTACAATTCTGAAGGCTTAGTCACTGCATCAGCACAGCTCACAAACAGTCTGGTATTGTCAGGGCTGACTTCTATACAACACATAAATCTTTATTATGAGGCATATGTTTCTGACAGCCCCACAGCACACAGGCTGTTGCAAGATGCCTTTCAAAAGAAGCAGCAGCCTCACCATTCCTTTCCTCCACAAAGGAATGCAAGCTCAAAGTGGAGATCACTGGGAGGGGCAGGAGCCCCAAAAAATTGAACTTTGCATTTGCAATGCAATGTTCATTTAATGCCTATTGCATGGGGACAGCATGTTAATATTCCTCTTCTGAATGAATGGCTACAAGAAACACAAAATAGGTAGGGTAATGGGGGTAGGAATGGGAAAAACACCACCTGGGGTACTCTCAGAATCACCATCTGGCAAACAAAGTGAATAACTGAAAAAAAAAAAACGTCTTACAGAAGGATGAGGAAAGCCATGGAGTAGCAAGAGCTGGAGTGAGTCACTGCTGCAGACAGGATTCAAATAAGTTGTGAAGATTTGGGTCACTCTTATACAGGTGCTCTGATGGTTCAACACTGTTTTTTTGTTATTTACACTTGCCTTTAATTAGATGGATTGCTCAGTCCAACATCACTTTGGCCTCTATTTTGAAGTCATGCTGTGACACAGAATGGTGGACTTCCCTGCTGCGCTAGTTTGTGAGCATCTACTATATCTGCCTGCTGTGTGCTTTTTTTTTGTTTTAGGCTGAAGGCTCTCCTAGGGTTCTGCATTACTACCCTAGTAAAACTATGCAAGCATTACAGTCTCTTTGCTTTACACCTTGAGGGGCAAAACTCTATTCTATCTGCAGTACAAAAGCCTGTTTTGATCATGGAGGCACAGGAATGTATCCTGAGAGTTAGAGAATTTACAGACCTTGGAAGTAAATATCATCACTGTCAAAAGTTTCATCACCCAACTTAGTGAAAAAGGCCCATCAGTTTAAATTAGTGGATTAAATTCTATCAGAACAACATTTTTCAAGAATGAGGGTCCAAAATTACACCTTCAAATATGTTTCATGTATTTAGGGGCTGATGGATGCTAAAGCATGGTTTCAAAAAGCTAGAATGGGAATTTAAATATAGATAATTGTTAAAGTACAGTGCAGTTATATTATCACAACTTAATACTTAAAACCACTCAAGATGGCATTGCAAGCATTTGAAGGTAAATGCCTCATTAACAGATTGCTGCTTTTATCACATGAGTCACTAAGAACTTCTGTTGTGATGGTAAAAGCACATTAAAAGCTATAAAAGAAAAATCAATCCTGTACAAGACAGTTCTTCAAGGTGCTGCCTTCTCTGTAGCACAAGGAAAAAAAAATCTGCAAATACCAAAAGCTATATTTTCCCCAGTATAAGGTCATATATTCTTCATAATTTTTTTTTCAGAACAGCAGCTGGCCCCTAAACATGATCAGCAATTATTAAACAGGAATGTGGAAAATCACAAGTTATTTCCACAGGCAGTCTTCCCCTCTAATTGGGGTTGCAAATAAGTCTGGTAGGACTGAAAAAAAGAGGCAGGAATACTTCATGGAAGCCTTTTTCCTTCAGTGACTGTGAGGTTTTACTATGTCACCTTTGCCCATCCATCGAGATGCGACAGGAATGTTTTTCATGCCAAATTACGCTGTGTGTTGGCCAAGTAGGGGGTCAGATTCTGAGACATTTCAAAGACACAATACTGAAAAACTAATCTAATGTTGAGATGTCATTGCACAATTCATGACCCTAACAAGCTTTCCTAAAACTTATTTCCAGAAAATCATCCTGTTTTGAGATATGGATGCAAAAACAGTACTTGCCCCCCTGAGCATCTGCTTAAGTACAAACATTTTGCCCAGCATCCTTGGGCCAGAACACAGGCTTTGAATACAGGGGAGGAGCCTGCAGGCCAAGGGTACATTTAAATACCAGCTCTTCCGATAGACAGGACAGAAGCATGACATACTCTCTCAAGCACAGACCATTTTAGGAGCTTCAAAATGCTCTGCTGTCCTCCTGTGATCAAACTAAGATTATTTCTTTACTGAGAGACCCACTTCTGCTGCTCTCTCCCCAGTTGGATTTAATTCTTGATATTCAGGGTGTCTATTGAGACTGAACATCTTGCACAGTGCCAATTTATTTCCAGCTAATAGAGGCTCAAAAGTGGTAGCACAGTTTATTATGGAATTCATTAATATCTGATTTTAAGGATGTGGCATATTCTGTAAGTGGCTGAAAATTACAGTGTTGCATAACTGCTGCGATCTATTTAAAATTACACTTTTCTATTTCAGAAGTTTAAAAATTAACATGTAAGAGAGAGAGAAAAAGGAAGCAAATTCAAGATTTAAAGATGGCTCACCAAAAACCAGCAGGCTAACAAAGAAACTAGCAGTCCTCTTGAAATGCCTCACACATCATGGTATGCACATTAATACCATTACAAATTCTTGTTCTGACTTCTGCTTCATGCCACGGACATTTTTGCCAACTCTAGCAGGAGGATTCATGGATCAGAAGGCATCCTCTGAACAATCACTGGCCTGAAGAAGAGGGCCTGTGTTTAATAAACTGTCAGAGATAGACTCACAAGGCTACTGTGGAAACAGCCAGCTGAAACAATGGACAAAGACTTCTCTAAACTCATAATACTTTTTACATTTCTTTGAGTCCTATTTCCTGTGTTAAAAATGTGGCAGGCTACAGAAGAGCAAAAGGCAATTATATAACCAATCTAAACCACCTCTGAAATTTACTTGCTCAAATTTCAACACCTTATTTCTGAAATGCTCAGATGCAAAACCATTACTTCATCTACTACACATGCACTGTTACCTCTGAGGAAAGCACAGGGGTCATCTCAGATTTCCAGATCTCTCCCCAGTGATATTAAAGTATAAGTGACCAAACAGCATCTTGATTAATGAGCACCTTCTTACTACAGCCTGAATGAGCACAAGGATTAATTACTCATGCAAGAAAGAGCTTCCCTCAACCAAATTACCTACTTGCTATTCCATAGCACTCCCTGGGCAACCTTCCATCTACCCACACAGAGCAGGTAACAGTAACCTTCTAGGTTTAATAAAACTTATACTATTAAGTGGTGTGGATTAAAAACATTAAAAAGAAAAAAAAAATAGAAGAAGATATACCATATATTAACCCTTAACTAGTATTTCATCACAGTATAGACTGTGACAGTAATAGACAGCAGTAGTATAGACATAGTATAGCTGTAAAGAGCACATGTCCACCTTCATTATAAACAATTTAGTTTTAATAAATTACATTAGATGAAAATTTAATATGGGAGCTATTAGAACTGGTTCATTAACCCTAACATCTCATTTACGGAACAAGTAATTTCTTATAGGTCCAGTATACAGTTTACACTGAAGAAGAATGAAGGCAGTATTTAAGGGTCAACTTCAAGTGTACTACGTATCTATGTTTTTTCATCTGAATCTTTCATGCAAAAGAGAAATATGACTAAAATGACAGAATGCTTGCTGAAAATAAAAGGCTGTCCTAATTCAACTATCATTAATAAAAAAAACATTTTTTCTAATCATGTTAATAATTGAATCACTGACTGAAGTAAACTGATTATTTTTGTATGAAAAAAACTCAAATCTATGAAAACCAATATAATCTGTTACTTAAATGCTACAAGTTATAATATAGCTACAAAACCTCAAAGTTTTTATTATATATTATTCTTTAACTGATGTTCTTACTAAATTATTAGTCACATTACATATTAGTTCATTTTAAACCAAAATGTGTCTGCCAATTACAGTGTTATTTCTTAGCTACACAGTTTCTTCATTTTAGTTGCTTACATCTACTATGCACCCTTTCATTTCTCCACACATTTGTAGCAGAGAATGTCATTATACTGACTGAGCAACAGCAATTGCAAACCAGAAAGGACATCTGGACACCTCCAGTTTCTGTTTATTTCTTAGTAGACAAGGAATAACCATTCTGTAGCAAAGATGGAAAAGAGGTAACTACAACAGGAAAATGAGGTCCTCTGACTCCATAGTCCTTTGAAGAAAAAGATGTGATGCCAGCCTCCAATGAAAATAATGAAACCAGAAATAAGGGTGTTCATGTATGTTTTCATGCATCATGTAGCTCATAAAAGCAATTCTACTCTCATGAGATCATTCCTCTCAGTATATATATGATAAGTAAGAATAGCATAAGATGCTTAAATGCAGATGGAATTTAACCAAACTATTTTCAAGATAACCATTCTAGTTTACAACAGGGAAAGTAACAAAACTGTTCTTCAAATGCTCTGGCAAACATCAAATTGCGTTGACTGAGGTTTTACAAAAAAGGTATTTGCTTTCAGGTACATTTGTCACCACTCCCATATCGCTAAAATGTCCCATCCAAACAACTGCTTAAAGAAATTAAAGTCATATACATATAATACCTTAGTCAGTCAAGGGGAAAAGCATAGTTCTCTGCATGCTCCAAAGACTGTAACACTTGGTATCTCAAGGAAGTCTTCTTGGCACTTCAGTCTCCGGTAAAAGAAATTCTAGAATCTATTCTGCATTGAAATTGCCATGTTCAGTGAATGCCATTTCACTGATATGCCTGTAGGATCCTGTACAAAAGTTCAGACTCTGAAGATGGTGAAATTGTTACAGTGCACCTCTACTAATATAGATGTTATCTACAGCAAGACCACTCAATGAATACATAATAGAAACCCAACGAGAACTTCTCTTCTTTGCTTTTGATTCAAATCACTCTTACACATAAGAGGCAGAATAAGACAGATTTTATGCCAAACTACAAAAGCCTTGCAGCTTATTCAAAGTACAACTTGAACATTATGTCTCCTTCTGCTGATACAATTCATTTCTAGATTATAAAAAACCCCTGTAATGCACATAACAGCTTACTATTTCTTCAAGTTTTTGAAGCATCTCAAAGGCAGCAAAACACAGCCCAACTGAGCCAGCATAATATTAATAGAGTAGGAAAAAAACCATGCATCACAAGGATTATAACTCACAATGCTCCTGAAAAATAGTCAGAACTGAGGATGAGAATTGGTATGAAGTTCATAATAGCTATGTTACACCCTCAGAATATATGAAAATGTCTAAACACAGCATTATATATCATAAGCATCCTACCTTCTTGATTCTGATGAGCCCTGCCACTCACATTTGTATAAAACAAGTACATGAATGCATGTGTGGGCTGAGGTACAGACATGCTTGCCACATGGTTGATGATCTCAACCAAATGAAAACCCTTTCAATTTACCAAGCACGCCAAAACGGTTTCCCCTACATTTCTCCACCTAGCTACACATAACCAAATCAATGAATCTCATTGAATTGATACATTTCACAAAAAAATCCTGAAGTACTTGCAGTTGTTTGATAGGAACCATCAGGAATATGCAGAACAGAAGGTGGCATGTACACATTTTTTGGTTCCAAAAAGGGATGCCCTAACATATTGCCTCAATTGCAAACTTCTCTTTATATCGAATTTCACTTTCTTAAGTTCCCCATACACTTCTGTGTATCTTTAGACAGATGACAGGCAGACACAGATGACAGACAAATATACATTAGAATGGTGATGCAAGAGCAGTTTCATACTGAGCAAGACTCCCATTTTAAGTAGTATTTGAGTTTTTTGGCTATAGAAACAATATAACAGCAAAATCCTCCATTGCATTCTGATCAATTTTTCTCATATATACTGCTGAGAATAAGATTTCAAAAATCATATTATTTAGTTAGGCAAGACTTTCAATTTCAAACATCGTATGAAAAGAAAATTTGTTTTGAAAATCCACTATTCTGTAATGAAAGCAAGAATACAGAGACTTAACTTTATTAAGGTCAAAAAACAGTTAGGTTTGAGGTTAGGTTGAGGTCATCACTGTCTTTTAAATTTTAATTTCTTCAAAAAAAACCTTTGAAAACAGCAGGCCTCATTCACATTCCAATAAATTTAAAGAAAAAAAAAGCATCTTAGATTCTTAGAGTAAGCTCTTCGTTATAAATACTCTTTGGTCTGAAAAGCTGCCATTATTGTCTGAATGTATTTTTAAGAGAGACTTCACTGAGAGTTCATGAAAGCTGCAGGACTGCACTCCCAGAGATTCAGATCCTACTGAATTTTACCACCTTTTTTCCCCCTCTATATAAAGCAGCGTGGATGAACATGAGAAGTCACAGCTCTCCTTCCAGCTACAACTTCTTCAATAAACACTTCCTCATATTCCAAACCTCTGTGAAGTAGGTACTTTAAAAGCATAGGTACGTATGGATCCACATTGCCCTAAGACAGCCAATTAATGAAAGCAAGGAAATGCCCTGATCTGCTTCATTCATACACTTATCCCCTGATTGACACACACTAGTCCTTTCTGAGGCACCCATAAGGAACATCGATACCAGAGTTTTCCAACCAGCCCTTTCATTTCAAAACCATTATCTCTTTTGACACTTGCACCTCCACGCACCTGCAGGCAGCGAGCATGGGAGGCCTCTGCTGAACAGGAAAAATGAACCTCACTTCACTGCCTGGGGCCAGGGAAGAACTCACCACCTGCAACCAGGCAAGAACCCATCGCCTGCAAGCAGGAGCAGAGATGCGACATGAACCCTCACTTGGCCAAAGAAATAAACATAAGGTGTTTATCCAAGGCCACAGGATGACACTGCAGACTCATATGCTCCTCTCAAACAAGCACATGTACACAGAAGTCACAGCCAGTGCAGAATTTATGAATTCCTGAGTATGCAAGAATATTCTTCTCTCCCCACAGTAGTAGCTAAAGTAGTTTGGAAACAACATGTCATAAAGAGATAATTTATTGCCAAAATGCAAATCTTCAGAACATCTGTCTGTGGGGCCTCTCCATAAACTCACATAAAGCCATCAAGGCTTAGGCTCACAGTACAACATAACCACACTGAACAGAGTTTCAGACGCTCTTCAGATTCTCCGGTATTCTGGATACTGTCCAAGTAGTAATTAAAAGAGTCAACATATTCCCAGTATTTGGTGTTGATTTCAAATTGCACAGAACTGTCTCCTCTGAGAGCAGTGAAATGCAGAACATATGAAATCACATTGGACTCTTTCAGATGTGGAACTTGCACAATATTTGCAGAGGGTAATAAAATCTCATCAGCCCTTATTCATGCTAGATAATAACAAACTATTTTCTGTCAGAGCCAGGGATGTTTTAAAAAAAACATGCCATCTCCTCCAGTTATGAAAAGAAACAGCCACTTCACAAAAGCTTTATTTTATGGTAATATCAAAATAATGTAAATAACACACTGGAAGAACCACAAGGCAATACGAGGTTCATATAATCCTGTTGCCTACCACCAAATCAGTGAGGAAGGAAGAAATCAGCAGCTTGCAGCTTATGTGGTTCTTACAAAACAACTGTACTTACAGTCAACAGAGGAGCAAAACCCTGCATTTACTCCTGGAATATCTAGACAGGAATGGTGTCAACACCAATCTTTAATGGCCTCACCTTCAGCCTACAAGAGCACGGCTGAAAAGGCCATTCAATCTGCTATATCACTACAAGAGCCTGCCTGCTGAGCTTGCAAGAGGGCAGTTCATACCTAGCACATAGCCTTGCTGGCTCACCCCCACCATGCATGAAGCCACAGTTTTACCAGAGCACTCAGATAAAGCTCTGACTTTTGAAGAAGGCTTCAGTGTCCTCTCCAGAAACACCATGTAAGCATTTCCAACAGTGCTTCCAGTGCTACCCATCTGTGAGATGAAAGCCACACAAGAGATCAAGGCATTTACAGATATTAATGTGTTAGTATTATTCTATTATCAAGTCAACCAGGATAAGGAAATGCTGCAAGGAAAGATCTGTAGCAGTTGGTGCGCTACACCAGTGACCTAGATGAGAAGGGAAAAGGGAGGACTATAAAAGAGAGATGACTTCTTTAAGAGCATTCAAATATGATTGATTGTGGTCTGTTTAAGAGAGGACTCATTTTCAGTTCAAAACTGAACACCAGATTGCTGCATACCAAGCTTTTTCTTACTCAAAACCAAAGACAGTCCTTGTAGGGGGCAGGTATTATCAGACCCTGAGGCTAAGTCTTTGCAGCCTGAGTGTTTTATCGAGCTACTGTAATTCTCTTGACTTCTGTTAGTGGATGCTTTACTCAAACCCTTAAAAACATTAATGCCCAAGTGCTGTTTCACAGTTGTCCAAGTACCTCAGGGACAGCCCAGGAAAAGGATCTAAAATAAATTGTCCATAATCTTAAATTTACTACATTCACATGGAAGAATTTCAGTGCTCAGTGAAATAGCAAACACCAATGTGTGTTGATCTTCAAACTTAGGTAGTGACAGAATCAGAGTATAAGCTGAGTTGGAAGGAATTCATGAGGATCACTGAGTCCAACTCTCAGCCCTGCACAGCATCATTCCCAAGTCCTTCCACCCTTCTACAGGAGAAGTTAACAATATTAAAAAATGCTCTCTGCAAATGGATATAAATAAATCACCTAGCTACTGGATACATAAATAAAACAAATGTTTAGATTTCTCCTACTAATTGAATACAGGAAGTAGACAATTTTCAAATGGGGCTTTCCTTTTCCAATACCAGATACCAAAACTTCATTACCCAGCTGTAATTACTTCCTCTTCATTATGTAGTTTATAGGTAGACAGGGACAGGAAGGCTATGTTAAATACACGTGGCACTTGGCAGGAAAAGTGATGGTGATTAGGCATGGACACATTACTGCAGCTCATATCGAGTTTTGGTTAGCTTGATGGAGTTTTAGCTTGTACAGCTTTAACCAGTTCATGGAGAAGCACAGAACTTACGCCAGAACAGATTTAACCTGCCACAAATTTTGCAATGCATTTGAACCATAAGAAGGAATCTGTATTTCACAGTAACACTGTAGTCAGACAGTGAGATTTGAAGGGAAAATAAAGTGGAGCCAAGATGGGAGGAGAAGAAAATGGAATGAAGGGTGGCAGGTGGTGGAGGGAAACCAAATCCTAAATAATCAGACTGGGCAGAAAAAGATTCTTGAAGCAGGCAGAGCCAGAACATGGAAAGAGGCAATCTTCCAAATATGTTTGGGCTATTTGGGATGTAGCTGTATGGTATCAGGTAACTTGCAAAGCAATGAGCTCACTTCTGTAGCAAAGTGGTGGCACTAAGGAATCAGCAAAATTAACATTCCAAGATACCGTGCTTTCTTGCAAGAGACCAGTTGGGTTGATTTCTCCTCATCTATCTTTATCTTTATAGTCTTAGATAACCTCACCATGAGAGCCCCATCCTCCCTTCCCAACCTAGAAAACAATAAGCAGCACTCACTGCTGCCACAAAAACAAACAAAAATTTATATATATATATAAATTACACCACGCAGTCATGGTACAAACCAGTTCCTGTCTTGAGAAAGGGAACAAGGAAAAACACAACAGTAGTTACTTACATTCTTGTATTGCTGGTCTTGTTGATAATTACAGATTTTCCAGTCTGATCCACATTGTGATCCATTCCAAAATAAGCTGCCACTCTGTGCACTAGCATCCTCTGATACGATGACATCTGAGGGAACTTTTTATAGTGATTACTAAAAACAAAGGAAACGAATAGCATTGATAATTAAAATTCCCTCTAAGCTAAAAACAGAAAACAGAAATACATTTGACAATTCAGTGGACAGAAATCTCACTGAAAACTTCTCTGTTATGCATTTACATGTAAATGTTTGCTACAGAAAAGCTGAAAGAAAAAAAAGAAAGGAATTAATTTTAGAATTTCTAATAAGTACATTTCCATGTGCAACATTGGGACAAACAAAGCTCACACTTCACGGTACCTAGTCAGTATTCTGAGTGTTGGGAAGAACTCATCCCCCAATCCCTCACATGCACTCACACTCTCTGCACAACCAATCCTAAAGACTTGCTGAGACACTGGCAATAGCTTTCTGCCTTTCTCCCAAAGGTCAGAAGCAGGGCAATTCTGGAAAGATCTAGTTTGGCAAACACTCCTTTTTCCCTCTATTACTGACAAAATGTTTTTTTCCCGTCAGCATAACTTTTCCCTCTGCTGCTATTCTGACTCTCTTAATTTGAAAGCTGCAGGAATATTTTATTATAAAGACCACATAGTAGCAAGAATCCCTCCACCTAAACTTAGTTCTATTTTCCAATGCAGTAGAATAACATAACACAAAGGAAAAACCATGAGATAACATATTTGATTATCTTCTACACTAAAATCTTTAATTATATTTTTTGGATCTAAATGAGCAGAGCCAGTGCAATTACAAGACAATGAAAAACAAAAGGTTTTCATTTACATCTATTTCATTTTAAGCAGTTCCACCACGTGGCAGGAAATAGAAGCCTGCTCTTGCAGCGTGCCAGTAACAGCCCTCAGGAGCACAGTGGTCCATATGAGTGTATCCCTCGCACAACCCACGCTGCAACACATGCACGTGACTTAAACCAAGAGTGGAACTCAACTTACTTGTTGTCACTAATAAAATCAATAATTTCCTGTTCCATTTTCAAGAGGATCATTCTGTCCCTGTCAAAAAGAAATGTAAGGATTTGTACCATCAACTACAAGTAGACATTTTAGAGGAAAACATTCATATAACAGTGTTCATAAGGCTATTTTGCAAGCGTTGTAAGTCATCTTGATTACAAATCAAACATACTTTTTTTCTTTACCCTGGATCACCTGCAAAAGACTAAAGTCTGCTTTTCTGCACCTTCACTGACATACAGATTTCACTCTTCTATGAGCTCAACTATGGCTTGAGAGCGCTTTCAGCCACAACAGGCTGCAATCAATGTGTTGCATAGAAAGACTCTCACTGCTATGGATAGCTTTGGTCTTTTTTCAATATCTTTTATGGAAAATGAGATTTCCACCTAAGCTAGATCTTTCACAAGAAGAGGTGCTACCCACAGAAATTTTAAACACTTTTCCTGAGACATACCAGAATTCCACAAGTCATTGATTTGCTGCAAAAAAAACTGGACACATCTGATCTACTTAGAGAGCACAATGAAGAACACCACCTTTGAGCTATGGCTCCCAGGAGGCAATGCCACAGTATATCTCGGGCAAAATGCTCTGGTTTTCACTGGAAGGTCTCAGATGTTCCTCTTCCCTCCCCTCCCTTGTCAAAAGTTTCCCCAGCATATTACCACACATTTCTAAGCTGGACAGAGTCTCATCATTCCTTAGTTCTTTTGAACTTTCTTATTTTGTACAGATAAAGCAATTGAAGGACCTACCATCATCTGTCCAAGGGGTTATGCAAGCTGTTAGGTACACAGTTATTCCCAGTTCTCCTGGGAATAGTTGCAGAATTACATGGTACCTATTTAACAGATCCAGCCGAAATGAACATTGAAAATCACAATATATAAAAACGTTACAGATCTTTCCTTGGATGTTTAGAGGCAAATTTAATGATGAGATAGGCTTGTAGCTCCAAGTGAAAACTATGGGAATACTGAGAGCAGAATTTGACACTGGCACAGGATTTTAATTGTGTGCAGCATTGCTAGAAGAAAGCCACTTTACATTCATATACAAATCTCCAACTGCAATGGTTACAAGATATTATTACAATCATCACATAGAGCTGTATAAAAGAAGGTAAGAACAAAGACCAGATGCTACTGAAAGTAGAATTAAGCAATGGGTGACTGGGTGTGGGAGTAAAAGTTGATGATTTTTTTATACCATTTTTCTCAGTTAACAGCCTACCTTCTTTACATTTTCCCTCAGAACAAATAAAACACAGTGTACAGTTAGGAGAAGTCAAAGACTGCCAACTATAATTTCAGGAATGTCAGCTCTAATGCAGGAAATACCTACCTGGGGTTATTCTTTAATGTGTTAATGAGAAACTCATGCAAATCTATGCCTGTTGAGTCTGTATACTCTTGACTGCAATCTGAAAAATAAAAATAAAGAGTCTCCACTCATTTATTTCATTTCAACAGTTATTAACTTCTGATTTATGCTATAAATCAAAATCCATTTTCCAGCAACAATCTGAAAGAATATGCTCTGAAAGAAAATAGTCACTTGGAGTTCAGCCAAGAAAGATATACATTCTGAAGCATCAGGTGGACATTCATTGTTCCTCTGTACAACTCCACTGAGAACATAGCATCAAAACTAAACATTGACAGAAACTGCTGGTCATTTAATACCACAGAAAACCTTCAATGCCATTGAAGGCCCTGCCAAGTTCTTGCTTTAAACTGTTAAAAAACACTTCAAAACGAGGAAAGAAAAGTTTTATTCATCAATATCTCTTTGTGTCACTTAATAAATGTTGTACACTCAGCAAATGAGGAATCATGCCAGTGGGAACTCTATTTGCATTAAAAGACTGAAATCAAATGACACCTGGGAGTAGGCAGGTAATAGGGATGCGTGACAGTAGCCAGAATTAATTTTTCAGCATTATCTCCTGACTCAAATGTACACACAGATCCTCAAGTCGGCGTGAACTGTGAGAGCTCCATTGAAGCCAAATGACAATTCACACCAGCTGCAGATCCACACCCAGGAAGGCAATGATTATTTTTGGGAGATTACAATGCAACTTTATACCATGGATTAATAAAAAGGTTTTAAAAAGCAATGCCAAATTTAGATAAAACATCTTTCCTGAAGAAGTCTTGGTAGGTGATAATGGAAGACTGCAATGCAGGTTAAATGGCATGGATTAATTTCCTTACAGCATTTAAGATTAATTCTCCATGAGAGAGAAACAATAGTGAAGAAGCAGCAACACTGCCTACACTGCACAAATTACATGGCAATATATCATAATTAATCTAGATAAAAGAGTATTAATGTCTTATGCACTATATACACTTATTATTCCAGTCACACATCTATTTATATATTTATGTGTTTATACCAACATGGTTAAGCATTCCAAAGGTCAATTTTAAATGAAAGAAAACATATAAAATCTAATAAAATACCTCAATTTGGAAGGATTCTTCACTTTAAATCTGGATGTTTATGTAAAAAACATTCTTATGCATATACATTTTAGATTCTGAATTTTCTCAGTGTATGAAAATACTTTTACTGTGTATATATACACAAATAAAGAAATAAATCCTTGCAAAAATGTACAATCCTTTCTGCAATGATAATTATAATAATTCAAATATTTTTAAGTTCACCTTTTGATAACATTCTGATCTTGCTTTTTTCACTGTTTTTATCTTTATTTTTATCCTTCTCTTTTTCCTTCTCGGAGTCATCTTTACTAGATTTATCTTCTTCTTGCAAGCTAGGAAAACTTGAAAGCTGTAGTTGGATGGATTCCTGTTGGGAAAAAGAGATAGATAAATTATGGGCCAGATTCAGTACATTTCCCATGGCTTCCAACCTGTGGATATTAGCATTAAACTATGTGTAGCTAGAAAAATTGAAGCCAGATACATTTCTTTCCTATTTGAAATATGGCATTTTTTAGCCAGGTGAATGATGATATCTTAGAGGCCAAATTCTAGTGGTAAGTAGGTATTGGTCCTCTAATATTTTGAATATTATAAAATTTAGGCAATGTCTAGTAAGGGGACTGTATTATTCTACACTTCAGTAGTTCTCCCTTAAGACTTTTCAGAATAATGAAATACATTTCATATGGCCTTTCTTAATTATATCATGTAATACTACATATGTTCAGTGATGCTCAATGGATAGCTATCTGAAAAATAAAACTTTTTTCTTTTCACGAGAAAGTCTGCAGGTTGATATGAATTGTTTTGCACATGTAAGTATCAGATAGATGCACTTTTTTGGCTCTTATAGTAGAAGAGTGCCAGCAAATCCTATACTCTATTGTATACAAGAGAGCTTACCAACTTAACAGGTAATACATATTTAAAGACATATGCAGATGTGTCTTTTCCGAAAGGGGGGAAATGTACCCTGTGATTTTTCAAGGACATTTTACTAAGTGAACTTCTCTAAGGTATCACAAATTTTACCCTTAAAAATACAGTATTTTGGAAGCTATGAGTCCCTTTGAAACATGCTTCAACTTTAAAAATTTTATTTTTAAGCAGTTTGAGAATTCAAGCTGGTTTGTATTTTCTAATTTCTTTAAAGAACTTGTTTTCCCTGCTCAAAACATTACTTTATACTGGCTTTGTTTTAACAAAACCCAAATTGTTTTCTTTTTAAGTTACCATGACATAATTTATGTATTTCAAGAAGTCCTAATCTGGTTGGACAAAACTGAAGGAAGCATACTTCTGTGTTTTATTCTTCTAAAGAAAAAAAAACACTCCAGAAAACTATATGCTTAAGTAGTGTAAAAAAGCAAATTTAGAGAAACCTGTCATAAAACTCCCTGGTAAAGTAGTTTTCTTTAATAGAACAGAATCAGGCATGCTTGATAATTTTTTGACATCATGTTAATGAAAACCTAATTCACCAATACTTGAGAATTTCAAAGTTTTTTTGAATGCTAGTGAATTCCCTTCCTTAACTATTTTTCTAAGAATACTAGCATACCAAAAGATCAATAGAAAACTTTAAAGTAAGGGGTGTGCTATTAATCAACCATTATGAATTCAAATAATTACATTATGAATGTAATTATTAAAAATTTTAGGTTTCTGAATTCTTTAAAGAACCATGGATCAGCCATCACACAACATGTAAGACAAGATCCTAACAAAACAAGGCATCAGCATAAACATGCCACATTAAGACAGAAATTGGTAACTTCTCAGCTTAATCATTATTGACTTTTTGTGAAATTTGAATGTGGCACAAAAGACTTGAGATGAAAAGCATTCTAAAAGAGCAACAAAGACTTAGACCCAAAATTTAACCTGACCTAGCACCCTTCATCTCTACTTTTGTTAGTTATGGCTGACAGTCTTACACAAAATCTGAGCCTACAAAGGCAAAGAGTGGGAATTCCTGGTCATTTGAGATAAGGATACATTGAGAAATGTTTCCGGAATTGCTCAGTTATGCTCAGAGAACTAATGCTGGGCCTGCTTTCTTTCACTTCAAATGGCAGTTTGATTTCTCATTCAAACAAACTTTGGATCAACTACTGCCAAATGACCCCAAAAGCACAACTTGATTCCCTGCCCTGCCCAGAGCAGAGTGACTGCAGTGCTAGCTTTTCAACAGGAGAAAAATGTAACTGGCCACATTGTTCCCAGGATATTAATCCTAAACTTCACAGTGGTTTTTAAAAATGCACTGATGAAAATGACAGACTTTACAGAAAAGCACATATATAAACAGTAAATACTGTTTTACATGTAACATAATACTGATGTAATTGCACTAGAAAAAAACACACAAAAGGGCTGTAGAGTCGTGAAAGCAAGCTACTGTGTATTTTCTTAAATTTTTATTGATTTTTCTCAATAATAAAATACAATGTTAATAAATACATTGATACAAGTATAGTGAACAACAAAATAGATTTTCAAATTGCAATAATACACTTCTTGGTCTATAGTATAACATTAAAGGCAACATTTCTTTTAAGTAAGGACATAGTGAACCATTGGATAAGCACTCAAGATCAAGTAATACAGGTAAACAAGATTTTTCCTTATACAGGAAAATGAAGGCAAGTATTAAAATATAAGTACAAACATCCAGTCTGCAGTACAATCCATACTCAGTAGTTCTGGCAAGGTACCGTACATTCTTTGATAATTAATTCTTTGTGGTTTATAAACCATTAAGATAAAATAAAAATTAATAAAAAATAATTCCAAACCAAAAGTAAACTACTTCTCCTCTAAACTGAAAGCAAAACAACTTGGTTGGCACAAAACTTCCTGTATCCTTCAGCCAGCCCAAGGAGGAGCCCGCAGGTCCAGCTTTCCATGGCAAAGTTGAGCCACATTCATTAGTAAAAGGTCAGCAAGAGCAAAAGGGCAATTCCTATCAAATTAATTACACCAAGACAATTGCTTCCTTAGAAAACACGATGGGGTCAAGGGTGACATTTCATCTCTCAAATATTTTAAGATGGTCAAAGAAATCTTTGCTGAGGCTGGTCAGTCAGGTAAGACCAAAGGCTGTGTGAAACAGGAGCCCCTCCTCTGCCCGGTGTAAGGATAGGGATTTTGCCTCAACACCTGCCAGTCTCTCTGTAGTTCAATGCAGGTCGTGTGCAGTACAATGTACACTACCAGTGACGCTTAATACAATCTCTTTATACTGTTCTCCTTCTCATTCTCCATTAAACAATAGAAAATACAAAGAAAATTGGAACAAAAGCCACGCATTTTGAGTAATGCAAGTCAAGCGAAAAGCGTCTACCTACAACAGAACAACTGATAAAATAACCTGCCCATCTACTGCATAAGCATCATTGTAGAGCAGTAGAACATGCTAATGTCCTGCTGCTAAACAACTTGGTTTTTGGTCTTTCAATAAAATTAAAAAAATAGAAAAACCTCTCCTTACTTTTCAGCTAAGAGGAGAGACAGATATGTTTCATTTCAAGTCAATAGAGGAAACAGTGAGAAAGTACACTTAAATGTCATTTTTTATTTTTGTGCTAAGCTCACGAGAAGCCACTTACTCAAGCTCTCTCGACGGCTGATTTCAGTTGTACATAAACATCATAAATTATAGGCGGTGTTCATCATATTTTGGGTTTTAGTTAGCTGGGTTTTTTTAAGCCTTGCTCTCACTAGGCAAGCAAAGAGGAGTAACTGAGGCTTAACTTTTGATTTTTGGAGTACTTTTTGAAATTAGTCTTCAAAGAGTGCCACCAGTGTTACTGTCTGAGCTGAGGAGTGCAGAGGACAGCTACCAGCTGCTGGGAATACAACACCACCAGTACAGATAAACTCAAATACACGCTTTTTGATATAGTTTAATTTACACCAAGAGTTTAAAAAATGAATGCCAAAAAGTATGAGGCATTCTTGGCTCTACCAAGGTATTTTAGAAAGCAAAGGATCTTTGAATTTTATGTGAGGGGGGACACTGATATGAACTGAATTCTTAATAGGAACCACAAATCAGCGCATATTCATAACCATATTTGGTGCAGCCTCGAAAGAGATAGCCTTAGAGAAAATAACATATTATTTTTTTTGAGTGTTACTATTTTTTTAAATTTTAAAATCTGAATTCTTTTGAATTCTTTTCCATTTGCTGAAATTTTCAGGGGGTCTGGAAAAAAAAGCAAACAATACCCTGTGATAAAGTACAAAACTAATATTTCAAATTAAAGTTCACGCTAAACCAGTAAGAACCATAAAAACACGTTCATTGCCAGATGTAATTTTTCCCCCAAGAAAGACAATGTTAAATGCCCAATTAAGTAACACAATCATGCAACTGAAGATGGAGGTCAACCATGCAGCTAACAGCAATGATTGCAAGTGTACCTGGTTGTCATGAAGATTTTCTGCTCCCGGGCGAGGGGATGACTCTTCACACACAGCAAGGCTCCGCACGAGTTTGCCCTTAGCTCCTGACTGAATAAGAGAGAGAGAACAAAACAGAACACACTACTACTGACCCCAAGTCACATAAGCTGTCCACAATCAGCTGCTCCCAAATATCTCAGATAACTATTACCCACCCAGTCCAAAAAAATGCATTTGCCTGGATATAACATGGATAAAAAAGGATTCTAAATAGCATGATATTTGCCAGACAAGGAAGGTGTTTGGTTTCCTTTTGCTTTTATCATTTCAGCTACTGTTCGCTCACTTCCACCAAAAATTGTAACAGCAAAGAACAGATAGTCCAATACTGAAAGTAATTTAACATAGACTCAAGGGTTCCTTTTGTCATTTGGTTTGGGGTTTTCTTTGTTTGTCCTGGGAGTCCCTCCCCTTCTTCTAGTAGTACATATCCAAGAAACATGGACAATAAAAAGTGTATGTATTACAGATCTGCACCTGAAAAATTAAAAGAAGTTTTTTAGGGTTTGTTTCTAGAAGCTCCTTTCCACACTTGCCTCCGCATATTCCCCCCTTAGGGAGGTAGTCAATCTCTGTTTCTTTATGTCAAGATTATTCCATTAAAATACAATTCTAACAGAAACATTAATTACTAAAGCAAAAGGAGTGAACGTTTTCCTTTTCCAGTGGTGCATAGAAGCACACATGCTGTCTAACACAAGGACACAGCAAGCCCAGCAGCATAAAATTATGATGGATAAAGGGAAGCCTGACTGGAGGCAGTTTTTTGCCTTTGTGTAAAAGGACTATAGGGTAGGGGGCAAGAAAAAACCTGCAACACTAACAAAAAACTCAACCAGACACATGAAAAAAGAAAGCAATTTTGATTTTAGACAGATATTTAACTGAAATTCTTTATCCTACTGTAGCATGAAACTCCAAGCAGAGATGGACCCTTACCTTGGATCTCTTTTTCTGATTTGACCCTCGTTTCTGCATATAGCAAAAAAAAGAGAAGCAGTTATCACTTCAGTGGACATGATGAAAGCATTACGAATAAACAGACTAAATCACTTCTATCTGATGTTTTAAATCAGTTGCTGACTGCAAAAGCAACTTCCCCAAACCCCATTTGGAAAGCAGGGAAAACGAAGAATCATCTCTGCTCATATTCATTTTACAAACAGGTATAAACAAGAAAAAAACACTGCACAGTGTTCTGTAATTTTGCATATAATAAAAAATGTAAGAAAAGGTATACTTAAGTAAATGCTCCCCCTCTCCAAATTCCTCTTAAATTGTGGTCTCCCCCTTTATTTTTTTTATTCGATTGAGCAAAAAGGATTAAAAACCCCTCATCCGATAGTCTTCTTATCAAATTACCTTCTTAGGCTTTGCATAACAACTTTTTGTTGGCAGTAACACCTACAAACCAAACCACACATTAAGTAATTATTCATTAGTATTACCTGTAAATTCATGAGATCAAGGTAGTTTTCTAAATTCCCAAAGAGGGAAAACAGTCAAATGTCTCACTAAGCTTTAAAATAGATGTCTAGAAATTAACTTCTCAGACAAATATAATGGACAGCACTCTAAAGAGCTTGAAAGGTATAACAAATAACAGCATTTATTTTACAGTGATATAAAAGAACCCAAAATAAATAAATAAATAAAAATTTTTAAAAGGAAAAAATAGAAACAGTCTCAAAATTATAAGAAATATAGGGGAAGTGTAGGCAATGAAAAAATTCACAGAAATGAAAAAACAATGGTAGCACATTGATATTTAACACGCCCATTCATTATTCCTGTCTTACCTGCAGCTCTGTCTTGGAATCACTGAGCTTCTCCTCCTCTACTTCTGAGCTTTCAGATTTATTAAGAACACAGTTGTCTGGGTTGGCTTCAGAGATGGCAGACTCCTGCTCTTTTGCAGATTCCTCTGCTGACTCCTGGTTCAATTTACCTTGCTCAGACATTCTTCCAGACAGAAATTAAAATAACAAGATTTGGTGACCTGAAAGGTCAAGATACCACGACACAAACACACATAAAAAAAACATTGGAGGTGAAATTTTTTTTTTTCTTTTAATTCCTAATTTCAGTTCCTTTGATAAACAAACCAAAATGTGCAGCTAAGGAGTGGAAAACTATGCATGTCCCAGCAGAAGAGATGTACTGAATCAACAATATTGGGTAAACAGCAGAACTGTGTCAGGTTAAGCAAGCAGATCTGAACAGTCTTTGTGGAGAGCAGATTTAAGGTAATATGCTGTGACTCCCCAGCCCAGCCCCAGGACTGCCAAGGTTCAGGCAGGGACAGTGGAGGATTCTCTACGACAAAGCTCAATGGTAACAAGCAAAAAGGACCCATTCTAGGTCTCTGGCATCTCAGTGTTCCCCTCCCCTAATTTTAATTTGTTTTCTTTTAATAAAAATAGTAGCCAAGCAAACAGAAATAAAAACCAAGCATGAGCAACAACACTGTTTGCAGTATTCAGCCATGGGTTTTATGCATAGCAGAAACCATGGTGCTCACTACCACTATAAATATATATTTCTCCTTTTTTTTTAAGAGGTAATAATTCAAGATAAGCATGAACTCGAAATTTGGCAATAAAGCTCTCAGGGTCAACATTTTCAGGGATCAAACCAACAGCTCGATTATTAAAACCTGAAGACTCTTCCTAAAACCTATGTCACTCTTCAGTACTAGGAAAATTGTACAGAAAACCCCTGGCAGGTACTTCTAAAGAAGAAATCTCAACTGAACTGCATTTACTTTCAGCTTACAATGGGGTTGTTGTACAGAAGCTTTAAAGGCTTTTCAGAGTTAAAGCCTATTATTTTTCTCTCTTTCTCTGCCCCCAGCTCCCTCCTGAAGACTCCCCCACTGATCAACTGTCAAAGAAGACTCATGAATAATTTAACTTTTCTTTCCCATCCACTTCACTTAAGAAGCATCTTCAAGAAAAACAACTGTATTTGAAATGTGAAGTAATTTCAGGAAGGGTCTTCTGCAACACATTGCCACTTCTCAACAGTGAAAAGGCAACTATGAAGCAAAATCATACTGTGCCATCTTTCTTTTTTACAGTTTGAAATTAAACATTCAACAGAACCAGTATAACTTACCTGTTGTTTTTTAAGCCATGTTTTAAGTGAAAAAATCTAAAGTATACTGAGTTATAAGCACTTACTTCTCCTACTTTTTGCTTTTGTTTTCACATTGTAAGAAAATACAATTTCCTATATAATCTTCCAGTTTGAGAAGGACTGTGAACTTCACAAGAAATCAAGCTATAAGTTTCATAAAAAACTGAATGGATTATGAAACTAACCTGAAGCTTGACTTGCCTTACTGTGAGCTAATTTGTGATTCTCCTTTCTCCCACCGGTCTCCCCAAAAAGGCCGATGATTTTGGCTATTCTGCAGTTACAACTGAAACTTGAACTGCTTTGATGAAAATTCAAAACATGAGTGGCAAGATCTTCTACTGGTCTGGTAAATAGCCCTTAATTTGATAAGGATTTTCATCAAGAAATGCACATGCACGCACAAGCTCCTCATGAGCAGATCAACCTGCAGCTCATCTACATGCATTACACAGTGCTCACAAAAACAATTACACTGGGATCAGCTGCCCCAAAGAAGCCGTTTACCTGAAAAACTGCTATAATTCCAACTGCCTTTCTAGCGTCTTCTGTTGGTCTTTGCTGGTTAAGTCCACACAAATGATCAACGACAACGTGAGTCCCATGTCCCCATTAACAGTTCAGAGTGCCAATCTCCATGCTGGTCCTTCGGAGAGCTTGACGCACCATAGTCAACCTGGAAAAGACGAAAAATAAATAACACCGGCAGTGATCACGGCACAAGGGAGGGGTGCAATGGATAGGACCCAGATTTCTAACACTAATGACCAGTTTCCAGCAAGTCACTTTCACAGCTTGATCCAGCTCCACCTGTCTCAAAACTGCCTGCTTCTTCTCTAATGAAGGCTAGAGCCGGCTGTTCAAGTCATAACAGCTCCTACGCAAGAAGCTAAAATTAACAATTGCATTATGCACTGAAGATTACTCATTTCAATTCTAACCTTTTTTAGCGAATTCCAGCACTTTTCATTAAAAAAAAAAGCATATATACATATTTATATATAAGCTCATCTGTTTGCTTCAACAGAAGTCAATGAGGGTATGAGGAGAAAAGATTTGCCTGCTTTTTAACTATGGTTTCTGCTCCAATTAAAACTTCAACAGTCAAACACTATTGAAAAAATGGGTAGGTGGGTGCTTTTAGAAAGTGACCTGCTTTACCAGGGTAGTGAATTGAGATGTTCATTTAATAAGCTGAATAAAATTTGAAATTATTCAGAATGGGAGGAAGAAGAGGAGGAGAAGGAAGAAATCCTATTCCCTGAACAACATCCACCAAAAAAATTCTTCTGAAGCATTTTGTGAGGAGAAAAAATGATATTTCCAGGTTATGGTTTGAGAAATAAACCTAAAGAAAGAGTTGCCTCAGCAATGCAAATTTTACTGTCCATCAGGACTGCATTTACCGGTTGAATAGCTGATTTAACAGAAAAACAAGCATTTTAGGATGAGTCGGACTGATTTACAGGCCATGGCCATGTGCTGAACTGTCTTGATTCAACATACAGCTCTTCTCAAGACTTGCATGTGAGTCATGGTTGAAGCAGTCAGTGCAGACACACAAAACCAGCAAACAGAAATCACATATCATTCTACTGGGAAGGTGGGAGGAAGCAAAGCATGAATAATGGGAGATGATTTTCTGGTTTTTTGATTTTATCAGACTCCTGGTTTCTGCAGCACGTTTTACATTGTGCACGGCTGCAATTGCCACACAGCACGTGTCAGCACACTGGAACTTGCCATGTGAAAAGAACTGAATTTGCTGTAACAGAAGTGGAGTTTAGCCTTTCACAATATTCCAGTCCTGCTCTCTCTGGGAGCTCTGGCACACACAGAGGAGACCAGCAGGCAGTTCTGTAAGCTATCACTGCCATCCTGCAAATTTATAAACACAACTATTTATTTTCCTCAAACCATTTAATAATTTGTACAGAGTAATAGAAAATAAGTCTTCCCACTAGGTTTTTGGTATTTCTTGCAGGATATTTTTGAAAATTCTAGCTCATCAGAAACATAAGCTCACAATGGGAGTGGAAGAACACCACTATGAAACTATGCCCAAGAACTCAAGCACATGCAAAAGTACCTCATGGAGCCAGTACTCAACAAGCAAAGATTGAATAAACCACTGACTCAAAATCCTTCCCTCATACCTATCTTCCAATGACTGTTTCCCCCACACTTTCAAAAGAGAGATGGGGACGTGGAAAACAGCGATCCAGGAAATAGACTGCTGTAATCAAAACCCTCCAAAACCAACAGAGACTCGGATATCTGTACCAAAATCAGAACACACACAAAATTTATTTCAGAACTCTCCAGTGTGACCATTTGTTGGGAATTAACTATTCATAAGACAAACAAACAAAGCAAAACAAAAACCAGACAACAAACGAACCAACCAAAGGGTATCAGATGCAGCAAGTGAAGGGATCTGCCAAGATTTGATCTTGTGCACAGATGCTCAACATCATCTTATCATGCTTTACCCAAGGCAAATTTCATTATAAAATGAGTTTCCCATATTGATACACTTAAGATTTCTGCAGACAACATCATTTTTCATTGGCAATGTACAAGAAGACCACCGAATCATAAAATAAAACAAAACAAAAAAGCTATCCATAAATTTCCTCAAGAAAACACAAGCAAGTGGAAAATAATCTTACAATGTACAGCTATCATCCTCAAACCCAGAACAATGCCTGTTAGGATGATTTTTTTAAAGAAATCCTTCATAATTTTCTCCTGGGAGAAAAAAAGAAGGCAAGAAGAAGTGAGACATAGCAGGCAAATCGAGCTCTTCACCTTCTCTTAATATAGATTTCCTCCTCCTTTATTAAGCAATTTACAAGTGATGACTAATCATTTACATACTACAATACGTAAAATACACTTCTGGTTGTTTGGGTGGGTCTTCAGAGGGACTCAGGTTTCCATAAAATATTTCAAGGAGAGTATAAATAGCAAAAAAAGAATCAGTCAGAAAATAGCCGTTAAAAGTGTGACACTTTTGTTGGAAGTGTGTCTCTGTTTCTCATACGCTTCCAGGATATCTTGTTATTCAGTGATGAATGTACTTTTTACTATTGTCAGTGCTGCAATGACAGCACTGCTATGGAAAAACACAGTGGATTATTCTCTTTCTTGCGCATCAACAGAAATGTCAGGGATGATTTGACTGTCAAAACCTTCAGTACCGAAATGACGCAAAAAGCTGAACAAATGCACTTCTGTTTTTGATCCTCAGGTAGAAACCACAAGGCTTGTTGCTAGGCAAAAACCACCTTCTTGATATGCAAGGGAGCAAAATTTCATCGGGTGCTGGGATCTTAGCAGTCTACAGGAGCTTGCGGCAAATATTTCAGCCCCTAATTCCTTAATGTAACTTGAGTATTGGACACAGCAATATGACAGAAAATACAGGACCCACCAAGTCACTTGTAGATCCACTTTAATGGAAATATAATTTGTTTGTATAGAATTTATAAGCACAAGCTGCTCAGTATACATGCTGGGATGGGAATGCCAAGGGTTTTTTTCTTAAATTCTCTTCCTTTTAACAGGATTTTCATTTTAGAAGCTGAAGGTACTACTGAATTTGAACAACTACAGTCAGAGCTTGAAGAGAAAAGGATGGAAGAAGGCGTGGATGGTCACATACATTCATACAACACATACCACGCAAATTCCAAGAAAAGTCTGTGGGAAGGAATACAATTAATTTAACACGAGAGTTTAAAAACTATACCCAGAAGAACTGTCAAAAAAAAAAAAAACAGAAGAGAAAACCAAGTAAAGATGTTAGAAAGCCCAATGCAACAAGCACCTGAGAGCTTACCATTAACTGAAACTCAAGAGAGACATCTGACAAAACCCTCAGAGGCCAATACAGGTGATCAAGCTCCTTCTGTATTATGTATTAGGTGTTTTGATGGCCTGATAGGTACACATGGTGAAGCAAGAATTTTAAGACTCCCAGTATCACACATGTCCTTTCTCAGAGAGGAGATGAACAGGCTTTAAGGCCAAAGAGCATACTCTTAACCAAGAGCAGGCAGCAGCAGGCAGGACAGAACTCTGACAGAGTGAAATCCAAGGGTTTTTCTTCAAGCAAATCTGCCAAGCATAGAGGTAAAAGTCATTTCAAAGCCCAAATAGATCCTGCTGCTGAAAACTTACTCCCATTGGCCAGATCTATAAGCCAGGATCCTTCTCATCCCATCATGATTCTCCATTCTCAACAATGGTTTGCAGGTATGACTCCAGGAGTTGGAAGCAGAGTTGTCAGTTGGGCTTTCCACTGCGATATAAACCTCATCCGCATGTATCAACAGAAGTTTGACTCATTACTGCTAACTCACTCATCAGACTTCTGGAAGCCATTGGAAATGGCCTCCAGTATTACCTCAAGATTATCAGTAGGCACAACCCTCAATTTTGCTAGATTCTCGTGTCTTAAACCATAAACTTCCTGTTATTTGACATTCTTGTCTCTGCCATGAAGAAAATCAAAGATCATCTCAGGTTTCATAATGAAGACAAAAGTTTCAACTCTTTGGTGTCTTCAAAGAAAACATTCATTATATAAGCCCGATTGTTAAAAAAAAAAAAAAGCGTAACAACAACAAAAAAAACCAACAAAAACCCCAACAACGAAACCAAAAAAAACCCTAAACACTACCACAACCAAACACAAAAAAGGACAATAAACTAAATCCTGCAGTTTTAGATCAAACACACTCAGTTTTCCATCTCCCAGTCTATAGGACTAGTCCTAGTCTTTATTTAGTGCTCCTTTTCACTGTTCTACCACATTTCCCAAAGAAATACACAAATGCACTTGGAAACCACTGTATTAGCATAGCAGGATAATAATCCATACCAGTTCTCATATCAAAATGCTTTAGTATGAAAAGAAACCCACCAAACTTAAAGCTGCAAAATGCTTGGAATCCTACAAGTTCATTTGTTGCTAAAGGACTGAAGACTAAACCTTAAAAAAACAGTGCAAAAGTATTTGTAATTAAAGTGTGTGATGTCATATTTTATATCCCATCTCCTCCTCCTCCTCCTCACACTGTCCCCTCTTCATCATCACTAAAAAAACAAATAGTGTGGTTGCCTACATTTTCTGCTCCTATATGCCACAGACCTTTGCAAATAAAAGGTTATTTAGACTCATTCATTTACTGATGGCACTTTACCAGAGCCTGTCAGCAGATACCATTTTTTCCCATGAGTTAAAAAACCATGAGCATCTGCATACATGCAACATTGCAGAGGCCCCTGACCCAGCTTAAACGGGCCAGAAAACAACCATCAGTGGCAGTGGCAGCCAAATTTGACAAAAACAGGACAGACTGAAACATACTGAACTAGGTTTAAAATCCTATACAAAAAACAGTTGTCTCATAAAAGAGGCAAGTAGATAATATGGAGCAGCCTCCCAGCTGAAACATCTGTCTTGGAATGGCACTGGCCCTCATCCCAATGTGCATGTGAAACCCAGTATTTACAAATAGCAGCAAAGATTCTCAAGAACAGTTTAACAACCAAAGAAAAATCTCAGAAGCAAATCAACTTTTTGTGATTTACACCTGATTCCTTTTTTCAAAGAGATCCTCTTGTTTCTAACAGACTGCCACCAATATTTTTCCACTTTAATCCCCTGTCAGATGACCTCATGTCAATGTCATCATGTTCAGACAAATAATAATGATGTTCCCTCCAACTTGTTATATTTCTGCAAAGCTAGAAGCTTTACCCAGAAAAATAAATATAGATGGCCTATAGGGAGTGTCTCCTTTGTTTTAATACTTAAGATAAGGCTTGGAAAAAAATATGCTCTTTTATCTGTCACAGTGATCATTTGAAGTCTTCCAGGATCAGCATGAAAAGACATGAGGCTGAGTGATCTGGCTAATAAACGTCAATCACACAACTTTAGCAGGAACTGAGTAACACCCAAACTTTTAACAAGCTAATCAGATGTACAAATCAGCACTCCTGGAATGCGTTGTTTGCTTTAGAACAGCCTTCAACACCACCTCATGCATTTCAAACACATACGCTAAATTTTCTCTCATTCCCCTACAAAACCTGACAAATTTCCCTAAAATCAAAGTCATTAAATTAACTGGTCTCACTGTTAGGTGGTGGAAAACAGTGCAAGACTCGAGTCCAAAGAGACAGACAGCAAGGTTCTTAGCCACATCTCCTTGATGTACTCACATCTCCTTGAAATACACAAAAGTAATTTTCCTTAAATCCCGTAATGGAAACAAAAGCCAGCATAGGCAAATACACAATTCAAATAAAAAGAGGGACCAAAACTCATCTTCCCAGATAATCAAGCCTATTTCTTAGCTATTGACGATAATTATATCACAAAGTCCTCTTTAGAGACCTATAGCTTTATTTTATGACTAGAGGCTGTCCAGGGAGGATGCTTTAGTAATTTTGCTCTAAGGATATTCAGGAATCTCACAGCTTTGCCAGGACATCATCTCCATTACCCCGTCGTACACATCAAATACTTTATACATTTTTCTTACTGTGCCAGTAATTGCCCTCCAGTTTAATTAGCTTTCTTCAATTCACAATTTGTCTTCCTGTGGGAATTAACTGTACATCACCTCATCTTTTGTTGTTAGGTTTAAAGAAGCCCATTCCTTTTAGTTGCCAGCTAAACAGGTCTGCATTATTTCCATTACTATCCACCTCTAATCTGTATTTTTTTTTTTCAATCAAGAGTCTGCTTCATCATTTCCTCACTACTCACCAAGACTACACTCTGGACACAGACATTTCTTGAGCCAACAAGTGGTGAGTGCACTAGAGGAGCTCCATTTCCACAAAATCTAAAACCAGTTTAAGGACAATGAATAATACAAAGACATGCCAAAAGGAATACTATCATTTCAATATGAAACCCTGATCAACAGCACAGAATAATGAACCTGGGCTCCCCACAGAGGGGTCTCAGCAATGCTGAGGACAAATAAGAGCTACTGCAGAGAGCCAAAACGTGAGAGCCACTGTGGACTGAATTGCTGAGGTGACAGATACCCACCACAAGCTCAGTGAGATAATTAAAGCTGCTGGTGTGATGTCATGATACCCTTCTATGCATAATGAAATCTGGTAGACGATACAGTTTACACTAATTTTAATTTTTATAGAATATATGTGTATAGTTGACTTTAATGCAGAAGTTCTTGAAACATTTATTGTTTCTCTAAGTCAAGCCATCCCTACTCTTTCTTCTTTCAGTGCCTTCTCTTTGCCATTTCAATCAGGTAGCTATACATAATATCCATTTTGCTTTACACACAGAACTACAAGAACAACTTAGCTTATTTCTTTACTCAGTTTCTCCTAAAGCATAAGGATTTCCTTAAAAAACCCAAGCACTGTTCATCTGCAATTTGAGCATATATGCCTTTGAAGAATTCAGTCTAAGAAGACTGCAGGTAATAAACGAGGAACCAACGAAGCCATTCTTCATCATTCACTAATAACCAAACACAAATCAGTTGAGTCCAAGGGGGGGAAAAAAGCCCACAACATCCCTAAACAAAGGAAACAAAACAATTTTGTACACTACTAGCACAGTATTTTAAAATATATAACACTCAGTAAATAGATGGCCCATAACTTATGAGCAATTGCTTTACACTTCTTCCAACATTACCAGGGGATGCAGGCATAAACTGATGAAAAATACTGACCAAGTATCACTGAGTTTCATATTTGCTTGTCCTGATCTCTTTCTTTCCTAATTTATATAATAGCCCCTATATTTCATCCTGCCATTTCTTGACAAATTAGGTGCATTTTCACTAGCAGTAGCTTAATTGGCAAATCCTGAAAGAAAATAATTGCTAAGAGCAAAGCAGCATTACACTGATGAAACAGACCTGAGCTTAACAACTAGAATTGCCTTAGCAGACAAACACTGACTGCAAAACAGCAAAAAGCTTTCATATAAGAATTGACAGGAAAAAATTACTTTATTTTCCTCCAAAAGTCTCCTATGATTACCAGAATTAAACATACCAGCTAATAGTGCTTTCCTAAGGCTATTTTCTGAAACAAAACCAGCTTACAGCTGAAGTAAATTTCTTCATTCCAGAAAAAAAGAAACCAAACAAAACCAAAAGCAATAAAGATTTAAAAACAAAATCAAAAAACCACCACCATACACTATGAGACATCCCCTTGTGTACTCTGCTGCTCAGAAAGTGCAACTATACTTTCCAAATTCAAAGTCAACTCATATCAAGCTTGTTTTAATGCTGAGTATGTTTTCTAAACTCGTATTTCAGCCAAGTCTCCTCTGTCAAAACCCACAAAGGCTAGATAGATCCTTTGAGAGTTCCCAGTGCCAAATGGTTTTATACTTTTTCATATATAATTTTATTAGTTAATCAGCAATGGAACAGTCCTAAAATTTCTTTGATTGTGTTTATCAGAAAATATACTGGAATACAAATGCTTTGTTGATGACTTTCTTTTGTGCACTTTGTAGACTTAGGAGAGCAACAATGACTGAAAAGAGTTTACATATACAAAGTCTTATCAAGTACACTCCTGCTATAAACTGCTCTTCTGTCCAAAATCTTGAGAGATGTAGGGACAAGATTTTCACAGTTTTCAATCAAGTCTGGAGGAGATGGCCTGTTTTTAACTCTGACTCTCTAAAGAATGGCTATTTTTTTCACGTCAGATCCACATGCCTTTTTTGTCATGATTAGAATATTTCTCATTATTGGTTCTTCTTGTTCTGAAGACCAAGAAAACTAAGGCAGAGGCATTATCTTTCTGCCCTAATACTACAGAGAAACTATAAACAGATGTAATAGATATAAATAGCTATATGAAAATATATTTTAAGGTATTTATATATATTTACGTTTGAACATAGGCTATTTGTACTTTATGAAAACACATTAATCCCATTTTGTTGGTTGCAATTTTGTCTGGTTTCAGGCAATGTAGTTAAGTAACAAAGACATTGCAAAAAGAAACCTTAAGTATGCTATGGATTGTATTCATAACTCTATGTTTCCATGGTTTCAAAAGGAAATGAAGAAAAATGGCAATTATAAGTATAAATTAGAAGTCAAAAAGTCTAATGATTAAATGCATGTTACAAAAGCCAATGAAAGCATCAGACATTTTTGCATAATGCTCCAAGCACTGGAGTGCCAAATAACCTCAGCTTATTCTCACTTGTCAAAATAAAAAACAAATTGAGCTTTATAACTTTTGACATGTGAAAAAAGATTAAAAGTCATCCTAAAATATGTATTGCTATACACCACATTTCCTCCTTAGCAGCATCAAGACAATGTGTTGCACATTGTAATCATCTGCTGAAGAAACAAAGGAAGACATTCAACTATGAAATACCAGTCAGGTATTTTCAATATCACCCCCCATGGCCAGCAAGAGGAAGAAATCCTCTTCAGAAACAGTTACAATAGTCAAGAGAAAAAAGGCAGAAGCTCAGGTTCACAGAACAAGCAATGCCAGTTCAGATCTGCAGCTCCGGCTTCTGAAAAGATCTTGCCAGAAACCCTGCGGTTCCAACATTATGTTTGCCTTTTCTAATGGGTAATTCCAGGCTCCCTGTCATATTGTGAACAAAAGAAAAGGCAGAAGAAGTGTTTCAATGTCCGATTGTGTTTTTCAGGAAAGAAATTATGATATATTTATGAGAGAGATAAGCAGTTTTATAAAAAGCATAATTTGCCACCCCACATACATCCAGCCAGAAAGCTTCATGACACATGAATTAATACAAGAGCAATGGATACCCAATTCAAGCCAATGTCTCCAATGAATATGTTCTATTGAATTGAAACTAGAAAATATATATATATATTTAATCCAAAAGGACATTCAAAAAACAATCAGAAAAACAGTGAGCTTTTCCAGTATTTTAAATCTTGTTATACAGATTGAAGTCTCCAGAAGTTCTAATATTATTTAAAAAAAATTCTATAATATCAAAAATTGTGTTTACCTGCAGTGAAACAATCTGTCTTACTTGGCACTAGAAACCACTAACTACATCAATGATCTAAAAATACTGAGATTTAAATTACAGGAGAGAGGTGTGGGACCAAAGCTCTACAGCCTGCAATACATTTGATTTTCACTGAAGAATGGCCATATCATCACATTTTTTTCATTGCTGTGCTCAGTAACAGGGAAAACAAAAACTTGATTATCAAGCACAACACCAAAATCACAGAGGAGAATATATTGCATGAAATTTGAAGAAGAAAAATGTAGGTGGTATGAATTTATTATGATATATATTAGAGACAGCTCTATGCTAAAAATTCATTCAAGTAAAGATGTATTTCCAGGCTTAAGTTCCAGCTTGGGCCTTAAATAAGACTCTTAAATGGGACATTAATTTAAAAGTTTTTGGAAAAAAAAAAAAGGCATTCATAATTATTCAATAAGCTATCTCTAAGATTTCACAATTTAATGAGTACTTTGAAACTTCAGTTGCCCTAAATTATTTAGCTAAAATTTCATAATGTTTGCTTATGCATATTTTGGTAGAATTCATCATAATCCAGTTACTCTCTTTTTTCTCCCTCTAAACATTTCGTAAAATTCACTGGTGAATTAAGGGTTTTTCACCTATGTACCCATATTTAGAGTCTAGGCTGACTTTGCCCTTCCAAGAACTGAAACCATCCTGTTGTGTAAAATAAAAAGTCTGTTTGGATAATTAGTTCTTCATATGTAATGCTATGCTATCTGAGCCTCAGGATTTATTCTGATACCTTCAAGATTTTCAAAGGCTGATGAAACATGACACAACTATGAAAAAGGGCAAGTCAATAACCACTTCTGTCACTGTAATCCCAGTTCTCCTCCGATCTGTGGTCCTTCTTGCAAATCACCCCTCCTAAAGAAAAAAAAAGATCTTATCCTTTGCATCTTTTATTGTAATATGTCAAAGTGAAATAGCAAGGATTTATGCCTTTTTCTTCTGATGGCAGAATTTATGTGCCTGAGAATTTTATGCAAAAGACAATAATTTACTGTATGCTTTGCTTAACTTATGACACACTCTACAGCAAAGCAAATCTTCTGATCAAATACTGATTAAAACCCCTTATCTGCTATGCAATTCGAGACACTAAGAGGAGGGAAAGAATTGCCGTTTCATACAGAAGAATAAAGCAAATAAACTAATTCACAAATAGTATTATAAATGCTACAATAATTTAAAATTATGCAATTATGACATCCAGTTTATAAGTATTACTTTCAATAAACAAATAGAAGATCAAACACACCCTCCCCTTCCCCCTCTGCCCCAAACCCCTAGTAAATATGCTCTGTTTCAAAATGGGGTTAAAACAACCAGGGTCTTGTTATATATAGGTGCTGACTATAAGTCAGCTCACCAATATTCCAAATTTTAGCAAATACCATCAGAAGCAAGTGTAAATAACAATACACTAGCAACTCTGCTAGAGAATCACTGAACTTTCAATAATGCATGACTGTAAAAAGATCCATACAACTGAGTGAAAACTTTCACCCCATTAAAGAAATGAAAAAAAAATCCCAGTTTAAAATATCAAAACATTTATTACCATAAGAAATATCTCTTTTTTACTAAATGAGTAATCACCTAACAATATAAGTTGTAAAAAACTTGAGAAGACCTGAAAAACTAATTTTACAACAAAATATAATTGATATTAACTTCAGCTGCTAGGTAGTTGAGCTATTTCTCAAAATAATTCAACTAAAATAGCTGTATCTTTGAGCAACCCTCTCTCTCTTCTGCCTAAAACCTCATACTTCAACTGTCAGCTGATTTTCTGTATGCCGACCAGCATTAACTGGGCTGAAGTTTTTTTCCTTTTGCTATTGCCTATGCTTCTATGCTGCACAGGTGATTTTTCACAGCTCTTACAGATGAGCATTGGCTTTTATGCACATGTACCATATATACATAATAACCTGACAAGTTTCATTTTCTTCTCCTAGAAATCCAACAGAAAATAAAATTAATAAAACTGTTACCTTAAAAATAAAGTATCTAGCAGTAAGTTCAGTTCAGTACTTTTAATTAGAACCATAGCCATCTCCAGTCAGAGAAGTTGTGGGCACACTACAGGCTATCTTCTAAATAGGAAAGTAACACCTTCAGAAAATCCCCATTATTTAGGAGGGACCAAGCACAGGTCCATCAGCAACTCCTACAACTGGACCATCCAGTCCAATATGTTAAAGGCACAACAGCATCCAAAAAGCTAGGTTGGATTCAAGTTGAGAATTGGGCCACAAAAGCCCTGATCCTCAGAAGCTCCTGCATGGAGACCTGAACCAACCTCAAGCCTGTGATCTCATTGTTACATCTAAGGGATACTTCTTGCATCAGAAAAAAATGAAATGGATAAACCCCCAATGAACAGTAATACTTCTCTCTTCTTTCTACCCCTCTTCTGAATCTTAGTTCTTTTAAAAGACCTTCCAAGTTAGACAGCCAGCTCATGGAAATCAAATGAACAAGTTAGTACCTTCATGCTAGTACAGGACCATAAAAATAGTTGGGTTTACTACCAGTAAACCCCACCTTGACCTATAAACAAGGAGTCTTGAAGCTGTGGTTGTCAGAGCTACTCACACAGTACACCTTCCAACACTAATTCAAGATTGTCAGCAAATGCAAAGATAACACCTGTGAAGCCATATAAAGCTGCAACTGTTTTTAAAGCATTTCAGATAGCATTGTGCTTTTATAGTTTGACATTTTAACTGGAATTAACAAATTAAATAAATTGCATCCTGTTTGAACAGGGAAATTTTAAACTGCGTTTATCCAAAATTCTTCACATTTTGACAGGAGCTGCTTGGAGCTACCATAATATGAAAAGCAAATCCACCAAAATGAGACAACAATGTGGTAAGACTGTTTAGGGAGAAGGCCAAATCTCAACGAAAAATGTAAAACACCTGCCATCATTCTGTTAATCAGAATACAGAATAAAGAATAACAATAAAGACACTTAAACATTCATAAAGCTCCAATGACAGCTGGACACCAAAATATCACAGACCCTTACAAAAATTCCAGCTTCTTATCATAACAGGATAAAACCAAACAGAATTTCTGCACTTGAATTCCAATTATAGCAAGTTAAACAAATCATTGTAAATGCAATACCCTGCTGTTGATTATAAATGGTCCTGCTGTTCCATACAAACTCCTCTTGATTTAAATGGGAGTCGTAAGAGGAGGAGGATGGTGGAAAACCTGAAGAATAACAGGTATGTCAACAGTAATGTTGACACTGAAAATGAATCTATCTTGTTGAACTAAACAGAAATAATCAGACTCTCACATGGCCAGCATCAAATCAATCTGCCTGGTCCTGCAAGTTTCTTAAGAAGCCTCCATTGTCTGACAGCTAAAACATCCAAACATTACAATCAAATCCAAGTAATTAAAGGAAGGATGACATTGAGAGCAGACTAAAATGAGATGAGCACAGCTCAAGAGTCCCAGCACTAGTGAACAGAGCAAGACTTGCTGTGCTGCCACAGCAGCTTGCAGAGGTTAGCTTCAGCAATCACTGAGCATCCACTTCTGCTCAGGTCAGGACTTTGGTTACATTCCTGATAAAGACATGCTGCAGCCTTGGCACAGGAATTGTTAATTTTGTGGCAGTACAATAACCAAAGGCTTGCTAAATTGCAAAATGGCATGACACGAGTCAGCAGAATACAAATGCAATTTAAGTATCCCTTTAGTTGTCTTTAAGCCAAGGAAGTAATATTTGAACCTGTTTTTCTAAAACATTTATCCAAGTCCATTTAAAAGAACGTACTGAAATGCAATGTGGCTGTAATGGAGCTCACTGTTTAGCCTTCTCATTTCACTGCATAATGTAATTTATTTCTCCTTGTAATAGTTTTCATTAAATAAAGAAGGAGGACGGGTTGCTATGCATTTTTCACAAGGATATCAGGATGGCATTCATGACCTGATTTTTATCACCAGTGGGCACAGAAAAGAATTTTCATGCAAAAGGAAAAATAATACATTAATGTTAAATTTCAAAAGATATTTTAAAAACACAGAAGTCAAGATTTTCAAAGTGATGGCTCCCGTAGCATACATAATGTGTCATAAGAAATATTCCATATTGCTATATTCTATGTTTTATGCAATTTAGCCTAGTTATTATGGCTGTGGGAACCATAAGAAGCCATCCTGACAATTTCATTCTCAACTGCAATGCTGTTTCGGTACGTAATTTCCCTGTTTGTCTCAAAAATGAGGGAGGAAAAGAAAGGAGGGAAAAGATACAAGGAAATAGCATAAGAAAAAGGAGGAAGAATATTGTAATTTCTTTGTGTTCTAATTATTTAAGTCCGTGGTGAATTTGGTATTTAAAAAGAGATGAGAGCATGGAGTATTAGGAAAACCAGTGCTTACACTAATCCACTTTTAACACACCCTGCAGACAAATTTGTTATCCCTGGAATGTATTACCCTGCTATGGGGCAGTGACACCCACACCATTAGATCCCCCTTTTTCTGTCCCCTGTTATGAATGCAGTCAGCCAAGAAAAGGCCTGTGTCTCTTGTCTCTTGGACAACTGAAGGACCTTCTATTTCCCATTAAGAGTTGCCAGATCTTCTCTAGTTAGAACGAAATTCTTCAATCTACAACAATATGATCCAAAAAAAAAATTACCAAGTGACAACAGGGTCTGATGATGGACAAGTCCTGTGCACAGCTAGAAGTTGGGCTCAATGATCCTTGTGGGTCCCTTCTAACTCAGCTTATTCTATGATTCTGTGAAATTCAATACAAAGGGAAGCCATCTTTCTTTACCCCCAGGAGAGAGAGAACCTTCCTAAGACATACAAAACCATATTATTTTGTAATTCTTACCTTTGCTGCTGTGTGTTATTTTTTCAGTTTGCATGTTTATTACATCCCCATTCCCATTTCATCTTCTCAATATAGACAAAGCCTGAGAAACTACACAACAGGATTACACCAAGCCTTTAAATACTAATACAACCCCGAATACTAACCATTCTAACTTCTAGCTTTGGAGACCATTCTCATAAAAAAAGAAAGCAAATCCCCCAAACCCAGCTCTGCCCATACAGTTCTTGTTCAAAGAGCTTTGTATTTACCTATTTAATTTCGTCACCCAGACCTGATTTTCCCACCCATTTAGAGACAGAACAATTATTAAAGAGCAAAAAATTCTTGCCACTGGACAAGTCTTTCTTTGCATGTTTTCTCCTGCAAAAGTATCCAAACACACTATTGCTCCTGAAAATTCAAGTCTCAAAGCCACAAGAGGACATATAAACCTCTGATTTTCTTTTAGAAGTGTACTTGAAGAACAAGGAGTAGAGATGGAGTTTATTGCTCTTTCATTTTTTTCCTTAATATGGCTTTTTTCAATCCTTATCTGAACCATTACCACCTTAAAGTCAGACAACTTTTAGCCTGCTTCCAGTCTGATGGGATAAAGAGGAATAAAAAATCTGAGACTGTTTATATTTGTATATGAGTGTAGCCAGACAGGTGCAAAGGCTGCCAGCTGTAATTGCTCACATATTACCTTATGCCTAATGTTGATTTTTTTTTTATTCAACAAAAGGTTAGAATTTTAAAGATTAATGGCCTCCGAAATTGTATTATCTGATAGAACTGCCCAAATTTCAACTGCTAGGTTCAACAAATGGTCTCTCTTGTTTCTTGGAAATCTTTGTTCTGGGAAACATTAAGACCTCACAAAATCAAAATACCAAGGCACTGACAGAATAGAAAAAAATACTGAGATAGACAAGCAGCCTCCAGCATTCATACTGGTGGCTTGAAAACTCAGAATGGAACAATGGGGCAGGACTTTTTGAGTGCCAGCTGAATGAAACCTGCTCCAGTCATCCTACTCTACCAAAACACCATCTCCCTGAAGCACGCTTCCTTTGACTAATAAAACTTACAGTTCTAGAAAAGCAACATGTCCCAAAATATTTCTACCTAACCAAAAATATTTACAGAATCAAGCTTCATTCACTGCAAGAGGCTTGTCGCCAATTGTAAAAAATCAAAGAAAATAGCTGTAGCAGAATATAGTCAATGATGGATCTTTTCAACAATGGCTTTAAAACCAACAGTGAAACAGAAGCCCAACATTTGTAAATATTCTGTCTGCTGTATGCAAATCTGCTCCACATGGCTTCAAGTTGTTGAGACCAGAAAGACACATTGAAAATTTCCATACGTTATCAGGACTTGCCTGATTCCTGGCTATCTTGCCTACCCAAAAATCTTTCATCTCTCATGTTCTAGCCAAAATCAGAGCATGACAAGAATATTACTGTTTTGAAGGCCCTGGCATATAGATATTTTCATACTTAGGACAGCCTAAGAATTTAAGTATGTTGACATTCCACTACACTGAACATACATAAACAGGACACATTAGTTTGCTATTTGCATGGCTGCCTAAAATGGCATGATATGGAGAACAAGGAGTATTGGCAGGAATACTGAGCAGTATTAAAAACACAAACCAGGAAAGAAAACACAAAGTCAAGGAAGCATTTGAAAGGTATTCTTAATCCTGTAACTTTCTGAAATCAATGAACTATGTTTAGGTTTATCAATACCATAACAAATGTATCCATAGTCTAATAACTGTATGTGGGAATGCTTTCCCACTCACTTTTGGGAAGAATGTGACTGACCTTCTTGAAACAATAAAACCCTGACGATACAAAGGCATGTCTCCCATGTTCTGTTTGGCTGCATGAATGTGGATCTCTGCCTCTATTTCTCCATTTGCCTCCCACCTATGCCTGTTCAATGTAAAAGACCCTTTTTTCAGTGTGTGGGACTAAGAAGGGAAGAGTTGGATCTTGGTGTAAACTCTAAGAACAGCTGCAAAATATACCTCTTACAGCTATTTCATAAGGGAGGCCAGAATCAGTATTTTAAAACAATTTGTAACACTTGTTTTCCTCCTCAAGAGGCTTTTCAGCATAAAAAACTTTTGAAGCATGAAGTCAAAGAGCAGGGATAATCAAGAGAGTCAGTTCCCCTGTTTTTGGCGAGTACCACCACTAGCATCATGACAACTAATAGGCTAATCCCTGGAAAATGACAATACACTTGGCTGTCCAAGCATCATTCATCGAGCACTGCAAATAACTTGCGTGCCATTGGTAAAAAACAAGCTTCTAGAAGATCTCCTTTAGAGGATATTCTTTCCCTTCCATTCATTATCAACATGTTTCACTATTATCCTCTGAGCTATAAAAAATATATCCCAAATGTTTAACTTCTGGATAGCCATTTTTGGGGATTGCCAAGGGTTCAAATGCAATAGGAGAAACATGCTTCAATTTCAGTGGAAGTAATTTCCTCGGTATGCAAACATTTAG
Source organism: Chloebia gouldiae (assembly GCA_003676055.1). Lineage (NCBI taxonomy): Eukaryota > Metazoa > Chordata > Aves > Passeriformes > Passeridae > Chloebia > Chloebia gouldiae. Next base: position 46,337,275 of record QUSF01000003.1, read on the forward strand.
TATCTTGCAACAATTGATTCAAATATCAGACTGCACTGACTCCTTGCCACAGCAGAATTAATGGTATTCCAGCTGAACTGTGATTGGCAAAGCTACTGATGCACCCCTCCCACTCCACTGTGGCTTGTAATTCCACCCCTGTATTACACACATTGTTTTAGAGGCCTCAAGATCAGCTTACCTCCTTCTATTCTGAAAATGTTCTGCCTTCTTCTACTGAAATCAAAGCTCTTCTCATTTCAATACAAACACTGAAGATTTTGCATGAGTGACCTTATAAAACTAACCAAAATAAGACAAAGCATTTTAACAACTTTTTGAATTCTCTCAAAGTAAAAATGTCTGCATTATTTTCCTTTACATCCACTTCTTTAGTTTTTATAATTCCTTATGAAAAAGGTTTCCTGACTTCATAGGGTAAATAGGTGTATTAGTCCAAGCATGTGAACCAGTACAAGAACGAATTTAATATACTTAGTTGGAATCTCTGGCAATTCACAACAGGCAGAAAAAAAAATTACATAGTAATACAGACCTTGAGGTCTGAAGGCATAATTCAAGTACATCAAATTTATTTCTGTTTCAAGAGACACAACATAAAACTTCTTTCAATGGTCTTTAGTTCTTCTGCCAAGCACTTCTCTGAGCATGTTCCAAACTCAAAATTATCTCCCAGGAGAGTATCTCAGGTCAGAGCTTTCTTTCATTGTTTCTGGTTTTGCTCCTATATGGAGATTATAGGTTCCAGATGTGAACTGGGAATGGTAAAAAAACCTTACAACTACCACATTTTTGTTTTCTTGGTCCTTTAGAAGATTCTATAGGAACTGAAGGGAGTTAATTAGTTTTTCATCTATACACTGTCTCTTGGGGAAGTCTGATCACAAAGATGTACCATAAAATTTACAGATCTCTTTCTCTCCCAAAATGTGGACACTGTGAAATCACTCAATGTTTACAAAAGAACCTGATGGGGCCCTTCTTTTTAAATGAAAAATGGTGTTTCAACACTCATTTTTAGAGGAGTTGTTTTTTTTTTTTTTGGTGAACACCAATATTACGTATGAGCAACTGGTGTGTGCACGTATTTTTTATGAAACAGAAATGCTATTAGTTTACTTGGTTAAATTTAACCTTATCATTTTTATGGTCTCCTTCTCTCTTCACTTATTTTACTACTTGTGACGACATAGAATGCAAAAATTTAATTGCAGGAAAGTACAGCTAAGCTTACTTGTGTAACCATACATGCGTATCTATACAACAAACCTGAGTATGAATAAAACAAGGTAAAACAACTTTTATTTTTGCTTAGACTGCAGTTGCATCTATTTTCACATGGTTTTGTGGAAGCTAAAGTCAGCTGAGTATCATCCTACTGGGGCAAATGGGTAGTGACATCCTCTAAGCACTGACAAACACATGTAATTCAACACTTAAACATTCACAGCTGTTTTAACAGATCAGACTGGATTTTTTTTTGCAGTGTGAAGTCCCAAAGAAACACTTGTGCTGACTGCTACTGACACACATGGAAGAGTATTTATGCTTCTGACACACTCTATGTATAAATTTACTGAATGCACGTTTACTTTCAGTTGCTCAGACAATGGATATATGTTTTTGTCAGACAATCAGAAATCCAACACAACAGTCTGTAGCTCAATCTATACTTCACCATAGTAGGAAAAAATTGTCTTTCATCTCTTCTGGTGTAAAAGGTTTTATCAGGAATTCTTCCCTCTCAAAGAGCAAAATAATGTTAAATACATTCATCTTTTACTGTTGCCATAGACTTATTTTATTAAAAAAATATAGCTTTGAAATTTATGCCCCTAGTCAATCTTTTTTCTCAAAATGCATTACGCATTTTCGACAACATAAGAAACTATTAAAGACATGAACAAAGAACTCTGCATAACCAGAAAGCTGCTCTTGTGCAGACAGGGAAGACAGAACAGGTATAGGGATGTTCCTTGGTTCACAAAGGTATGAAATGGGTAATCTCATTATATCAAAAGTATCAGAAAATTCAAAGGTACTCAAGAGATAAACAGGGCATTATTGAAAACAAGAAAGAGTGGATGGAGCTAGCTGCAGCTAGAAGAAACTGTAAAGTTTCCAGTAATATAAGAAAATTTGGAGATCAGAGAAGCATAATGCTCCAGGGAAACTGGAAAAGAAAAAGGACAAATACTGTTTTAAATTAAACCCCTCTTTTACACTGAGCACAACATTGGAAAAACAATTAACACAATTGTCAAAGCCATTCATCCATGGCTGGTACCTCCTTGGACAGGCAGGGAAATGGGGTGCAAACTCTGGCACAAAGGAGGGCACCTGTTGTACAGGTACTCCTCAAAAAGTATCTAGAATAGCACTGAGAAAGACTGTAAAAAAGCCTGAAACTTACAGCAAGGAGCAGTTATAGAAACACCAGTTATAACAGCTATAGGAAAAACTTTAGTAAGGAGAAAGCAAAATTAAATTTCTACCTAAAAGCAACTGATTTAAGCAAAAACCACATTTACAAGTCAGCGACATAAAAAACTGGTTGTTTCAGGCACAAGCTTCAGTAATGTCCAGGCAACACCCAAGAGTGAAACTGTGATGCCATAGTGGAAGCCAGTGGAAGGCTTAAAAGCAAAAGCCAGGACCTCTCACATACACAGCAAACCAGACAACACCTGGTTTTAAGTCACTTCTGTATTCCAGTCTCCTGAAAAATCCTGTCAAGTGAAAAATAATAGCTTCTAATGCAAAGTAATAGTCTCAAAAATAAAAGTTAGAGTCCACACACAGATGCAGAAAGCAATTAAATTCTTATACGTGCCTACACAATCATTATAATACACATTTTCATGATATTCTGAAAAAGTTGCAAAAAATATTTGCAATCCAAAAATAAAACAGATAAATAAAGACTTCAGTTTCAATACTGATTATTTTTGAATCACAGCTGTATCAAAAGAGCGACTGGTTTTTAAAGATTGAATGGGATTTAGCATAGAGGATTATAAATTATTACTGCTTACTAAAAGGGGATGACCTTTTATACATTCTACACAAAATAAAGGCACTAGAGGGGGATTCACATGCCTAGAATGAAACAGGTCACGTCTACTTCGTAACTTTTTCAAAAACTTCCCCCTCAAATTGTTTTGTCTATCAAACTTTCACCTGAAAATAAAAAGCTGCCTACATAAGTGACAGCTGTCTGCAATACTTAAATCTGGTGGGTTTGGATGTATTTTAATTACTTGTACTTATCATCAGGTTAAAACAATGGTGAGTATTGTTTTTTCTGGCTTTTTTTTTTTTAATTTTAAATCTATCCTGGCTAGAGCTAACACTAAATATAAGCTATATATAAGCACATGTTTCTAGACTTGAAATATGAAATCAATTAGCTGAAAGAAATCTCTTAATTCTTTCAAGCTCTGTTGCAAGTACTAAAACTTTTTAAAATTATCTTTATTTCTACCTGTTTAAATTCTTCAGCATTATCAACCACTGAAACAGAAACATGCTATCACATTATTTGTCTGGAAAAGAGCCAATAAGTAAAGTCTGTAATACCCAACGGTGACAGTAGAGAGTAACTGCAGCCAAAGGAAAGTGAGGGTCTCCAAATTTGCTGCAGATTGCAGGGCTGCACATGAGTAACTGTGACTGAGCTAACTTGTGAAGGTATCATGACTTAATTGTACATGCCAATATAAGCCCAACAGAAGCAAAATGAATATTCCTATTGTGCCTCTTTATAATAAAAGGCTCTAAAATGCCATCATCTCTAATTAATGGGGAAAAAAAAACAAGATTCAATGGAAAGTAAGTCCAAAAAGGACTAGGACACTGAGGAATACAGAGGCTAAATAAGCAATAAAGTTAGTCAAAATAAGAGCTAGATGACTAACCAGCACCCCCTTTCCCAGATACACAGCCATCATTCACCAGCACCTTCCATTCTCCAGTGCCCCCTTTGTAAAAGACAATTCTGTGGCAGGCAGAGAATGCTTGTGCATGAAAATAAGCCACTAACAAAACTGAAGGATATTTTAAAAAATTATTTTGCCTATATACATACAGATGCAGAGCACATAATAAGAAACCTTGAGCATCAGCATCTTAAACAAGAGAAATAACAACCAGAAAAACTTTCTATGCTTCTTTCATATGACCTCCTGAAGCATATTAGAATTAACTGAGCCTCTAGATGAAATTGTTTCAGAAACTACTACTACAAGATAGTAGGTAGGAAAGTGAAAGACCGATGAAAGACAAATGCTTTTGTTTATGCAAAACTCTGTCTATAGGATCCATTTTGTTATAAATCTCACTAGACTGAAACAGCACTTACAAGCCATTTATAATAATGGCTCAGATTCACTAGCTCCTTAAGAAAAATGAACTAAGAAATAAGCAGCATGCAAGCCTGCATCATAAAACTGGACATAAAGATGGGGAAAAACAGGTAACCACATCAGCATCTAAATAGTAAAGTGATGGCATTTTAGTTATTTGCAACAAATGCAGTATTTAAATCAGACTATTTTTCACACTTTTACTTGCCTGATTGGCAGCAGCTACACTCTCGAAACCATTTCTTCATGTCTCACTTACAAGGAGGAGCAATTCTCTGGGGACCTTGAGGCTCAGGGACTTCAGCCACACCCCCAGTGCGTTATGGGGTATCAGTGGGGATGTTATGGGGCATCAATGCAAGCTGAACATGGCAATCAGGAAAGGCAAGCAGCTCAATTTCCCTTCAAGTCTGCTTTCTATACCCAACAAGGAATTGACTCCAAGTGCTTTCCAAGGCCTTGCTGGGACTATTCATTTGCAACATGGGTTTTATCTTCACTGCCTACCACACATCAGCTGCCAGTACATTGTACAGATGTAATTTGGGTCACCACAGCTAAATGTTGGGCAGCTTAGTTTTCATTGAGCAGTGCAAATGAGTACAAAAGTGTGTATTTTGTTTAAAAGCAGTTCCTTTTGTATTGTTTTCTTCCTCTATTCAGTTCCCAAATTAATCTTTCTTACAAAGTTTCACAGTGATGAGAGATGGCCAGTTGCCTATTCTCCTTCCAGAGGGACATTCATGCTTTTTAAAGCTGAATCTGAAGAAGGAAAATTCAATGCTGGATTGCTGGACTAAATTTGTAAAAAAACAAAAAACCAACCAGCCAAACAAAAAAAAAAAAACCTCAAACAATGGGAATTTTCATTGTTCTCACATCTTTCTTGAACTTACTGTCTCATGGCTGACCACTCTCCTCTTCATGCTTCGCAATCACCCCACCCCCCCACCCCCCCCGCAATTATCTGCTTTTCCTGTTGGAAAATTATTTTTGGGGAAAGGTGCTTTTTTTTGTGAGGACATTAGTATGCCATTCAATTCCTCAACCTATAATATTTGTAGCACTTTAATTTGTAACTACTCCTGATATCAGAAAGACCTCTTTTAAAGACAGAGATTATTTAAAGCCTTTACAGAAAATGAAAAACCTTAAATTATCCAAATAACCTCAAAAAGGCATTTAGAAGTATTGAAAATCTGTCCCTTCCTGAAATAAAACCCAACAAAACCCCACCAAATATGTCAGAGTATTTCACTAACACTACCACAAAATACTTCAAAAGGAAGGAGCCCTGGTTTTCCACTCAGAACTCAATGAACACATCCTCTCTTGGCAGATCAGTGAGCCAGTTTATAAAAAGGTCCTCTTTAGCTTCCTGAAATAAACAGGCATTTTATGAACATCACACACTTCTCAGCCTATGCAGGGCTGAGAAGAACAGGTCTCCAGTGGCCGATGACTACTCCCAAACCATTTCCACATGCACACACTACACAGCCAGGCATCAGCAGTAGCCCAGTGTCATCCTTCTCATTTTAAGCTTGAGAATTTACTTGTTGGTCTTTTCCATTTCTTGCTTTTACAGAAATGCCAGTATAAAAAATAAGATTTCAACAATAAAGTTCTGCTTCACTGACACTAGTGAGCACAAGAGTGGGGGTGGTGAAGACTGCATGTTGAATCTACAGTCCTTCTGCTGGGCTGAAGAGTTTAATACAATTAACATTACTTTTACAGCAATTTCCCCTACCATATATCAGGAGTTCATCCGTTTCAAAGATGAAAGTAAGTGTTATGCCTATCTTCCAAATGCAATCCTGTTGTTTCCTATCCAATGGAAAGGCAGCTGAGCAGCCAACTGATAATGCAGTCATTTGGGGGAAATTCCAGCTTAGTTTGTCCAGTAACACAAACACTAGATCTTGTACTTTTGAGTCCACAAAGTATGTAGACACACATTTTGGAAGGATCTTCTCTCATACCAGCTTCCTGCTACAGAAACAGGATCCTGCTGCATAATTGACTGAGTTGCAGCAATAGTGCTATATAGGCTAGTATTTTCATGCATTTATTTACAAGGATTAAGATTAGAGAATCAAGTCAATAAAAACAAGAGTCAGTCAACTTAAACCTAGGCTATGTGAAAAAAAAAAGTCCCTCTTACTGCATTCCAAGTCTGTGGTACTACAGACATTTCCACTCATGCTTTTAAAAATCACAAATCATCTCCTTGGCAAACAATTGAATTCAAGAATTAAATTACCACCAAGGACATTGAGAAAGGCATAGGCATCATTATTTGTGGAATAAACAGCTTATTAACATGACATCCCTCTAAAAAATTGAATGACTCCACACAACAGAATTTTGTGTTTGAAGTTAAGAGATTTCTTCAATTCATTCTACTTGAGAGATAACTGAGTTGACTGTCCACCAGTCTGGAAACTAACCCATTAAAAGAAACAAAAAATCAGTTCATAACTACTATACATAGTCTGTTCAGACTGCTGCCATCATTTCTTTATTAGGTTTCATTTCAGAATGTTACTTTCATAATAAACTGACAAGAGTACAGTGAACAATTAGTGAACTAGGCACTAATGGCAATCAGATTACTGAAAAACAAATAACTGAATTAAATCCGTAACTGGCAGCTGAATACAGGCAATTCTCCTGCTATATCTCAGCAGCAAGAAAAAGAAAATAAACAAAATATTGAAGAAAATAAATTTCAGCTTTCATGTGATGGCAGCAAAACATGTTCTTTCAAACACAACCTTTAATTCTGTCTTCAGAAGAAGCTACTATACATGCATTTCCCAAAAATATATAGGGATTATATATTTAGTATAGGTCCTCAAATGTGGACAGCTAGTTGCCTCAGTTGGTAACAATCTCTACAATCAATCAGTTTCCTCCAGTTTTGACCAGGATCTGTGGCCATGACATCATGATAACCCAGAGGCACAATATAATCTTCAGCTTTTGGTGCAGTTTCCAAGCTTATTCAACAAGTATACAGACATAAAATACAGAATAATTCTCCACATGTAAGAACTCCACTAATTTTCCCCTTCTTTCATTGTACAAGCCAGTAACACAGTAAAGTGCCTCCAACATACTGTTTTAGCTGCTATGCTGCTCACAACATAGAGAGAAGACCACCTGAAAGGTCAGAGAGCCAACACATAAGTCTTTGACAACAAAAACTCTATTAAAGGTATTTAGTCTGGGTCATTTCCATTGCACTTTATTTTCTAGGCAACAGACAAAACTGTATTGAAAATACTGCTAATCCCAGAAAACCAAAATAATCTAAATAAATAGACAGGACACAACATTTTCCAGGAGCATGAAACACTCACACAATTCTGTGGAGCATACCGAATTCGGATGAAGGCCCCAAAGGGACCCAGATATACCCACAGGAGCTCCATACATAAAAGTTCAAAAGCACAGAGTCTTCTGGCTTTCACCATAAAACTTTTTGTTCCACAAATGCAATCAGACCGATGGCACTCTCTTCTTAAGAGATACCAGAACAAAATCCAAGAAATTTGGGAACTGGTATATTCTGAATAATGATAGTATGTTTTATGTAACAGGTTTATTACAAACTAAATGTCCAAAAATCTGCCAAGAAAGGCTGTTTTAAAAATTGCAGTGCTATATGACTATTATATCAAATATTCTATTCTCTCAAAGAGGGGCAAGTACCTGACATAGAAGAAGGCAAGCAAAAACAGCTGGAAAATGTGAACAAATGATGAAAATCCAAGAAAAGCCAGAAAGGTCAGTTTAACAATGTAAAGTTTGCATAAGGGGCACAACTTAGAAAAAAGCAAAGGCTCAGTATCAACAATGGCCAGAGAGTATATGGAGCAGAATAGAAACAACTGATGGAAGTGGTCAAAACAGCCAAAAAAGAGGCAGAGACATCCATGACAATGACTGCTTGAAATTCATGTATCAAGAAGCAGAAAAATGAAAGAGTTTATATTGGGACTGTGGGGAATTCCTCCTATATTTACCTTCCTGCACTTCCAGCAAGCTTCACATCAGGGCTATGAACCGATTTTTAGGAAAATCCTCTGTTTATGTTACACCTAAGGACATAATAATCTCCTAATTTCAGTATGCTTTACTTCACACACTCAGCTTTGACAAAAGAATATAACATTAGATACCCTCCATATTTTTTATTTTCTCTGCTGAGGCAGCAAAGCAAATTATCCCGATTTTTCAGATTTTTTAATACAATAGTATGTCAAGTTACTGTCCCAAAATAAACCATCTCAGGTCAGGAGCGGAGCCCTTGAATTCCTTTTATTAAAATCATCTGTCTGGCAGTGAATAAACATTGAAATTGCTTGTACATTTAGCTGATGTTCCGAGGACCACTGATATGTTACATCATATGCTAGCCTCATTCCAGCTACTGAGTATGGGTAATAAATGACAGACTCCAGAAGAATACTCAATTATATACCAGAAATACGAGGGTCACTTATGCTCCTCTTTTGTTATGATCTCAGGCAATGCAAACCTTGCAAACTCATTCCCATGCCACAGAATTTTCTCACAATACACCACTAAATTTCTCAGTCTGCTGTCACTTTATAAGAAGCCAAAGACTCACGGCTCACTGGAGTTTCTCTCAAAGTCCTGAAATAATCAGAACCGATTTCATTTTTCCACATATTGAAATGATGCTGTTTAATCAATAACAAAGTTTTGTTAAGAAGTGTCGATATTTTACTGTCACATTTTCTGACACGCTCTTCTCCTGAAGCACTTTTACTACAGATGGCTTTGATGTGCCTGACAACATTAATAAAGACGTGACACAAGTGTATGTTATTAAACAAACACAAACAGGAATGGGTGCCAAAGGAATCCACATTTCTGCACTTGCTGCCTGGACACTGAGCATAACTGAAGCACAGAAAATAGTTTGCAGCAATTCTTTGAACACACAGCTCTCCAAGAAATTATTTGTAGAGGAAATATTGTAATTAGCCTGTGTGAGTACGAATAATGTTCTCTGGTCTACTTCATGAAAAAAAAAAAAAACAAAAAAAAAACCCCTGAGGAATAACAAACACATCAAAGAAATACGTGGGCTTTGAGAGAGGTAGGTGCCTGCCGCATCTTCCTCCCGCATTGCGGAAACCATCGCGACAAAAGAGCGAATGGACAGGGCGTCTGTGGAACCACAGACCATGCCTACAGGGTTACCAGCAGCAGAACTGCAGGTAGCTAAAATGCTGCATCAAGATTTGTGTCTCAATTTGCTCTTTCCTATCAATCCTTCCCCATTAATAGAAAGCCCTTTATGGAAAGGTGGGGATTTATGTAGCCACAGGGCATATTATACTATTACAGCAAATACCTGGCTCACTTATGAGGTACTGCTATATCAAGAGAAGAGGTGCCAAGGACAGAAACCAATTTATTTTCAGAGAACTGGCTACATACCACAGAATCCAGCATCTTGCATGTCTCCCCAAGACTAACCCACCAGTTTCTTACATTGACATTAAGCCAAGCTAAGAAGTCCCATTTTAGCCCACACTGCCATGGAGCTGTCCTCAGACCTTGGCAACAATTTTGTTATCTTCCTGTCTCTCCTGCCAGATAGGTGGCAGACAGGAGCAATTCTGCAATAGCAAAAATCAGAAAGATGTAGATAATTTTCAACCCCTGTAACCTCAGATTTAGTGAGCTTAGGTGTGATTGCAAAGGAGTAGCCATTTTGTCCTGATCCTCTACGGAAACATAGGCATCACAACACATGCATAAGGAATTTTATTTTTGTTTAAATCAGAAAACAAATGATAATGAAAAAGAGGCTACACATTTATATATTTTCTCCACATTATCCAAAATTCCAATTAGTTTATCTTCAGAGAATCGCCCCTGAAAGTTCTATTTCCCTTTGCTATCCTCCTACTTCTGATGCACAGTAACCTGATTTCACATCACAAGCAGTACTAATAGCACTAATCCTCCACTACGCCTTTACACCATGACTCCCTTATCTCAGCCACCAATTTTGAGAGGGCTACTTTAAGAAGCAGGTCATTCAAGGACTTCTTTCAAATGCAGTCATTTTCAACAGTACACAGACTAAACAAAAGTTGCATTATCCCTCAGTAATAATTCATTGTCTTCCGTATCTAACAGGATTCTTATGCTGCTTGCCATAGTTCTTGTCACTAGAGTTCACTCCATTTTGCTGCTCATTTGCAGAACAGACTGCTACTCTGTAGTGGAAAAGCACATTGAGACACACAAAGCTAGTAAATACATTATGTTTTCCAACTTATGCTTCTTTTTGATGAGTTAAAACTTCCCCAAAAATCATACCTGGATCAAACATAGTTTCATTAGCATTTCAAGATGCTAACAGTAGTATGCATTATGAAATATGGCACTTTAAAGTGCCGTAAGTCACTCATTAGGCTTTCCTTATAGATATTCCCCTCGTTTTTGTTTTGGTTTGGTTTTGTTTTGTAGAAGAAAGCTCTGAATTTTTCCTAAAGGAACAAAACCTGAAAGCATGAAAGTCAAACCTTCTCACTTCAGATTTCATGGTTTATAAAGTATACAAATTATAAAGCTATCAGACATTTCCTGGGCTTACATTAAAATCTGTAGTGAGCCTTTAGAGTGGACCAATTTATTTGATGTGTTTCCCTTAAAGCTTTTATGACACCATAAACATTTCTGACTCCATGACAAATGCTTTATAATGTATTAAGCAGCCTCATTTAAACTGTTCTAAATGTTATGCCAACGGCAATGTAACTGGAAACAGAATAGTCACTTGAAAATGGAAAAACCTCAAGGTATAGTTTGTATCACTGCAATTTATGATTTCCTTTCAGGCACTTCAAATAAAGTTCAATGGCACAAACACCCAAAAAGCACAGAGCAGGCATATTCTTCAGAAGAACATTATGCTGTACCTATTTCACATAACAGCATCAATACCACTGAAGTTTGCTCTCCAGTAAACTTCCCATTCAATCAAATATATGGTTGAGCACTTCATGCTAATTAATAATAATTTAATTGTATTTATAAAATGCTTCTAATCACTGCAGTTTATCTTCATTGGCTTCAATCTACTGAGAAGCCTTGCCATCCGTCTTTATGCAGGAACAAATTGTGAACTCTCATCACAGTAAAAAAAAGCATCACACCACGAGAAGCTCTGCAGGTCACGAAACCCAAGATGCATGCACTCCCTGTGAAGAAAAGCAGCACAGTCCGACTGATATTTAATAATGAAAACTTACAGAATGCTTTCTGTAGTGAAGGCACAGGAAGACTTCAACCCATGAGGCAATAAAAATACAAATATTGCGACAGGATTCATTACTGACAAAATCATTAGCTGTTCAGGCATGCTTTTGATGACAGAGTTCAAATCCTAGAACATAAAACTGGCTCTGATGATTTTATGAATCCAGTAAAAATTATTGCTGCATGGCTGTAAAAATTGGGATAAACAGAAGCTTGAAAGGAGGTGATTTGTATATATATGCTTTTTATGTTTTAGCATAGATTGCAAACAGAAGACAAAAACTTTGAGAAATCATAAACCAGAGCATTTAATTGTGGGGGAGTGAGTGGGGGCTTATTTCCTGGGGTTTTTTTTAATTGCAATTTTTTTGTCACACCATCCTGCCAATCATCTAAGTTTTCCTTTGACTTGAAGGCAGTTTTGGAAAAAGGCAATTTTATCAATTGGAAGTTGTTACTAAGCTTCTAGAATTTTAACACATGTATAAACAGCTCATAAATAAATTTTAGTATTGTCCAAGACTAAATTATGAATATGGCAGAAAGCATTAAATTACAAAAACACTTCCACACTTTGAAAGATCAAGATCAGACATCTGACCTGATCCCTAAGTGTCCCAATTTCCCTGTGAAAATTTTCTTTCACTTATAAAAATGCACTTCCCCCCTTACATACTTCAGCATATGCTATGTGAATGTCTGCCCTAAAAACAGCCTTACATGGTTACTGCCTCCATACGTTGCCAGTAACTAGAAAGTACTCTAAACCCCCTGCTTCAGAAAGTCATTGGATATCCAAATCACAAATTTCAAATTCCCAGCTGTCACTGCCTAACTATTCCTTCTGCATTTCAGCTTAGTCATTATATATGACATTATCGCTCTTGTACTTCGCATCTTCCTTCAGCACAAACCAAACAACCTATTTAGTTTTTTTTTGACCATGTTTACCACAGCTGCAATTAGTTCATGTAAACAGTCATAATGAACTCACTCCTGTAAAAAGCAATTTTGTTTACTTCTTGTTTATGTACTTCTCTCTGTATTTAATCTGCTTTTTCCTCTCAGTAACAGGGAATTTACGTGCAATAGCCAGGGAAAAAAGGACAAAAAAAAATCATTTTTATATAACAGCTCACTACCTATTTAGGACTCTAGAATGATCAGAGTTTAAAGATCACACCATGTAACTAAAAAAATGTGCATTTGAATGAAAGGGGACCTTTTCCACAACAACTTTTTCCAAGGAACCAAAAAAAAGTGGATTACCCGAAAGCTTGGAAACTAGAATGAAAAAGAAGTAGTAAATACCAGCAACATTACTACCAGGTGGAAGAGGGCAGTAGTAGCATGATATTATGGAATTGTTTGCTTGGGGTATTTTCCCGAAAGGTAACAGAGGGCTCCAGTGCTCCTCCCCTGGCATCAATCCAATTCGTAACTTTGGACAGTCTATGTCACACATTAGGCATTAATACAGATTATTTATGTGCTCTCATAAACTAAGAAAATCTAAGGAAATTCTATTTACCCAATCATACAGTTTGCCTGCTTTAAAACCAACATATGAGAACACATGAAGCCTAAAACTAGAGTCACTTCAAACATCTAAGCAGCTGTAAAGTCCTACAACTAAGCAGTCTGGACCTTCAGTGACAAATGAGGAATTGGGAAGAATCCATTGTAGATGTTATTTACAAAAAAAATCAGTTTTAATTAAAACTGAAAGTATTGTAGCTTTATGGCGTATTGTCTTTTTTATTTCTCTAATAAACTGTGTGTCTGTGAACACCAGCATACTCATGCAAGCCACAGTGGCTGTTCTTCCAATTTGGGTTTAAGCCTCCTTCTTAAGAAATACCTCAAGAAAAATACATTCTGTCCACAAACAGTAAGCAGTACATCTACATGAGTTCATAGGCAGATTTATTAAAAAAAAAAACCAAACGAACACACCAGAGATGAGTCATTATTTGCACTTGTTCTGAAGTTACTTCCTTGTTAGAAGGACTTACCATTAAATTACATGTAAAAATAAAATACTTTGATAGTTACAAACAAGCATGTAAACTTATTTACATCGACATGTTTCTGAAAGTCACTATTTCCTGTATCAAGTGGAAAAAATAGAAAACAAACACCAGCAATTATTCAGGGAAACTTACAATCCAGGGGTGACCCAGTTACAAGCCCGGAGACCAGAATAGGTCTCACTTGATGACTGTCAAAAACTAGATGTATGACCTCAGATGGTTTGCATAATTTATCTGCAATTCAATTTACCCAACTTTAATTAGGGAAAATCTAACTTACCTGGATTGCAGTTTGTCATCAAAATAGAATGTATCCTAGAAATGCATGTTACCACACAGATATTCATACAGAATATTTTAAATCTTCAGAACCAAGTGCTCTCCATTGGAATGTAGAGAGTCTTTGCCACATATTACTTGTTTGATGAATGTTTCAATCTTCTAGAAGAAAAAGGAACCCATTTGTTTGACTTACTGCCTGCTAAGAACATTAATACAGAACTTCAAATCTAATAAATGAATAAGCAGGGGACAAATGGATTTTGCAAGTTTATTGCATGGTAGTTACATTACTTCTCAACTGGCCAATCTATAATGATATTTTTGAAAAGAGATTACTTAACGTGAATAGCATTTCCTTTAAATAATCATGTAGCTTACACACATGTAGCTTTAAAACTTATCAAGGAAATTAAGCTGGGAGCAGTCACTGGATCAAGCCGCTCATTTGTGAGTAGTCCCTATAAACAAGGATTTGCCAGTCTGCCAAAATAATTTTCCTACTCTGAAATTAATGCAAATAAAATTGGTAATACCATTTAATGCAAGTTACAGATCTTGTATATTATAAGCAGAGAGGTGTTATCATCAGCTGGTGTAAATCTACACTGTTCTTAAGGCCAATGAAACTACATCAATTTACAGATGCTGAAAATTTGTCCTGGAATCTGTCTTTAGCACTGATTAAACCATGGAGCCAGTTTTAAAGCTCCCACTGACTGCAGGGAGACTAATGCCTAGAGGATGCAAGACAGACTGTAAGTAAGCCATCCTAGAATTAGTACACTTTTCCTCCCCCCTATTCATTCCAAGTTTAAAGTTAGTTATTCAAAATCATAACCTGTGAGGAAGTCAAGAGCGCAGCAGATTTTAAAACTTCTTAGGTTTCTTTTATGTACTCCCTCCCTGAAATTCTGTTTAATAACAGCGATTTCTCAGGCCAAGTCTAGTTACTCTAATCACGCAAATAACCCCAGTAAAGCCCACAGGAAAAGCAGCACCATCGGGAAAACATGATTTGGCCCACATTTTTACTCCAACAGAATGAAGTTTCAAAGTTACTTTTGCACTGTTTTCTCCCTCTCTGAGAACTATAATTACACCTGTGTTAAAAACCTCTTTGCATTTTCTCTATCACCATTATGTAATTTTCCTTCGTGGTACGATGTGGTGCAACACTCATCTGAGCAATCCTTACATGCACACTTAGCCCAGGGGCAGTCAAAATGACTTGCACATAGCAGAAAGAAATAATTGCTTCAAAAAGGATTTTGCAGGAGGGGTACTCAGCTGTTTCTTAGACCACCATCCTGTAAAACTGCAGACAACAGAGAGAAAATACAGTTGTTTTACAGAAGACATCTTTAATGGAGGCGAGTTTCTCTACGTGATTCTAAGTGTGTGGATTCTTTCAAATAGCTAATAAACACATTTCTGACTACAAGTACACTGAACATAACAGGGCAGTTTTCAAAAGTATCTCCATGTATCTCCCCAAGTCGTATACACTGCAGTTGTCTATGGGTATTTTCCTTTACACTTCACAAGAGATTTACAGCCAGTTGCGTTCTGTGAGCATTGCATGCAACAATGATGTTTAATATCAACTGAACTTACTTTTAAGTGCAAGGAATAAAAACTCAAAACTCCCGCTTCAAGAGGCTACCAATAAGCATGTAAATAGAGTTAATCATTAAAATTGGAAATCACGAGAAAAAAATTAAATATTTAAAATGCTCCTTAGCGCTACTGCACTGTAAGATACTTCACTATTAAATTTTTGTTAAATGGCATATTCTTCAACTTAAGCATGCCCACATAGAATAAGATTTACCAATAGCACAAAATCTATCTAGTTTGCTCCATGCAACTTTTTAAAAGAACTTTTAAAAAAAAGCCTCCTAGACAACACAAAACTCTTCAGTTTAAAAGGAGCTAATCAATCACCTTTCTGCACAGCTGCATTTTCTTTCATTAATGTAATAGAAATATTTCAGGGATTTCCATTTTTACCTTTGCATTTTTCCTTTTCCAGTATCCATAACCAATCATCGCTCTGCTCTTCCATTATGCTTCATATATTGCAGAGTGAGAAGCATCTTCATTAAATAGTATTAAAAATAGAACACACCCGATCTCCCCACCGGAGCATGCTCTGACAGTGCTGATACCAGAGCTCTCAAGGTAACCATGCTCAGCTGGGAACTGAGAGGCAAAGTCAGTGCGAGATTAGCAATTTGCAAGCCCAATTGTGCACACAAACTTGCCTCGATCCGTGACGAAGACTGCTAAAACAAAATCAGCGTGCAGTTAAATTATGCGATTCAAAAAGTTGCAGATCAGTTTACAGTACAGTTTTGGTCTGGTTGGTTTTCTTTTTTTACCCCCTCCCCATCACCCTCAGCTGCAATTGCTTTGTACTTGCCTAAAATGTGCATATGCCATTTAGAAGAACGCGCACCGGGCATGCATCTGGCTCAGCATTGCAATGGCAGAGAAGTCAAACAGGTGATGCACAGACACTTGTGTCGCTCTCTAATGCTTTTGTTTCCCCTCCCGGCACATTTACAGCGATGTCACACGGCGGCGGGATGAGTTTTAAGCAAAACCGCACACACCTGGAAGCGCAGAGACACACCTAGCACGTAAAAATGCACCCGGAATCTGAGCGTGTTCCCCCCGCTGGCTGACACGGTAAATGAAGGCAAAATAAATAACAGCAATTAAACAAGGCTGCGCAATGGCTGCGCTAAATGAGCACGTCGGGGTTAGATTTACAAGCGATATCGTTTGAGACGCACAGACAAGTAGGCAGAATACACCAAGCGGAGCAACATGAACTGCTTTTTGTGAAAACGGGACACCTAACAATACAGCTGTAACACCTGGACTGTGATCCTCCTCCTCTGCATGCAAAAAGAGATGCTAAGGAAGCATCAAGCAAATCTGTTGCCCTCACATCGCCACCCTTAAGAACAATGCCACAACAATCAGCCCAGGCTTGCCCTCCAGCAAACACGGCTTTGAAAGCGGATCCGGCGATGCTGTTCACAAATCAGCGAGTAAAAGTTGAGATTTTCTTAAGAGTTTGATCCATTTTAGCTAAAATGACGGCAAGGAGGAGGGCGATCTCCCCCCGCAGACCCCCCCACCAAGGCGCTCGTCTCCCCTGCCGCAGCCCAGCTCCCGACCACCGGCACCTCACCTCCGCGCCCGACCCCGACCCGCCTGCGCTCCCGCCGGCAGCGCCTCTGGCGATGACCGCCGGGCGGCCGAAACTTTGGAAAGCCGAGCCCTCCTGCCCGCCCTACCTGGCTGTCAGCACCGCTACGCTGCCGCTCCGCAGTCCCGTGCGAGGCGCCGGCTCCAGCCCCGACAGCATCCTGCCCCGCCGCACTACGAGCGACACCCTTTTTTCCCTTTTCTTTTCCCTCCCCCTCTAGTAAATACCACATCTTAGAGCCGGAATCCTGCAGCCGCTATTAATAATTGCCCATCGCACGCAATAAAGGCAAGCCCCGGTTCCATACACAGCTCCCGTTTCCCCTTCACTCCACATGCTCCAGCCGCCCTGACCTCAAAAATTAAAAGATCACGGGGAGGGGTGGCGGGGGGGGGGGGGGGGGGGGGGGGGGGGGAGGGGGGGAATGACTCCAACGAAATGACAGAAAACACATGCTGGAAGAAAAAAAAATAGACAAAAAAAAATCGCGACAACAAAGAACATCACGCCACACAAATGTCGACAGATTCTGCTTTGGCCTCCTTGGGTTTTGTTTTTGGTTTTTTTTTTCGTTCCTTTTTTTTTTTTTTTTTTTTTTCCTTCCTTTTCTGTGATCTTTTTACCTTGCCTGCAAACGGGATCTGCCCCCAGCGTCTTGGCGGCTCGGGCTATTTTTGTTTGTTTGGTATTTTTGGTTGGCCGGTTTGTTTATTTTGCTGCGGATACGCTGCTGTTACAGTACAGTGACTGTCTTCCTGAAAGACATGGTCTCTTCCTCCGCCTCCGCCGCGGGAGGAGATCCGCCGCCGCGCCGCGCTGCTGGCCGGGCGCGGTGGCCGCGGCGGCACCGCCCGACCCGCCGGCCGCCTCCTGTCCTGGCCCGGTCCGCCGCTCCGCCCGCTCTGCCTGTCCGCTCCCGGCGCCTGCCTGGATCCCCTTCTGGCTCGCTCCTCTCTCCCTGTCCTCCGTCCTTTATCTGCCGCGCTCCCGGGCTGCACTGTCTGTGTGCGAGTCTCTCCCTCTGCCTTTCTCTCTCTCCCCGCCCACGCAGCGTGGTGCGCCCCGGACCGCAGGCAGCGCCGCGCTCCGGCTCCGCCGCTCGCCGGCTCCGCGCTCGCCGCGCTCAGCGCCGCTGCCCCGGCTGCCGCACAGGACCCGCTGGCCCCGGCGCCATTGCGCTGCCCGCCCTCACCGCACCCAGCCCCGCACACGGCCCGGAGATGCCCGCCCGGGCCGCTCTCTGTCTGTGTGTGGGGTGGCTCTGTCTGTCCGCCCGCCCGTGCGTCTGTGGCTTCCCTCACATCGACCCCTCCAGTCACATTGTTTCCCTCCCTCCCTCCCTCAAGCCCTCCCTGTCAGCCCATCCTCAGCCAAGAGCAGAGAGACAAAGCACCCGAGCGGGGCTAATAAGAAGAAAGCTCGTTAATCCCCTCCGATTCCTTGTTATTTGCTCCCACCCACTCCCTGTCGCCCCCGACATACGACCCCCAAGAAAAATAAAGACGGAAGGAAATGGGTCTTTACTCCAGAGAACATCTTTAAGTGAAAGGTCTAGGGAAGGTGGTTTTAATTATTATTTTTGCTGGTGAAACATGACAGCCTTCAGGCTGATCAGCCGAGCTGCTAAAAGGGGTAAAAAAAAAAAAAAAAAAAAAAAAAAAAAAAAAAAAGACTGCAGCACATTTTGGGTGGTAGCAGATGAGCCACTAAAAATGGGGCACATGATCCCCTTCCCCCTCCCCTGCCCAGCATGTCTCTAGGATCTGGCTTGATGATGTTTCCTTCAGAGCCTTGCTGCACACCATCAAGACAGAGGGAAACAGGCAATTCACCAGCACACACGTTTCCAATACATGAAACCTCTGCTGTGCATTTAAAACTGGGCCTCGTTTTACCCAATTGAATACATCCAAGCATTCATCTGCACCCAGCCGAGAAAAGGGCATTTACCTCTTTGCTAGGTGGCTATTAATATGCAGTAAAATTATAGCTGTACAACGCCAAATGTAATTGCCATAGATCATTTAGAGCAGATCCAGCAATTCAGCTGCTGGAAATGCATGTCTGTGAATAACCATGCATCTGGTACAATGCCCTCTACTACAATAACCTGAAAGGAGACAGAAGCGTCTGGTACTAGCTGCAATTAGTAATCCTATGGATGAAAAATAAACAGTCAATAAATACAAAGCAGCAAGGTCCTATGAAATATAGAGATCATTTCTGTCTACGGTGATACAAATAACCCAACTCCCACAGACAGACAATTCTTATTTAAAACACACAGTTAAAAATGCACTCCTTTCATGATGTGTTTTCAGAAAGCCCTAGTTAGAGAAGACAGTTTGCCATGGTTAATGAATGTAGCAGAACTTGTGTACCAGTAAATATGAACAAATATACAGAAGGCCGGGGGGATGTTGCAGGGAAATGTTTGCTTTAGCAGGTATTATCCTTGCACCCCTGGAACACCTCTTTCCCCTCAGAAGCAAACACCTGCTTTTACTGAGGACTGCTGAATGGAATCAGACTGGAAGAATACAGTGAGTGATGAGCTACAACAGGGTGTGCATTAGCCAGCTCTTGGTGCACACTTCTAGTGATCAGAGGCATTCAGCCCGGCACACCAAAACCTGTTCTGCTAATGCACCTCCTGATGTGGTTTCCTTCTGGGATGGTCACATGTGGTTCCATCTACTTTTAATTTCATTCTTTAATATATTCCCTTTAACACTGTGCTGCAGGTTCCAGTTGAAAGCAAAAAGACCAGCAGAGAGGCTATAAATGGCATTCGTGTGCTACACCTGGTGATGGGGCAAGGACCAGTTCTTTGCTTTTTGCCATTTGATGTTGCAGCCATGTCAACAATGGACCAAGTTGGTTAATTTTCCAAGATGGTTATCAAAATTATTCTGAACTTGCAGTGAAATGGAGAGGGCCTCACCTGGCTGCTGCCCATCATTTCATTACTCCCAAGCAGGGTACCCAGAGAAGGGAGAAAATGTACTCTGTGCCAGGACACAAAAGCAGTACTTACTCATGCCTTCACTAAATGCCTTGCAACTCACCTCCAGAAGGGAAGGGGACGAGAGCAGTGGAACGTTTCAGGACGTTGCTCCAGTCACTAGACACCATGCACATGTAAAACAGCCACGTGTCCACAGCTTGTCTCTCACCGTTGAGACACTAGAGTGTCTTCAGAGTGGGAAGAGCCAAAACTATACATCAGATCTGTAAGAAGATAAAAATTAATCCAAGCTGTAGTCTGGCAGTTTGTTCCACCCTCTCCTACAAGGCTGGATGTGCCTAGAGCAAGTTACCAAATGCTAAAAGATGCCAGTTACAGAAACACCAGTGGAAATAATCAGGAAAAAAACCCAGTGTCACTCCAGTGTCACATAATGTAGTTTTTCAACTCAGAATGTTGAGTAGCATCAAACACAGCATGTGACAATAAGTGAAATTGCCTTCCTTTGTTAAGAAGTCACCTCAGACCTTTTCAGTCAAATACTAATCTGACAGAATATGCAGCCTACATCCCTTTCTTCAGGATTTTGTAGAAAGAAAAATCAGAATCATTGGGCAATCATAATATTGAAGAGGTTGCAAACCATAGCAATGACTTGTTGCTGCCTGTCCTGAGCTGTAAACATGGAAAGGGATAATTGTCCATTTAATCTTAACGAAAGTCAGAAGTTTCATGAACACAGCAGAAGCTGTGTTTTTAAGCAGAAACAGAACTAGATCAACTCTTCAGACTTCTGACACCTTTTCCTGTCTGTTACATAAGCAAATTTCGAGGGTAATGGGGGGGAAAAAAAAAGACACAAGACTTATTTCACCAAGTGCTTTCTTGAGCAAAACATCTAACCAATTAACCAGCTTTAATCCAGGATCTCTAGGATTCTGGTATTGCCGAGTACCCTTGTGAAATAGAACAAACATATAGAGGTGAAGCACACATGAACTGTATGTAAACAAAATTCCTACAGACACCACCAAATACCTCAGCTCAAGGTATTTCCAAAGCATGACAACTTGTTCACTGCAAGCATACTTTCTAGCTATGATATCTCAATTTCACTTAGAAATCAAGAAAACCTTGCTGGGCTCTCAAAACCCAGTATCAGACTGGAAGTATGAGATGTCAGAAAAATATACAGAGCTTTTTGCGGTTCTGCAATCACAGATAGGAATCTGGAGAGAAGACACATAGTGTTACTAAATAATGAAATCTTGCACAACTGGTTGCACATTTCTGCTGCTTCTAGTCACTTCTTAGTTAAGAAAAGCCCTCTAACATATAAAATCTGTTGTGTTATGGAGTTATGGAATGATTCAGTTTGAGGCACAACAGTAAGAAAAGCTAACTATTGATGCATTTTATCATAATATTATGTGAAAGAGATCAATTTTAGGGGGTTTTATTTATTTTTAAACTTCTTTCCACTTTTATGTCCTACATGTTACAAACAAATTAGTCATGCATAATTTGCAGATGGACTTAAAAATATAGCATGTCTGTTTAAAATGGCACTTTACAATATGTAAATATAGCCAAATTGCTTCAGTTTTAAATACTTCTCAGGAAGAGCTGAAATATTTTTTCACCTACAACATCTCAAGTAAAGGAAAATTACCCAAGCAATTTGTGTAAAGCATATACTGGTATCTCAGATTTGATGAAAAAAAATGAAGCTTTATGCTCTTCCCAATGAACTCAGTAAGAATTTTGCAATGGATTTCATTAGGATTAAGATCAGGTACCTAAATCTCAGATTCTTGCTTTGGAGAAAGATCAATGAACAACCCTTTAAAAATATAATCTGTTACTAGAGAGGCTGAGGCAGCTTTTTTCTTCTCCCACTGAAAGCAAAGAATCATTTCTTTGTATTTGACATTTCAAATCCCCTCTTAGTTTCTTTTGGAAATCCCGACGTGTTTGATGTGCCATATCTATGTATCTTGAAAAGGAGATTACAGTGTGGAGTTCCTCACCCCACACAAAAAAAAGTTGCCTGATCCCCCCTAAGACCGGAAACTGTAGCATCTGCAGCACTGCTCAGCTGTGACTTTCAGAAAAAGTTGAGCAGGAATTTGAACTCTGTCTTTTACAGCTAGCATTTGTGCACATTGTCTGTCCTGCTGTAGCCTCTTCTTCAATTTATGTCTACAGGCAGGAGGACTAGCGAATTTTCAGGTCACAGTGTAGGAGGGGCAGTGACCTGTTTCATGGGCTGATGAGTGGCTGGCAGCTCAAAAAAGGATAAAGTAATCCAGTGATCACAGAAAGGGCTCATCAGCAGCTCTCAGTTGTACTGGACAGAAACACATCTCTGATATAAAAATTTAGCATAGTAGTACTTTTTATAATATGTATGTGTGGCATGCATGATAGGACAAAGTTACAAAACATGCAGTGGTGAGTAAGAGAAAGAGTAGTAAGCAGAGAGTCAGCTAGAGTGTTGTGAACTGTGGTGTTAGAATGGGCCAGAGAGAAAATGGTGAGAAAAAGAGGAGGAGGGAGAGTCCCAGGCAGGGAAGGCAGTGAGCTGGTTATCTTGAGATCTGTGATTCATTGTAGAGAATGTGCACTACCTCCACATATTAGAGTACTGTAGGGAAGAAATCAGGCTGAGGAAATTCCAAACACTTTCAATAGGATTTATGAGCTTTAATAATCCAACGGTTCAGGGTCACCTAAGAGCCCAGGAACTGCTTGGCTCACAAATATGAGTGGCTCTAAGGAGACATATGACAAACACAGCATCTGTGAGGGAGAGAGTAGCTGCAGCCCTTGGTGTAGGAGCCATAAGAGTCAAAAATAACTTCTACTGGCACAAAGCAGCTTCCTATCGAGATCTTACCAAGAAGAGTCTTTATTGCTGCCCTTTGTCTAAAGCATAGGTTACCTCCCAGCACACCTGGCCAGCAGACAAGCTTTGGTGACAATTTTCAGCTACCACAATAAGATGTGGATAATAGAGGTTTCCACACAGGTCCATGGTGTCTTTCTCACTGCTAAAACATTACAGACCTACATCTGCCCTTAAGGTATCCTGGAAGAAGGGAAGCCAAGGGAACTTCATGGGAAAGCAGGTGGATCCAGTAATGATAGAGAGGGGGAAAGAAGAAAAAACCAATTTTGACAGGAACCCCCCTCTTACCTTATAAAAATCCTGCCAGAGCAATATTAAGAATAGCAGTAAAACATGCTTGTGGAGTTGTAGGCTTCTTTTAACCCTCAAAACCATGTATATTTTAGAGAAGACAATCACCCCAGCTGCCATATGAAAACATAGAGAATGAAGTTGGCAAACGATTTGGAGGAGAAAAAAGGAAGATTTGCCGTGCCAATCAGCCCATGCAACTCTGAGTACCCACTAAAACTAACTTCTCCATTTGAAATTCCTGTGAACATAGTGCCCTCTTAACCTTTGCTTCTAGAAGGTCTAGTCTTCTCTGAAATGCAAGTTTTAAATGTAAGAGTTTAACAGAAGGCTCCCAATTTACATGAGGCCTGGACCTACCTAGCAGGTATTTTTCACAAGTACTCTTCAACCAGATACCATTATTCAGTTTTCGTTTAAAATGATTAAGAATAATATTTATCTTCTCCCATGAGAATCTCTAGAAAGAATCCTGGCCACAGTGTCTGTGTAACCTGGATGTGCTGGTTTCCAACTGCCCACCCTACCTACTGCAGTGTATGCTCTGAGGCTCACACTCTATTTACTCATCCAGTGAGAGAAGCAGCAAACAACAAACATTGGCCATGAACCTTTTTCAAGAGGAGGTGAGGGTACCCTCCACAATAGAGTCAAGAGAGTAACAGAATTTTTTGGCAGATCAATTCCCCTCACAATGAAATTAAGTACTTGCCCCCTTTAAGGCCATGATGTGCTTTGCATGCAAAACTGTGTGCAGACATGCCTAAGAACAGGAGCAACCAGAATAAAAACCTAAACAAAATGAATCAAACTGAACAAAAAAGCCTAACCAGTGTTAAATCATACTTTCCGAAAACAGCCCTTTGCAAACTACTGGAGGTGACCTCTTTTCACAGCTTATGTATCATCACACTGGTTTTGTTCATCGCCAAATGTTCATCCTAGAAATGACCAGAAAAAGCAGATATGTAACCACAATTTGGTACAATCAGTGTGTCTCTAGTTTGAACCATCCTACTCAGAGATCCCAAAAGTAGCAGCAGCCCCACGGTATGCAGAGAATAATTCTTGCTATGTCATCTAAAAAACCTTTCAAGTTCTGTCAGTGGTACAAAAAATGGCCTTTGTCATACAGTTGGAAGTCTTAGAGGTTTTTCAAGGAGCATGGGTTAAAATCCTGCTGAATTAATCACTCTCACCTCTCCACTTCCACTCATTTGGACCAGTGTTCCTTTTCTTAAAACTGTCAACCAAATATAAGATTAATTAGCATTCATTTAGCAATTTTCACAACAATTGGAATCAACTTTTGTGTTGGCTGCTGGGCTGCAGAAAAGAGACAGCAAAGAACGAATGGCTGCTTACATAAAAATTAGGTCTTTTTGACACAAAGTGATGGGGGCAGTAGAAATCCCCTAACACTGTATTTCATGGACAGAACACAAAGACAGATACTTTTGAGGTCTTGGGCTTTCCAGGTCTTGGAGTCTTAAGCATAGTTATTTCTAAGTCACTTCCCTTAAAATAATACTTTCCCTCAAATTTTCTCCAGCTGCCTTCTTTTTGTTTCGCCTTGCCTTATCCACTAGACATATTTAAATTTTCCTTTGTTTGGAATCTACATTTTTTCACGCCCTAAAATTATAGCCTTTGCAATGTGCAATAACTGTAGAAAGTCCCTTCATTGAAAGAGCAGTACATGGTACAATTTTAGCATCATATAATTTCCTGCATAATTGTTAAATCATTTTCTTCCTTTTCTCCCTCCTCCTCTTTTTTTTTTTTACTTTTTTTTTTAATATAAAGGAGAGAAAGATTCAAAGTGCATATCCAGAGAGAGAGACAGACAGAAAACTTCACTGCCACATAATAACGTGCTACACTGCAACTCACCTTTATTGCAACATCACTGACAAGACTTTCCATATATATTGCTTCAGTGTTGGACTCAGTACTCAAAGGCACTGTTGGTTCACAAATGTAAACCTCCTTGTGTATTTGTGACATTGTATCCCCAAATATCACATCATAAAAATATTAAAACAAAACTGTTCATAACATTTTCCTGTGCACCATCTGGGCCTTGCAAGAAAGCTGACATTATCTGTCAAACTAAAGATAACCACATTTTCTCTCTTTTGTATCGTTAATGTTTGTCATCGCAAATTTCACTTTAATGCTCCAATTACATTATGACATTCTTAGAAACTGAATGGCACTAATGACTTTCATTATTATTTACACACTTCCTTAATTATAAGGCTCTCCCTCTCATTCACAACATGTTCTCCCTCATAACACTCGCTCCGATATAAAGCTAATGAATTTTAAACTTTCTATTACATAAAAGCCCATGATTAATTACCCAGCTTCCCAATCTCTTTATGATGCACAATGCAGAGCTCTCCTGCAGTGATGCAGGAAAGGGGGGAAAGTGTGGAACTTTTATTCCCTCCTTAGTGAAAGCAAATAGAGAGATAAATAAAGTATCTTCCTCTTTAAAATGGCATATGCAAATTTAATTGAAAACAAATATACATCAAACCATTCCTCAGGAGAAAGCTAAATATCTCTACATCAGCTGCATGTAGTAAACAGGATAATAATGGCTATTCTTATCATCTTTAATTTTTCATTATGAGAATTTTTTAATATAGTTCAAGCAAATGAGAGGGTAGAAGTAAAAATATATGGTTTTTACATAAGACATTTAGTGTGGTATGCTGTATCACCAAGATCAATTACTTATGGGGTTTTAATTATTCACAATACTGGAGTCCCTCACTGATATAAAAAAGACAAGACAAAAAAGCCCAAGGTTGTACCAGCACCACACCAGTTGAAGGGCAGTTGTGACAAATATAAATTACTGCCTTTCAGACTGCCAAAGGTAATACAATAAACCAGAGCCTAGAAGACTTTGAAAGACATTGGGGGGGGGGCACTGAACAGTCTAACAATGAAATTCAGAGCTCACTAAGTACTGATACAGGCTATAGTCTGCACAAGCTGTACATGTCTCAATGCCTATGCTGCCAACTGAAACTGGATTCTGGCAGCCAAAGGTAAATTTACTGACAGTCATGGGAGAAAGAATGGGTTAGTTAAAAGGTGTGGCAACTCTGTGCTGGCTAGTAAACCTGATCTTAAGTTTGTGGGAGACCTGTACATATAAAAAATTTATTTCCTGCCATTCCAAGGAAGCTTCTTTTTGTGCCCCTCCCAAGTTAGTGAAGCAGGAGTCAGTACTGATGCAAGTACATACAAGGAATATAGTTCCTAATGGGACAAAAGCCCATCCTATCATTAATGAATTGATGGATATCCAGCTATGAATGACATATTCATTTAAAGCAAGTATGAGACACCTAGAATGATGAAGATTAACTTGTCAGAGCCCTTTAGCTATGTGCTGTCTTTATATTAACTCCTATTGCTGATCTACTGCAGATAAGAAAATTTGCTTTGTTGTGAGAAAAGCATTTTCTTTTCCAAATTTGGTTTGTTTTCTTTTTAATACCATATACTTTAAATGTCTAATCAGTTTCCAGTGTCATGAAAAACCCAGGAAGCATATTGCATTAAATAACTCAGTGGAAGTTCAGTACAATACAACCATACAATATAACTCAGCCTTGTGAAAACTCTGAGGGATGGTAACTATACTTTGGTCTGTATGGTGCTACACAGCAAATGACTTGAAATTTTTCCAGGGCCCGATCCAAGGTCCACAGAGTAAGCTACATAATCATCCTACTATCTCCTTTTAAGCTTTCATTTCAAGACTGCTACTCATCAGCAATTTGAATTATGAAGCTCCCTAACATCAGAGAATGTTTTGTAGTTTAAAAACAAAAATCAAACTCAAATTAATTGAAAATCAGTTCTTTCATTCTCTTTAATGTTGTTTTGCATGCTGTGTATGTTACAAAAAATTATTAGGAGTACATTATAAAGAAAAAAACTATAAAACACTCCTATTACTTCTTTAAATCCATAGCCAGAAGCTGAGCTTTAGAGGACAGGCAGGCTCCTGGCAGATATTTAACAAGTATCACATGTAGAAGAAAGAGACACAGATGCAGAAGGAGAGTAGATCTCAGAATAAAATTAGTTTTCTGACTCTAATAAAGTTACTTCGTTTAGCAATCAGAAGAAAAGGCAACTATTCCAGCTTTAATCAACATGTGATTCAGGGATTCACCATTTTTTTCCCAGCTATTGTACAGCTGCTCTGTAAATAGATAGAGTCCTCCTGAAATCTGTTTTTCTCAAGATTCATCTGCTTTCTGTGGCTATTGCAGTTCATCTTCTTTTGCTGACTCTGGGGTCAAGAGCCCTTGACTAAGATATCTATAGGATATGTCTTTTCTTTTCAAAGCCTCCTGATATTTTGGGCAGAGAATGTGAGGCTGTCACAGAGGTCCAGATTATGATCCTCAGTCACCTTTACATGCCCATAAAAAAATTTCAGAATGCACTCAAAAAGTCTTTGATTGGCATAAGAGATGTCCTATATACTATTGAAAAATAGGACTGTGTTTTATTTGTTGTTTATTTTTATATTGCAGATAATTGTCCTTAAATTTTTGTGATTTATGAACTTCAGTAGCTGCTAATCTTGATGACTGTTTCCATGTAAAACCATTTATATGTTAGACACCCTCATAGTTTTCCAATGTTATACAGGAATAATTGGACTCTAAAGAAAAGAGTGTAGTCCTTGGACTCCTTCATGTACTGACTATTAGTAATAGCAGTTAGACAAAAGAAATGAGACATCATAGAGTAAGACACAAACATAATAAAACAGCTAGGCTAATCTCTATACAAAGATATTAAAACAACTGTATAATGTTCATAATCATGTCAGAACAGGTGAAATTAGTCACAACTGTGACTAATGGGACACCTAATTTTACCTATTAAGTGGCACGAGGATTTGCAGTTACAATCTTATGATCCATACAGACCACACTTGTAATAAATTTACAGCCCACAGGATCTACCAATTAATGTAACAATTAAGATAAATATATTTTAATGACATATGGCATTATCCTTATGCTGTGTAGCTTTCACCAGTATTTTTCTTGTAATATTTGTGTCATGAAATTCTAGCTGTTTAAGATAATTAAATGTGTTTATATCACCGTATTCCCCCAAAGATTAATTAGACATAGGCCGTCCAGATTTCTTATGAAGAAGAAAAGATTTATTAAATTCTTTGAAAGTGAGGTGGGCATGGGAAACAGAAATGTTTTTTCAAATCTGTAACTCTGTTACCTGGCCCTGTGAGCCACTGCTTATATGAGCAAGTGAGGTATGAAGCCTTCTCCCCATTTGCTTTTTCTGTCTAAGTCAAGAGAGCTTCACAGCTTACAGAAGCAAGTGACAGAGAGTGAAGTGCTTCAGAAGAGTGGGAATAGGGCAGAGAGAAAGGCAAGATGCCACTATGAAAGGTAATTTGTGATGGTGGGGAGTAATCTGCTGAAGCTTGTTCTTACAATTGATTTTGTTGTTGCACACTGTATAAGATCTGTCTCTATATGAGCCCACAAAAGATGAGCTGTGCATCACCTGAGAAAGCTGCATGTGAAGCAACATCATTAGGCAGAAACCAGGTCTTGACTTCAAATATCAGGGCTCTGATACTGACTCTACCTTTTACTGGATTGATCATTTTGAGAAAGTCAACCCGTTTCCTGGAGCCTTTGTTCTTCACAGCTGCTTCTTCTGATCTTTCTTCTGGCTATTGTAATTCTGGGGAAAGTACTATCTATCATGATGAACTTCTGTCATAGCAATCTGCAAAAATGCAACCTCCTACATCCCAGTGTGAAAATAATCTCATTGAAGATGATGGGAGTTTTACATTGATCTTGGCAGCAATTTTGTTTGCCAATAATATCATCTGTATGTATTCTTTTGAAATGTTTTGTATTGATCAAGACGGTTTTTAAAAGCACAAACAATAAATTATTCATTTTGATTTATAAAGTAGTTATAGTAAGTGTTTATTGCAGGGAGAGTATTTTCATACAGATCAGAATACTTAGAAAATAAGCCAACACCCCCCTAATAAATCAGCATTTTCCTGTATTATAAATGTAATATCTTTTCTATAAACATAAACAAAACTAGGAAGCTCTTTGCTGAAATGCCTCAGAAAAGAGATTAGCCCAGCAAGCCAGGAAAGCCAGTGAATACCATAAAAGATAGTGTCTTTATGGAGAACATGTTACTATCAGCTCCCCTGCACTGAAAGCACAAGCACCTCTGACTGTTAATCATATGAATATATTGAACAAATTGTACTAAATCTGCAGCAGTAAAATTTACAATGCTCACCAATTTTTTGATAGAATTGCACATCACTTGAGGACCTAGATGGGTTTGATACAGGACAAAACCAAGACAGACCCATTCATTTAGAAATACTGAAAATCATGCCCTGCTATGGAGAATATCACACATTAGAGACACGAATTAAAAAAGAGAAAAGCACTGAAGTAAAATCCTAGCTGCACTTAGGTGCATCTCTCATTCTTATTGTTTGTACAATAGTTTGTACAGTAAACTGTATTTTCTGTGTAGTGCCTGCCTCCTACTAGGAGCTGGCAGCTTTTAAGCTTGACTGCAAGGATGGGGCAGGTACTCAGCCTTGCATACCTGAGTGGCACAGCCAAAAGTGGTGTGCTAATTTCCAAAACAGCAGCAGGGGAGTCATAGTAGGGCCACCAGTAAAAGCATCACAAACTCCTAAATAGCAGAGATAGTTCCTTTTAATTGCAGTGCCTAGCAATTTTTTCAATAGTGAGC
This sequence comes from Chloebia gouldiae, assembly GCA_003676055.1. Taxonomy (NCBI): domain Eukaryota; kingdom Metazoa; phylum Chordata; class Aves; order Passeriformes; family Passeridae; genus Chloebia; species Chloebia gouldiae. The sequence goes on from QUSF01000003.1 coordinate 46,367,480, forward strand.
ATTTGTCCAGTGTTCCCTGTAGGCCTTTTGTCAGCTTCTGTGCGCTGGTTATTTTGCTGATGTTCCTTAGCACACATGTTGCTAGCTGGTAAAACCATATGTATTTACACATCCATTTGAGAAAATATGCAGAATTAAAAGCAGAGAGTGCTTCAATGCCAGTCTTCTCCCAGAATTTGAGTGAACACCTGTAAGAGAGGTAGCCAACAGCTGCCTCATGTCTAGGGCAAAATGTCATGCCAGAAGCGTAAGGAAAATTAGATTTTCCAGTGATACAGGACTTCACTCACAACATATTGTAGCACACCTTTTGGGTCCCCAAGATGCATGATTTATGCTGTTTCCCTCTTCTCTATTACCTTTCACCTCTAAGAAATAAACTGTTTCACACTTTTTTGCCCTCTGTTCCTCCGTGCTACTGTTCTGTGTCCCATGCACTCTCTAATTTTCCTTTCCCTCTCTCCATATTCATGCCAGAGGGTATATCATGATGAGGTTCTCTAATCAATCGTCTGACTCATTGCCTTATGGCAGAATATTGCCATGGCTAATGACTAATATGACTGCAGGATTTCCAAATGTCATCTTATAAGATCTTACAGACTGCCTATTAACTATTTTTTAGCCTTGCCAGGATTAGCTGTGTAGCAAAATAAAACAGAATGATTTAGCATAGGAAACTCATTTCTTAGCAGCCAATTTCTATTTATAGGTATAGCCTAAATAAAACAGTATCGGACAAAGTATTTCTAAACTGAGGAATGCTCCATTTATGAACAGCTTTTCCTATGATATTCAAAGTGTTTATTTGCACAGTGAGTTACCAAAAATAGTAGCTGAAACTTTCTACTTTTTGGAAGATTGCAATTGATATTTACATTCATGTTATGATTCATTATAAAAGAAGAAATGTGTGAAACTTCCTAGACAAATAGTTGGATGCACTGTGTTTGTTGATTTTTATTTATGCATACAAAATACTTTTTCCTCCACATTATAATTTTGTGATGAGCTAAGAAATGGAACAGCACATTTTCTCTCTGCAAATCCCATACCCCTGAAAATGAATCTAATATTTGTCCTTTCAGTTAAATACAGTTATTCTATAATAACAAATTAGCTTTATTTTAGATTGATGTGAAAACAACACACTTACTTTCAATAAGAATTTTACACTGATAAGAATTACCACAAAAAGCAGTAAGAATGTAGGATGTACAAGGAGAATTGTAGATGATTTTAAAGTCTGACAAGATACAGAGGATGCTTTGCTGCAAGCCTAATGATGCCAGTCCAGTATTATTTAAAGACACATATGCTCAATTTTTCTCTTCTTGCCATGCTCATGGAACTACAAGCATTCTCACACATTTGCCTTTTTCAAATTCCTGCACTGACAGGAACAAGGAGCTAGCTAATCACAGGAGGCTGATACTTCCTCTGAGCAATCACCTATTACACTCTCACAGTTTGACCATTCCTAAAAACACAACAGTATTCCATCATCTCTCTTACACAAAACTAATTTCAGCATTGACAAGTTTCCCAGATATACTTAAATACTTACTGACAGCTTCTTGATCAACTCATCTGGTCACCTTGCCACTGATGGTAAAATGACATTGATGTGAAATAAACATCCTCAGTGATACTGTGAGAATGGTGAAGTGCAGGGGACTGATAATTCTTTGCTGGTGATTGTCAATGAATTAGCAAGAAGCATTATCTCGGGTATAAAAGAACAGAGCCTATAGCTAGAGAAGGAGATATGACATCAGATTGGGAAGTGTACTGTAAAGATTGGTGTTAGAAAACTAATGAATAACATCAGAAGACCTTAAACTAGCTATTCTCATTGAGACATCTTGTTAGATCATCAGATTGCTTAGATGAGAAACCTGCTTCCATTGCTTGTGTGTTTGTGGTGTCAAATCCAATTAGTATTTCTCTAGATGAATTTTCATTCATTAGAGTTGGCGAGCCAAGTAGAAAAAAACACAGTGGAACTGAATTTGTTTCCCCTTCACAAGCAGAGCTGTCTCTGCGTGTAGGTGTCACAGGTATGAGAAGCACACACCGAGATTGGCTCTACTGGTTGTCACAGCTTTGTCCCATCCCCACAGCCCTGCAAGCTTTGCTTCCTCTAATACCCAGCCTCCAGCACTGAAACAGTAAGGAGTTCCACCATATTAACCTGAAAAATCCAACACAGCTGGAAAAATTCCGTCTACTCAACCAGTGCTAATTTGCTGACAACACTCATGTCAACCAAAACAGGGTATTTCCTCCATCATTCACCCCATATTTCTTATTTATTCTGTGTATGTGGCTTTTTCCCCCTCAGAGCTCAATATGCAAAGATAAACCACTGCTGAGTCCATCCAGTGTTTCTCCTTCAGCATTTTCACATCAGGTTACCCTATCTTACTGTACGATAAGAGTCACTTCCCTACTAATATTTCCTCTAAGCCCAGGATCTGGTTAAAGAAAGTAGAATTCCGGAAGCAGGGATGAAATCAATGCACTGCTGAATTCATGCCATTGATGTAACCTGAGCCTAATTTTTACAACTCATCTTTATAATAATGAGGGTTATACAATGGTGGCTAAGTTTTTAAATTGCTTATTTCCTGTTATGTACTGTCTTAACCTCATACAGTGTGCCTAACACATTGCCTTAGAAAACTGTTGAAATATTAAGGCTATGTGGTTGTCTCAGTTTTTAAGGGTAAATATTGCAGTATTTTTTTTTTTAATCAAGTGCAAAACTTTCCAGGTGTTAAATTTGTAGTGACATTTGCAACATTCCTGAAGCATTATAAGGGGAATCTGTGAATTTTATGTACTGATGATCAATAAGCTTTGAGAAGTATTATATTAAAATTTATATCCCAAGCCCATGATCCTGACAAAGCTGACACTTACTACATACTCAGTCATCATCATTTTTATCATTTTTCCTATTTTGTGAAAACACTACTGATCTTGTTTTGACCATCAACTATAAAAGCAAACTCTAAAACTCCTCATTTAATAAAATAGTAATTTTATAATGGGATTTAAAACTCTAGGTGCAGTGAAGTCAACATCAAACACTGGCTTAAATCTCTTGCACTAGAATTTGTATTTGTCATCAAAAGGCGGTAAAAGGGTTTTTTTCATTTTTAAAGCATCTGTGGCTCATGATAGAAAAGGTTGTCTATTCAGGAACATGCTTTAAATTAACTTAGGGTGCTGTTAAAGAAACCTACTCCCTGCATTTGAACTGAAATTAATTTGCTTTCTTTCAGTTTTTTTAACAGACAGATAATCTGAACGTTCAGTTTTGCATCTGCATTACACAATTGCTTCTTTATTCTGAGTCATTTGGTAACCTCCAAAAATAGTTCACTCTTCTTGAATTAACTTCACAGTGTTATAGATCATGTAGACAGAAAACCCCATCTCCTTGCTTCCGCACAGCCAAAGTGCTACAGGGCTCCCGGATCAGCCGGGTTGCTGCAGTGTGTCTTAACTCTAACAGATGTTTCTGCTGCCCTCTCTTAGAGCCAGAAGCGAAAATAAAAGAGAGAAGCAATGGATCACAGGCCAAAACAATTGCTCGGTTCCAACAATAAAACACTATGTCCATGGAGGTGGACTGGGAGAAACGAACATGTTTGGTTTTCTTCACACCAGTACCCATCAGCTAGAATAGGGGGTTGATATCATTTTTGCAATAGAGGAATTGTCTGTTTTGCACACAAACCCCAGTTTTTGATGGAGTAAGAAACTTTGAATCCCAGCTGTCCCAGTGATATCCTGCAAACAGGAGTCCAGGTATGAAGAAATTATTTTCTTTTTCTGAAGTACTATTATATTATTTGGTAGTCAGTAGTAAGTGTTCTTCAAGGATTATTTGCTCAGGTGAATAAGATTCGCTTTTGTTTTGCTTTTTAACTATGGGACGGGTATTGAGAGAATTAATTTCCAATAAAAAATAGCCTCAGCTGGCTGCTGAGACAAGAATGGCTGATGGAAAAACTAAGGAAGTCCCAATGAGAGTATGTTTTAAAATATTTTAAAATCAATAATATAATTTAATGAAAGACCAAAAAAAAATCAATCATGAAATTAGAAAGGACTTTCAGGTGAATGACAAGTTACCATTGTCAATCTAAGATCTGCTGAGGAAAAAAACCAATTTGAGAACAAAAAAGAGCAATGTGTTGAAATTTCATGTATACTCTATAAGCACTCCATGCAGTCAATGTAACAAAGATTAAACAATAATACTTTTTGTTGCTGCAACTTGTGGAAATCCCAGCATTTTCTATGTAATTCTGCAGAAAAATAAAGGAAATATATGTGTCTCACATTCTTCTTTCTAATGTTCCATGAGGGTCACAATATTAATGGGATATGATACTATAAATTTTTGTAAAGAATAAATACAGGTTATTTTCCTCGTGTGTCTCAGACCTTTAACAACAAAGTATTTGTTGTTACTGTTTGATATCAGTTGCCATAAGAAAGCTTTCCCCTATCTGTTCATTTTTGCAAGGGCCCTGCCATGAATTTCATCTCCTTTTTTTTCTATTTATCTGTCCAAAGAAACTGGGAAATAGAAGGAATCATACTCCATTTCCATCGCTAAAACCAGGAAACCCTTTTCTGCTGAGCTGGAAGCAAGAATGGCTTTATCCTGGAGTGAATTAACTGCTTCCCTCCAGGATAAAGCTCAGTGATGCATTCCCCAAGAAGTTTCTTCTCCCACTAGATAAAAGCCTACAAAAATAAGGTGTCTTTTGAGGCTTACTCTGTGAGGGTTGAGATGATGGATTTTTTTTTTTCATTTTACTGCAGTTAAATTTCCTGTAAAGGTGGGACCATTTGAGAAATCTGCACACATACGCATGTGTAGAAGTCAGGTGAGAGGATCTGATTCTACCAGAAGCCCATTTCTGATCCCAAAGTGCACTAAATAAATACTGAAATCATTCTTTATAAGCCCTTTCCTAGCACTAAACTTCGAGATATTTTTCTTTATTCATAACAATGACCAAGATTCAAGTGCATGAATTTTGCTAATAATACCCCATATAATTTTGATGCTATGGTGAGGAGTATTCATTTTCTAATGTTAAGCATCCCCATTTGAATTCCACAATCATTAAAATAAAGGCTCAACTGTTGGCCCCCTCTGAGTGCTTTTTCTACTTTTATGTCAACTCTGAGTCTTCTTATTTCTAAGGTAATCACCTTTCACTTCATATGAGAGCTATCCTATGCTTTTATCCATTGTCATCATTATTTTCTGAAATACCTTCTAAAACCATAGAATCATCTCTAAAATAAAGTGACCTACTCTTCTATACAGGTCACTCCAGATGAAGTATCTGTGAGTCACGTAACAACATGTCAACACTTGTCTTCACTATTCACAAGCACCTAATGATTCCTAATTCATGACATTCCTAATTAATATTGTTAGCCACAAATGCGCCTTGTCTGCATAATAATAATAATAATAATAAACCTGCATGCTGATGTCCCTTTTGCCATCTTATTGGTTTTAATGCAAAAATCCTCTAAGGACTGTCTAGGAAGCAAGAGACATTTTTAGAAAGAATGCCAGCATTTCAACATTCTATTTCAAAACAAGGTTTTCAAATATTTCAAGAAAAAGGAAAAACAGACATGAGAGAAGGTGAGCACAGACCACATGAAAAACACCTTGACTGCTCTCTCTGGGATCTTCACAGTCTCACAGTGGCAAGTAGCTCACTTGTGGAGGATCATAGCCTGAATCTAGCAAAGCCCTCTGATTTCTTCTCCTCCGCTCTTCTGTGATAAAGACTAGCAGATAATCAAGACGAAATTCTATTTTTCAAGAATTGTTGAACTCCTTTTGTAGACCTTCTACTATTATGATATATATATATAACGCAATTTCAACACAAACATTTGGAACAAATGTGTTCTTTGTCTATATAACCACATATATGCATTAATATCAAATATGGGAAAGTCCATAATGCAGTAAGATTTGAGTTTAACCTTCATTAAAAACACAATTTTAAGTGAAAAAGCCTAAATGGCCTTTTCTTGAAACAGTTTGTTTTGAATATTCAGAAATCAGTGACATTCTTAACCTGAAGTCAGTACCCTGTCCTATAATCTGTCTGTATGCTCTTTTTTTCACTTTGTAACTTTTTCATATTACAGTTTTCTATATTTTTCTATTTTTTTTTTCATTCTATAAAGCAAAAGATGGAAGGAAAATGAACTCATGGCAAAGACTGAGCTCTAGGGAAGCAGTTGATTGTCTCTGGAGAGTGTTAGTGAGAAAGCTCTGCTAGCTTTCAATTGTTTTGTAGAAACTAATCGTTGCTAAATGACACTTTGAAATCTTGCATGTGCAATCCTATGTATTAGGTAACCTTCATTTAAGGATGGAGGAACATGAGAAGCAGTGTAGGAGAAAAGCTGGCGTGGATCTCTACTCATTTATATGATCAATTTTATGATTTACTGTAACATGTTCTTCAGCTAAGGTAGTTGGTATTACAAGTAGGAACTCAGTGGAGCTCTTATAGATACATCTAAAGGTTGACACCTCCTAAAAGGATGCTCAGAGCACCACAATGAGAACATTTCAAACAGCCTCATCATGTTCTAGATAAAGGAATGCCTCTTGGTTTACTTTCTGATTTTCATGGGGTTATTTTTGACATGGGAGAACATTAAAAGGCTTATAAATACATACAATATGTGCATATGTACCTGCAAGCACAGGCATGAACATGAGTTAAAATCTCCACCTCCTTTTCTTGCTTAATCATATAATGCCATGCAGACCTCTGGCAGCACAGCACAGCACAGCACAGCACAGCACATAATGCAGGAGTGATGTTATCTTTTCCATCCAGAATGAAGCCCTGGCTCTGTGGATCCCTGAGCACAGAACCAGGACTCCTGTTTACGGCTGGTGCTTCCAACACAGGGCTGTGCAATGTCTCTGAGACATGAAACATGCTGTACTGAGTGGTGCTAACAGGCAGGCAGCTGTCCTCCTCAACTCCATAAATCTCTGCTAACACTGTCAGCCCAAGATCGTGTCATACATGTTGTGAAATCTGGTCTTCTATCTCCTGCCTGGAACATCTTATTTCTTTTTTCAATGGAAAGTAATCCACAGGTTTATGTAGGGTGGCACATGTTGATGTATCAGACACAGAATGAGATTTAGTAACATGAGTCATGCTGATGGGAAGTATTTCTGGGCCTGCTTTTTGAAAGCCTCCTCTTTTAATATTTATCTATTAAAGAAAAAAATTACCATTTGTGAAACTTTACAAGAGCTTTAGTTTTCATAATTCGTAAAAAGTCCAACATATCAGAAATGTTAAAGATAATGACAACAGATTTTCATATCTTTTAAAGTAGCTTCTTTGTCTTTAAATAATCTTAAGTAAAAAACCATTTTCTATGCTTTACAGAATTAAAATGTGTTCAGATTTCTGAATTAAAAGTATGCAATTTGACTTGAAGCTTTGATTTTTTTGTATGTCCAATGCAGCTATAATAGATAGCCTTATGCATATATTTTCAGTGAAATTCCAACTATTTTTTTTAACAATTATGAAAAGATGGACTTTTTTTTCATAACCAAATCTGTCACAAAAAAATGGCAGAGCCAGGAGTTGATAAGTTGATGAGATATTCTATATTTTAACTTTATAACACATTTCTCTGGGTTATTTCCTGAAAAATGCAAAAAAGCTCTCTGAGAGTGTTCATCTCAGCTGGGTTTTTCCCCTCTTGCATTTTGCTTTGTGAGAGCAAAACAATATAAAGAAGCTATATTCAAGGATACTGCTGAGTTATTGAACTGTCAGTTAACTTGTATAACATATAACCTTAGAAAATAAATCTATCAATGTTTTGGCCTGCAGTAGTCAGTATGTAAGGCTGAAGCAGGTTCAGCATTGTATCATAATGACTGATTGATGATTTCTCTAACAGTAAAACTGTAGACATCAATACACAGTTGGCCACAGAGATACACAAAGAATACTCTTCTACAAAAAAATGCTGCTGTGTTCTTCAATTTCTGCTTCTGGCTTAAAAATTATATCAAATAAAGGCTTAATTTAAAACAGAATATAAAGCTGTCCTAATAATTTCCATTACCTTACAGATAACGAATTAAAATTTGTAATTGCTGCTGATATCAGAATTTCTCTTCAGGCATTTTATTCAGTACTTATTATGTCCACCATTTAGTTTTATTATTTACCTAAGTCTCCCTAGAAAGCTGGCTACTTTATTTTCTTTTTTCCCAGCTGCACAAATTTTGTTGCAAGTCTTTACTATCCATTTTTTTCAATTGCTCATTGTTACTGAAGTTTTCTTAGTCACAGCTTTTTTTCAGTTTGTGCCAAATTCCTTTTATTTGCCTAAGTGGGCTTATTACACTGGCCAGATGCTAAAATATCAACAGTCTCAATTAGGAACACCTACAAAATATTTTTTAATGTAGGAACTCACTATCCTGGCATAATGGAAAGCAGGCTTAGGGCTCAAAAACACACAATGCACAGAAGGGGATGCCTACAAATAAACGTGGTGAGATGGCAACTACATTGAAGGGTAATCAGGCATTTTATAGATTCCATGGTATGTTGCCATCACAGATATGCCTCTTCATCTGTCCACAACCTTTTCAGAAAATAGATGTTGCATCTAGAAGAGACCTATGAAGCAAGACACCAGTAAGAAGGGAGCAGCTGTATGAACCCAGCTGTTATGTAGGTGCCACGTGTTGGGGGGGAGGCACTGGAAAGAGGAATCACAGCTTGGAGGGGCTGAGGTTGTCATCCCTGGCTGTGCAGCTGGGATACAGTGGAGCAATGCATGAAGGACACCAGCAATGGACAAAGCTATATAGATCTGAGGGAAGATTCATTGAGAATCCTTAAGTGCCTGTGCTGAAGGAGGAGTCACACTGTTGAGTTGGGGGGGGGGGGGGAAAGGGCCAGGCAACTTTTCCTGGCATCCTCCATGCATTTGAAGTGGAGGAGGCACAGCTAAGATTGCCAGAGACACAGAGAAGCAATTAACAACAGAAGGAGAGAGCGAGATGCATGTACACCTCATACACCTCATTTTTAGTACTAGGCTTTTGCCAAAACACCCCAGTTCTTAATTTGATAGTAAAAACATGTTTTTCACCTTTCTATTGCACCACATAAGTAAAATATTACTCCTCAAAAAATGACCGCTTTTTATTTATTTCTATCTTTTTGTGGTGAAATGACACCTCCCACACACAGTCTCTTGCTTTAGATATAGCATGCCCTAAAATGTTAATTAATACTGCAAAAGTGGTTTGCTTCCCTGAGCAACTAAAAAGCATCTTAAGCTGCAATACTCTCTTTTTCTTACTTTCTTGTTCTTATTTGTAAGCCTATCTTTTCATTTGTGACTAACTTAAGCTTGTAACTCCATTACATGACCTTTCCTGTTCCAGTTAAACTCCCAGATGATGGAGGTGGCTTTCAAAGCATTATAGACAGGAAAAATGGAGCAGAGAGAACACTGTGAATAGCAGCAGTAGCATACAAATGCAGTACTTAATTTCCAGCTTACCAACTAAGCTTACCCTATATTTTTACTTCTTGTTATGACCTCTCAATTTCCAGTGTAATTTTTTTTTTAATTTACTGATCAGTACTACATGCTATATTGTAGCACAATGACAATGAGAAATTCCACTTGCCACATGAATTATGTAGGCTGGTTTCAAAACCCCAATGAAAAAGACAGAAACGGCAAAAAATGTGCCTCAAGTGGTGATCTAAATGTTGCTTGATGTAGCTCACCAGTCTTGCCAAGAAAAGTAAGCTCCATGGGAAAGGAGTATTGATACTAGTGGGCAGAAAACATTAAAGATGCTCTGGAACAGAACGGCCTCCTTGAATGATGTTCTAGCACAAAAGAGGGGGGGAAAAACTTGCTAGACATGAATTGCACTGCCAAGTGTCAGAAGGTGTCCAAGAAAGTTACAAATTATTTGACTTGTGAAAAAAGAAAGAATGAAAGGTGATTTCACGTAAATTCTGTCTCAGTGCATTGCAGAACAACCTTGACTGCCTAAATACAATCAGCAGTTGACAAGCAAGGCCTACAGAAACGAACAGATCCTAATTGCTCTCTCTGTCTCACACAGCTACTTTGGGAAGCCAAAGCTGTCTTCCATACAGGCTAGATTGTACAGTGGAGCTCCTAAATAATGCCGTACAGAGACCTAATCAGGGGCTGGTAGAGAAGGGTGGGGCAACTCAAAAGGAGTGGGAATGAGCCAAATTTTGTGGTCTGCTATTGATAGCAACCTCTATAGCTGTGAAGTCAGAGAAATGAGAGATCCTAGACTATCCTGAGCTTGTGAAAAGGACTCATTGCTAAAGGCCAGTTTTTAAAGATATTTAACAGGAAATCCAAATCCTATTACATCCTTTGCAGTATGAGATTCCCACTGTTAAAAAGCACTGCTTCCAATCACACATGGAGTCTCTCATACAGGTGCTGAAAGACCACATTTCAAACCAGGCTTAGTTGTGAAAGTGACCCCCTGATAGAGATGCTGGGATCCTGTTATGATGGTAAACAATTCAGGTCCACTGAAACTAGGACTTCTTGTCCAAATTACTCAGAGATTTAACTAGAATGGAAAAGTAACTGGTTGTTTGTTTTCCTGATTTTACTTTACTCATATGAGTATCATTAAGATACAAAAATACGCTAGAAAAAAAAACATCTTATAAACTGGTCCATTTCAGTCTTTTGCATGCATTGTCTCTTAGTTCCAAGATAAATGAGTACTACGGAGTTCAAGGAGCATCTGGATGTCGGTCTTTGTGATATGGTTTAGTTTTAGCTAGTCCTTCAAGGAGAAAGGAGTTGGACTCAATGATCCTTGTGGGTCTTTTCCAACTCAGGATAGTCTATAACCATAATGTGATTGTAATCAACTTTTAAACACAATTAAAATGTAACCATATTAATGAAAAATTGTACTCTGGGCAATACCAGACCACCAGAGAGAGTGTAAGATATCTGAACCTTCTACATTAACAGGTCTTATGAAAAAAAAAAACAACAAAAAAAACCACTTTTCTCAGAAGAGGTGCTAATTGAAAATAAAACAACTTAATTTTAACAAGCACTTTTTTAATATATACTCCTTGTGAAACACTTTTTTCCCATAAGTGTTTTCAGTTGCCAGAAAGATTCATTGTAAAACCCTCTGCCTTTGGCTTGGCTTCTCAAACATTCTTCATATGACCAAAGATAGTTTTCAGTATCATGAGTAAAGACAGTTATTGTGGGGGGCAAACTACCTAGAGGCAGCTTTGGCTTACCAGTGATACCCATATAATTCCTGCTGTTTCTTGTTGACTGGTTTGTTTTTCTCTGCTTTCACTAGGCCCAGTGGCAGAAAATACTCAAGTGGTCTTAGCTGGGAATTAAATCAAACTTATATCTCACTTGCAGGACAATACCCCTCAAGGCTCTTTCACTAAAAGGGACAGGCTGACACATCAACCTCTGCTTTTCTTGTCTCTCCAGATCATGAACAAACCTGGAATGCTACTAGCCTTTTTATTAAGTTCGGACACATTTCCACAAAAGAAATTAGACAGGATTCAGAAACTTCATGTAAAAATGCAGAATAACTTTGTTTGCTGATTTATATTGTGTTTAGATTTTCTGTTTGCTAGGAAAAACAAAAAGGTTAGATTACTCAATAACTAAAGTCATCTAGATACATCTGGTTATATGAACTCAGCATTCTAAGTACCAATATGCTTTCTGTTATTTAATAAAAGGAGAAGGCCCTTCAGAGTTCAAAGGCAATAAATAAGATTTTAAGCTTATACTGGGAGACAAGTTGTCATGGTTCACCCCAGCCAGCAACCCAGCCCCAGCCAGTCACTCACTCCCCTTCCCACCCACAGGATCAGGGAGAGGATCAGAAGAGTAAAAGCCAGAAAACTCATTAATTGAGCTGTACATACAAGCAAAGCAAAACAAGGGATTAATTCAGTGCTTCCCATGGGCAGGCAGGTGTTCAATCATCTCCAGCAGAGCAGGGCCCCATCACACATAGAAGTGACTTGGGAAGACAAACACCATCACTCCACGCATCCCCCTCTTCCTACTTCTTCACTCCAGCTTATATACTGAGCATGATGTCAGATGGTCTGGGATGTCCCTTTGGTCAGTTTGGGTCACCTGTCCTGGTTCCATCTCCTCCCAGTCTCCCATGCACTTCCCGGCTAGCGTGGCAGTAGCAAAAGCAGAAAAGGTCTTGGCTCTGTGTGAGCCCAGCTCAGCAATAACAAAACCTCTCTATAGTATCAACCATGTGCTCACCACAAATCCAAAACACAGCCCCACACCAGCCATTGTGAAGAAAATTAGTTCTACCTTAGCTTAAGCACTTCATAGATTTATTAATCTATTTATCTGGCTACTCTCCAGACAGTAGCAGACCCTCCAAGACTGTGTCCTTTACTCTGACTTGACATAAGACATAAGGGAGAACCTCCACTTTGCACATATGCTCCATTTTATGCCTTTTATTTTATCATGATTTTTTCTTTCCCCAACATGCCACATGTTTGTGTTGCCTCCCAAACTGAACTCCAAAATCAAATTAACAAACCCACTCCATAGATAAATTACTTAGCTATTTCTAATGAGTACCAGGTGATCAGCATATCCAAGTAACTAAATGAAAGTATATATGGTGTTTTTGCCAAAAGTGTGGTACAGGGAAAGACAAAGTAAGGGAAAAAAAGAGGCAGAGGTATCAGTCACAGCTCACAGTGCAGTATGATTATGCACTTTTATCATGGACAGCAAGACTACTTGTAATTAAAACACTTTATTACAAAACTGGCTCCAGCAGAGATGAAACGGATTCTAGTCTTCGTGTTTAGAAGAAAGGTAAATTTGTAATCTTTCTCTTCCAAATATAACAGTAAATTTCATTTAGAAAAAAAGAGTGATGCTGAGAAGAAACACATTAAAAACTCTCTATTAAGAGTCACAATTAACAAAAAACAATAAACAAGACAAATCACAGTCATTCTTATAAAAAAAGGAAACTTGTTCTTATAGAAAACTCTTCTGCAATTACAAAATATTCTGCATGATGACAGCCATGCAATAAACTTCAGAGTGTTGTGTATAGCATGAACAACTCCATTCTATTGCTGATTTCACTCTCAAGGCTACTCCTAAGCTCCTGTTTTCTTTGCCTGTGCAGCTATAATTTAGTCCCTTGATGAGGATGCATTAGCAAGGAGTTTTTAAGCACATAGTCTGCTTTGCAGATTCCTCAAAACATACAGCACCAGGAATTGATGGGTACCTAAGCTATGAGAAGCTGCTCAGTATTTCATTTCTCATCAGTGCTAATGGTTCAGCTTCACACTTTACACCTTGCTCTGAACAATTTACTTACAGACATTTCAGCACATATCACTAAAGCATTCAAGCAGTTGTTGAAATGCTACTTTTTATTTGCAAACATCTGTGGGGTTAGAAAGCAATACTAACTCCATTATAAATTACAGGATTTGAGGCTCAGATTTGAAAAATAAAAAGCATAGGCTAAAGAGACATTCTACTTGCTTGGAGAGTTCAAATGTACCTAATATTCAATGGCATAATTTATGGACAAAGTACATCTCTCACAGATTTCATTTGATGCTGAGTCCTTCAAATACTCACAGAGATCAGACTGTCAAATTTCTGCTGAAATGAACCTTTCACTCCCAGTTGAAAGAATGGTTTCAGGTGCTACTGCAGTTGAATTTGACAGTCTTCCTGGCTCTCCCCTCTCAGTTACTGCGGCTGACATGGAAGTTCCTGCACCTTCAGCAGACAGGGGGCAAGTGACTACATGAGTATTTTGGCTCCTGTTCAGTACAAGGTAGAAAAGGCTCTTTGAAAGAAGCCACCAGCATCACAGTACTGTAACTTTCACATGGTCAGTGACTGAATCTCTGTTAAGGGGACATTTAGTGCAACATTTTGTGGAACTATTCAGGTGGGACTTGTAAAAGCTCCGCTGCCTTTCTCTGGTTTTAATATTGTATCAAAACAACATGGCAGGAGAAAGGGAAAAAAGCCTTCAGGAAAACATTGCACTATGATAATTTTCTACCTCTATTTTCAGTTCCTCTGTACAGTCCCTAATTTCCCAACTGGTGAGGCAGGGCAACTGTAGATATACAGCATCCTTAACTGCACAGTTTGTATTTGTTGCTGTATCAGAACTGTTCTTTGCAATGAACGAAGCATGAGTCCAGAGGGAAAAATTTCATCATGCAGTTAAAGTCTATTTTGCAAACAGTAAATTATTTATGTTCAGAGCAGGGAGAGGCTAATTAAAGTGACACTGGCAAAACTAATTCAGTCACTTCCTAGCTGAGGTCTCATAGGTTGCTATTGTTAAGGTGCAACAATGCTAAAAAGGATTAAACATATACTGGCTGGGATGGGAGGAACTTCACAGAAGTTTCAAAAAAGCAAAACTTGTATCCAAGGTCCTTGAAGAGCCTCTTCAGGTTTTGGAAATAGTGCATGTGCATGTAGTATAGTGCATCTAATTCAAGTGTCATGCTTTATTGAAAGTTCCTGATTGTGATCTTGACTTCCTTCTCATCCAGTTGGACTCCTTGTTTCATGATTGTTCTCCCTGCACAGCCTCCAAACCTGAGACTTATCACAGATCCATTGCTCTTCCTTATTATCCTAATGTTCATCAAAACCCAAATGTAGCAAGCTTATCCTGACAACCCTTAAGGTACACACACCAATATCATTAACATAGCTATTTCTGGCCTTTTCCTGCTTTCTCTATATCTCCTTTTCAAGTTTGCCTGCAGACTGATTTCTCATCATCCAGACTGTTCTCTCACTGTCTCCCTTTTGTCACTGCTAGTGATTCAGAGAATCCCACTCAGCACCCCTCACACCTTTACTAGGGCGGGACTGAAACCCACCTTCTTCATCATTGCCTGCAGAAGCAGAACTCCAATTAGGGCAGAAGCCTGTATATATCAGACTAATTTTCTGCTGAACAAAAAACAGAATAAATGTTTTTTTCTTTAATAGAGGGATCAAAGTAAATTGGTCAAACAAAGTACCAACGGAAGTAAACACAGCTGTTTGCTTATCAGTGACTTGACTGATCAACCATTTCAATTAAATTAAGACCAACTGCAAATCTCTGCAGATAACTAAATATATTATAGGCAGCACCACATGCTAAAGAGCTGATAAAACCCACATATCATGCTCTTGAGAAAGCTGTGACCTGTAAAAGGTCCTCATGAGAAATGAGGCACATATGACCTGTGCATGTCAGATAGTGTCAGACATTAACATGGTGAGCCAAAACCTCTGTGCAGCATATTATTAAAAAAAACAACAAACCAGACTGCAAGGGGCATAAAATCAATAGTCCATTGGTATTTCCTAAACAGATCCACAGCACTAACAGGACTGGCTGCTTGAACTCGCTGTACAGCTGCAGCTTCAGACAGCTAAAATTTTTAGAGAATTTTTAAAATATTGTGAAAACATAAGGAAAATTATAAAAAAACCCTACTAAAATTAAAGGAAACCTCTTCTGCATGCATCTGAGCAGTAGTTACAAAATATATAATTATAGTGGATGCTCATGGGAAGAATAAAAATACACATCTCTAAAACAATGACTATTTTCAAAGATCTGATTCAGGTCTTCAGGGAAATGAGTCTTTAAAGGAAAGTCTGTCAGAATGGTTCTTCTACTTGCTTGGTTTTAGTAAGGGAAAGCCAGACAATACTTTTGCCTAGGTTTGTTCTTAGAAACAACTGGATGGCATTGAATGAAATTTCAATGAAATTTTGCCCAAAGCATAGACTTTGGAATGTCTCTATAGAGAGAATGGCAGACTATTAGGTAGAACTATAAATAACTGAAATAAGAGTGGGTTTTATTTACTGTTGCTGTTGTTTTTCTAAAGGGTAGTGTCTGGCTGTGCTACCTGCTCCACCTACAGCAGTATCTGACTAGATGCCAGTGGCCATGTATCAGCTTTAGGGATTGTCTTCCTCATGGTGCAGGAAATGTAGGTTCTGAAGAAATGCTGTGGACATTTTAGGCCAGTGCTTTGAAGTCTATACTAGAGAAGGTACTGCAGATATTAAAGGTTTGATTTCTACTATCTTTTTCTGTTTGCTGTCAGATGAAGGTGATACAAATATAAACACATTCACCCTTAAATTCCATGAATTTGTATATAAACAACAATCTAGTGCTGGGATGTAGAAGTCTTTCTACTAGCCTTGCTTCCATCCTTCCATATTTTTGATCTATCTCAAGCACTGTCTAAAGATACATTTTTTTCGAAAAGGACATGAAATCCAAAGCGTTATATTCTGCAAACTTCCAGAATTCACTGAATTAAAAAGCAATTGCACCTGAATACTTAATATGATATTTGAAAGTTAATTGTTCTTCAGCCTTGAGGGTTGAAAACAGATGCTTTTAATCTTAACAGAATGAAACATCAGTAGTCCTTATGTTCCATGACTGCACACTCCTCCCTCCTCCCCAGGCTGGACGGTGATGCTGGTCAGTGTGACGGGGTGCAATACTGGGTCCAGTCCCATGAACTGGTTTTCTCCCCAGAATAGTTAATGGAGCAAGATTTTTCCCCTGCAGTTTTGCTGTCTGACTGAACTACAGAACTGTAATCTAGGCTCATTTGAGAAGTCAGCCTGAACAGCAAATATTTTTGAAAATTTGGCTCACAGGGTATTAGCACTGTAATATGCCAACACTGGATATTTACAGTGCTCTTAAAACCCTTATTTTTGTTCCTGTTTGAAGTGATGATAGTAAACCGTACAAGATCTGTACATATTAATGAATAAATATTGTAAAATAGCTGCTCATACCTATCAGGAAACTCTATTTAACTTCAGAAGCCATTACAATGCCAGGTTAGCACTTTACCTAGAATGGTGCAGTGATAGCATAAAACTTTCCTAACTAGTTATCCAGGGTCAGCCTTAATAGTACCATAAAATTTCTCCAACACAAGGCAATTTTTGCTTCCTGAGGGCTTTGTAAGTTTGCTGTAAGTGCATTTATATATCTGAGTATCTAATGAAAATAAATTAGAAATACATACTTGCCCAAATGTAATGAAAAGCCTTAAATTACTTACTAGTCTAATAAAACACTCTCAGTTCAAAGAAACATTTTAGAATAGAGGAATGAATGCATAAAATACCAGAATAGACCACTAGTATATATACAGCATATATATATTTGTATGTACAGATTATGTTTATGTCCCCTTGAACTGACTAAACATACAGTTTGAACAGACTCTTGGTCCTCCATCTAGATTTAACTACATTGCCATGTAAGGAGGACAGTGCTCAGCCTCTTAATGTTGTTGCACTTACATTTTCAGAACATAATTGGTATTTCCATGTGTTTACAAGTAAATTTGTTAATTAGTTCCTAAATGAACATATAATTTGAAATGGATCCTTCAGTCAACTTAGCATCTCACAACTGCCTGTTGCCTTGTCCCAAGTGATTTTGATAATATAACAATGGACAGACTTTGTATTTCCTACATAATTAATCCTCAGATGCCTTCTGCTGTGTCTACCTGACTACTATGAAATGGTCATTTTCTTTCCATTATTCTCCATTTCTAAAAGGCACCCTAACAGTTGTTTCAGTCTCTCTAGACTGACACAGAAAGCAATGGTCATTTTGTAATGGGTATCTTAATAAAGGATAATGATAGATGTTAGCTGAGGACAATCTGGACAAGAACAATGGCAAGAATATGCTATGATGAAAACAGCAGCTTCTCTCAAGCTTCCAGAGGGGAGAAAAACACAAGATAGATGTTTAGCTGAGTGTGGAAAAGATTTTTTATATGTTTTATTGTTAAATCTTTGTTATAAAAATAAAACTGCTGATTACAAGATTTTATAATTTTGTAGAAATTATATATAAGTACACTTGCACTGTACTGCAGTCTAGTGTCCATGAATATAGGAGGCTTTAATATCTTCATCTATCTCCCTTTCAGCATTTCTTTAAATAAGCATATCTGTTATCAAATGGATGGATGGTGCAATGAATCTGTGACTAGAGTTCTGCTTTGATACAATTGCTGGCACTCACAATTTAAAAATCTAACAGTGCATCAAGTGATCCTCAAAACCTGTAAAAGCTCCTTTTTTCTCTAGAACAGTATCCTTTGCTATATGCACAAAGAAAAGATCTCAGTAGGAGGAGTGGTAGGCTTTCACTTTTGAGAAAATACACTGAAGACCAAATTAAATGATCCCTCTGTCAGCTGTCTCTGTAAACAAATGGACATTAAGAAGTTCATTTTATCTTAATGGCTGAAGACTGAGGAGATGAGAATGTGACATGCAGTAAAAGGAAATGGATACCTTCCCAACAATAGGTAGCTTTTATTTCTGTTACCAATACAGGTGTTTCAGCCATCACAGCTCTTATTGAAGATATGGCCTCACTTTAATCTTCATAATGCTGGGACACTGGGATGCAGCAAAAGCAGGAACTGTCATTACTATTATTTTAGGAATCTATGGTGGAAGATGTCTTTGTATTTCTACAGAGAACACTGGAGATGCTAAGGAGGTGAAGCATGAAGGATTTTCCAGACATTTGACTATTAGCACTGTCTCTTTCTTTTGTAAAAAAAAAAAAGTTGGGAGTAATTAAATTTTAAATTCCTCTTTTTCTCCCACCACTGAAAGAAAAATTATTAAATTAAACAGTAATTCCCATCACTCATAATTCAGCAAAAAAGAAGGTTAAGAGGAACAGGAGTAGAGTTACAAGCTTACATGGACAGTTAGGACTCATGGGCTTTCCAGATGACATATAATCCACCTAAATACCCTCAAATACTAAGTAGCTTCAGAGGAGCTGAGAGCTCACAACATTTAAGCCACAAAGTCATCTCTGGGACCACAGGTCCACTTGATGCTCTCCAGCACACTGTAAATTCCATCAAATGAAGTTTCCAACTAGAATTTCCGAGGTTGGATTGAGATAATTCAGAGAGGCCAAGTTCACCATTCTGTGGATGCTCTTTGTAGCTCTAATCCCTTCAAACCAATCTGAGCTCATTTTCAATTTCATGGGTCCAACTGGCTCATGCAGCTGAGCTTTAAGAAAGTCTGTGAAGTTGAAAATTGCTATTCTGCTGAATGCCTGCAAGTATAACGATACATGTATATTCCTACCTTTCTGCAGAAAGATGTTACTCACACATATTCTTTGCATATCAGCCAACCTCTAAACCATAAACAATGAATTTTTGGTTCCAAGGAGTTCATGCTTCTGGGGGTTTTTGTTGTTGTTGGTTTTTTGTTTTAGTTTTGGGTTTTTTTTATTTTCTATTTCATATTTAGATATAACTCCAACATTAAGTCCCCAATAAATAGAAGCCAACATTCAGTAAGCATAAAATCAAATATAGGGCTGAAAAGAAAACAATATAATTAATTTTTTATTGCTTATTCATATATCTCTACCCCTTTGTTATTCCATCACTAACCTTTTCTTATCAGTTGATAAGTCTCCAAATAAAAGTTTGCTTCTTCTTTTATTCATATAAAAGCCCACTGACTAGCAATGATACTTCCCTCTGTTTAGCATTTAGATAGTGCTATAAACATTCTGTTACATATGACATTAACAAATTTAAAATAGCTTCTTTTCAAACTGAAGGTTAGGCTTCTCTTTCAGTGCACTTGTGAGACCAGCTCAATAAAGTGATGGTACTGCCTGCACACTGCCTAGTGACATTGCCTTTCTTCTCTTTATTCCCCACATAACTGAGGAATTCCCCCACTGGGGACAGAGCTCTCATGAGGATTTTTAGCGTCCTACAAATTTTATAGAAAGGGCAAGTAGGCAGATCCTAAGACACTGTTTTTTATTGAGGTAAACACAGGTAAAAGTCATCTTTTATCAGTTCTTTTGGGTAGTGGCCAAGCAGCCAAGCTGTGTGTGCAAGCTCTCAGCTAGCCCTAAACACATTTTTCTTCCTTGTTGGGAGAGGACAGAGGGAGGACAGAGCAAGCACTTTGGGAATAGGGAAAGCAAACAGAAGATCAAAGAAGAAATCCGGAGCAAAGACATTCAGCTCTTCAGGGGCCAAGGAACTTGCTGTGATACTGGACACTTTAGGCTCAATCATTCTATTTTGGATTAGTACAGGTGCCGTTGGAGAGAAATTAGTGCATTTTTTCCCAGGGTGGGGGGTGTACTGTAGACTAAATCTGATCTGTCTTTCTCTTGTGGAGCCTTTAGGCTGCAGCAGACTGTCCTGAGCGTTTTCCACATCTCATCTTGCTCACACCTCCTGACACCAACAGGATGCAGGACTCGAGAGTTTCTCAGGCTAATCTTCCCATGATGACAGGTCAAAAAAGTATGGATCATAGGCTTTACAAGAGGCTCTCAGTCACATCTCAGTCCCAAAGCCACCAGTTATAGACAACTGGAAAATATGTAATCTTCCTTCAGGTACACATTGGCCTTACTTCTGCCTTGTCATAGCCCAGGCAAGCCTGCACTTATTGCTCCAGTGATCACAGTCTCAGACTAGTCTTCAAACTACCAATTTTGGACACAGTACCTTCTACAAGCATGCCAGGATTTCTTTATTATTTATTATGGAATATTTTAATTTTAAAATTAGTTTGCCTGCAGACAGGCAATGAACGCTTCAGTGTTGGATCTATTTATTTATTGACTATTTATTGAATATTTTGAATATTTATTTAATATATTGAATATTTATTGAAGAATAACTTATCCTGGGAAATAAACTTCCCTACTTTTTGTTTTGCTTGACAGGTCCCAGGTTAAGCTAAGTGTTCTAGTTAGCTTACAATTCATGAGCAAGTATACAAAAATTCATATTTGGTCAAAACTCAGGAGCTTAAAATTTAGTTGCAAGTAAGACAAGTAAATATCTTTAAAAATTGGTCTTATTACAAGCAAAGAAAAAAAAAAAGCTTTTTTTTTTTTTTTTTACTTTTAAGGCAATAAAAGCCCAAATAATAAAGACAACAGAGAAGTCAATTTATTTTAATACTCTTCTTGAATTTCAAAGGGAATCCTTTCCATGTTAGGTCAGAACAGGAGAGAAGGCCAATGTCTTTCTTGTATGATACCTCTAATATTTTTAGTGGATCTTTATGACTTAGGCTGTTATAACTGCTTTTGAAAAGCATCTTTTTACTCTGACAAACAAGTTAAAACTTGAAGGGAAGCCAATAACTTTGACACCATCTTATCACAGGATATCTCTTATATCACACTCTCAATATTATTATTTTATACAAACTGTCATAGAAGTGGAAGAAGGAGGTCATATGAGAGAAGAATATGAGTTGAAATATTAAAGACTAAACTCCAGTAATTGTAAAAGGTTTGAATTAAAAAATGCTGAGGAGACTCTTCCATGTGCTGTGAGGAGAATCAAGCTTTCTAAGAGGCAAATACAGCTTGTTTATAGTCATCATCTATAACAGCCTTACACCCACTCCCAGTGGATTACTGTGTATTTTCAAGTTTACACACAGTTTGCAGACAAGCAGAGCAGAACAGGTCAACACTCAGACTCTGTTGTAGGTAAGAAATTCTCAATGTCTTTGTTTCAGTCTTCTAAAGAGGAAGAGCTTTTGTGTTAAAAGAAATTTCTAGAGAACAGAAGCTTGAATCTTGTAATTTCATTTGTGAAATTATGAATTTGTTACCAGTTCCCATAGGTTTATTAAAAAATCGATTCTAGTTATTACTGTGTTGTAATATTACACTGTGAGACAACAACATTATTTTTTTCTATTTTTGTACCTTTAAAGCCAGTACTCAGTGCCAATCCTAACACTTTATATTCTTTTTCTGTTTCAAAATGTTTTCAGTCTGTATATTAACAAAACATGTTATCTGCAACAATGCAACCAACACAGAACTGCAAGGTAAATGTCTGGAATTCTTAAAGAGGACTTAACCATGTCATCAGGCCTGGACATACCATTAAAAAAACATTATCACAATGAAATGAAAAACAAAAGTATTATAAAATGGTATTTGAACCAGCAGTATTAGGATGGCTAGAGTTCACAAAAACTCAAACGATGTGGTAATAATCTACAAATTGCCATAGTTGCTGCTGTCTCTGTATTTTCAAGAGAAGTTAGACAGTGATTCATTGATTGTGGATTTACTGTCCACACTTCAGCCATTTTCCTGTGGCAGCCCCAGGTTTGCTGCTTGTAAGAAGAGGTGTTAGGGACAATGCTTTGCAGTCAGCATGGGCAGACCTGCCTGTGTGAGGTAGTTGGTTGGAAAAGAGTGGGCATCCAGCTCCATGCCAGGACTGCCACGGACATGGCTGTACAGCCAGGCAAAAACCAAACATACCAAACAGTGACAATGCCACTGGAGCTTCCTGCATGTCACTGGACTGCTGTTCTGTGTCTCTTTCAGAGTGGCTTGACAAATATTTTTCCTCTGTGACAATCCTCTCCTTGCACCTTAGAAGCATGCTGTTCTCTCCTAATTCACTGATGACTGTGGGAACTTGAGGCACTCCCCTCGTAAACCACCTAGTCACTGCAATTCATTAACAGCTGACCAGATCACCTCTTCCTGTGCTCCACCTCTAAAACATAAACTTTCTTGATGGATTTTATTACATGTTGTAAACTTGACCAATTTTCATTTTTCCCCTGTGCTCAGTGTTCTGCAGCATTTCACCTTTCTGGGGGAGGAAAGAACGGGGAGCACAGTCTAATGTGGTTTGATTTAAATTATTACCCTGGTGCACACTTTCTTTGAGATGCTATTTTCCCTGCCTGTTCTAACTGCTGAGCACAATCACTGGAGCTCAATTATTAAAGAGATTCTAAAAATAGTGCCATGCAAAGCTGTCTACAAAGAAAAATCATTCAAACACAAAAAGAGACATGTCTTGGGCAGTGAGCTTTCACTGTTATTAGCTTCTTAATTATTTCTTTTTTTTTTTCTTCCATCTTTTGCTCTCTTTCCTCTTCCTTTCCATTCTTTACTTCAGCAGCAATAAGGAATAGGGACTTTCAGGACATTCTCTCCACTATCCTAGAAAACTGCATTAGCTCATGCACATATTGGCAGAAGAAAACATTTCCTTTTTAGTAAATGCCAACATTCTCCAACTTTCCTTTCAAGAAGATCATGAACTTGTGTTCATGGGAATATAACCAAAATAAAATAAAAAAATAAATGTAAGCCCTAGTATTTCTAGCTGTGAGTCTTTTTGTGCACTCCAGTGGAGTTGAAAACAAGGGCATGTTAACCATCTGGAAGCCTCAGAACTAATGTTTCCCTGCCAGGGATTTTTACAAGTCTGTGATTCACTTGATGACTCCTGTTTGGAATAGCATTTAAGGCTATGGTTAAATCTCTAATTAAGTGCAGGTAAGCTCTTCCCTAAAGAAAAGTCTCTCTTATTTTGAGACACTAGTTAGGAGGGGAGCTAGTATGAAAGGTGACTAGGATCTGAGAAGATTCACCTTATAGTCAGTTTGGGCATCCTAAATCCTGGGTACACATTCTAAAAGGTATCTTTAAGGATAAATAAGGAAAATAAGGCTGATGCAAGATAGCAATAGGCTAAGCTTCTTTTTTTTCCTTAAGTTTCCCAAATTATTTCAAAACAAACAATAGCAATTACATCTAGACCTAGAGTTGCAGGAGGGAGGAAAGACACAAGAGGAGGGAGAAATATGAGGGAGAAAGCTAAAGTCTTTTTGCCCCCAGTGCAAAACCTGGATGAATACACATGTGTATGTGTGTCCCTAGCTCCAAGGCAAGGGTCATGCCACTGTTTCTGCCAGCCCCAGCAGGAGCCTTTTAAGCAGGAGACTGATGGGATCATACCAATTTCACCTGGCTACAGGTATCTCTGTTTGAAAAGAAAAAATCTTCCTCTCCCTCCTCCTACATCAGTTCTCCATCCATTAACATTCAGACTAAATCAGCAGTTGCAATCCCTTAATCAGGCTACATCTTGCAGGAATGGCTCTGCCACCAAAGATGTGAGGACTGCAAAAGTGTCAAGGGTCTTAGCCTGAAAATTAAAATCAGGGGGCTATCAGCTTAGAGGTTGCACAGTGTGTGCAGGCCATAACAGCAAGGAATGAATATAAATCTTGTAGTACTGACAGTTCTGAACCATTTTACTCTGCTTTTCACAAAGAGCCTAGGTGACCACACACCTCTTTCACATGGCCTGTCATTTACAAGAAAGGTGTTAACTGCTAATGCGGCAGTGAGAAGCTGTTCAGGAATTTTTCTGCCAGCTTTTGCAACACAGCAACCTATTTAAGGAGCATACAATCCTGAAGACTGTGACTCTTGATGTCTCTAAAGAACCGACAAACTGATGAATGGCCATACACATCTTGTTGGAAATTAATGTCCATTGTCATTCTCAGCTAGACACTTAAAAATGAATGCATACGTCTCCAAAGCAAAATACAGAAAAATACAAGCCCATTGAAATTTGCTCAGGTATCATCCCTGGGTCTTTACTAGGTTTTAATACCAATTTCAGCTATCCAGACTAAGATAAAAACCACATGAAGAATAACAATTTACTAGAACAAAATAAATGTCACAGTCAAACTGGCCATTTGAGATATACATCTTGCTGACATGAAGAATGTCTGAGTTCACCAGATAGCTAAATTTTAGAAATAAAAAGAACAACTGAAAGGTATGTTTTTTCTATGGGCAATGATACAAGTTATTTTTATCTAAGTACTATACAATGACACCTAACCATTCTGTTAATAGAAATGACCACTAATGAGAAGCTGGGTACTAAAGTAAGTTTCTAAATTACCTATATGATTTAAGTTCAGCCAGTGACTTACACAACAGAAGAAGCAAAATACTGAAACTAAAGCACAAGAACTTAAATTTACATTCTAAAAAGAGTGTCTGGAGCAACTTGTACAACACTGTCACAAGCACCAGTACAACATGAACAGACTCTCCCTGTAAGTTTGACTGAGTCTTAAAGCCTGATGAAAATATTTCACTCAATTAATGCACCTTGAAGTGGGGAAAAAATATGCAGAAGAGCAGTAAGAACAATTCAATATAAAAAAATCTGTGAAGTACTGCTGATTAAGAAAAATAATAAAAGTCAGATATAAAGTACAACATCCCTTTGTTAATTTTAGAACTAATTATTGACACTTCCTTTAAAAGGCCGAGTTTGCCAGAGGCACAATAAATACTAATAATTCACTCTACAATTACTAATAATTTCCTTCTGTGGAACTTTACATCTATCTAATCCACACAAAAATAGAAATAAGCATTGGGAGGACCATTTGGTGCTTGCTGCAATCAGAGAGAGGGAGCCAATTTGACCAAGGCTTCAAGGAGAGCTGGTGGCAGGGTGGCAAGGGGGCAGTGGCAGGCAGGGCAGGCAAGGATGGTTATTCCTAGTCACCAAGAGTGAGTAGATGTTGATGTTGGTTGTACTGCAGATACACAAAGAGCCAAACACATTTTCAGCCTGAATGGCTTCAGGGAAGCCATTCCCTGAATGACATCAGGGAAGGGGAAAATCCTCCACAAAAGGAGAGCATGGTGGGTAGCAGAATGTGCAGCATCCACAGGAGTCTGCTCTAAACACTTGCTGCCAGCCTCTTCAGAGATGCTGAAGCTCCATGGCATTTGAAAGGTTCAGGGCAGGCAGCAGAACTGGGTTCAAGACATTGCCCCTGTATTTAGATAGATAATACATAGCTGAATAGCACCAGCTTCCCTCTTCTCGCCTGCCATTCAAGACCAGCCATTAAGCGCTGAATGAATGAAGAGCCACTAATCTGCAGTACTTTTCACATGCCATAATTTAGTATGAGCTATTGGAAGTGGCCTTCTTTGACAGCCTCATTTACTGCAGAGCCGTAGTGCCTTTCAAATATTTATTGTGAGTGATGGAGCTGCACAGGAGCATCAGCCTTTGCTGATGTTATTATTGCAGTGCCGGAGGAACACAGATGTATCCTTCAGGTTTTACGAAACTCACAACATTCTTCACAGTTTAAGGATGAAAGACCTAAACCAGTGACACGCCACCTGGGCACTTTATACGTGATCTTTTCCATTTCTCTTGCTTTCTTTGGAGGCTAAGTTTGAAAATAAAACAAACCTGGGAATCACTCTCAGAGGGAAAAGCTATCATGGTAAATGCACACACACAACACAGATCTTGATGTTCTGCCCCCATCCCAGTCCACAACCATGACAAACTCCACCCCAAATCCCCAGTAGTGGTAATTTTCTATGTTTTTGTGTTTGGTTGGTTGGTTGGTTTGGTTTTTTTACAGTGATCATTAATTTTAAAAGAAATTTAGCTAATAAAAGGGTTTTTTTTTTAAATGATACTACTTTTTGATAGCTAATACAGGCTGCTCTGGGGAAGGCAGAGCCTGAGAAGACAAACATGAAGTTTGTTGCCTGCACCTGGAAACAGTTTAGCCACAGAGAGCTGGATTCTTCTTCTGATCAAGTGTGAAACACCTGCATGGGACACCTGATGGAGGAAAGGATCTTTGCCAGTAAGAAACTTTAGGTCGCTGGGAGTCACGCTTCGCCTGCCAAAATTTGAGAGAGTTGTGCCCTCTCCCCAGGCAATGTGGAGGTGGGAGCATCAGCCACCATACCTGCCCCTCCTGAACTCCACTGCAATTCACAGGATGCTTCCTATACAGGTTGAGTAATGCAGCTTTACTCCCTTAAGAAATGATACAGAGAGAGATACCACCAAAATATTGCTTTTTTTCAATAGCTTATCTTCCAATTTAGAGCCTTATAGTTCATTCCTACAATACAGTTAGCAGAGGAATTTCAAATTGTAGGTTCATTGGATAAGGGAGTACAACCCTCTGGTCCCCAAAACAAACTGAAAAAGATGCACCTCAAACTTGTCACCATTAGCTAATGGCTGTGATATTTTATGGTGAACAAACTGTGTTGGCTGCTCATGCATGCAATGCCTCTGAAACTATTTGACAGCAATGAGGGCACTGGGGGCACTTTAGGAAAAAAAGTAACACATCCTCAATGCTTCAAATATCTAATATAACATAGCTGAGAATATGTCTGGTCTTTGTCAAACCAAAGACTTCTATATAGATCTTGGAATGAATTCACTCTGGCTACAACATCAGGGATTAATTATGTATGTGGACTTTGCACATATTGGGTAAACTAGAACTCCAAAGTCTCAACTTGCATTCAATAGAATGTGCATGTTCTCTGTTTCCTAGATTGTTTATGTTAAAAGGAAAAAAATAAATTAAAAGCATAAAGACAAAGTGTGAATTTGCCCCTCTTTCACCCTCTCCTTTATTTTATTCAATAGATTACATCTAGTTTAAAATATCTATTCCAAAATTATGAACAGCAAATACAATTAAACTCTGACTCATACAGGCTCATTCCAAATGGCAAACTGCTCCATAAAAAGGTAATTTTGGTCTCTTTCTGTTTATCTCCCTCTACCTTGAAGTATTCAGTATTACAGAGCAGAGAGGTTTTGGGACAGCTGGGTAGCATGCTGGGAAAAAGAAGCAAAAGGACCATTTCATTTTCATGGCATATCCTAGCTACAAACAGGTTTCCTACAATAGAAGAACAAATGAGCGACTGAAGAAGAAATTGAGTGGCTAAAGCATTATAATGGACTATTTATGTCTGAAAAAGCTTCAAACTAATGTAAAAGCATAATCTGAAATAAAAAAAAGTGAGAAATTTAAGACAAAAAAATTATTTCCCAATGTTAATACTTATCATGTCACTCAGACCAAGTTGCTTTCTGGTGGTATTTTACTGCAATATTCCAAGCTATGGAAAAACTGATGTTTCATTATAATGATGATTGTTGATGCTTTTCTTTATAACGCTACACCTGCCAGCTGAATGCTGAAAATGAGCTTTTTACCAGCAGATTTTTTCCCATAAGGTGGAGACACCTTACACCTTCTGGTCATGGGGATGTTGCTGGTCTCACCAGTGATGTCCTTTCATCCAGACTCCAGAGATCACTTCTGACTCCAGTAATTGTTGCTTGGTCTGACATACAGGCATGGGCTAAATTGCAGGGTGAGAGGTTACCAGAGCACTACTTTCCTGAGTGAAGTGGGGTTTATCACTATTGGGTCATCTGATGCTTCTTTTTTGCTGTAGCTAGCATTCCTTCACATGAGACTTTCTCCCCTATGTTCTCACTTATGCCCTCTTGAGTCAAGACAAACGATGGAGACTGCTATAAATATTCAGTTGCTTTTGCTACAAAATCCTTTGTTCTGGAAATCATGCCCTTTTCAGACATCCAGCCTCCTGCTGCAGTGGGGATTGCTGCCTTTAACCATGGAACTTTAGTGACTATGGTGACAGCTCATGACCACAGTCCTGCCAGCTTCAGTGCCTCCTGCAGGGCTCCAAGCACCACATTCGCTACAGCCTCATAAACCCCATATGGCTCTATTTCAAACCATGTGTTTATCAATGCCTAGAAATGTCCCTCTTAGACTGAGAAGGATGCCAACAGTTGGCCTCTTTCCTTCTCTGTCAGAGAGGTTTTGGGTTTTATGCTGAGCTTAGTCCTATTTCTACCCAGCAGTGAAAGTACTCTTGCCCTTCAGCTGTGATAATCTCCAAATAATCCAAACTATCCTGTGGTTTTATCATCTGTCTGCATATGCCCATTTGCCTCAGAGTGATTCTCTTGAGCATTACAAGTATCTAGTAGCTCCTCCACATTACCCAGAGCTGCTCCAGGCAGTGTTTGGTTTGCCCATCAGTCACACTGCCCCTTTTCTTGGGATTACACCCACCAGTCCAAAATACGTATCCCATAATCAAACACAGCTTGACAAGACTCCACATCTCTCAAACCAAATGGTTTCCCAGAGTCTTCTTCAAACTCTGAGACCCTTTCACCAAATCCACATATGCTATGCTCACTTCCCAGCTGTAAAAGTGTTTTTTGGGAATCTGTCATGTTCTTAACATTTTCTAGTCTCCAGACTGGCAGATGCCCATGATCACAGATTAATGAAGGACAAGCAGGGACCTGGAGGCTGGAAGGTAGTTCTTGGATTTCATTTGACTGTGCTTTGTAACAAATCATGAAAATATGTCACAAGGATGCCGGAAAAACACATTTTTCCTTGCATAACATATGTTACTTAGATAAAATAAATAGATAACAACCCCCATGTTGCTGCATACCAACAACTCCCATTATATGAATGTGACTCAGGGAGCCAAATGTTTAAAGCTAATATGCCAGTAAAGAACATCAATCTGGACTGAAGGGAAGCTGCTGGCTGGTTGATAAAACCAGGCATGACCCTTTCTTCAAACTCAGCGTAGCTCTTCAGTGTTGCAGTGAAATCTGCCTTCACATGATGAAATCCTGAGCCTGGGTGGGCAGGGAGGGGAGGGGTAGGGATCGGCAAGAACAGCAGTGCCCTGGAGAACTGCTAAAGACATTAAAGGGCCATCAGCAGCTCACCAGCAGAACCCTGCATTTATTACAGCATAGCAAATTTTCAGAGATGAGCTCCTTTCATTTAGGGCTGCAGCTGCTTCTGACATCTCCCAGCTGAAAAGGGCTGAGCATTCTCACAATATTAAAAACTCAGCTTCTTTTCCTCTTGAAACTGTAGAGGAGAAGAGCAATAAAAAAAACGAAATAAAATAAATAGTCTGCTGTATCCTGCCTGTTTACTTTCAGACATAGGACTGTATCAAATTTAACACGTCTGAAAAACTGGAGCCAAAAGACTTGTTTTCAGAATCTGTGCTCTAGATGAGTGTATGTAAGCTGCACAGAATTGAATGTGTGACTCTGATCTTTATAGTAATACTGTGAGTCATCTGCTAATGGTCAGTCTCCCCTGGCTGGAATTCATTATGGGGTGAAACTCATTATAAATAAATCCTTTTATCAGAAGAATTTAAATTCCCACTGCTTGTTCCAGGTGCCTAAACAGCCAGAGTCTAATTAACTAATGATGCTGACTAAACTGCAAATACAATTTGCTTACCAGATGATGATACCATACATATATGCAACATTCTCTGGCAGCAAACTGGGCAGTACATATGCACACGATCATAGCTTTAAAAGCTCATTTTCCTTAGGCACAGGTCAGAGATGACAAGGGCCCCTCATTTGTCATACAGCCAGTGAGTAAATGACAGCTCTGTACAGCAACCTAGACGTGCACACAAAGTATGTATTAGTGGATCAAAAGATGGCTCTTGCCTCTAACTCATGTCACTCTGCTTTCACTGCTGTGGGTTTGCTGTTTGGCTCTTTGAGCACCTTGTTTACCAACAGTTGTTGCCTTTACAGTGTTAATGCCACAGAAAGATGAAACTGAAGAAAGCAACAACACTTTATCACACAGAAACTTTAATATCTCTCAACTGGAAACAAATTGCTCAAGGGTTCTGCCTGATGCCTCCAAGTTGAATTAAACTAGGCAAGATATGTGTCTAAATAAATGTTTGATGCTGGATTATATGGTCTAACATAACAATGCCATGCAAATTAAGAAAAAAGAGTCTGCTTTATTTAAAAAAAATAATCATTCAAAAGCACCATATCTAGATACCTACAAAAAAGATTAAGCCAAGTGAAAAACACTTTCAAGCAGATTCTGAAAAAGAAACCCCTGTGATTTACAAGCAATGTTTAGATGTGCTAGTCAACACTGAGTAGCAGCTGCTCTTAACGTTTAAAAAAAGAATCGATTATAATAAGTATTTTAGCTATTGCAAACAAGACCAAATGAAAGATGAAAACCAGCACTGTGTGCTATTGACATACCAGAGGAAAATACAGAAAATAAAATCAGAGCTGAAAAGCCAGTAAAATAGGACATTAAGTGAATTTTTAGAATTCTGTGCCTTGAGAAAGTCAAGAGCATTTTAGCTTCCAGTTAAGAATCAAAAGAACACTTCAGCATTTTCTCTAAAGTAAATGTAGAACTGTTCCCCCCCCCCCCCCCCCAAAATCTGGCATCTGTATTAACAAAGGTGAAAGGACTAAAATGGACCTGAGGAAACAAATCACTGTCTTCTCTTCTGCCTAGTGGAGGCAGAGTAGGAAAACCCATAAGGGTTTTATAGTCCTTGCTACACCTGACCTGTGCCTGGGTGAGTCCAGAGGGGCACTGTGGCCCCATTTCTGCTGGGGATGGTGAAGGAACAGGCTTACTGGGAGAGAGCAGTGAGGATGAACTATGGGAGACAGAGAAATCACTGCAGTTGCACTCCCTTTCACAAACCTGGTGTCCCCTGCTCTGGCAATGCCCCTGCTGCCTTGAAGTTTGTGGATGAAGGGAAAGAGCATCTGAGTCTTTGGCATCAGTCTCTCCTTCCACACAAGAACTGAATGACACGTATGTACCAGGCAGGGCAGATCCTGTCTTAAAAGCCACCCTCCTTCTGGAGGCTGAATCAAATTGTATTTTGTATATATATATAATCATGCAAGAGCTAACTCTTGTCAAGGAGCCATAACAAGAAGAAAAATATGCCATAATCTTCCTGGTTCAGCACTGACCAAAAGAAACAGACTCTCAGCTCAAAGAGGTGGATGGACAGATACATCTAACTAAAGCTATGTTGCAGATACAAGTGGTTTTGCAAAGAAGCAAGAAAAGGGTTTGTGTTTGTGGGTCAGCTTCGTATACTCCTCTTTAGGAGTAGTTTTTTTTTTTTTTAAGAAATGAAAGAATTTTTCAAATTTTCTTTTTAACAAAGCAACTGAATTTTGCAACTGCAGCTTGTATTTCCCTCAACTCCTTAGTTGAGTAAAAGAGAAAAATCAGAAAAAATATTTTGGCATTCTTGTCTGTTTAAAACTCTTCTTACTGGCATTCTATTCCATTTCTGAAATGTTAACACCACAATAAAGCATAGTTTTTCTTATTCAAACAAAAAATACATGATTTTTATCACCAAATTCTTTTGACACTTAACTATAGCATATTCACAGCCATTTTTTCTCTCCTACCACATTGTGATTTTCAATATAATTTCTCATGTCAAAAAAATCCCCTAATATTTATGAATTATCTGGCTGAAATGGCAGTTTTTCATGATATGCCCTTTATGTTTTAACAGCAGAACTCCTACTATAGATAATATCTCTGTGATGAGAAGAGCTGGCACACACTGGCTCAAGCCACTCAAAGAAGCTTTTTTTGAGAGGATTTGGCATTGGTTTAGGCAATTTTCAGTGAACATAAAACAAAATTTAAAATGTCTAACTGAAATTCACTTTTAATTTCAAAGCTTCATTTTCCAAATCTAAATGACTTTTTATTTCAAAATGGATGCTAATGGGTAGCAAAAATAAATTTTCCTGGAGTAAAATGAAAACAAGAATCCCTTACTTGATCTCACACAGGTTTCTTCCTCTCCCACCTGTAGCTTTCATAGATTTTTGGTCTACAAAATTATTCAAGTGATGCAATATTTGAAAAAAAACTATAGTGAAAAAAATTGAATTATAAATATCAACATATCTACATTACCTAAATTAACTCCCAATTTTTGTAAACTGAGAGTTTGTAAACATGACCCAATTTTCCCTGCCCGTTCCGTGGGTCAGCACAGCCATGCCTCTTGCCAAGCAGAAGAGGATCTGCTTGGACACTTAGAAACAAAGAGAATAAAAGCCCCAGTACTCTTTTTTTTCTTGTTTGTTTCAAAGCAGATCAAAACCATTTGGATCTCCTAAACAGATGGCATGATTTTAAATTGTATCCACATGGTCCATGTGTGTCCCATACACTGTATGGATTATTCCACAGAAGCCCTCACTGGTGATGGACCTAGCAACACATTGGGCCTTTGTTTTCTGCTCCTTGGCACTCCCATAAATGCTTCCCCTTTGGAGTAGTAAAAGCTTTCTGTTGCATCTATGTCAGTGGCAAGTGTGAAGCCGTGGCATGTTTTAATGGTATAAATATGGAGAAAGAGCATAATTAACAAGGATATGCTCTCTCCCTCTTGCCACTGCCAAAGCACTTTTTATTTTAACCTAGGAGCACCTTCTAGAAAGGTCATCTGAGGTGTGGGAGATTTGAAATGATGATTTTTATTATT
The DNA here is from genome assembly GCA_003676055.1 of Chloebia gouldiae. Lineage (NCBI taxonomy): Eukaryota > Metazoa > Chordata > Aves > Passeriformes > Passeridae > Chloebia > Chloebia gouldiae. The sequence goes on from QUSF01000003.1 coordinate 46,400,802, forward strand.
ATTTTAAAGCATTGGTTACACGCAGCATCTGTTTTGGGAAGCAGATGTTTCATACTGTGGGATCCCTGCCCACCCACTGGAATATCTGACTGGAGTTCACATCAAGGCACCACCACAAACCAGGTCCTCCATGGTGACTGAGTGGGCACAGCTTCCAAAAGCTAAACTAAAGGGATGCAGTTTGTCCAAAATAATACTCTTGGTGTGTGTTTTTTGATCTCTAAGCGTGATTTGGGCTAATTGCAAATAGCAGCTTTGATGTTCCTAAAATCTGGTTTCTGTTTTTCTTTTTGTAAGTGCTCATGAAAGTTAAATAAATTCTAGGGAACTGTGTCCACTTAGCACATGTCTCTGAATGAGCAAAGATACAGTCTGCTCCTGCAGGCAGGAGACTGTCCTTCTCCCTTGGAAGTGGCCTCTCTCTGTTTGTAGAGTGACAGTCATCTGGCAACAAGGACAACACTGCAACTTGAGGAATTAAATTTACCTCCCTATTTTATAGCCCACTGACACAAAATGAAGAATAAAATCCCTTAAGAACCAAAAGCTTTCTGAATGAGTGTTTTGCAAGCAGAAAACACAAGGCAGAAATTGTCAGATAAATTGTTGGAGTAGTTCAGCCAGTGCCTTTCCCTGGCTCCATAGCTCTTTTTAGAGAAAAATGCTAAGATTAAGTTATTAAGGGTAGATTACCATTAACTTTATCAACCATGTCTGAATTATACTATCACCCCCACAGCACTAAAGTAACTAACTCAGAGCGTTGCAATCAATGAAGGTTGGACGCTTAACACCAGCAGAGAAGTCTTCCTATGCCTTCACCAACAGCTACAGGAAAAAAAAAAGTCCCTTAAGTGGATTTATTCATGGATGAGGGAATGAGGGTGGAAACAGTTTCTGGGAAAATCTAAAATCCTGGCCAAGGATCCAGAAGAGGATTATTATTACAGTATCCCTCACTATGAGCTGTGCTGAGCTGAGCTTGTTAGAAAGGTGTTAACTTTCCTCTGCCAAGAACACTTTGCAGTAATCAGTTTATGAAAAATTCAATTTGGCAGCAAACTCTTGGCGGTCTCAAATCAACTGCACCTATTATACCCCAGTCACAAGTGGATGGGCAAAGGTGGCTCAGTGCATCAGTCTCTCCTCCCCCTCCTCCGCAGCCTTGGAATTTGCTCAGCGATTCTGGAGGAGGAAAAAACAGTGTTGTGTAACTCATCTACAAAGGACAAGGAGGAGGGGGGAAAAAAAAGAAGTCAGAAAAAAAAGACATCCAGCTGCAAAGCTTCTGGCAGGAAGTTACAGGTAGAAAGTCTGTTTGTGTGGGCTACCCAGGACAGAAGAAACAACCTGTGCCCTGTGACTGCAAAATATTCACCCCGACTGGGAAAAAAGTAAATGATGCTGAAGTGCTAATGAGCACTCAAGAGGATTTCTTCCTGAAGTGAGTCACAGCTGCTGTCAAAGTTCCATCAGTTTGCTGTAACATGTCGAGGAGAAAACTCTTAAGAATGCCACCTGAAAGCCTTTGCTGTGGAAGAGGAATCCCACCCAGCCCAGGCAGGAGCCCAGCAGCACAGAGAGCTATGAACATCTTCCCCATCCAGGTGGGAACAGGGCTTCCAGCTGCCTCCTCTAGTGAGGAACCCTACACACAAAGAAACCATTGCATTATGGTGCATTGCTGTGTGTCCTGCTGTTAGCTTCAGGAGTGTTTTTCCACGAGAAGATATCGCTGGAACTGGGGGAAGTAGGCTGTAGAGGAAACAGATGGTATTTTCTCTCTAATTTTGGTGTTTGAGAACAGAATTTGCACAGTTTGTTCCTCGGTCAACCCTTACTTTCAGGATAAAAAAACTGTTACCTGCCAAAATATGAATGGTTTTGAAATGTGCAATAACAAAAAAAAAAAAAAAAAAAAAAAAAAAAACATGCGGAGTGGGAGCTTTCATCTTAAAGAGGTACCAAATTTGCATTTCTGAGGTCTGATGCTATGGTTATCAATCAGATGCTTTGGGGATAGTAAAAACACTCTCTCACTAATATCAAAAGTGAATGTCCTTTCTTCTTCAAGATTTCCCAACAGATCTTTAAAGTCTTAAAGTTCCTTTCATTCTTAATACTCGCTGTGATTATGTTGTATTTGCAGAAGTCTTCTTTATACCTAGAGTTTAATATTTCCCACTCCCCAGCAGATCTCCTTTTAGCTAGGGTCCATTTCAGGTAACTGCTATCTAAAAGCTAATATGCCCATTTATATTAATACATGCCCTCAGAAGAATAGGATTTGGAGACTCAGTCTGATATGTGCTGTGCCCCTGGTCTGGTAACAACTTACAGGGCATTATCTTATGGGAATCTGCAGCCTAGGTAAATGCCCCAGCTGCAATTAAGTGAAACTCCTGCTCCATCAATCTCCTGTGTCCCAATGACTTCACGTCACTCTTTCCCACCTTCCCATCTGTACTGAGAAATAGGCAGGGAGCAGATGAGTGTTGTAAGGTGCACAGGCAAGTATTGTGCAGAATGAGATTCATCTCCCTTCCTTCCTTGGTCGAAGCCGATTCCCATCTACCAGGACCTTTTCAGGAAAGAATGCTGCAGAGACAGTGTGAAGTCCTTTGCTGACAAGGTAACAGAAGAAGGAATTTCCATAAGACCTTTGGAAATGCTGGGTGTACGCAGAGCAGAGGCTCTGGGTAAATCATGTTTTCTCAAGGAGGATTCGATGCCACTGCTGCACTGGAGCAGGAAGCCCTGGTCTCCTCGGGCCATGTTCTTCTCACTCTCCCTTGTGAGCACACGTGCACATGCATCCATCTTAATTAAAAGTCTCCTAAATCCAAATTCAAAGCATTCCTCTTTTCCCACCTCTCTTCCACCAGCCACCACTCACTCTGCTGAAGGTGTAAATAGGTCAGATGTTTCCATGGCCACAGTGAACTAAATAAGCAGTTGGGGTTCAGTGTGTAATGTGGGTTTTTTAATTGTTCCAGTGCTGGATAGCACGAGGTGTGTGACACCACGCTGACAGTACCTGACTTTCTCCTCTGGCTCACCGGTGACACAACTGCTGGCACTGGCCCCTTCTCCTCCTGAAACTGTTATCTCCTGTGAGCTTCAACATGGGGTAGCACTGATGAAAAGTACATTTCACACAGAAAATGTCTCTTTGCAAATACTAATTGCTGGTTCCAGTGAGGCATTGAACCTATTCACACAAGGTGTAATTAAGCTGTGACTCACTGCCACAGGATGCTGCAGAGGCCATAAAGAATAAAATAAGCCTGTGCCAGGACTAGACAAATTCAGACAAATTCATGAGGATGTGTCTAACACACAGGATGGTTGGGATGCCACACCATTCAAGAAGTCCCTCCTAAACTCCTCAATGCCTGAAGGCAAAGAGCTGTAGAAAGGAAAGGAGGATTTGGTCCTTGCTGTTCTGCAGGATCCCAAGCTAGATGAATATGTAGTCTCCCATCTCCTCTACATAACAGAAAAATTGATATGAGCTGTGGAGCTGGTGGTTCTGAGTATGAGCAGTGCAGAGATGCCTCTGACCACAGTTAACCATCCTGAGAAGAAGACCCAGGACACCAATGGGATCAGCCGTGTGCTGCATTTGACCATTTGTCACAAGGCATTTTCTGATCCCTGTGTAGTGAGTCATCTAGCTGCTATGGCACAGATCAGTTTCACTCAGTGAAAAGCACCAGATCCGTTCACACTTCACACACTGGGGTATTTGTCAATAAAACTGCTCATTTAAGACTTATTTATCACCCTTTCTGGGAGCCAAATCTGGCAATATCTACTTTGGCTCATGCTGTTCACGGAAGCGAAAGTAGACATCTCCAGATTTCATGGACATCTCCATGAAAGCCTTCTCTGGCTGGAAGATTTTGTCCCTAAATCTGCCAGTCAAAATCATCCTTGTCTCAGCTGTGATGTTCACTGAAGCCTCCTTGCAATACAGAAGAAGACTTCATGAGAAGGAGTCAGATTAAAACTGCCACAGTGATCAGTCTGCCTGGGAAGTTGTTTATCCATCCTGTAAAACAGGCAAACCAATCTCTTCTGCAATTTGTCAAGAATATGGTGTAAATAATGATACAAAAGTAAAAGTAGAAATAGAAGTATTATTAATCCAAATATGATGTATGATCCTGGAATTTGAGTTCAGGCTCTAACAGCCTATAGTTGAAACCGTGCAGTCTCTCAGGGCCCTTCCTCATCTCCTGGGTCAGCAAAGGAAAAAAAAACGGTCCATGCCAAGATCTCCTCTCTCCTATAATCAAACACTGCTCAAACATCCACAGAGGACTCCTGAGCTTTCCTGACAGACTTTAAGTATAATCTTACTCAGATATACCCTTCTCTAAAAAATCATTTCAGCTACGCTTCTCACCTTTTGGCGGTCTGGCTTACCAAAGGACTATGGCTGCATTTGCCTGGATCACAATGAAGCCAGTGATGGAGTTCATGCTTGTTTGCTCATCTCAGCAAGATGGGGCCTGAAACTCTTGTCATTGTCTCCTGCTAACACCATAATCACAACAAAAGCAACAACTCTTGCCCCTCTGCATGTTGTCTTCTCACACAACCAATGGGGCTTTAAATTCAGGGTGTTGTTGAGGCCTTGACAAGCATTTGGGAAGATAATGAGCGGCTCAGCTCTCTGCCCTTCTGAAACTTACTGACTTGACATTTCTTTTATATTCTCAGTGTCTGGGAGTGTGAAAAGGGAAACAGATTCTAGTTTCAAGGCAAAATTCCTCAACCTTAATTATTATGTGAGACTTTGTATTTTTTCTGGAGTATATTCCTAGTTGGAAAATATTGATTCTCTTTTTCCTCTTCAGTATTTATTTCCTATGTGAAATGAGAATCAGTAGAGATTTCCTTGCTTAACAGCTTAAGATCTGGTGTAATATACAAGTATCAGCTTTTCACAACAAATAAGTTTTTCTCAGTCATTGGCATTAGCAACGTCCACACAGCCCTGGGAATAATTTCTTGTTTCAGCTCATTACTGTAGTGTCAGCAAAAAGAGAGCAGTGGGGCTGAAATCCAACCCCCAGACGTGCATGTGCTGCCTAGAGCCTGCAACGGGCAGCAGTGTTATTGGTGGCTGTAAAAAATGTTCTTCAGAAATCCAAAAAGGACACAGCATGGCTGGCAAACTGCTGCTACCCTCTAACTCTCATTTTCAAGAAATTGGATGCCTCATCTGTAAAGTGGGGATAACCATATAGACAACTATTCGGTAAAGAATATGAAATATACAAATAAAAAGAGCAGCCAAATAAGACCACTGTTGTTACTTAGCTGTCTTCTAGGGAACCTTTGTCTCTCAAACATATTCTTATAATTAAGATAAATATGATGTTGGAACCAATCTCTGTGTATGTAATTATCAGCTCCCTACATGCAGATTTCCTCCACCCCTATTTTTCACCTATGTAAATCTGTGTAGTCTTTTTTACCAAATAGGTTTGACCCTATTAGAGTTATCTGTAATAGAACAATTATTTGTTCATTAAAAATGCAGGGTTTAGGGAACATTGGACTAATGAGGAGAGAATGTAATGCAATACTATAGGAACTATATTGCAGTATTTAATATTGTATACTCCAGTGGCCAGAAAGTTCTGCCTTATAATCTTGTGGCATCAATGCTATGCTGAACAGCAAGTAATCCTAAAATCCAGGTAACTCAGCCTTAGTGCACTGCAGAAACACAGGAAAGAGCAAGAATCTACCCAGTCACTTTGAGTTGCCACAGTTAAGGGATAGGTTCTGGAAAAAGTGCTTTGTTTTGTTTTGCAGATCTCACTTTCCAAATGCTGGTACTCACTAGGTCTATACAGCAACTGTTGGGTCTTTGCCTAATATTCTAAGTCAGATCATAGGTCACATGCCTATTCCAAAATAGTTCTCCCTCCCTGCCAAGTCCTAAGTCCCAGAAACTTATCGCAGATGAGAAAAACAGGAGATATGCAATCAGGTGCACAGGAAGGCTTTGAAATGACAAAGCTTCTAAAATTACAAATGTATGAAAAAACCACACATACTATGTCGTTTAACCTCAGTGCTGATTTTCTAAACTCTCACTTTCTTGAACAGTCCTAGAAGACCCACTGTGGACACCAGCAACAGATCTGGGAGGGGACCTCAAATGCTCTTCTGGTCCTTATTCACTAACTAATTACCTGTAGCCCACAAAACCTCATAGTTTCAGCAGAGTAATCTCTGGAAACTAGAACTCAGTGGCATGAAATGAAATTTTTAGTGAGTTTATTTTTTCCTGCAGTATGGTTGTCCTTTAAATGTGGATACCAGGATGGCTGACATTGCATGAAGTAGGATTCTTGAGGGGGAGAAAACCACCAAAAATTCCCCACAGAAAGCATTCTGAAATGCATCATACAAGACCTTAAACATTGCAGCTAGGCAGGTAATTTCAGTACTCTCATTCCCTTGCTCCTCACTAACCCTCAGACACACACTAAAATAAAAGTTCACCATAAAATTATTAGGTATTCCTAAGGTGTTTATAAGGAAAAATAAAAGAGAGGGAACTTTGTCTCAGTGGTTTCAGGCAGTTGAGGACAAGACTGTTGAAACCTAGCTGAAAATGTTAAAAATACACCCAGTGTAGTCCCCCCATTCCTATTAAAAAAAAAATCCAAGAGATGCTTCTTGAATAATCCCTTTCAGACAGTTAAGCAATGAATATATTTCATAATCAAAGTACTTATTAATTGGCAATGCTGCATCCAGGTAGTATTTATCTACCTAGAAAAAACTAGCATGGAGAACTTACTTAATAGACCACTTCAGCAGCAGTAATAGAGGTCTATTTTTGCGATTCAAATAAAAAATGAACAAGAGAGGAAAATTGGTACCAAAAAACCTGCCAACCAAACAAACAAAACCCAAAAAACAACCTCCCCAGAGAAAAAGCTATCATAAATAATAAACCATATCACTTGGAAATTTCAGGGGAGAAGTTGAGTCTGTATCCCTCTATGTATTATCATGTATTACACATAATGAATCAATGCCTAGGGCAAACTGTCTGATTGTTCCAGTCTTAGTGGCAGCCCTGATAACAAGTGCAAGAAAAGACGATGTTTTAACCATGGATACAGTAGTGGGGCCTCAGCTCCAGACAGTGACATTAGACAAGCTGTGAGGGAAGTTGTTTTGCAACCTTAACTATAACAACTGAGAACCAACAGCTACAGCAATACTTGACTTGGATTTGCATCAGCCTTAGATTACACTGACAGTATGCAGCAAACACGGTTTTATTCATGCCTGGCTATTACAAATAAGAGTCCTTGCCTCTGTACCTTTTTTTCCCTAGAGAAAGAAAATCAGATACTATTTTTGCTCCACCATTGCCTGTAGGACCTATAGCAACATAATCTTATTTATTACCCGTCACTTCACTATGCAAACATTTCCTACTGTGTCAGACCAACCATTTATTATATCATTTCTTTCTGAGGTCTCAACATCATCCATCACTGGTAGTCACCTGCCCTGCTCCTGCTCTGAGCCTTTGCACTGCACAGGGATCCACCATTGCAGGGGCCAGGAGCTTGGGCTGCTGCTGTTTTCCATTTTGTCATTCTTCCATTAACACTTGACCTGCCTGGAGCAGCCAGCATGTTGATAAGGATTGAGTGGGCACCTTGTTTATAGCTTTTCCTATAACCTCCTCCTAATATAGGAGAAGCCAACCTGCCTGCATGCTTTATGAACAGCTCTCCTCCTTCTTCTTTGAAGGAGAAATGGAGGGAGGTTTCCTTCTCTGTGCTGCCTGCCAGCTCTCTCCTGCATGCACATAATATGGATGTCTTTAGCCTAGAGATGTACAGATTCACACCCAACCTTTCTTAATTGCTGCAGGGAAGAGATGAAGGAGTAAATAAGAATGTAGTTCCCATCATAGCAACACGGAAGAAGTGGCTGAAGTTGCCAGGAAAATAATAGGGGAAAACCATAATTAGATAGATCTGAGAAAGATCTAGATTCAAGACAAAGACATCTAAATGTAATCATTGGTGAGAACATGTTAACATTACCCTAGTTTTCTAGCAGAGTTTGTCAATAACAAGTCAGGCAAAAACAGGAAGCAGCAGACTCAGCTCCATGGGGGTATGTCTTCCTCAGACCCCCAAGAGATGGGTCATGTAGTTCCACTGATGTATCCCTGCAGCCTCCAGTAAGATTGCTCATGCATCCTTTTTCTGTATTCCCAGTAATTTCCCTTCTCACTTTTGATTTTTAGGAGGTGAGATTTTCTTAATAATACATAATTACAGCTGTAGGCAAACCTGTTTGCATATTGCCTTTGCTCTGGAGAGCATCATCTAGTAGAAATTGTCCCAGTCTTACTCTGCCAAACATCCTTTCTCCCTTGCTCTTTGTCTCTAGACCTCAGTGAGGAGGGAACAAGACCATCATTACATTTTCCGTGCTAGAAGGAAGTGTTCCTTTATAAACTCACAGAAGAGTAAAATTGCTAGTCTATGACCAAGGGATACCTTGCTTGCATGCTTGGTTATCATCTTCACCAACAGTGCTGTAAGGACCCTAAAAAGGTCAATTTTTGAGTATTTAGCGCAGATTCCTTATATTATAGAAACTATATTCTCAAATGCATTTATGTGTATACACTCCTAGGGCATAGGAAAAGGCAGATGTTTGTAATAGTTGAAAAAGTAAAAGGGATTGTTTTTCTTGCTACCTAGACTTGTATGTCACTAGAGTATATTCTTCTATTTCCTTAACAGAAAATTAAAATAAATCTGACCAGGTAATGTGTCTACAGTACAAGAGAGGATTCTCACAATGCTTCTAAATGTAACTGGTTTTTCTTGTTGCAGTGAAATTACAAGCTAAATTTCCAAGAATTTAGTAGAATGATGGGAGGGTAAGTCATGATAATGATGGGAGGGTAAGTTATGGTACATTACTACACAATGTAATAGAGAAGGCCATAAACATATAATATAATTTTCCTTTGAAAATGATGCATAATTTTAATAAAAAAAAACATAAACAATTTTTAGATACTGTAATGACTGCATGACCTCCTTGGTTATAAAAGATTAATTTTAAAATTTACTTGCATATGCCCTCTAACTTCTCTCCAAGATCACCAATTTGTGTACAAAGTGGGATAAACATTTTATTCTTCTCCAACTTTTGTAACTCTGAGTATCTTATCATAATGGTTAAAAAACAAATAACATTTTTAGTAATGTGCTGTGCTGTACCCAGCACTGCTGGAGATCCACATGTCCATTTATGCTCTCCTACCTGGATACAAGGTCTTTAGCGAGGCAAGAGATCTGGCTCTCCAGTGGCACAGATTGCTGCACCTCTCCTGAGGGACTTGGAGCTGCTGATTTTAGTGGCAGCAAAATCCACTTTCATCTTGCACTTAAAAACTGGCATCAAATTTGCAAATGGCTTCTCTGTGAGCTGCTTATAGAGGCACTTTCAAAGTCCCAAATCAATGCCTTTCAAAGGGAGATAGTCATGTATCGTCCTGTGCCTTGGCACATGGCCCTTCAGCACACCAAGCTGGCCCATCCCTGTGGGAGTCCTGCTCAGGCATGGCTAAAGCACTACTTTGAGGAGCTGCAAATTCTGCTTCACGTATTAAAATAAGAGGAAGAGAAACCAGTGTGGGTGGGTAGCGGGAAATAGAGAGGGAGCTGGAGAAAGGTTTTGCTGGAAGCATGAGTCAAGGCACTGCGAGATGTGCGGGTTTGTCATAGTTTACATAGTGTCCTCATTGCCAAACAACCACGTCAAACCCCCAGCACAGTGCTGCCTGTGCAGAGGTCAGGAGCTGCAGGACAGTAGTAGTGTCACCTTAGCAGTGTCCTCAGCCAGAGGCACTGGCCCAGGAAGGATCTCACAGTTCCCTAGGACATTATGGCTCCCACAGCAAACAGCCTCTGCTTTGAGGCACAACCACACATGCAGCACTGAGAAAAGGCATTTTCTCTCTTTCATGTCAAAACAATGGCATTTTCTCTCTTTCATGTC